>OY750770.1:12174000-12889500 GCA_963556745.1 Catoptria pinella
ATTTCGAAGCGCTCTTTCCAAACAAGTAAGTAACAAAACATTTAATTGTCTCAAATAGCTAAGTCATTGGTCATATCAACTATATTGGGTCTCCTTTTACAGTCCAAAATGTGAACAGACGAAGAGAAGCCACAATTAAAAAACGTCGACTGACAGTTGAAGCTAAAAATGGGGAGAAGTTGTCAGTTGGTGATAGCGCAACGCTGCACTACAGTTCAGACGAAGGGCCTCCGCTGCGCTCTAGCTCTGACAATGTGCCTCTGCTGCGCTCTAGCTCTGACAATGTGCCTCTGCTGCGCTCTAGCTCTGACAATGCGCCTCCGCTGCGCTCTAGCTCTGACAATATTCCTCTGCTGCGTTCCAGCTCTGACAATATCCCTCTGCTGCGGTCTAGTTCTGACAATATTCCTCCGCTCCGCTTCAGCTCTGACGAAGAAATGGTGTCGCCCGAACCGCCGAACAAGAAGTCGTACACTATAACAAAAGTTGACTCTAAAAATAAAATATATGTCGAAGGCTGGCTTGATGACGCCGATAAATCTACTAAGTTGCGTAAAACCAATGGCTTCAAGATGCCTCTGAGACCGAATCGGAGACGTGACACTAAGGAGGATGATAGCAAAGCTGTGGTAAAAAGAAAGATCGGAGCGAAGCTTCTAGAGAAGAAATTAAAAGCAAAAAAACAAACAGCTGCTGCCATTGTTAACAATGAGGAAGTACCTAAAAAAGCAGTGAGCAAGCCACCGCCATCGACTGCCGAAGAGTCGATTAAAGATTCAGTTCAAAAGCAAACTTTAACAGAGGCGTCGCTATGGAATCACAACGGGCCAAAATCCCACAATATTCGTCATCACACTTCCGTAGAAGGATGGCTTAAGAATTCTGTCGATGCATCGTTGGGCATCGTCGCGTCCCTGGAGTCGCCCACCGCAATAGACCCGGTGTTGAGAAGTCGCAGCGTCGACTCCCTGTGCCCGTCGGAGCGGTTTAAATCAGTGCGCGATATCGTGGACGCTGCTGAATGCGATTTAGAAGCGGGCTGCAAACAACGCTTATGCCAAGCTTGCTGCAGGGTCAATAAACTCCGGCAGCTTAAGAATATGGTGCAGAGGAGTACGGGGCGACCTGATGACGTGTACGAGTTTAACGACGACGCATCAGTTGACTCGATGCGCGTTTATCGAAGACGTCCGACAGCGCCGCCGCCTTTGCCCGCTTCCGTGCCTTCGCCCTCACCAGCACCTATACCCGCCCCCTTTCCCCGCACCCAAGACCCCGTCTACTTAGATATACTTCCAAATGGCAGCCACATCATTCAAATTACTAACCTCAATAAACGAAACACTATAATCAGCGCGAAAGTGATACCTAAAACTGACGCTGAAATAAGGAACGAGTTCTCGCTAATCGAGCACGAGAACTTACTGGACCAATTACTCACAAAATTACTGGGGGGTGAGAAGCTGGAAGATCAGGAAGCAAAGGATACGACTGCCCAGGAGAGTAGCCAATCAGAGGATATAAACGGTCAGGCCGCGACTAGGACTAGTAGACGTAAAGAACCGGCGAAAGTTTTTAAGCTTTCCAATGCGAGTCAGAGTAAGCCAGTTCAACAAAGCAAAGTAGAAGAGCCTAGTACTTCTAAGAAAAGTGTTGAACCTTCTCCAAGAAGCGCTAGGCGAAGTCTTCCTAAGAGAGCCAGCGAGCCAAATGTGAGTAGTGGGGAACAAGCTGCCCCCGAAGAGGCTGCACCTTTGGCGAAGACGGATGACGGAAGTCTGTTGGAGGCGCCCGTCTTCTATCCCACTGAGGCAGAATTCACTGTAAGTATTTCTATTCATTTGGTCAATATATCGATTCGTTACATTTTTTATTTTACCAGTACAATTCTAAAAGGTTGCTTTTTAAAACATAAATAACTGATAACTATTTGATTGAATCAGGCGTCACTTGACGGAAGTCCCAAACCATTGTGAAAAAAGAAATATAATAATGTAGCTCACTTCCGCAAAAAAAGCTAATGACGTCACGTAAGAAGATGACGCCTTGTAAGATGTGGTGTTCTAATGTAAAATATTCTGATTCAATTAAAATCTGACTCTGTTACTAACTTTACATTTTAACTCGGTTACTTAATGTTATTAATCACCCTAATATTATTAGTGTGAGGATCTTACACTATCTGAAAGTTACCTACCTTCAATTAAAAACCGAAATTGCCAGACAAAGATACGAATTTAATTAATATAAAATTTCCGAAGTACTAAACACATTCACCCGAGTCGGCCAGTGCGCAGTAACTGCCACGGCTCCTCAGTCATTCGTCCCACAAGCATTTAAAATCGCTGCCATGCAACATTCATAATACAATGTCCCTGCAACCTTAGTACTTAGCAATTTGTGCAGTAAACTAATTTGTAGGTAAATCGTCTACTCTGCATATGGTGTGCCATGTAAGTGATGGAACAGCCACCTTTCGTTGTGCGCATCAAATATTGCATTCACAAAAATAATACATTTATTAGGGTTCCGTACCAAAATGGTATAAAGGGACCCTTATGGTGCGACTCAGTCTGTCTGTCTGTCACAGCTAGATATCTCGAGAATGCTATGAACTTGAAATTTGGAATAGTTGTAGATGACGTTTGCCCAACTATTTTTCAAATAAGAGATAAATAAAAATATTTATATATTTTTTTGCAACAGGGACTGAAACGTGTCTTAAATATTCCAAGTGAGGCTACTAGGGCATATAGGGTACCATGCAAGAGCGCTGCTTGCACATTCTCAAACATTTTCTTTTACATAATGTACGAATTCGTTTGAGTAACCCGGGTTATAACTTCGCCAGGACCCAATAGCGTATTTCGAGAAGATATCTCCGGCGGCAGCGAAGTACGGCCTCTGTAAAGTGGTGCCGCCGGCGGGGTTCCGTCCGTCGTGCTCGGTGCCGGACGAGATCCGGTTCAACGTGTCGAACCAGTACATCGCGCGGCTGTACCGGCGCTGGGGGCCCGCCGCGCGCGAGATGTGCGCCATCCGCGCCTACCTCGCCGACCAGAGCGTCATGTTCGCGCGCTCGCCGCTAGTCAGTATACACACTACACTACACTACATGCACCAGTACATCGCGCGGCTGTACCGGCGCTGGGGGCCCGCCGCGCGCGAGATGTGCGCCATCCGCGCCTACCTCGCCGACCAGAGCGTCATGTTCGCGCGCTCGCCGCTAGTCAGTATACACACTACACTACACTACATGCACCAGTACATCGCGCGGCTGTACCGGCGCTGGGGGCCCGCCGCGCGCGAGATGTGCGCCATCCGCGCCTACCTCGCCGACCAGAGCGTCATGTTCGCGCGCTCGCCGCTAGTCAGTATACACACTACACTACACTACATGCACCAGTACATCGCGCGGCTGTACCGGCGCTGGGGGCCCGCCGCGCGCGAGATGTGCGCCATCCGCGCCTACCTCGCCGACCAGAGCGTCATGTTCGCGCGCTCGCCGCTAGTCAGTATACACACTACACTACACTACATGCACCAGTACATCGCGCGGCTGTACCGGCGCTGGGGGCCCGCCGCGCGCGAGATGTGCGCCATCCGCGCCTACCTCGCCGACCAGAGCGTCATGTTCGCGCGCTCGCCGCTCGTCAGTATACACACTACACTATACTTCACTACATGCACCTGTACACCGCGCGGCTGTACCGGCGCTGAGGGCCCGCTTAAACATTAACCCACCCCCCACTCCGGCTCACCTTTTAACCCCTTAGCACCCTAAACAAGTTTCTAAAGAAATGGCTTAAATGCCCGCTCGCGCAATACAAACCCTTTATTGACAGAACATTCATCATATCAGCCGCACGACACCCACTGCTGGGTATAGGCCTCCCCCAAGGACCTCCACGGTGACCAGTCCTGCGATCGTTATGGAGATCCTTTACAGGATTTTATTTGGTTTTTAAATAAAAGTGAAAACATAATTTAAAATAACAGCAAAAAACTACATCCCAATAAAATTAAAACACGTTTCTGACAACTATACCACCGTTTAGTAACTTTGCCATTCAATATTATGTTTCTTCGTTTAGTACGAAGGTATCGAAGTGAACCTACCGAAGTTATACCACATAGTGCAACGTAACGGCGGACTAAAGAACGTGATAGAGAAGAAGCGCTGGGGCCGCGTGGCGGAGAAGATGCGATAC
Organism: Catoptria pinella; assembly: GCA_963556745.1. Lineage (NCBI taxonomy): Eukaryota > Metazoa > Arthropoda > Insecta > Lepidoptera > Crambidae > Catoptria > Catoptria pinella. The sequence continues at coordinate 12,178,212 of OY750770.1, forward strand.
ACGCGCGCTCCCAATGCGGAGAAGCGGCTGGACCAGCTGTATGTCAAGTATCTACTGCCCTACGACACGCTGTCTGCGCGTGAGTACTGTCCAACATATTGTAGCGTAATAGAGTCTGGACCAGCTGTATGTCAAGTATCTGCTGCCCTACGACACGCTGTCTGCGCGTGAGTACTGTCCAACATATTGTAGCGTAATAGAGACTGGACCAGCTGTATGTCAAGTATCTGCTGCCCTACGACACGCTGTCTGCGCGTGAGTACTGTCCAACATATTGTAGCGTAATAGAGACTGGACCAGCTGTATGTCAAGTATCTGCTGCCCTACGACACGCTGTCTGCGCGTGAGTACTGTCCAACATATTGTAGCGTAATAGAGACTGGACCAGCTGTATGTCAAGTATCTGCTGCCCTACGACACGCTGTCGGCGCGTGAGTACTGTCCAACATATTGTAGCGTAATAGAGACTGGACCAGCTGTATGTCAAGTATCTGCTGCCCTACGACACGCTGTCTGTGCGTGAGTACTGTCCAACATATTGTAGCGTAATAGAGACTGGACCAGCTGTATGTCAAGTATCTGCTGCCCTACGACACGCTGTCTGTGCGTGAGTACTGTCCAACATATTGTAGCGTAATAGAGACTGGACCAGCTGTATGTCAAGTATCTGCTGCCCTACGACACGCTGTCTGCGCGTGAGTACTGTCCAACATATTGTAGCGTAATAGAGACTGTACCAGCTGTATGTCAAGTATCTGCTGCCCTACGACACGCTGTCTGTGCGTGAGTACTGTCCAACATATTGTAGCGTAATAGAGACTGTACCAGCTGTATGTCAAGTATCTGCTGCCCTACGACACGCTGTCTGTGCGTGAGTACTGTCCAACATATTGTAGCGTAATAGAGACTGGACCAGCTGTATGTCAAGTATCTGCTGCCCTACGACATGCTGTCTGTGCGTGAGTACTGTCCAACATATTGTAGCGTAATAGAGACTGGACCAGCTGTATGTCAAGTATCTGCTGCCCTACGACACGCTGTCTGCGCGTGAGTACTGTCCAACATATTGTAGCGTAATAGAGATTGGACCAGCTGTATGTCAAGTATCTGCTGCCCTACGACACGCTGTCTGCGCGTAAGTACTGTCCAACATATTGTAGCGTAATAGAGACTGGACCAGCTGTATGTCAAGTATCAGCTGCCCTACGACATGCTGTCTGTGCGTGAGTACTGTCCAACATATTGTAGCGTAATAGAGACTGGACCAGCTGTATGTCAAGTATCTGCTGCCCTACGACACGCTGTGGGCGCGTGAGTACTGTCCAACATTGTAGCGTAATCGAGACTGGACTGGATTCGTCGCTACTGGTTGTGATGTTCACACCGCATTTAGAGGACCGGGTCCGTTGCCATGGATACGGGAAATAACGCATCGGATTGTGTGTTTACTGGATTCGATATACTGTATTGTGTGTGAACACGCTTGTACAACTATACATACGCCATCGCCGAATAATAACGTATCCGATAAAACGGATCGCTGTGTGAACGGGCACTTATATTAATTTTTAGCACAACCTAGTTGTACGAAATCGAAATTGTATTTCATCCTTTTGAAGTAGATTGCGTTGTGATGTGTATATTTTTCATTCAATCATGTTCGCATCACATTCATGTTTAAAAGACGTTGTATATATAATTTCATGTTTCTATTACACGAAGGACTGGTTTTGTATACCAGTGTGTTTTTAATCAATCTTCGCACTACTTCTTAAACGTTATAAAATTTCAAAATACAGAAGAGCGGCAAGAAATAATGGTAGCAGTAGACCGCTGTTGGAACAAGAAGAATCAAAAAATGCTCGAGCGAGCACTGAACCCGCTACACCGACAGAAGCGTCTACTAGGCGAGTCGGATTCCTCCAGCGACGAGGCGGAAGAGGAAGGCAACCTGGCGTGGGCGCTCGCGGAGGCCGAGGACTGCGTCGTGCAGGGGCGGGCGATGACACTGGCCACCTTCAAGAAGGTAACTAGGGTGGAAAAACTCTCCTTAAATTATAACCCCCTTACTAATAAAGATTGTATAGCAGATGTATAGTTACCCAATGGTTACTCTCTGTCACACTATTTAAGTTTAACATTAAAAAGAAAGGGACAAAACACTGTATAACTATACATCTGTAATACAATCTTTATTAGTAAGGGGTAAAAAAATAAAAAACATAGGGTGTCTCTTCATTAGCTGATAAGATAACTAATAAGATATTATTATGCTATACGGCTGTGTCGTGTTTCTTCATTAATATGATAAGATAAGAATTTTTGTTGCATATCCCTTACATATACTTAAAAATTATAACAACCGATATAGCTGACAAAACATTTTTGAGTATATTCGCATGGTTGCCTTCCTGTGTCGGTCAAGGCAACGGAGCAAATTTAATAACAGAGAATTAAAAAATAGAGCACATCTTGATACAGAAAAAAATCAACAACAAAGCGTACACTGTAGTCTCTACTGAACTGACAATTTAAAACTAAAATTCACCGGCCCTGAACATGAAAGTTTTGCCGCGTCGCTAACAGTCGGTAACACATGAATTGTTCACATACCTGGCTGGTTTCTGCCTTTCTATTGTCTAATTTAAAAATCTATCGCAATCGCTTTCAGGATGAAACACATTGATGCTTCTTTTTGGCACAAATAAAAACTTACCAAAGAAATGCAGCAATGTGTCGGATCCAACTGTCAAAAGAAAGCGATTGCGATAGATTTTTAAATTAGACAATTAGCCCCCCGGTTAGCTTCATTTAAAAATATGTGTCATATTGATTAGGTGGCAGCAAACGCGATGGAAACCCTACTACCAAGTACTGAACAGCCATCACCTGAAGATGTAGAGCGCGAGTACTGGCGGCTAGTACTTCGAGGCACCGAGCATGTGTGTGTAAACACTGCGTCTATAGACACGGGCGCCGACGGACACGGCTTCAGCAAGAACAAGGCCGACCCATACGGAAAGCACCCCTGGAACCTCAAGGTTTGTATAGCACATCAAGTTATACAAAACTGACAAAAATATTTAATTTATTTTAAACCTTAATGTCTGTGCATTTAAGTTCAATTTACACAAAACTGTCAAAAATCTTCAATTTATTTTAAACCTTAACGTCTACGCATTTAAGTTTAAAATTTATTGAAATTGATTACCCCTGTGTTCAAGACTGCGCGATATCAATAAAGTTAGAACTTTTGGGAAAGTATCACATTTACAAAATCGCTTAAAATTCCCAAATATAAAAAAAATACGACGGTATTATATTTTCAAAACGTTATTATGTCACGATCCTGTTAAAAAAACGGAACGTGACAAGTTGACTTTATGATATTTTTCGCTCTTTCAAACAATATTGTCAATAACGTGACAGCATCACATTTAAACAGGCTCCAAGCTAAACAGTGTTTAAAAATCTTTTGTAATAACACGGCATATTTTTAAATAACGATTTATAAGTTTAAAAGATGTATGACAACTGCCAAAAGCTGTTCACTGAATAGGACATGTGAGGATAAACAGACAATGAAAATTTTTATTATTAATCAGCCTCAAAATTCAATGCAATCCGCAAACTTAACCAGCCTGGAGCTCGCGTTCGGTATTGTTTATGGCAGCGTTGTCCCTCGCGCAGATGTTGTGCGGCAACGTCCTACGTCTGGATCCGCCCTTATTTTTTGATCGCGTTCGCTTTAAGCTCGCGTTTGGTATTGTTTATGGCGGAGTCGTCCCTCGCGCAGATGTTGACCGGCAACGTCCTACGTCTGGATCCGCCCTTATTTTCTAATCGCGTTCGCTTTGAGCTCGCGTTCGGTATTGTTTATGGCGGCGTTGTCCCTCGCGCAGATGTTGTGCGGCAACGTCCTACGTCTGGATCCGCCCTTATTTTTTGATCGCGTTCGCTTTAAGCTCGCGTTTGGTATTGTTTATGGCGGAGTTGTCCCTCGCGCAGATGTCGACCGGCAACGTCCTACGTCTGGATCCGCCCTTATTTTCTAATCGCGTTCGCTTTGAGCTCGCGTTCGGTATTGTTTATGGCGGCGTTGTCCCTCGCACAGATGTTGTGCGGCAACGTCCTACGTCTGGATCCGCCCTTATTTTCTAATCGCGTTCGCTTTGAGCTCGCGTTCGGTATTGTTTATGGCCCTCGCACAGATGTTGTGCGGCAACGTCCTACGCCTGGATCCGCCCTCGTTTCCTAATCGCGTTCGGTATTGTTTATGCCGGAGCTGTCCCTCGCACAGATGTTGTGCGGCAACGTCCTACGCCTGGATCCGCCCTCGTTTCCTAATCGCGTTCGGTATTGTTTATGCCGGAGCTGTCCCTCGCACAGATGTTGTGCGGCAACGTCCTACGCCTGAATCCGCCCTCGTTTCCTAATCGCGTTCGGTATTGTTTATGCCGGAGCTGTCCCTCGCACAGATGTTGTGCGGCAACGTCCTACGCCTGGATCCGCCCTCGTTTCCTAATCGCGTTCGGTATTGTTTATGCCGGAGCTGTCCCTCGCACAGATGTTGTGCGGCAACGTCCTACGCCTGGATCCGCCCTCGTTTCCTAATCGCGTTCGGTATTGTTTATGCCGGAGCTGTCCCTCGCACAGATGTTGTGCGGCAACGTCCTACGCCTGAATCCGCCCTCGTTTCCTAATCGCGTTCGGTATTGTTTATGCCGGAGCTGTCCCTCGCACAGATGTTGTGCGGCAACGTCCTACGCCTGGATCCGCCCTCGTTTCCTAATCGCGTTCGGTATTGTTTATGCCGGAGCTGTCCCTCGCACAGATGTTGTGCGGCAACGTCCTACGCCTGGATCCGCCCTCGTCCCCTAATCGCGTTCGGCATAGTTGACGTCGGAGTCGTCCCTCCGGCAGATGTTGAGCGGCAACAGCGGCAACGTGCTGCGGTCGCTGGGCGCGGTGCTGGGCGTGACGGCGCCCACGCTGCACCTGGGCATGGCGCTGTCCACCAGCTGCTGGCACCGCGACCCGCACGGCCTGCCCTGGATAGAGTACATGCACTCCGGCCCGCCCAGCATATGGTATGCACGTGCCACTATCTACACTCGGCGACCGAATTCGCTGAACGCATTCACTGACCTGGGGCCGTACCGGCTGACGCATCAAACTTCGGAAAGTCTGCCGAGCTTCAAATTAAAACAGATAAATCGAGACCCAATCGGGTCAAAATGGCGAACCCCAATTTATGATGTCACACGGACATAGATATTTTCTAAATAACTACGGCAAATAGTATAATACGAATCCTTACTTTGATTTATCTGTTTTAACTTGAAGCTCGGCAGACCCGCCGAAGTTGGAAAAGTTAGCCGGTAGGGCCCCTGGGGGGTTACTCCCGACGCGATCGAAATCGAGTCCGAATCGAGTAAACGTCAAGTCAAAACGGTACTATAGAAACCATCTATCATTAATCTACTAAAATAACCGATTTTTTTATGTTAACTCGATCCCGTCGAGAGTAGAGAGAGAGTAGGGGGGCGGTTCATCGTCAACAAACCAGTCCCGTTGGAAAATTAGCGCTGGTCATGCATTTAGCCGCGGCGAAGCGCATTTAACCTTTACCAATTGAAAAGGAACCTTAGTAGCATTAGCAAACGGTTCTCCACGCACATGATCACCGCGCGCCGCGCGACCAACCGTATGCTGAAGTAACCAAAGTTGAATTTCGATTGATAATGTATCAGTCTCTTCGCCGCGCCTCTGCCGGTGTGCGCTGGGATATATGCTGAGTCGAAACCGTTTTGAGACAATTACCATACCAAATAATATACTAGAAAAAAAACAACTTGCACCAGATCATGTTCTCGGACGGAAATCGAACCCGCGACCTTTGGATATCCGGTCCAAGGCTCTGACCTCTGACAATTACCATGTTATTACAAAAGATTTTGTAAACACTGTTTAACTTAGATGTTTAAAAATCTTTTGGAATAACACGGAAGGCCTGTTCTTATTTGTATTTATATTTTGTGTGGCAATTGTCTTCAATAAAATGTTATTTCTTTCTTTCTTTAATACTTTGTCATAGCAACCTTTTTGGTAGATGTCTCACAGTTTGTAACAGTAATCAATAATGTTGCTTTGACAAAGTGTTACAGTAATTACGACTTTCGTTGCTGACTTTTTAACCATTGCGATTTCGACCGATTTCATCACCAGAAAATTTCTCATCGGGCAGTTTCTAATATTTGAATATAGCTTTTTAGGGTTCCGTACCTCAAAAGGAAAAAACGGAACCCTTATTGGATCACTTCGTGTTGTCCGTCTGTCTGTCTGTCAATACCCTTAATCTCGGGAAAGGGTGGAGGTGTTGAAATAAAAACTATAAACTCAGGTCTATAGAAGCCGTGAAAAAAATTAAACATCCAAGGGGTACTTTCCGTTGACCTAAGGCAAAGAATATCGTCTTACACTACAAGTACAGGGAAAAATCTGAAAACATTTGTAAAAAATAAAAAAATCTTTATTTAAAGTACGTAATCAATCATCGAGTTTGTACGGAACCCTTGGTGGGAGAATCCGACTCGCACTTGTCTGGTTCTTTTTATAGAAGTAGATACAGCGACACTGACTGACTCGACTATTCTATGTCGATAGATTTTCGTGTTAAAAATACAGAGCTATAAGAGCCATGTGTATAGCAATCCAGTGTGTTTTGTCGCTTAATTATTTATGTATTATTTTTTAAATAATAAAAAATAAGTAAAACAAAAAATAATATCCATTTCAAACGCAGGTATGGCATCCCCGACGAGCAAAGCGAAAAGTTCCGCAAAGCTGTAGAGACTTTATGCCCCACTTCCTGCCAGAACAAATCCATCTGGCTGCCATCAGACATCGCGATGGTTCCTCCAGAACTGCTGCGTTCACACGGCGTGACGCTCTGCCGCGCGGTGCAGCGGCCCGCTGAATTTATCATAGTGCTGCCCAAAGCGTACTCATGTTCAATAAGAACTGGATACACGCAGTCTGAAAGTGTTTACTTCGCTACCGCTTCATGGCTCGATACTGTCACTACAGTGTTTCAGGTTTGTTGCATTTCTTATGCTGGGGCCACACTAACGGCAAACGCCATTAAATATTGCGATTGATGAACCTTATGCGCATAAGCATAAGGAAAATTAGAGCCATAATTAATGCCGTTAAGCCTTAGTGTGGCCACTGCACCACTCAAGTTGTCTAATAAAAGCGACGCTAGAGAGGTGAAGGCTAGAAGATTTCTTAAGACAAGTTCCAACCTATTCCAACTCGGCGCAGATCTATATTCGACGTTAAAGTAAATAATTTAAAAAAAACTTAGTTATTATGTGTGAATCGGAACGTGTTACCATGTAAATACACAGTTCATTAAAAATCGAAGCTGATGGTCCCATCGCAAAATATCAATAGTTATTTATAAACGCACAAACTTAATGACAGATAATTTATGGTGGTTTTTCTCCACGAAAAACAAAACGATGGCCGTTTTTAGCTTTTCCCACCACCAAAACTGCAAACAGTTATTTGTGATAGAGTTTGTGTGTTTAAAAATATAAATAGCAATTGATATTTATATTTCTTTTTATATCAGATTGGATTTTTAATAAATTGTGTATTTCTACGGTAATTATTTTTTTGCGGGAGTGGCGCTAGTGGTGCATATAATTTCGCCTTAATTGCGTTCCGATTCGCACATAACAACTAAAAGTTTAAATTATTTACTTTAATGTTGATGCTAGATCTGCGCCGATTTGAAATAGGTTGGAACTTGTCTTAAGAAATCTTCCAGCCTTCACCTCTCTAACGTCGCTTTTATTAGACAACCTGAGTGGTGCCGTGGTCAACATGCCGGTCTACCACGCAAGAGGTCCCGGGTTCGATTCCCGGCCGGGCAGAAATTGAAATGATGAATATGATGGGTCTGGGTGTTACTATTTATAATAAGTATATATTTAAAAAGTATGTAAGTAGTATATCAGTTGTCTAGTACCCATATTACAAGGTTTGGTTAGTTTGAGGCTAAATGGCGCTGTGTGAAATTGTCCAAGCATTTATGTATTTGATGTTTTCGTATATAATATTAAATACTAAATAATATACTAGAAAAAATACGACTCGCACCGAATCATGTTCTCGGACGGGAATCGAACCCGCGACCTTTGGATATCCGGTCCAATGCTCTGACTACTGAGCTACTGAGTCACTGGTGGAAACGTCAAATTTCTTTTAGTATATCAACTCTTACGCTGCAAGCCAACGCCATCTCACCAATGTACAAGGAATTACCTCGACATTCAATTGAATACCTTTCCAAATATTTTAAACAATTGATTAATATGAGAAAGCTATATAATTTTTAAATTTTGAGATTTTAGCATTCACAGTGCTATTTTTATATAATAGTAAATAATATACTAGAAAAAATAGGACTCGCACCAGATCATGTTCTCGGACGGGAATTGAACCCGCGACCTTTGGATATCCGGTCCAATGCTCTGACCGCTGAGCTACCGAGTCACTTTTATAATATTTTCGTATATTGTTCAGGAGGCCCGCGAATCCTGCGAGCCGACAATGTTCTCGCTGGAACAACTGTTACTAGGCGTCGCTCGGGACAGTCGCGCCGCGCCGCGCACGCTATCCGGCGCGATGACGCCGCTACGCGCGGTACTGCGCGCCGAGTTACGCCGGCGTAAAGCGTTGCTGGCGGCTGGGGTGACCGCCACGGGGGAGCAGTCGAGGGTGCGCGCCGCCAAGCGGCCCGCGGGCGCCTGGAATGTGCGCGAACAGGATGAGTGCGATGTTTGCCGCGCTACGCTTTATCTCTCCAAGGTATGTATTGTACTGAATAGAACAGTATTATAAGTTACTGGGGAACAAGTTCCGTGTCTTCCTCGTGTACCGTGAATGTTTCAAAAACGACTCGACTAAAGTAGGCTTTATATCTCGTAGCAAAAATGTAAACGAAGATTGTGACATTTAAAGATATTGAAAACCTTTGGTCACTTTTATTGCCTTTTTAATTTATTTCAAGTTTCATACTACGAATATTATATTTTGAGTCATAATGGATAAATAAGTAATTCAGGGTAATTTAAAAAAGGAATAATTATTATAAATTGTATCTTTTCTTTATTGATTCATAACCATTTTTATATTAATTATTAAATATGAACTCATTAACTTAAAACTCGTAACAAAACATTAACAAAATCACAAAAACTATGCTACGAAAATCCCGTCAAAAGCTCAAATAGTAAAATTCGTCACATTATAGAAAAGACAAAGGAATCCTAAGTTCATACTTCTTAAAAAAATTAAATAAGACATTTCATTTGATGAAGATTAAATGAATGAAATAAATAAATTAATCAAGCTGACAAATTTAATGGTACCTACCTAAATAGGGAAGACTGAGAAGAGTTGTGACAGAGAAGAGTTGTTAAGTTTATTGCCGATTTCTCGATAGCCTAGTAATCCCTACGTACAGATTAAACATGAGAGAAATCAGGAAATAAAGAGAGAGAGAGAATAGGAGCACACAACGTAACCTAACATTACACCACAGTACGAAAAAACTGTGCTCGGCTCAGTATACCAGAAAAGCAACTGGTGGCGAGTAAATTTTTTTTAGTAGATATTATTTAAATTTATATGTATATGCCGTAGGATATTCGTACAAATCGGATCTTTACAAAAACCCTAGTGTGTTATTGCAGAAAAACGGCTAGTTGAATTGAAATGGAAAGAGCCCGAGACAGATTTTTGCAATCGTCCGAGTAATGTTTAGGATTTTTACAAAAATCCAGCGTATGTTACATAAATCGCGAATGACTATAATTTTGCGCGCGCTGATTGGCTGACGTCAAAGTTATGGAGTGACGGAGGCTGTGATTGGCTAACGGATTGGATCAGACTAAATCAACTCTTAGATTATCAGCATTCAAGTTTCCAATTGTCCGAAACATTCTGGGATTTTTATTATCATGAAATGTTAAAGTATTACTGTTTTTGCTGCAAATCTCATGATTCAGAATATTTAACTGAATATTTTTATTAGATTTGTGGTGAAAAAAACATGTAGTGTGTTTATTTCTTGACAGCAATTATACTATTTCCTTTTGTGTTGTTTTGTTCTGGCAACACCTTTGTTTACATTTTTGCTACGAAATTATTAATCGGACTTTAGTAATTTAGAATATAAAAACTAAAACTCACAAATTCCTCTCCATCTTGTAGTCTACATCTTGAATTGATGTGTGTGACATTATTATTGATTTCTTGCGCCCGTTCTTCTTGACTCTTGTCAGTTTAAAAAGTATGTAACGGTTGATAGGAAAATATAGACGAGACGATTCAAAAGCGCTTAATTTTTTAGTATATTTGAATAAAGACTGATTGGTATTCTCATCGGTCGCAGGTGGTGGGTCTAACGGGAAAGAAGTCAGCAGTATGCTTGCAGCACGCGTTGCGTTTGATCCGCGCGGGGCGGGACTCTAAATCTGCTGCACTAGTTGTATACTGCCCGCAACACGAGCTCGAGCACGCACTGCGGGCTGCCGAGCGACGCCTTAGCCAGTAAGTATAGTCAATGATAATGTAGTGTAGTATGCCCATAGCAAGCTTGCTGGTGCGCTTGTTGTATTTACTGGCTGCAACATCAGCTCGAGCACGCACTGCGGCCTTAACCAGTTCGTATTGTCACAAGCACAAGCAATGGTAAACCATAGAACTTAGTCAACTTTTATTACTGCATAGTTTAGCTAGAATTGGCTGGATTTAATGCTTGAACGGTGCTAAGCGTTGACGTAGCTATGTATAGCAAAACGAAGGATTTCTGAGTATCTGATAGGTGTATGCGTTGAGTTTGACGGTGGTCGTACATCAATCGAATGACGCTCTATGGCGGTATAAACGTGCGTGCGTACGCAAAATTGTGACTCGACGATAAATTTTGTTGTCAGCTGAACACTGCTAAGGCCATATTATCGCGCTGTCGCGAAGCTTTTCGTTGTCGCGTTGTATAATAAGAAACTTTGAGTCAAGGAATTAGAGTTTATTTTAACTTAAAGGAAATAAATTAAAGGGATTTAATGAAACTAAACTTTAATTCCTGGACTCGAAGTTTCTAATTGTACAACACGACAGCGAAAAGCTTCGCGACAGCGCGATAATGTAGCCTCAGCATAAATGCTTGACCACGTCACGACCGACAACAGACGCGTGCGCTACGCACTCACTGTCGGCCCGCTTAAGAATGTTTTCGCAATTTGCAGCTCAGATAGGCTGTCTCACTCACACTTGAACTTTTTTACAGATAATAAATGACTTGATTAATTTTTTGTGAATGTTTTCAATACAACCTAAAAATACTCACCATTCTTTCATTATAATCAGACACTTAAAATATTCTTTGGGATATAGAAAAGAACAGATATGACAACTGATTTTTCAAACAGAGCTGAATCCAGAACGAGGGCAACAAGCAGCAGCGACGACCACTGAAGCGCCTCAATAAAGCGGACTGGCCAAGAAATCCTAGAAAACTTAAAAAGGTATGTGATTAAAGAAACTGTATTTGTTGTTTGATAATCAAATGGAATATAAAGAAAGCTTTGGTAATAAAGTTTGGTAACTCTATGGTGTACAAAATAAAAACTCGTACAAACCTATTTTTTATGATTTTTCAAAGATTTGACGGTTTTCTCATTGTAAATATAGAAAAGAAGCAAGTGGTAAAAGCATTTAAACGACTGACTCGTCGAACTCATTGCTTGGTTTGCATTCCATGCGACTTCATAGTATATTTCCTTTGCTACATAGTTTAATTACTAATAATACTAGTTAAATAGTTTAATTATGCCTTCAGTGAATCTGTCACGAGGGCATATTTCTTTAAATGAAGTGAATGAATGAAATTAAACAACACTTATGTTCCGGTTCATAGTTCAAGCTAAGTAAAATGTTATTTCATTGTCTAGTCGTCATAAGTACTTTATTATAAGTTCAGTATTTTTTGTAAAAAGGCATAAAGCCATTATGTGATTAAAACTAGTCTTAAGTTACTCTATTCTTAAGTATTTTGAGATCGAAGAGCCTCCACTTATCTGTATTGCCATAAATTATTACTATCATTGAAATTAGTGACTGTTAGTTACATGTCGAGGTAATTCCTTACATTGATGAAATAACGCTGGCTTGTAGCGTAAGAGTGGGTTATACTACAAGAAATTCGACGATGCCACTAGTGACTCGGTTGCTCAGCGGTATAAGCATTGAACCGGACATACAAAGGTCGCGGGTTCGATTCCCGTCCAAGAATATGATCTGGTGCGTGTCCTATTTTTTCTAGTAGTTATTTCGTATTGTATAATTACCTCTTCTTGTGATGTTATTCAGATTCTTATTTGTCTAGGGTTCTAATAAATATAAAATCCAAAATACTAACCCAATTTAAAATGAATGCCAAATATTTTTTTTCATACAAAACTGTAAATCACATCAAATTATATTAGGTTTGGTATTTTGGATTTGTTTATTTAATAGAACCCTCGATAGATACTGACTTAATCCGAATAACTGCAAATCATTTAAACAACTTAATGCAAACCATTTTGGTTTTACGTTTGTATAGGAAGTTCACTGTTCGCCGGCCTCTTAAAGCGTCTATACCTCACATGTAGTTAAATTTCAAATTTGCATGAACATTTAAACCGGCCAAATATGAAATTTAACTACCTACCTGTATAGACTTAAGTTTCCTTTGCATCGTACATAAAAGTATTCGTTTCCAGTTTTTTAGGTCAGTATAAAGTTGACTTACTGCAGACTGACAAACAGGGTGATGTTTAAAAATTATTAAAGAGATGTAAACTATTTTTAGGTTAAGGAAATCATTTTGTAAGACTGACTTATACTTCGTGTTCGAAACCGAAGTAATCTGTAGATATGCACAATTTTTATGAATTTTTGAGCGTTTTTTTTTTTTCAAAATTATGTGTTTTGTAAAAGTCGGTTTACTAATAAATCTGTTGATTTAACTTGTGTTTTTTTTTGTAAACTTTCTGTCAGTTGTCTTCTTACAGTCACACATTTCCCACATATTTTTATAATTTATGACGAAGAATATTACTTACACTTATTTACACTTTAAAGACTAAAATCAATTCTATATTTTTTTTAGTTTTGTGTTACTTATTCTGCTACTTATATCTACAATGTGATTAAATTGACAATGGACAGCGAAGATAATGTAATCACTACGTATTAATGGATAGTGATCCGCTATAACTCACTCGAGAATGTATGGCATAGAGAAAATTTGGTCGAGTGGCTTTGTATGCCGGTTTTCAAGGTGTCGCCATCTCTGAGGTTCCGGGTTCGATCCCCGGTTGGGTCAATTTAGAAAACGAACTTTTCTATATTGGCTCAGGTCTGGGTGTTTGTGATACCACCGTTGTCTCCGATTTCCATAACACAAGTGCTTTAGCTACTTACTTTGGAATCGGAGCAATGTATGTGATGTTGTCAAATATTTATTTTTATATTTATTTTGGAGGAACAAGCGTTCTAAAGTTGCCGCAGCTCATTATCAATTCAATCGCGTTGTATACCACCTACATGTACGAGATATTAATATTGGAGTAGGTAGGGTTACTTAAATCCTTTAAACAAAACAATGATAACATATTTTCAAGCTGTTTTATTTATGAATTAATATTGATACAGTTTGGCTTCTATAGGTATGCGGATAATCCATTCAAGGCATTTTGTGTTACTAGACATATTTCTACATCTACGATCTATGATCTATTTTATGCCGACATCCTTATCTAATTTAGTTATACATTCATTTATTATATTATTACATTTATATATGTTTACTTTGATAGACATTTGCTTAGTAGTTACAGTGATACATTTTAGTTAAAGTTAAGATAGATTCTTTCACATATTTTTAAGTTTTAATTGGGTATTTGACTTGGGAATGGATTCTACTTTTAAGGTATAATAGAGCAGGGAGGGAAATAAAATAAACCTCTATGCGAAATTTTGTCTCGATTGGACGAATTTTACATGATTTCTAAGACTCCAAAGTTGGTAAAAAATCATAATACTCCAGTGACAATATAGTGTTGATTATCAGAATCCATACGTAATGACAATATAATGTTGTTATGGAAACATCGTTGTAAAATCTTTTTTTGCTTAGGCCGCCATCACACGGACTGCCGCACCGCACGAACTCGCAACAGCAACCGCACGCAGTCGCTATATTCAATTGCATGCAGTTGTCTGTAGTCGGATCTGACTTCACGCAGTTGACGCCAAGCATCTAGACCAGTAGCTCAGTGTTAGGTTTGACTGCAGACTTACTGCATCAACTGCATGCGAACGGCGGTAGACAGCATGCGGCGACACTACACAACTGTAGCCGACCGCGCGAAGTTGAAGGCACGACTGCATACAGTTGATATTAACTTCACTCTACTGCAGCCGACCGCGTGCAGTTGATATCATGACTGTACGAAGTTGAACGTACAACTGCATGCAGTTAAATATATCGGCCACGCGCGGTACCTGTGAAGCAGTCCGTCTGATGTCAGCCTTAGATAATCACAAATTTCTTATGCGTATGGGCCGCGCGGTTAGAAATGTGACGTCACATTCCTGATACTTTTTGTATGGGGCATTTTCACGCGGCCGCTATGATGTCAACATTCACAGAAAAAAATGTTTTCACTGATATTTCTTTTACGATGCACTAATTTAATTTATGAAATAAAAAAAAATTGTCAAGTACCCAATTCAATATAATTATTTTTTCAAATTAATACCAGCCGAGTTTGATATACTTTTAACGCTTATATATTTTTTGTATTTATTAACCTTGCATCAGGCATCAATATAGTTTATGAAACGTCTTTTAAAATTAATATGATTAGGTATCGGTAAATATATTTAATTCATAAGTTCTTTAATATTGTCATCCATTGTAATTCGCTCGATAAATCCATTATGATGAAGCGGCTTATAACAACTACGAATGTCATTACTATGTTATTTAAAAATTATGCAGCATCGTTTATAGTTTTTACAAAAGAAAAAAAAACGTTCCAGAGCGAGTCGGACTCGCGCACCGAGGGTTCCGTACCATCATTCTGAAAAAGTTTACTATTTACGGACATTGTTTTATTTTTCCTGTAATCTTTAAACTTCTCTCACATAAAATAATTTCAGATTTTTCTCTATGCAAACTTTGGAGATAAGAGGGTGGGGGGGACGACGACGACGACGACACGGTATTTTGTTTACATTTTTCATCAAAAGTCGAAAACTATGCGGCCTAAAAAGGGTTCCTTTTTAACCATTTTGGTACGGAACCCTAATTGTGTAAGTATGAACGCAAAGGAACAATTCAAAAACAAAAGCCGAATATTTTTAAACGGTCCATTTTAACTATGGCAAATGATCCTGAAAAGTGAACAGTAAATAAATATTATATTATAAAAGAGGAGGTATTCAATTTGATATTTTTGAATGCGATTGTCTTATAGAAAATTTGCAATTTCGTACTTTTGGAACTTTCCACCATCCAGTCGATGGTATAGCAATGGCATAGTGTTTCAGTGCAAAACCCCCATGTTTCTTGAAGAATTTCGAAGCAAATTTAGTCACAGCCACACTTAAATAATTATATAAAAATAGCATTGTGAATGCTTAGATCTCAAAATTTAAAAAGTAATTTATCCCTGTTAAGATGATACAAATTGAAGAATTAAAAAAAAACGAAGATTTAAAACAGACATAGCACATAAAGTCTTGTGTGTTATGTAATTTATAAAATACTTATTTATATTTTTTCTGAGCAGTCAAGACAGTGTAAATATTTATCTATAGAAGTTATCGAATCCTTAATATTTGTCTTGAAGCATCATCGATCGATACATTAATTTATCTACTGAAGACATATACATTTACTTTACTTTAATAAATCCAAACATCTACTAAATTATTGGTCATCTATCACACATAATTGATACGTACGTCAAATACTAACCCCCTTGCTAACAGTTGTATAGCGGGTGAATTGTTACACAGTGTTTTGTCCCTTTCTTTTTAATGTCATAATTAAATGGTTTGACAGAGAGTAACCATTGTGTAACTATAGGTACATCTGCTACACAATCTTTATTAGTAAGAGCATTAGTTTCTTTATTTAAACACTGAAGATTAATATATATTTGTTCACTTCTCCGATAGAATTTGTCGACATTATTTGTCTTTCTTAAGCTAATATTTTTATTTTATATAGAAACGACAAACCGTTTCTAACGTATACGATTAATTTGGAAACGAATTATGTAGAAAGTATGTACCTAAAAACCTGTTTCAAATGCAAAGTTAGATATATTGCTGATATGCAGTTTCCATCGATAGGTTATTTTAGAAAATTCTTAAAGTTACGTGCATGTAAAACGTATACGTTACACAAAAGAGACACGCGGTCAGTCCGTGAGTTATCGATGCAACTTGCGTGTCTCGATCCCTTTTGCCGTGTCGTTTGCGTAAAAATCTATAAAAAACAATTAGAAAAGTGTGAAAATTTGAAATACCTCATCAGTCTTATAACAAACTCAGTTCAACTAGTGATGCCAGCAGATCTCTTGGAATGTTCTAGATTTTTTTCAATTTTGAATAGAGGACGGTTGCCGATAAAGGGATTTTAAAATCCTATTTATTCTCAAACGATAAGAAAACGCTCCTACGAGGAGACTACCTACTGTTGAGTCACGCTTTTACACCAATACATAATGTAAGTAATTAAGTAATTATCACTATTTACTTAGTTAAGAAGAGACAAAACAGCTTATTAAAAATAAATGTCATTTCGCGCTTTCGCTTTCTAGAGTCTCCGAAGATCCGAAGATACTAAATCTTTTCCAAAATATTGATAAATGTTTGAAATCTTTAATTTTTTAATTTTGATAACCGAGATGTAAGCCATTTTCTATAAAAACAAGAATATTTTCTAAACTTAAATCAAATCAAAAATTACGCCCATAAAAATTTTCCTCCCTTATTTTCCTTTCGTGGTTTTGATCAATAATTAGCACCTGCATGCGACAGCAATTTTAGCTCTCGCTTTCTCGTGGAAAACATTCAAGTGACAGCACAAATCACAATAAGCATGATTCGGAAAAAAATATTTCCTTAATTAAAAATAAGTAAAATAACCATTATCAACTCTACAGAGCAAAAAATAGCAGATTCTCAGGGATTTTTTTCTTATTTATTTTTTAAAGAAAAGGTCTGTTTAAAGTCTGATCAGCCGTGGTGGGGACCATACCAGACCATATTAAGACCAAACCTTACCATTTAATATAAAAAAGTGACCATCAACTCCACAGAGCAAAAATGCTGCACTGCAAAATGCTACTATTATTTTGCTCTGTGTCACATTTTCCTTTTTCAAAGAAAATTGCCGCCAAAAAGTTACCGTCTTATTCATAAAAAGTTATGGAACGCCTGCTCGTTGTAAGGAATTTCTTGAAAATTTATGACAAAGTTTTAAAAGGGTGCTGCCTATTTTATCCCTATTTTAGAGAATAACATAGCCGACCACACAACAGCTGATTTAAGTGACACGTTATTTTATTATTTTACAACATAATTATTGACATTTAATGACAGATAATTGTTTTCTTTTTCGGAAGATGTGGATATGCCTATTTTGTCTATAGATTCGTTAGAACGACAACATAATAACCACTGAGCAAGTAATCACTTAACGGTAAAGTAGCTCAATGCGAATATTTCATTAAAATACGTTTATGAATACCTAAAGAAAGATATAAGACGTTTATCAGCATTTCAACTAAAATTGACTAAAACTCTATTTTAAGGTTTTTTTATGAATAAGACGGATAGTCATTATATTAATGTTGAGTTAGGATTGTTGTGGTCGGCTCGGGCGCAGGGCTCAGTGCAGTCGCATGTCGCGGGCGTGCACGGGCGTGGTGTCCTCGGGGCTGGGGCTGTCGTCGTGGTGCGGCCGCACCTGCACCACGGAGCGCCGCTGCGAGTTGTGGTAGTCGTCGCGCATCACGAGACCTCCCACTCCATACCCTGGACCCATCACTCCTGAACCTGATAGACGCATCTTCTCTGGGTCCTCGTCGAGTTTCACGGACGAGAATACTGTGCTAAGGTTCAGCTGCGGTATGTCGTAGAATACGGTCAGCGTCAACATTAGGAATGTCAGCCCGATGATTAAGTAAACTGGAAGAAGATAATGAAGATCAGTTTTTACGGCAACTTAGAAATAACCTAATACTAAGTTTTAATATTATATTCGAAGCATACGATCACTTAATAGATAGCTGTTAGTGGTCACTGTAATAGACTTGCGACGCTGACAAAACTGACCCTATTTCCCATCCCGAGCAAAAAATAATAGTTACGAAACTGGCGAACTTATACAGTGGTCGGTATAGGGCTGTCCAGGCGAGTCTCTCGGGATGTAGTCGCCCAGCCAGATGGTAGTCAACGTGATAAAGTAGCAGTAGACCGAGTTGCAAGTCCGGGATGTCATCGCCATGAGTCTAAGAAGTCCCAGTCCCGATTGTTTAGTGATACTCACACGTGGTGGCAACCTTGTACAGTGGTCGGTAGGGCTGTCCGGGCGCGTCTCCCGGGATGTAGTCGCCCAGACCGATGGTGGTCAGGGAGATGAAGCAGTAGTAGAATGAGTCCAGGAAGTCCCACTCCGGCTCGATCGCCGCGAACAGGCTCGCAGGGATCACCAGGAAGAACACCACCAGCACCATTACTGGAATAATACATATATGTCGTAGGATATTCGTACAAATCGGATCTTACAAAATTCCTACTATGATTGCAAAAAATCGGATAATTAGAATCTGAGACAGATTTTTGCAATCGTCCGAGTAACATTTAGGATTTTTACAAAAAAGATTTCGCGCGCGCTGATTGGCTGACGTCAACGTTTATGGACTGACAGATGCTCTGATGGGCTAAAATAGTAATAGGTAGCTGACCTATAGTTCTATAAGAAGAATCCAATTAGACTACTGATTGGTCAAAACATGAGTCTTCTTATCGACTGTTAGATTATCCAATCAGCATTCAAATTTTTTAATTGTCCGCAATATACTGGGATTTTTAAAAAGATCCTAAAATTGCTCGGACAATTGCAAAAATCTATCTTAGATTCCAATTATCCGGTTCATTATAAATAATCTAGGATTTTTGTAAAGATCCGGTTCATACGATTACCCTGCGACATTTACATTATTTTTCTCATTCCGAAGCTGGAAAGCCTTCGACCTTCGTCTTAAATAATGAAAAACAGAATGAGAAAAAGTAGAACTTGACGCTCAAAGCTTGACGCCAATAAGAAAATTACGTGATTAAGTAGGTACTACTGAATCTGATTAAATAATTCTACACAAAACTCTTGGTAAGTAGGTAGGAGTACAGCTAGGTAAGCACATATTTTTTTTACTATTTTACAAATACAAGTAGTATTTGTAAAATAATAAAAAATTGATACACCGTTTCTTAAAATTTGATTGCCTAGCTAATCCCATTCCAAGAAGTAGGTATATAATTTGCTGAGTTTACCTATAATCATGAGATGCACGAGTCGTATCGTAAAGGGCCGGTAGAGGTGTCCCAGAGAGGCGTTGAGGGCCCGCAGCATAGCTGTCGCCGGCAGCAGCAGCCGCTCCACCAGTGCGGAGAGCAGCATCAGCGTCAGAGGGATCCCAAGCAGTGCGTACACCATGCAGAACAGCTTGCCCGGCTTGGATAGCGGCGTCACGTGGCCGTAGCCTGGAACAAAACAAATTTATTAATTTATCAATTTTTATTGTCCAACTAATAATGTACGATTTTTAGTTGCATAATAAAAAAATATTGAAAAGGCGACTTAATGCTAATCACATTCGTCATCAGATTACAGTCTGGTTGCTGGTTGAAGAGCAGAATGAATTTCGTAAGTGCAATGGGGTCTGCAACTTACTTTCGAAAGACGTAGGCTCGATGAACGATTGCTTGAATGAATTATTGACCTACAAACTATTGGTCGAAAAGTCGTTGTTTCGAATAACTTACTTCCGAAAAACGCATGCTCGAAGAACGATTGCTCGAATGAACTATTTACCTAAAAAGTGATACTCGAGCGAATTTGGAATGACGATAATTAGAATGAACTATTTATAGAAAAATCGTCAAATCGCTCAGTGCAGTGCCCAACGTTTAAGATACCTAAAATTATACAACATGTTACAAAAATACCCCTAATGCCGAATATGGTATATAGGGACCATCAAACTGAACAACTTTTACTATTGGGACCAATTCTGAAATCGCGTAAAAGTTGTTCAGTTTGATGGTCCCTATATACCATATTCGGCATTAGAGGTATTTTTGTAACACGTTGTACATATACCTAACAGTAAACCTGTCCAGACATGTGACGAGCTTACATGTAAATCCATTTACTTTGCGGTCCCCTGACGTCTACGATTTTTACATAGATCTATTTATGACTTGACGATTAATGATATATTTTTTTTTAATTTTAAGAGTTAGCTTTTTTGTATAGGGTTTTTTTATTAAGAGTTAGCTTTTTTGTGTCGGGTGTTTTTTAATTTTTATTTCAATTCTTATTTTGCGTGCGGAGTGGGTGTCATAATTTAAAGTTGAACTAGAAATTAAAAAAAATATACACAATACCTTTTCTATTTATAAATTTTAAATTTGTTTAAAAATAATACAGCAAATAAATTACATAAAAAAAACCTTCTTTATTTTGATTATTTTAAGTAAAAAAATTAACATTACTACTACGGCTACTATTTCTTGAAATGGCAAATATATGCTAAACCACTGATTAAATCTAATTTAGACATATTACTTTTTTGATTTAAAATATTTTTTTCGAGCATGCGTTTTTCGGAAGTAAGTTATTCGAAACAACGACTTTTCGACCATTAGTTTGTAGGTCAATAATTCATTCGAGCAATCGTTCATCGAGCCTACGTCTTTCGAAAGTAAGTTGCAGACCCAGTGCAATGACCCTGGGGCTCTATCGGCCAACTTAACTGCATTGCTATCGTAATCGCTTTGATTTGTAAATAGATTTGATACATTGCTATTTTTCTTTGGTAAGTTTTTGTTTGTGCCAAAACGAAGTAGCAATGTATCTCATCAAATCGTGAAATCGAAGCTTAGGTTAGGATTATTTTAGCTGAAAGACCCGTTGGTGATACTATTTGTCTCGCTCATGCTCGCTAACATAGTTCACAGATGCTGTGACCTCTTTTCATAGTTTTTCAGTCTTGCTTCTGCCTGCTATAAGGCATCGATTAGTGATAAAATGAAGTCAGCCTGTTCTATATTGTAGTTACATTTTCATTTGGCAATGTCTCCTGAATTTTTAAGTTGCTGTCAAACATGTAGTACTTACACACAGCGCCACATCTCAATAGAAGATTTCTAAAGATAATTTTAAGAAGTATTTATACTTAAGTTGGTTTTTACCAATGGTGGTGACGACGGTAGATGAGAAGAACAGTGACTGTCCAAAGCTCCAGTTAGGTCCACCGCTGACGTTCCTCGAAGCTGTCACTCCGCGGTTGCTGGCACGGATCACCTCGTCGAGCAGGGTTTCCAGGTCCTCATCTGGTGAATACAAGGAAATTTAAACACAATGACCGGGCGTGTGGAATTAGAGCCCTAACCATGTCGATTTACTAATTGGTAAAGTATTGGTCAATAGGATACTTCGAAAATACGAATGCTAACGTTTATCCTTACTTATTATATAATTATATATATATATATTATACTATATCCTTACTAATATTATAAATGCGAAAGTCCGTTAGTTTGTTTGTTACGCCTTTACGTCTTAACTACTGAACCGATCATCATGAAATTTTGCATACACGTGGTCAGGGGTACAGAGAAGGACATAGGGTATTTTTCATTCCGAAAAAAAATATTGTTCCCGAGGGATAGCAAAAAAACTTTCCACGCAGACAAAGTCGCGGGCGATCGCTAGTAACCCATAAAAACGTACCTCAAAACCTATATTCATTTATAGGTGTTATAGACCAGACGCATAAATAAAAGTTAGCAAAAGACGACGGTATATGGATGGCCCCTTTGGATTTCTAATGTGGCTTCCAACGTTTCTGCAAATGCTGTCAAGTTCCAAACATTATTTTATCCACTTATTTTCGTAAAAATAGCGGACGGCTTAGAGAAAGAAGATCCAGAATAAAGTTTACCGAGTTTAAGCCACTGCATTGTTTGTGACTGATAGAATGGAACCTTTTTATCGAGAACACTGACTTTTTGATGCGGGGTAAGTAACATCGAATATTTACCGCCCTACTCCACATACCACCGCGCAGACATTCTGCCTTGCGAAATAACCGGCTTTATTAAAACTTGGCGTGGGCGGTACATAATCTCACAACAAAGTGATAAAGCGCTACACTTTATTTCATTAAACAGCTTATGATGTCAGCTCGAGCGGTGCTACCGCTAATTGGCTTGCTTTGCTGGTGGTAGAAACGCGTAACCTCCTTAATATTCGCTAATGAATAAACTAGATACACAAACATTCGAGGAGCTCGATGGCGGTTTAGCGCCTAGCCTACGTATTTTCGAGTGTAATTACATACTCTTTGCTCATTACCTAGGTACTTCAAGAAAATACTACATTTTAATTTCTAAGAACCGTATCCTGTTTTAATATAAAGTTGATAAACAACAAGGATAATAAAAACCCAGAAGGAGTCTTTATCAGTGTTAATTTTGTTGTTCTAGAAGTTTTCTAGAAACCCGGCACCGGTACGTTCCCACTCAGAAGCCAATTAGATTAGAGGTTCTTCACTCAGAAGATACAAACTCCAATTAATTACATAAAGCAGTTATTATTCCCTTTTCCTCGTCAATAAGACCGGGCAGGGGTTATCGTTTGGCACTAAATCACTTGTAAGATTGCATCGGAGTGTAAACATATTAATTTGCTATCGGGAGCGTGTGTACTAAGCAGGGGGTACGTGCGCTGATGACCTGCTGGCACCGGGTCAAAGGGGCTCGTGACATCAGAGCTCGTGACGTCATGTATTGGCGCGCGGGACTGTGCAGACGGGCTTCAGCAGTAAAAACCGCTTGGATAATCGGGAGACTGGAACGCCTTATCGAATTACGTATTATCAATAAACACAAAGAAAAAAGACATTAGTCGCTAGAAATACTGAAATCGTTTCAATACTTAAATTATGAAAGAATTTAAAAACAGCGTGTTAAAATATTCCGAACCTTAATTCCGGGATAGAAGATTATGATTGAACAGGAAAAAATATAGGTAAGTATTTGACGAAGCTGTCCCTAATTTTAAAAACAAATGTTGTGCTGTTTAAAAAAAATAAACATTTAAGTAAAGTTGGTTCATTACTTATTTTCAGCAATCACTCGTGTTATTTGGCTTAAGTATAGATTAAGAAAGAACTGCCAATAAACATGAAGTACCTCTACTTAAAAGTTGGAAAATTCAGCTGTGGAATTGTAAGAGGATGTATGCGGTAGTTTTCGTAAAAGGCTCAACTTGCACGGCATGCCGGCAGCGATGCCTGCAACTGCATCGATGCCTGCAACTGCAGCAAGAGGTCGATGCATTTCGCCCGATCTGTGCTAACGCTCCCGAGATAGGTCACAGTCGGGGCCACTGTCATAAGCGCTAGCGGATTTGAGGATTGTTTACTTTACATTAACAATTGATGAAAAAGTAACTGGTAAATTGATTTGATTTCGTATCAAATGTATTTGTTTTGTTTTTGCTCTTGCATCTACAACTTTTTACGCTGCTAATCACAGATTCGAGTGCAAATTAACTTCACCTATTTACGTACTTCACGCTCGAGTCTAGAGATACAAGAACTCGATCCGTTGGCTCGGCGGATTTGCAATTATTGAAGATCAAGAAGATCTTCCAACATTAATTGGGTCCCCAATCGAGTTTCGATTTGCATAAATCTGAATCGTTTTCACCTTAGCCGGTACGGCCCGGTCTCAAATCAACAGAAAATTAACTTTTGAGTCTATAAATAACACAATACACGCTGTTAATCATTTGGTTACCGCAGTGAAGTGGTTCCACTCATGCAACTTGTACAATGGGTAGTACTAATATCTGTTCTGTGCTATGGGGCCAATACAATCGGCTCTTCAATACAAAAGCGCAATACCTTTATTTTTTCGCGATTTCAGTGTTTGCCCCATAGTAAAAGTTGCTTGTAATCATGAGTGGAACCACCCCAGTGCTGGAACCAAAGTATTAAAATTTCAGCGTGTATTTAAACTGGCAGACAAAATAGGACTCTGAGAAGATTGGAGAAACTGAATATTGATTTTATATTTTCTTTATAAATGTTTTTAAAAACCGCTGCCACTCCTGCCTGCAGCGTGCAGGCTGAACTGCACATCTATTAGGGCGCCTGTCGACAGAAGCACGTGACCGCACGCTCACAATTTATGTCGTCGGTTGTTGCTTTATGAGCTCATATTATCTTGTTGGTTGTTGATAAGGGCTTAGTCAATGTTGACCGTAGCTATGTAGGGGACAGAGGGTGTGTCCGAGCTAGTAAGTAAGTAAGTGTTAAAATAAATTTAACTTTTTTCATATAATACCAAATAATATACTAGAAAAAATACGACTCGCACCAGATCATGTTCTCGGACGGGAATCGAACCCGCGACCTTTGGATATCAGGTCCAATGCTCTGACCGCTGAGCTACCGAGTCTCTAGTGGGAACGTCAAATTTCTTCTAGTATATCAACGCTTACGCTGCAAGCCACTTACACTTAACTTTTTTTATTAACACAATACGTTCTTGAACTTATTTTGTATTATAAAACAAAAGAAATCAGCCGCTATTGTCAAATTTCGTCTTTAAAACAAAGAGTTACCTACCTAATTACACGTTTGTACGACAATGATGACTGTTAGTATTAGTTTAATTTTAGTTGATTATTTTCTTTTTTAAGATTTCAAGACCTCAATACTTTTATGTAATTCTTCAGTATGATTTTACTGTTACTTTTTTATTATTTTTCGTGTTTACGCTAACCCTATAAATGTGTTCTCTGTCCATATCGAGATGCTCGCCGAGGGCAGACCTCCCCGCGGGGGGTGCGGGTATTATATTATAAGTTTTGATTAGATGTAAGTTTTCGTCATCAAACTTTGTAAAAATCCGTAAAGTTCACGAAACAAAGAAATGAATCTGTCGAACAGTACCTGTCTTGTACCTATATCAATCTCCAATACAAACGATCCCAAAATAGCTGATCACTTTAGTACTGTGTCACACCAACAAATAACACGTGTTTATTTTAGTAACTTGCAACCATAGGGAAGATATGTAACAAAAAAGTTTAATTGCTTTTGAGATTGACATTGCGTGTCTGTAATATTTTCTCTTTGCCATGCATTCTCGAGTGAAGTTGCAGCGGATCAATGTCTATTGTCAATTTAATCGCATTGTATACTGTTGAACAAAGCAACTGGCGATGAGCATGTGCCAAAAAAGCAAATGAGAAGAACTAAGGTAAAGTAGTAAGTATTAATACCTTTTTGCAAGTATTAATACCTTTTTGCTTTGTCCTCCCGTGACCACGGCCCTTGGAAAGGTGTCGAAACGTCGGGAATTCTAAAAACCAATAAATACAAACTAAATAATTCTAAAACAACACCTGAAATAATAATATACGCGCTGTAATCTGTAAAAAGTGTTTTATTTCTAATGAACTGTACGCGCGAAAGTCTTAAAAGTGTATATTAATACCTACTAAAAAAAATTTAACCAAAAGTACTATGCTTAATATTAGGTGTGTTTCTAATACATGCTGGTTTACAAGCAGCTTTGCAACATACAAGTGTGAAGGAAATCACCCGTCTAGATATCAAGTTCCAATCTATAAATCCTTGACAGTGGACGGCTACTCCTTGGCAGGAAGCAACAGAGTTGTTACACATATTACATCACTCAATAAGTTCGGATATTGCATAGGATGACTACAAAAAAAAATGTTGGCCTAAATTTATTCGTCAAAATAATCTCCATCAAGGGTGATACAAGCCTTTTTTGAACATCTGCCTTTCTTGTAAAACGACTTGTTCAACCCTTCAAAATACGCTTCAGTTTCAGCGATGACCTCCTCGTAGGAGCCAAATTTCTTCTCAGTGAGCTGTTTTTGCGGTTTGCGAACATAATAGTCGCTGGGAGCTAAATATGGAGAGGAGGGAGGATGTGGAAGTAATTCAAAGTGCGTTTCTTCTAATTTTGTCATTGAAGCGATCGATTAACACGCGAAACTCAGATTTTCCATTGATTTAAAGGTTACAAGGCTAGAAGCTCTAGATCTAAGTGTATATAGGTTATACACACAGAACTGTCATGCGGAATTTTACCTCAGTGCCTTGGTTGAAAGAGTTCCTTGGTATTATTTACGTGCCTCATTTGTTTAAATGAAAATAGTAACAATGATATTATTTAATATCCGCCAACAGCATATAGTTAAGATATTAATTATTGCCGAAATTTTTATAATGACTATGTTGAATGCGCAAACTGATGGCACTTTGACGCTTATCTATAATGAAGTAAACAAAGATCAACTTTTGTTTAGACTAACTATTCTTTATTTATTGAAATAAAATAAACCAAACATACAAAATACATGTAGAAATAGAGACGTGTGCTGCGTGTGACGGCTGACGGATAAATAAGGATTTACATTGTGTTTGCCCACAATACCTTGAAAAGGGGTGTTTATTTATAAGAATTCACAATACTGTTTGAATGATAATTTTCTACAACACTATCAACAGCTAAACAAATACTTAAGGATTAGTTGGTCGAGTTTTGGATAGTGTCACGGGCGAATCGCTACGTAAATATGATTAAAAATAACAAAATTCATACCCACATTCTGGAATTCATAAAAATAAGAATTGCCAAATAGGATCATTTAATGCATAATCTTAATGATGATTATTCATCTTCATCATCATGATATCAGAAAAAGAAAAAATCAGACAGTCGTTCGTAGCATAGCGCAATTAAATTACACGGCCGTAGTGGCCGTAGCATCCATTTATCGGAGCCATTCGGCATTTTTGTTTGAAGCTATACAGGATGCTTCATAATAGCCCGTAAAATTTTGTTTTGCCCTATCTACCATATTCGGCTTTAGAGGTGTTTTTGTAACACATTGTATATTAGAAACCGGAATTGTCAGTTTTGCTATTTTGGTTTATACTTTATTTCAATGAAAACAGGTGCCTACTAAATATTGTATTTCATTTGTATTTGATTGTACAGTCACGTATCAAAATATGTATACAGTTTAGAACTTTGTCACTTTGTCACAATTGTCATTTATTTGTCATTGATTTCTGTTCAAAAAAGTAATAACTCTTAGAGTGACAAAGTTCTAAACTGTATACATATTTATAGACGTGACTGTACGTACTTTTATGTAGACACAACTAACTGTAAAAATTAATTGGCTGGTGCAATAAACCGATGTTACTTGAAAGATAAACTCGGCACATTTTCTTCACGCTGTTACATAATATATCGTCTCATTTTAATTATCTTCGTCGTTGAATGATAAAACACTAATGGACACTATCGGTTGTTATCTGCTCTCAAATAGAACACGGTTAGTTTTAATTAGATTATTATTTACTACATATTATTGAACACTTTTTACGGATTACAGCGCGTATATTATTAATTCAGGTGTTCACGGGAGGACCACGGCCCCTGGAAAGGTGTCGAAACGTCGGGAATTCTAAAAAACCAATAAATACAAACTAAATAATTCCGAAACAACACCTGAATTAATAATATACGCGCTGTAATCCGTAAAAAGTGTTTTATTTCTAATGAACTGTACGCGCGAAAGTCTTAGAAGTGTATATATTATTGAAGTTTTAAGGGAATCTAGTATCGTAAAAAGAAAATCGAAACATGTCCTACATCTACATAGTACGAGCACAAAATGGTTTCTAATTCGTGCTACGAGATAAAGAAAATTAAAGCATCAAAATCTCGCGTCAGAAGACTTAATGCGGATTGTTGGCTACTAACACTACTAAACTGTTGATGTAGTGAATTGTTGATATAATAATCTGTTGATCTTATGTTCCACTGATCTCGTAATTTGTTGATGTAATAAACTGTTGACCTAATGAACAATTGATCTAGTGCTGTTGATGTAGTAAACTTTGACCAAATGAATGATGATCTTAAGTATCACACCCACTAACAACTGCCATAGCAACGGCTTCACTATTGTATTATTCGAGATCGAGTTTTGTTTTAGTGGTACCTTTCGAGTTGTTGAGTGAAGCTCTGATGTCATCACAGTAATGCTGAACTATTATGAAACTGGTTTATAAACCCCGGTAGAAACTACGTCCGAAATCGAACGCCACGCGACTTGTAAGAACCGGTTTTAACTACATAATGTGTTTTCGTTATAAAGAACGTCCCAAACAGGTTTTTTTTATAGAAGCCTATAGATCTCACAGCGTAGATATTTATCACAATAAATATTGTGATAAATATCTACGCTGTGAGAACTTGTAAACGCAATTTCGATAAGTAATTCAAATGATTCTTATATATAATCCTACTATCCTTACTAATATTATAAATGCGAAAGTCCGTTTGTTTGTTTGTTACGCCTTCACGACTTAACTACTGAACCGATCATCATGAAATTTTGCATACACGTTGTCAGGGGTACAGAGAAGGACGGTACCTTTCATCCCGAAAAATAATTCTTCCCGAGGGATAGCAAAAAAACTTTCAATACAGACGAAGTCGCTAGTAATATTATAAATGCGAAAGTTTGTGTGTTTGTTACCTCTTCACGCCTAAACGGCTGGACGGATTTGGATGAAATTTGGTTTGAAGACAGATTAGGACCTGGATTAACATATAGGTTGCTTTTTATTCTGGGCAAAGGTTTCCTAGGGTCCACGCGGACGAAGTCGCGGACGGCTGCTAGTATTAAATATTGTACTATCATAGTTTAACGCACTGTGAATGCTAAAATCTCAAATTTAATTAATATCTACATCTGTATAATGACCATAATAATTAATAATATTGGGGCTATGTTAATGAGTGCTGGGTAAATAAGGGCACTTGCGCGCTGCTGATTGATAAATATAAACTAGTGATAGTGAGAGCGATAAGATATCAAACATATCAAATAGAACATGCGTTCTATTTGATATTTGATAAT
The DNA here is from genome assembly GCA_963556745.1 of Catoptria pinella. Lineage (NCBI taxonomy): Eukaryota > Metazoa > Arthropoda > Insecta > Lepidoptera > Crambidae > Catoptria > Catoptria pinella. Next base: position 12,207,628 of record OY750770.1, read on the forward strand.
AGATACTTAGACGTAGTTATATATTTATTTATAATAAAAAATATTACTTATTAATAATAAAAACTAATCATCAGTGATGAGTAACATCACACAATAGGTTAGTTAACGCTAGAACATATTTAAGTGAAATACTATATTACGCCCCGCCCCCCTACTCAAATGGCCAACTTTCTACGCGTTTGAACGCTACGCAACGTGAGAAGCTGGAGCTTGTATGGTTTGAGAAGAAAACCGTGGCCATACCATGAGTTGATGCAAACTGTTTTTGCTACCGTTAACTATCACTTTCTCTCTATCACTCGCATTGACTGTGAGCAGTATATCCGATAGTTTACGGTAGCGAAAACAGTTTGCATCAACTCATGGTAGAGCTACCGGTTACACAGGTCACCAGGTGCAGGCCACCCCCGCAATCGTGTCTGTGGTCTACAAACACATGCACACTTCTAAGACTTCCGCGCGTACAGTTCATTAGAAACAAAACACTTTTTACGGATTTCAGCGCGTATATTATTAATTCGGGTGTTATTTTATAATTTTTAATTTTGGATTAATTAGTTTTTTGAATTTCCGACGTTTCGACACCTTTCCTTATCTTTCTACAAACACGTTTAGTTCAAAACACAATGTGTGAAGAGCTAGTAAAACTGGTATTAATTATTATTATAACAACGTATCAAAAACAAACTTAAAGAACCACTAGATATTTAAGATAGCAGAATTTTGTGATTATGTGAGTATGGGCGCTTGCGTGTGTACGTGAGTGTGAGTGAGTGTGTGTATAATGCATTATGATTCATTCTACCTACTCAACATGTCAATATTAGTTGAAGATTAGGAGGAGCAAATAAATAATTTATCTATTTATTGAATACTGAAGTCTCTGAGGTAACACATTTTGTAACTTGTAACGGCGTAACGTAACGTGTAATTTACCCTAACTATATGAGGAACATGAAAGTTTCTGAAAAATCTTTTTATCTGTATGGTTTTGGGAATAAACCAAATTATTAAAAAAAAAACATGAGAAAACTTCAGAAATGATAGACAAAATGATATTTGCCACTTATGATCTGAAACCAGAGAGAAGTATACAGAACAATCGTCCTCACCTGACACATCAGGGTGTCGGAGCATGAACTCCTGCTTGGCTCTGATGACGTCAACTCGGATCTGATTCTCCAGCGGCGCTTCCAGGGCCGAGAATACCAGTGCACCAGACACGAGGTACACCACATAGAATAACATGTACATCGCCATAAGGCAGGTGAATCTCGCCTTTCCGAAATACTTCGACGTCGCGAAAAGGGGCTGGAAAGGAGGGTTCTCCTCTTCATACAATATCTCCCTCTCTATCTTCATCTTCTTCGGATAAGGGTACAACTGGCTGCGAACCGTCATGTCATCGTCGCTTCTCGCAGAGCTCATGCTCCCGTAAGAGTGGATCCTCGGATACTTAACCTTCTCCATTTTCAAATAAAAAATAAAAAGTTAATCCCGTCAAATTTTGCTTCAATTCCAAATTCGAATTTACAGAAAGCGCGAAACGAACACTATTTTCAACCTAACCGGCTTGTAGGATACACTCACAACGTTCCAGAACACAAACCGAAAATCCCGGAACTATGGGGATTTTGGTCAACTGTACTTGTAAAACCTCTTGGGGTGATTAGGTTCGAAGAACAACGCGAATATCTCTGTCACTTTAGTATCACGACGACATTTTTCGAGTTTAAGAATCACCATTTTTATACATTTTAGTTGAACTGTTTAGATTTGGAAATTGAATATGGCGGAAGCCTCGTATGCGCTTGAGCGAGTTAGTGACGCGGGCGACGACCGTTGACTGACTGACTCGTTGTGTGTGAAGAACCGGCAAATAAAACTTGTCATTATCAGTTATCCATGTCGTCGGACGGTATTTGGAAATATTACTTACCTTGAGGATTATTCTAACGTCGAACGACGTCGCTTAAGAGATTAACGAAATGTTATCTTAGCTCTTATCTATTATTTTTAAAACGTAAGGAATACTGATAAATCTAATAATTAAAGTATTAAAATAGAGCTTAATATTTATAAATAGACTTCCATAACAGATAATACGTATCTTTTTGTGCTTTTTACATTAATAATCGTTAATAGAATGCAATAGTCAACTTACTGACTTTACTGTAGAATTTAATGTATAATTTCTCCTATTGTATGTATAATTATTGTATTATTGTATTGTATTATTGTCTCCTATTGTATGTATGTATAATTTTAATATATTGTAATATTGAAAAAAAAAGTTGCAATAGTAATCACAGGTTGATTTATTATCACAATATTTCTTTTTGCGATACAATAAATACAATTGTAACTTTTCAATCAGTCTTTTCAGAACATATAAAATTGTAAAATCAACTATATCAAAAATGGCTTTTAAATAAAACAGAGATAATTGACTTTAAAGTTATTCTAAAATATGCATTAAGTCATCAAATGTAAATTATAATATATAATATTTATAAATTAATATATTTTTTGTTAACGGTACAAGTTAAACACTACGAAAAAATAACAAAAGTAAATGTAATCACATTTACCGCATTCGGGATCCTCCGGGACAGAATCCTCGGGGAATGGGATTCTCAGGGAATAACCCAAATAATCTACCATGTAATTCAGTGTGAATCTTTCAGAGTCTCATTATAATAAAAAAACAATATGGTTTTTATCACCAAGTTGAATAAACTACCTGCGCTTAATGACGATACCAAAATTTTATGTTTTCTTAGCTAAATGAGGTAGGTAAAAAGCCGATAAATTTTATACATTCTTGTACTATTTATCATTAGTTTATTAGTATCATTAGTTAATTAAAACGTTTGTTTCTATTGAGGGTTTTCTCTCGTGTTTTGTGATCTTAATGAATATGTTTTAATGTGGTATTTGTGCCTAATAAAATTAAATATTATTAAATTAAAAACAAAAGAACTTAAATACTTTCTCACCTCACCTACAAGGGTCAAGACCAAAATTCAATTTGATTATTTATGATTTGATTTTTTGTGTTTGAAATTACGTCCTGCTCAAAGTACCTAAGTCTAGAAAAAAGATATAATTTACTTTTTTATTTTATTACGTACTTACTTACCTATGCATTGACGATAAATATTAAATTAGAAAAATGTGTTTATTACAGTTTATCCTTCAATATAACACGATATTTATTGGAACTTAAAAGGATAAGTATTTAATTTTAGTTTAGTTAGTTAGTTTAATTGAATTATGGTTCCTGGTTATTAAAACTAATTTAAATAAGTAAATAGTAGTAATATAATCTTAGAGTACAATAGCAGAATAACTATAATCTTCGCAAGTTTGAACCACACCAAATTCTATGCAAATGTGTTAACTTAATGAAATCCTCTATATGAAATTCCATAAAGTTATTTACTTAGAAATGAACAGCTATTGATTTGAATGTCCCTATTAAAATAACAAATAGCAATCATAATGTTTGTTGCAAAAGCTTCGATGATAGTATTGACCCGAACCTGTCTATCGTTTGCTTTCTAATAGACGCATAATCACAAGGCATCATATCGCACGCAATAAAGTCATAGATTAGCTCATTATCTGTAATAAATAAGTTTAATACGCAGTGTAGGAATATAAATAACGTTTATGCAACTGTTTCATAAACATTGGATGCAATGTCCGGATTGTTGTTATTCAAATGTCGTTATCAACGTAATATATTGGACCATGGGGAAGGCTACCATTGTGACGTAAAGAAATTTCGAAGGGTGTTCGTGGGGACCTGGATCAATGTCCATGCGGACAAGCCCCCGTACTCATTTGAGCATGGCCATTTGGCCATTCTACTAAAATTAACGTTAGTAGAGTAGAATAACAATGTATGGAAATGACATAAGCTAACGCTTAGCTCCTGTCAATCCCATACATGGTTTATTTTAGTAGAATGGCTATTTGAGTAGGCCCTAATGTTGCAGGTGGCAACTAGTTTAGAATAAAACTGAGAAAGACGTCAATTCGGATAGCTTCATCATCATTTGTTATCGAATAATATCAGTATAAGTTGTACGTAATAAATTATTTAAAGAGTATTTACTGAAACGGGAGAAATATTCCATAAGCTAGTCGTTACGTCAATACATATGCAATAAAAACAGGCAAATAGATTGCAATCTTATTGCAAATTGATTACACATATATTACGATTACTGATAACATTAGGTGGGTGATTCTTGAGACATGTCTAGATTTGTTATAGCTCAATTTAAAAGACAGTAGGTACTAACCTGAGAGGCAGGGGTGGTCCCTGAGGAAGTCCAACTTTAGTCTGGCGAGATGCTCCGCTGTTTCCCTTTCCAAAGGACCCTCGATGGCCTGGAACACCGATGCTCCTGCAAAAAATGTAGGATCAATTAGGTGATGGGAATATTAGTGGAGTAAAACGTAATATGTTGGTGGTTGATCCACGAAAAGACCTAATGAGAAAAGTAACAAACTATTTTAAATTGAGATAAAAACAGACCAAAAATTATGTCCTAAATTATTGTATGTAGGTACAACTACCTAATGCTTCACTAAACAAATGATAATCGTTTTTTATTTACTTATTTGTTTTTTACTGTACATTTAAGTAATTATTTTATTGTTAACCTGTCAATCTTGTAGTTAACGTAATTATGTACCTACTCGTACGTTAAATACAAGATTGACAGGTTAACAATAAAATAAGAAACTGCCTTAATAAAAAGCAAAAAAGAAAACAGACAAAAGTTTAGTTGCCACAGAAACATATTTTCAAAGATTTTAACAACTGGCTTTTTTATTCGCCGGAAAAAGGTGACAAAAGATTCTTTGATTAATGTGAACTTTTGGCGTGAAGTAGCAAAAAACGACATTGTTAAAATACGGAAACTTCGTTTGTCGGATGGAATACCTCAATCGGTAAAGGTGAGTTTTCGACGGAAAAAATTATATGGGGACCATCAAACTGATCAACTTTTACTATGGGACCAACTCTGAAATCGCGAAAAAAAAAATCTGCTGTTTTTTACAAAAATTAAAATCGAAAATATCAAAATGTATGAAACAGCTAATTTTTTTTTGCGATAGGAGAATGGATTAATCACACCCATATATTAATTAATATAATTATGTATCATGCTAGGAGAAAAGGGAGAATGGATTAGTTTTACTTTGGCCGCGAAGGAAACCAGTAACATCTCGTCTCCTTTGATCTCTCAAACATAGCTAGAATATCACCTACGTGCCTACGTTACGAGAACTAATCCAGTTGAAAGATAACTTTATCAGAGCAAAATCCTACATCAAAGTGCCTACGCTGGCCTTTCCGTAGCAGTGCAGCTCGTTAGATAACCTACTTCTAATGTAAGATTCTAGCTTCAAACGTAACTTATATTCTAGATCAATCTTTAGGTTTTCATGTGATGGATTACAGATTTTTATGGAAGCGTAACCAACAGGGGCATAAAATGAGGCACTTTATACTTGAAAACGTTTTTAGGGTTCCGTAGTCAACGAGAAACCCTTATAGTTTCGTTATGTCCGTCTGTCCGTCCCCAGCCTATCTCATATATTACTAGAATCATATATATTACTAGAAAGCTGTAATTTTCCATGGATATACATATTAATCACGCCGACAAAGTGGTGAAGTAAAATTTTGAAAAATATTTTTTTAGGTTACCTCCCCTACACGTGGAGTGGGGATGTATTTTTTTGTTCTAGTCTACCCCATAGTGTGGGGTGTCGTTGGATATAAATTTTAAAAATATTGCGGATTTGTGGAAACAGTTTGTAGTTGTATATTATATGACGAAGTTAGAACGAAAACTATCACAGCTAAGTAGGCTTTACAAGTTTACGAGTATCAGTCGTCCAACTTATAAAATGTACTTGGCGCAGTACAAATTCCCAATTGGGAACTACTTAGATAACTTACAACGTTATGAATCCGGTAGTATCTACATTTTAGTATATGAACCATGGTATACGTAACCCTACACTGCGCGTGGCCCGACACGCACTTGGCCTGTTTTTCTTTTTATTTCTTACATGTTTTACTAAATATTATATTGCGCTCAGAATGTTTATTCTTGAACAATGTCAAATGTTCTTTGGAAGCTTTGCTTTCATAAACTTATTTATAAAATAATTATAGTATACCTATTTACCTACCTTATATTTAAAACATATATGAGTACTACATCCAAACTTTATTTGAATAAAAAGGTTTTGTAAAAGATTGTAGATTACTAACAAATGCCCGATTCAGAGAAAAATGTGGAACATTTCTTAGAAACTTTTTCACTCGACACAGAGATTTATTACTTGCGCAAACAAAATTCTCTAGCAGGTATAGAATTCTCTAGCAGATGGAAAATGCAGCAAAGAGTTTTCATTTCAAATACCAAATAGGCTTCTAATGAATATTATACTTATTAGAATTAAATTTACGTCATTAGTATAATGACGATCTACTAGGGAGTCCTAAAACTATGCCACACGGAGGGAAACTACCTTAAATATTGAAGATAGGAATTTTAATTTTAAAAATAATTTATAAAAAAAATATCGAATATAACGTAATAATTAAATGTTACATTTCATGGTCTTCCTTTTGTTTAAGGGGCTGACATGAGCCAACTAGCGCCGCCAGTCGATTTTATTTTATTTATTCTAAATAAGCCCAATTTCTTAAAAATGAATCAGTCAAGGTTTTGTTAATAGCGTCTAATAGTTCTGTAAGGTGTATGTGATAGTGCAAATATAATCTCCAGTTTCCCTGAAGTTTTACTTTCTACAAGAAATTATTTACCACAATAATGTCAGGTCACCATAAAATGTTCAACCTAAATAATTCTTGACATTTTCTGGCACCACCAGCCGCATGCTTTGCATCTATGTCTCATACACACCCATGGAGAGGTAGAGCGCAATCGCGGTGGCTAGCAATAACACCCGTAGGCCCGGCATGTTGCGTGCGTCACTGATGCACCCAGGTACCACCAGCCGCATGCTCTGTGGCGCCATCTATGTCTCATACACACCCATGGAGAGGTAGAGCGCAATCGCGGTGGCTAGCAATAACACCCGTAGGCCCGGCATGTTGCGTGCGTCACTGATGCACCCAGGTACCACCAGCCGCATGCTCTGTGGCGCCATCTATGTCTCATACACACCCATGGAGAGGTAAAGCGCAATCGCGGTGGCTAGCAATAACACCCGTAGGCCCGGCATGTTGCTCGTGTCACCAGGCACCACCAGCCGCATGCTCTGTGGCGCCATCTATGTCTCATACACACCCATGGAGAGGTAGAGCGCCATTGCGGTGGCCAGCAATAACACCCGTAGGCCCGGCATGTTGCTCGTGTCACCAGGCACCACCAGCCGCATGCTCTGTGGCGCCATCTATGTCTCATACACACCCATGGAGAGGTAGAGCGCCATCGCGGTGGCCAGCAATAACACCCGTAGGCCCGGCATGTTGCGTGCGTCACTGATGCACCCAGGTACCACCAGCCGCATGCTCTGTGGCGCCATCTATGTCTCATACACACCCATGGAGAGGTAGAGCGCAATCGCGGTGGCTAGCAATAACACCCGTAGGCCCGGCATGTTGCTCGTGTCACCAGGCACCACCAGCCGCATGCTCTGTGGCGCCATCTATGTCTCATACACACCCATGGAGAGGTAGAGCGCCATTGCGGTGGCCAGCAATAACACCCGTAGGCCCGGCATGTTGGGGTGCGTGCCAGACAACCTCCTCGTGGTGCACTCTGGGCGCCACCGCTCTGTTGCGGTGGTGGCGAATAGTCTGGCGAGACGGAACCCGGCCGGCGTCTTGGACATATTCCGAGTAGCGGCGGCGCGGGTCGGAGTGGTGGGGGCCTTTCGTAGGCCCAGCGGTCCCTGGGGACGTGGTTCCAGGAGAGCCGGAATCCCGCACGTGGTGCGGGACTGGAGGCCGCCACTTTTAGTGGGGGCTGCGTGGAAGGACACCACTATAAAAACCAAGGGGAGCCTATCCCGTCTAAAAGAGGCTTAAAATCCATATGAAATGGACAGTTGCAAAAAGAATTTACCCCAGGAGGGTACCAGCCGCCCCGCGGCTGGAGAATCCCTCCCAGACAACTCGTTGTCTGGCCGCTCCTCGTATTCTGGGGGGAGCAACAACTGCCTTATGGACAAAGCGCTGGGTCCGGGTATAAACTGCGCCGAATTTAAACTTGACCGTTCTAGGTCGAACTTGACGAAGAGCACGGTGGGCGTCGGTGGGGACGCCGTTCCGAGTTCTGATCCATCATGTCGTTTGATGTCCCAGGGGCACACAGCTGTGTCTCCTGATGATCCAAGCGGGGTGTGGATTCCCATGGAACCCACCATAATGTATGGGGACGAACAGACTCACTTTGACAGTGACTCAAGCACGGGCTCTCCCGTGATGTGGGAGGACGTCGATGGGATGGAATTCGACACGGAGGAAGCCTTGCCGGCATCTAGAAAACGTCCATTGGAGGGTTCATTTGCTGAATCGGGTGGGTCTGAAGATGGCATAGACAAACCTTTTTCAGCGAACAGCAAGGCTGGTCTGAGCAACGCCGGGATTAGGGGTAGAGCCCACGGATCCGGAAAGTTCGCTGGTCACGCTGCCATGCGTAAGCGTAACACGCAGGAAGGCCGTGAACAAGATAATTTGGAGGAAATTATAAGAGAAGTAGAAAAGGAAGAGGCTAGGGAAAAAGCTAAAGGAAAGAATGCGGTGGAAAAAGCTGCTGGATTAGGAGTGGTAAAGGGGAAAAAGAGTAGAAACCGAGGAAAAGGGAAAGGATCGGATCAGGATCCTGAACGCCCCCCGTCTCCGGGTTGCTCCCAGAGCAGAGATGAGTTCCCAATGGGTCCAGCCTCTATGAAGGCATCGGGTAGGTCTTCTGTGCGCATGCAACAGGAAGTGGAGCGATTTACCGAGAAGCTTCAACGGGTTGTTTCCCAATCAGGAAATCTGAAGCGGGAATATAAGAATGATGTCAGGGAGGCAGCGGCGGGAATTAAAGCGGTGGTCACCGAATTAATCGGTATGTCGTCCACCGAAGAAACTCGTCGCTTGAAGGCGGATAATAAAAGACTGGAGGAGCAAGTGAACTACCTCCAGTTCGAGCTGCTAGCACTTAAGCGGGCATTTGAAGAAAAGTGCTCACAGGAGGCACAGCGCAAACGTGTGTCTCCTAGGAGCCAGATTGAGGAAGTCGAGCAGGAGGTGAGTCCTCCGTCCAAAATGCCGCCCCCCGCCAACCCGGAAGTTCCGGAGTGGATGGCGGTACTGGAGAGTTCACTCATGACTAGGTTCGCCAACATGTTGAACGCTAGAATTGAAGGCCTGGAGATGCGCCTACCACCGGCGCCCATATTGCGTCCCCCACTTGCGGGAGACAAAAAGAAGGCGGCAGCAACTGCTGCTCAGCAGGCAAAATCAGCGCCCCAGCCTCGCCCCTCCTATGCGGCGACAGCTGCAGCGTCGGAGGCTCCCTGGACCATAATGGGCAAAAATGGTCGCCCAATTAAGCCGATTGCAGTCGTTGGGACATCTGTCCCAACCGCTCATCCCTTGAAGACCCCCAAAACGGCTAAGCCGCAGCCTGCCAAGCCGGTGGGACCTAAGAAGCCGAAGCTGTCGTCGCCAAAGACGACAGCCGTAATCCTATCGATTTCTCCCGAGCAGGAGAAGAAGGGGGTCACATATGCTGACACTATAGCGAAGGCCAAAAAGGCAGTTAATTTAGCGGAGATGGGCATCCAGGGGATGAAAGTTAAAATCTCAGCTACGGGGTCCCGCGTGTTTGAGATCCCTGGAGCCACAAGCGGAGACAAGGCAGATCTACTGGCCTCTAAGCTCAGGGAGACCTTGGGGGAGTCGGCGCAAGTCACAAGACCCGTGAAGACAGCAGACATGCGTGTCTCCGGGCTTGATGACTCCGTTACGCCAGAGGAGCTTCGTTCGGCTGTCGCCAGTACGGGAGGATGCCCCCCTGAACACGTTCGTGTCGGTATGATCAGGGCTGGCCCAGGAGGTTTAGGGTCGGCACTTGTCAAGTGCCCCATCGCTGCGGCTAAGGTCCTGTCCGAGTCAGGGCGTCTAACGGTTGGATGGGTGTCCGCATCTATCAAAGCACTGGAGGCTCTTCCGCTCCGGTGCTTTAAGTGCATGGTTCCAGGGCATACCAGAACACTGTGCAGATGCGACACGGACCTTAGTGACATCTGTTACAGATGTGGAAGGAAGGGGCACAAGGCTCATGAGTGCAGTGCCGAACCAAGCTGTGCCGTATGCAAGGCGGCCAAAATGCCAGCCAATCACATCCTGGGGGGGAACAAATGTCATCCCCCTGCGGTGAGAGCGAGGATCCCCCCCATAACCAGGGCACCGGTACGGCGGGTGACGAGTCCAGCAGCTCTGAGGGAGGTTGAGGAGGTTGAGGAGGTTGAGCACATGTCTTCGTAATGTATAGACACCTTAACCTCCTTCAGGGGAATTTAAACCACTGTGCTGCTGCGCAGGATCTCTTCCTGCAATATGCAGCAGAGTCTGGTACAAACCTTGCGGTCATGGCGGAGCCGTATTCGGTCCCCCAGCGACCTAACTGGGCGGGCGACGTCGACAACTCTGTCGCCATCATGGCCCCGTATTCTGCCGCCTACTCCCCCCCCCTCTCGGTTAAAGAGAGGGGACCGGGCTATGTGGCGGCCACCTGGGGAGAATTGACACTTTTGGGTGTATACTTCTCCCCCAACCGGGGCATTCGAGAGCTAGTGCAGTGGCTCAACGAGTTGAGTGGCGTGGTGGGGCGTCTCGCCCCGGCACAGCTGCTGGTTTTAGGCGACTTCAACGCCCACCATACGGCCTGGGGCGAGCGCCGCGACTCCCCTAAGGGCGTTGAGGTCTTTGAGTGGGCGGTGGCAGCGGGGTTGGTGCTATGCAACCGGGGTCGGGCATTCACCTGCGTCAGGGGGAACGGCGGGTCCATTGTCGACCTGACGTTCGCCACCCCTGCGTTGGCGGCACGGGTACAGCAATGGCACGTCCTCAAAGACGTGCTTACCCTCTCGGACCACGATCATATTTATTTTAAGATCGTGGCCGCCCCGGACGGGAACCGTCCACTTCGCCCCGGGGAGTCGCAGCGCCGTTTTCCTCGTTGGGCAACCACTAAGCTGGATCGGGAGCTGGCAGAGGAGGCTGCGTTGATCGAGGCGTGGAACCTCGTGGGGAGCCACGTTGAGGAGGAGGGGGTAGAGGAACGTGCCAGGCGGCTGACTGCATCCCTAGCGGCAGTCTGTGATGCGGCCATGCCAAGAGTTAAGGGCCTCCCTCACAAAAAATGTGTGTATTGGTGGACGGAGGAGATTTCCTCCCTCAGAGATGCCTGCCTAGAAGCCAGAAGGGCTTACCAACGCTCACGGCGAAGGGCAAGACGGGACCATGGGGAGGAATCCCAACTCCGTCGCTCCTTTGAGGAAGTGAAAGAGGCCCTTACAGAGGCCATCTGCAGGTCGAAATCAGCCACCTGGGATGAGTTCCTCGAGGACCTGGACAGGGACCCGTGGGGGCGTCCGTATAGAATGGTAAGGAGCAAGCTCCGGAACCAGGCGCCTCCCACCGAGGCGATGAATCAGGAGCTCTTAATGCGGGTGGTGGAGGGTCTTTTCCCCGCTTCTCCCCCTGTAGTGCCCCCTGTTGTGGGCCCAACGCCTGACGAGCCTGACCCGGCGCGGGGCTTCTTTCCCGTCACAGAAGATGAGCTCGCGTACGTGACAGAGCGCCTCCGTTCTAAAAAGAAGGCGCCGGGACCTGACGGCATTCCGGGAAAGGTTCTGCCCGGCGCTATGAAACACATGGGCGAGCACATCCGGGAATTGTTTACCGCCTGTCTTCAAACGGGGCAATTTCCCAAGGAGTGGAAAAGAGGAAGACTCTGCCTCCTCAGGAAAGACGACAGACCAGCGGACTCTCCGTCGGCGTATCGGCCCATCGTCCTCCTGGATGAGCTCGGCAAGATGCTGGAACGCATCATTGCCGACCGCATCATCCAGCATTTGGACTCGACAGGGCCGAATTTGTCGGATCGCCAGTACGGCTTTCGGAGGCAGAGATCGACCATCGATGCCTTGCTTAAGCTCAAGGAGCTGACGCGAGCGGCAGTGGATCGGGGGCAGAGGGTTGTCGCGGTATCTCTTGATATCAAGAATGCGTTCAACTCTCTGCCATACAGCGTTGTACGGGATGCACTCAGGCACCATGGGGTTCCCCCCTATCTGGTCCGCCTGATTGAAAACTACCTGGACGAGAGGGAGGTTGTTTTCCTCGCCCCAGACGGGCAGGTGAAGATTCGCCGCATGGAGTGTGGGGTTCCGCAGGGGTCGGTCCTGGGGCCACTCCTGTGGAACCTCGGTTATGATTGGGCGCTTCGTGGCACTCTCCCCCCTCGGATGGATGTCATCTGCTATGCGGATGACACGCTTATCACCGCCCGAGGGAAGGACTTCGCAGAGGCGAGGCGCCTTGCAAGAGTTGGGGCGGAATACGTCATCGGGCGCATTCGGGCTCTGGGCCTGGAAGTTGCGGTGGAAAAAACCCAGGCCATCCTCTTTCATGGGCCGCGGCAGGGGCCTCCGCCAGGTGCAGACATGGTCATCGACGGGGTAGTGGTTAAGCTGCGCCCGACGATGAAGTATCTGGGGCTGTTGCTGGATGGGCGTTGGAGGTTCGAAGCTCATTTCCAGCAGCTGGCTCCCAGACTGGTGGGCGCAGCGGCCTCGCTTGGACGACTATTGCCTAATGTGGGGGGACCAAACCCAAGTTGCAGGAGATTGTACGCGGGGGTCATCCGTAGCATGGCTATGTACGGGGCCCCCGTGTGGGCTGATTCTCTCAACGAGAAAAACAAGGCTGCTCTTCGGCGGCCGCAGCGAGTTGTGGCCGCAAGAATTATACGGGGCTACCGCACAGTCTCAGGGACGGCTGCCTGCGTCCTTGCTGGTACTCCCCCGTGGGAGTTGGAGGCCCGAATGCTCTCTGAGCTGTACCACCAGAGGAGAGAGGTAAGGGCGAGGGGTGACGGCCTCGCTCCTGAGGAAAGGGCAAGTGCACGGCAGGTTGCCGAGGAGCAATGCATGGAGGAGTGGAAGCGCCTGCTGGAGGCTCCGGCATATGGACAAAGGACGGTGGAGGCAATCCGTCCGGTCCTCAAGGATTGGAAGGCCCGAGCACATGGGGCATTGACGTATCGTCTGACACAGGTACTTTCCGGACACGGATGTTTCGGAAGGTACCTGTGTCAGATACAGAGGGAGGAGTCCCAGGTTTGTCACCATTGTGACGCACCCAGGGACACGGCACGCCATACACTCGAAGAGTGTTCGGCGTGGGCGGTGCAGCGCCAGGAGTTGGTCGCTGTGGTTGGGCCAGACCTCTCGCTTCCCAGCATCACAGTTGCGATGCTGCGAAGCAGGGAGGGATGGCAGGCCGTGGTCTCCTTCTGTGAGGACGTCATCTCGCAGAAGGAGGCCGCGGAGAGGGTTCGCGAGGCGGACGTCACAGCGAGCCAACTCCGACGTGCGCGGCGGGGGAGAACGAGACGCCAACGTGCGCGACTTGCTCTCCCCTAGCTGCAAGGGGGGGCGCAGTAAGGCCCTCTGCCCCCCATAAGGTGGAACCCTTACGGGTCACCATCCCCGGGTCACGTGGTGCATGCAATCGCGATCCCACAGACCCGGTGGAAAGGCGCAGGTCTTCGAGAGGAGTTTAGTTGGTAGTGGTGCATTCTCCCGTCCCCCCATCTGGCCCGCCCACCATGAGTGGGTAGCCTTATGGGAGGCCGGAAAAATGCTTCCTCCCCCTGCCACTAGGGCAGGGGTTAGAACCACCTAGCCCTGACGCGAAGCCTATTAGGCTTGGCGGGAGGGCTGGGCGCGGCGAGGAACATGCCCCAGGTAATAACCTGGGGGGTGACCGACCCCAACATGCCGTTTGGTATGCGTAAAGATTGCATTCTCCTCTTGATACAAAAAAAAAAAAAAAAAAAAAAGGCCCGGCATGTTGCTCGTGTCACCAGGCACCACCAGCCGCATGCTCTGTGGCGCCATCTATGTCTCATACACACCCATGGAGAGGTAGAGCGCCATCGCGGTGGCCAGCAATAACACCCGTAGGCCCGGCATGTTGCGTGCGTCACTGATGCACCCAGGCACCACCAGACGCATGTTTTAAAGCACCACCTACGGGCAAAGAAAAAAATTGTGAAAATAAATTTTTTATCATGTTTTTACATTTTATTTAAATAAAAATAAAAAGATATGTAGGTATATGTACCTTCTGGATTTAATTGTTTTTGATAAATAGGTGCTGAACCACACTTATTTACAAAACAGCTTAGATGCCGTCACCTCAACTTAATAGCACATCCGCACCTAAACGAAGTTTAAGAACTATAATTATGATAAGTAACTAAGTAGTAACAAAACTTATATTAGCCATTTTTGTTAAGTTTCAAATGAAAATAAAAGACATTGTAGCATTATATCATTTCCTGACAATTTCGAAATACATGTGTGCGTAACCTTAAATCACGTGTCGGACAGCGTGACACCACTCGAGAGGAGTGGCAGTACGGTTGGCTGGACGCGTGACCCCTGATATCGGCTGACTAGCGAGACTGAGTGCAGTTCTTACTGATAACATAGAACAAATAATCTGATCGACTAGTGACTAGAGGGAAAAAGAATATAAAAATATAATATAAAAAAAATATTGGTCAAAGAGTTACAGATGATTGGTGTACACGTAGAAGTCTTTGGCTTGGTGCGATAATGAGATAGCGATCTTATAGACCTACGAGCGCAGCGTAGCAACCGTTAAGACACAAAACTTAACTTAAGGGGTCGCACAACGTCAAATACAAAACCACAGGTCTTTTACATTCCAATTAATTGAACTATAGGCCGAATTATCTCCGTACTTTGATCGCGAGTCCAAAAGCGTCTATTTTGTTATGTAAATCTGTTGATTTATAACAAGATCTCGTAAACAAATTTAAGCACTGTCGACACTCGTTACTGTCGTCGGGACTGATGACAAAGCTGTTAGGCGGGCCTTAACAAATGCTATTATAATTTCACTTTGATTGTGTAAGAATTTCATTCTGTTCCATTCTGTTTTATTTCAGATTAGACCAAATTTTAAAAGGCAGTAGGGCCCTTTATAATAACGTGACAATTTGTCATTGTCATGACAATTTCGTTTACATTGTGGTGTAGCTATGAGTAGGTAGTTTGTTCTATTTTCAAATTGGTCGACGCAATGGATATAAAATTGGCATGACAGGTGACAAATTGTCACATTTATTAAATAAGGCCCAGGTTTCGCATTTTTGTTTTAGTGATGCTATTGTTTGCTACCAGTAAAGTTATTTATAAACTCTGTTATGTGAAGCATTGATTTTCCACAGAACATAGAGAAGTTGGATTTTGGACCAGTCACACTCTCACTCGCGTTGATGATGAAGGAAATACTTACCTACGTCATCACCCCTAGTATCGAAACGCAATTTGAAATTACAGAAAAGTGAGAAAATTTTCTTTACGAAGCTAAAGCTCTAGAATTTTTATACTGAGATTTTAGCATCGGGAACCAAACCCGCGACCTTTGTTCATCCGTGAAAACTCTCACACGAAAGAGTTAAGTTTAAGTAGGTATATCCTCGTCTTACATTTCTGCGCGTACTATACGTATTCATTTTTTTATTTTGTTATTTACCATAGTTTATGAAGCATGAACTGCTGAATAAAGTAATAAGAATTATGCTAGATGCCTCAGATTACGAATCCATGCAAGTCACGAGCTCAAATTGAACATACTAAAGGCCGAATTCAATTTGCAGGGAGTAGAGAGCGGAGTTGTAATGGGTTTAAAATGGGTTTAATTAACGCCTCGGTACTGATGACTTCACAATATCAGAGAGTTCTTTATCAAATGCTCTGTCAAAAACATTTATAGTACTTTATCAATTTTTTTATGACATTTCAAATATAAATTATGGTTCGAATGCAGTAAATTTTTCAAAAGCAGAAATCGACAGAGATTACCTGGACTTGGACAAAACCTGAAACAATCGGTAAAATAAAAAATCTCTGCTTATAAGTTAAATAATTGTCTTTTTTTTTTCTAGGTTCTGTCAAAACGTAATGAACACCAGAAAATATACTATATTATGAAAGTACGTAGTGTTTTATAGTTCTGAAACAAATCCTAGAACATACTTAATCTGAATATCTGAATTAGAAGTAAAGTTTCATTATACAGCATGTTACAAAAATACCCCTAATGCCGAATATAGTATATAGGGACCATCAAATTGAACAACTTTTACTATGGGACCAACTCTGAAATCGCGAAAAAAAAATTAAAATCGAAAATATCAAAATGTATGAAACAGCTGATTTTTTTTTCGCGATTTCAGAGTTGGTTCCATAGTAAAAGTTGTTCTGTTTGAAGGTCCCTATCTACCATATTCGGCATTAGGGGTACTTTTGTAACACCTTGTATAATAAACCAAAAATGTAAGTACTTATTTGTCAATAACTACTTAAACATTCATAAAGTGACTATCTAGTATATGTAAGCAACGAGAGCAAACCATTTATTTATTCGTTAAGTCTCCCGCGCAAAGCTCATTAATACTTAGTTACTGTGCCTTTTATCGCATTAATCAGTTTTATGAGAATGAAACAATATAATAAAATTACTGGTGAAGCCGTGTCGTGGATAAGAAAGTTAATACAAAGCGGTCTTTATCATGGCTGGCAACATTGTTCCGAACAATAAGCCACATTGTTGGAAGCGCGCTGGACGTGTGCTGCCAGCTTTAGCAGCTATTGGCTTTAAATTAACTTAGTTAAATTGACTGGATTCCACTTCCATTGTGTCTAATTTTAACTATAGCGTATCGATGTGGAAAATCTGGATTTGTTTTGAATCAAGTACCAAAAACCTTATTCGTGTATTTTAGAAGAACATGTAATAAATTGTTCCTAATAATACGCAACAATGCTTCAGCGTATTAAATCTAGCTAGACTTACAGGAACATCAAGTAACATTGTATGAAAGCTGTAAGAGAAACAGGGTATAAGATACGACCAGCGTACTGTATCTAGAAAATTCAAAGTTTAAGTAAGCTATGTTTCTCAGTAGCAGTATCTTATAAGATACGACCAGCGTACTGTATCATGAAATTCAAAGTTTAAGTAAGCTATGGTTTCGCTGATTGTAGGGGAAGCAGGTAAAGGGTTAATGTTGTAATTTGGAATGGAAATGTTCTGTAGGAAGCGATTTAATAAAACATCATGGCTGACTAATTTCAAATCTCGTCGAAAACACGTAGGCGTATAACAATATCATTTTACGTTCGTTAAAAATAAAGTACAAATCAAAAATGTACTGTACTGGCAAATAGACGGGTACATGTTTTAAGTAATTTAGAGGGTAAAGTTGGAAGGTTGTACCCACTCCCTGCCCACAAGTGAATGTGCCAGGCTGATCGCTCATGTACGACAGAGCGTTTAATTAAATCCTGGGCGAGCGCAAATAAGTAAGCGATTGAAGTTCCACTTCCGAGAGCAACTAGTGGTTGCTTCCTACGCTTTCAATATAGTCTGTGGTACGGTGGTGGCAGGGATCTTTTATTTTATGGAGTAACTTATGTGCTAAGATTTTGTGGGGAAAAGCGATCTATTCTAGGCATGGAGTAAAATGCCTGTCTTGCCCACGCTCGCTGCTTTCTCAATCGAAAAAAAAGCCTGTGGCTAATTTTATTTTGGTATAAAATTGCGTGGGTTAGTTTGACCTTCCCGGTTGGAGCAACTAGTAGTTGCTACCCACATTCAATGTTTATGGTTAGTAATGCGCTATTAAATTATTGTACATATCCAATATATTATTTGGATTTTGTTATTATAATTACGAAGCGAGATAAAGTTGTGCGAATATAAAGATAGAAATGAAAAAACGGAGTGGAAATCAAAACTATAGTTTTGCACATTTTTACTATTACGGTTTATAGAAAAAAATACCGCCAGAAGGAAAGCTTAGGAAATAATCATTTGTAACTGTTTCTAACCGGTTACCGACCGACTACGAATTGTTGCTACGAACCAGCTACGACCTCAAAAATTTCGTAGCATACACGAAGTTGGCTACGAAAATGTGTACGTTGATTTACCATCCACTTTGATAACATCTATAAAGTAGGCGAAAGAGGGTGTCCCTGTCTAACGCCTCTTGTCCAGGGGCCCTATTTTTTAAATCATTCGACGAACATTCGGCTGGCGTCGTGCGCTCTTTACTACTAATTTTCACACAGCCATGCTGTCGAATGAAAATGAGTTGTAAAGAGCGTTCGATGCCAGCCGAATGATTTCAAAAATAGGGCACCATATAGTGGAGACGTAAAATGGCTGATAATGATGATTATTAACCAAACATCTTTCTTTTATGTTTAAAAATTAATTTCTGTTCGTTAGTCTAGCTAGAACACAAAAACGGCTTGACCGATTAGAATTTTTATTTTTATTTTGTTAGCTATAGTGCTGGGGTGGTTTAGCAACAAAAACAAGGTAGGAAAAACCCAAAAGAACAGCGAAATAATTGAAAATGCAACATTGGCTATTTTGTATGGGAATCGAAATTACTTTTCGG
Source organism: Catoptria pinella (assembly GCA_963556745.1). Classification (NCBI taxonomy): domain Eukaryota; kingdom Metazoa; phylum Arthropoda; class Insecta; order Lepidoptera; family Crambidae; genus Catoptria; species Catoptria pinella. The sequence goes on from OY750770.1 coordinate 12,226,419, forward strand.
ATCAATTATTTCAGATTACTTAATTAAAATTCGTATGCAACAACACTCCGCAAAACATTAAGTATACTATATCATGCAACTATATCAAGTACCTAATTATTTTAAAAAAACCTTATTCTGTCACCCGATAAGTGGTTTCGTTAATACTTTCATACCTACTTAAAAAGATTGTTATCCCCCCCATACCTAATTTCAATAATAGCCCTTTCTTTATTACCATAAGTATTTATTGTGCTAATGAACAGATTGCGTGTCGCTGATTATTTTGACATTTGTGACGCTAGAATTATATTTGAGCCAAAGCATGGCATTACCATTAACACGTTGAGTGCGATACAAGTCACATTTGGGCGGTAAGCGACTTTTATGTGGTGCGGGCGTCAAATCGCAGAACTTTTCTCTGGTGCGAACAATATTATATCAATATGAGTTTGTATGAGTAGGTAAGAGATATATATATTTTTGGAATCACTATTATTACTGTACTACTAAACGAACTAGACTGTGACATAAAAATTGTACAAGTCATATTCATCTTGTACGCATTGGAATATAAGTGTCTTTGTTCAGTGCGTTACAATACGATTTTCACTTGTACGTACATGACTCGTACCGCACCGCGTGTCATCATGAATATGAATTTAATTATTTATTTATTTATTTATTTATTTATTTATTCATTTTTAATTATTATTTCAATAGTGCAGAGCTAAGTGTCGATCGGAGAGCACGTGCATCTTGTTTAGTGATTAGATACTGTGACTTTACAAAAATATGAAGCGATCCTGTAAGATAGCTAAAATGTTTGATTAAGAAAGGTCTGAACATTAGCAAAATTTTGTTATGTGCCTAATTTTGATTTAAGAAAAAATTCTAGTGCCAGAAAAAGTATTTCACCAAAGGCAATAATGATTAAATTTTATATTATTTAATAAGTAACATTTTAGTGTTTAATAAGTATTAATCAGAATTTTGTGCTTATTATTAATTCCGTCATTAATATTCAACTAATAAAGACTTTTTTAAAAACCTGCACTTTAGTTACTCCTTTTTTAAAGCTGATGTTTCATTTTATTTGCTGATAGAAAGACAGATAAAACATGACTTTTAAATCAGACCTAAGTTTAGTCCACGTTTTAGAATTATGGGGTTTATGCTATATTTTATAGTTATCAAGAATGTACAGCCCTTACACCCCGTTGTAATAGGATTGTGATGTCTTCAAGCTGCTACGGAGTGCAAATTGCTTCATATTAATGCAGATGAACCGAGGGATAGATAGACATCTAAAGGGTTATCCAATACAATACACTTCTTGAATCTTTAATAAACCTTGTAGTATATAGTAAATAAATTATGTTTCATTTTAGTATAAATTATAAATAAATAAATATTTGAAAATATCACATACTTTGCTCCTATTCCAATGTAATTAGATAAAGAGTGTAGCAAGTAAAGTTTTATTTTTGTACTTAAAATTATATTTATTTGTTATATATTTGCCGAAGTCACAGTGCTATACCCAAAACCTTCATATCAATAAATACATAGGCAAAGATTCATCATCATCATCATCATCAGCCTATCATCGTCCAATGCTGAACATAGGCCTCTCCGAGAGGCAAAGATTGACCGGATTTAATAAATAAACAATATAGTTATATAGAATAGCTTTTTTGATAATTTTAAATGTTTTCCTCTTTCAGTAATAATTATAGAATTTTTACCGTTTTCGTTTATTACATCTATCATTTAACAATTTTTCATAGCTTTTTCTGAATACGAGAACAGATTAATAAAAAAATCTGTGCCACAGGCATCTCCTTTTCAATCCTCGAATGCGTCTGTCGAATGTTTTTTCCACGAATTTTCAACTTTTGAACATCTCTGAAGTTGTGAAATTCTCTGCGTAGTTCCGTGCTAAAAATAGATTCTCATCAAATTCGTGTTCAACTACTAAAACTTTATTAATATTCGGGTTATATCATAGAATTCATAACTTTTATTTACTATACATTATATTATATCTATTCAGGTAAGCTTATAATATTATAGTAGTATTATGAAAAAAAAAGTTAAATGAAGATGTGATTTTTTATAATTGCGCTTTAGAAACTTTTGAGAAACTCCAAGACGCAAGACGGTGACGGAAGATGTCGTAAGACTACGGTGACATGACACGTAGCTGGTTTTTCCGACAAACTGCTACTTTTATACAAGTCTATATTCTAACAAAAAAGAAAAGCTCATACAGACTGATTCAGTTAATAAGCGAAAGTGGAGTTATTTTTGTAATTCTAAGTTTATAAGCTCGTTTCTAAGCCCTCGAGCGTCGTTTCTCTCCGCTTCTTATAGCCCTCTCTCCACTCATATACTGATGTGAAGTGACTGAAAATGTTTATTTCAGTCCAGCTAGCTACGTTCTACGATACTGTAATAAATATAGCAAATAATGTGTAAATTAATATTCAGCTTAGATAAGTTAAATAAACAACAAAAAGTTGGAAATTACCTATCTATCTCAGAACTAGCAGATCATCTTCTAATCAAGTTGATATCTTAAAGAGATACACAATAGTACATTATAGGCGAGCGCGGGAAGTTATGCTTCCCGCCCGAAGATTGTATATGAAAAGCGCTTTTCTCAAGAAATGCGAGGAAATAAAATTTTCTTAGTAAACAAACTATTTTTAAATTGGTTCGTGTGGCGATGTGAAACGACTGATGCAACCATAAAGTTTTATAAAAAACAATAAAATGCTACTTCCCGCACTAGTTCGGGAGGCAAGTATTTGGTATATGGTGGTCTGGTTCATCGCGTTCTAAATTTGAAATTCAGTGCGGGGAATGAATTTCAATACAAAATTACTCTGAAAATTTTGAATTTTCTCTTCGTCCGTATATATTTAGTATGGTCCACTCAGACTTTATTATCAATATTTGTTAAATGATCTATGATCGTTCACGAGGGATGTGATAAGAGCGTTCGTTCACGTCTACAGCATATGAATACTTAAACGCCACCCTAATCTAATTTATATGTGTATCGCTTTCTATCATCAAATTAAAACACCTACTTTATTATTCCCTGTAGCTGTAGGTCCTTTTAGCCCGATTATTTTGGGTGATCTAAGTATATATGATGCCCTTTGGCAGACTGACGCAGCCAGTCTAACCCGCTTCGAGTCTTTAAATATACATGGATTGAGAGGCCACAAATTGTATTTCCAATATTACATATTTCAGTTTATGAATAGTTGATTGAAGGTTTTTTCTAATACTCTACCTTAAAGGATTACCATCAGTAAACTTCGTAACCATTAATTTTTGAGCATATGTACACTTTTGTACTTGGAAACTCTTAATAATTCATACACAGGTATATACAAAAAATGTATTATTTTTTCTAAAAACAAAAGTGCAACTTGGGTCAAAATATCAACATTAACAATTTTATATACACTTCTAAGACTTTCGCGCGTACAGTTCATTAGAAATAACACACTTTTTACGGATTACAGCGCGTATATTATTAATTCAGGTGTTGTGTTAGAATTAATTAGTTTGTATTTATGGGTTTTTTAGAATTCCCGACGTTTCGACACCTTTCCAGGGGCCGTGGTCTCGGGAGGACTAAAGCAAAAAGGCTGCTTATATTTTTATGAAATTACCCGCTCAAAACTTTATAAAATGTATTCAAGTTTATTAAATTATTTTATGGCTGCGTTCTGATTTTAATCATTATTACTGAATTAAATTGAAGAAAACAAGATCTAGCTACTGAATCTACTACCAGTTCACAAATTGGGAGGCCTCTGAGAGGATTTACCCCATAATTCATCAACTAAAATCCCATCCCAAATCACACACTGCAGGATCTAAAGATAAAGTTAGTTCGTTTTGTAGATAGGGATCAAAAGGGAGGTCGACACAACCTCTCTGAGTTTTCTTCCGCCAGTTCTTTCTCTCAGAGGCCTCCCAATTTGTGAACTGGTAGTAGATTCAGTAGCTAGATCTGGTTTTCTAATTAATTTTATTCAATTTAATTCATTAACAATGATTAAAATCAGAACGCAGCCATAAATTTTTATAAAGTTTCGAGCGGGTAATTTCATAAAAATATGAGCAGCCTTTTTGCTTTAGTCCTCCCGTGACCACGGCCCCTGGAAAGGTGTCGAAACACGCTGTAATCCGTAAAAAGTGTTTTTTTCTAATTAACATTTTTTATTTATTTATATCTCTCCATTTATAATCCTCCTAGCTTTAATTAAATCTTATAAGTTTTCAATAAAATTATTATTTTATTGTTGAGCAGAAATATCGATTAGTCACCAATAATAGCTATGGAAATAATTTTATTACCTCGCAAATTGAGTTAGTGAGTTAGTATTCATAGAATATTTCCCCAGTCAATATAGGTTATTATAATGAAATGCCTAGCAAAGTTGTGACGTAAGCGTATAATCGTATATATCCATGAATGTGAATGTGACGTGTGCTGGAAACTTCAGCCTGCTATTGACAGGTTGATATTCCAACTAAAATTATCTACACACTTTGGTCTTTAAAGTACTTAAAATCTCGAACGTTGAAATTCCCTATTTACTTGTTTGTTCAAAGTTCATACAAAAACTTTGTAGGTTTAAAATGTATTTCAATTAGTGAATAAAGGATGGATTTAAAACGAGGGCCATAGATGAAGGGCCAAGTGAAGTTAGAATACTGAGCGACACGAGTGATTCATGGCCCTTGATATAAATCCGTTTTATTCAAGAGTTGCATACTATTTTATACCATGACTACGAGAAAAAGAAAGATAAAAGCGAAAATATTATTTGAACAAGGAGCATGTATGTTGAGTATTCTTTGCACAAGGAGTTTGTATCGATTTTTTGCGCAATAGGTTGTATAGCAATGAGATGGAGGTCGAATTGTGTTCTAAATTCAAATACCAACATAGTGTTTAATAGTACATTATGATATAAGTGCGGTAATTATCAATTAGCGATGCGCGCGCATCAGCGCTTTTTTTATAGCAAAGGCATAAAAAACAGCCAGTATTACTAATAAAGTACCTAAATTAATATATTTGTGTTTTTGTTACAGATAAATAGTAATTTATCGTCAAAATTAATAAAATTAAAGATTTAAATGGTTATTTATTATATTTTATCCCCCAAAGTTAATTTTATTTATAAAATGCTGACCTCTTTTCTGACATAAAAACTCTTTGCTAAGATTTAAAAAAGTACCGTATGTTTTAGACGGAGCATCTTGATAAACCGTGCGTTTTACATTACCATAACGCACAAGTACGTAATGAGATACAATACGATATTGAAGTTGATGTAATGAGACCCTTTACGAGCAAATATGTTATAAATGCTTTTTTATGCACTGCTTTTAGTAAATAAAATAAGCTTTTTAGAGGGGGAATGGTACAAAATATGTTTAGATCAAACGCACTGACCAATGTTATTGTTCCTTCAATTTTGTTAATACAATGAAACTCAATATCTTTTACCTGAAAGTAGAATCTCTGCAAATATCTAATTACACTTTAGATTACTCGAGTTCAAAATATATTCAAGAATAATGTATAAAGTTTTCTGGAAAATCTTTCAGCAATAAGACTAACTTTTGTTTCAAAAGTAAAACTACACTTCTTTTGTATCGTTGTGTTTATTAAAGTGTTTTATCTTTCATTATATTTGATACATCGTAAGCAATAATATTATAAAGTACTAACAATTGGCTAACTTGTAGTAGAATTTACGTTGTAACTATTATTTAAACTGTGGTAAAATCGCGTTTCAGAAAAACGAGTGTCCAGCTGTACGAGGGACGAGGGTTTTGTGTCTGACACGTGTGATCCAATGTTTCAAAGTGGTATTATAAATCGGCGGCCATAGAAACATATTTGTCCACATTCGTAAAATCCCTGTCAGTCTGCAAAAAGCTTGACTAATGTCATTCTTACTCAAGTTATTTTCGGAGAACGTTTCAACATTTTAAGCTCATATTTTTTAGTGTTTGAGCATTTAATAATCCTAGATTTGTTTTACGGCTTTTGTCATAAGAAATATCTTTAATAACTTTGATGTAGGTATTATCATATCTCTTAGGTGCCGTCCCACGTGAGCCAATATCGACGCAAACGCGAAGCGGTGCGGCACGGCACGGCGCGGCGCGGCGCGGCGCGGCGCGGCGCGGCGCGGCGCGAAAACAATAAACAGTCGGTGTCTATTGAAGTGTCCTAAGACCCAACGCACGTAGGTTGCGCGGCGGGTGCGTTACATTCACAGCATAGCGTTGATTTCGCGTGTACTGCGTGCGTCGCGCCGCATCGTTTCGCGTTCGGGTCGAGATCGCTCACCGAGGACGCTGCGTGAGGACGCTGTGTTACATGTTTTTTTTATGCTAGAGTTCGCGCACTTTATACAATCAATCTATCTTAAATCTTTGCAGATGTTAATCACTATTATTTTCATTACATGTTAAGATGAATTTAGTTTATTTTTGCTAGCCGTGTGTCCTACAGAGTAGAATAGAATAGTCGATCCATGGTAGAAGACTTAATAGGCAGCTACAATGATATGTAGATAGTTTGACTTTCGATAAAATACCAACTAACTTTTTGATGTCTCTAAATTATACACCATCGTATTATTTTCACCTCTCTATCAATAGCGTCTTTTTCTGCATTTTTTACCTGCCTGTTATAATAAAATTATGGTTTTTTTTTCAATCTCGAGTTTAAATTTTACAAAACCCTAACATTAACCAACAAATGGGCAGTTACACGATCGATATCTACAGATGGCCGGGCCAATAATACCGCATGCGGTATAAATAGATCGCAGCGCGCCACTCAAATTTGTCACTACAAAGGGCTACAACAACAATAAGACCTTTGTTGACGCTCGTAAAATACTTTTAAATTAGCATCCGTCAGCCAATCAAGTAAGTAAATATAATTTATAGTGTTACCCCCTTATTAATAAAGATTGTATACCAAATAGTTACACAATGGTTACTCTCTGTCAAACTATTTAAGCTTGACGCTAAAGAGAAAGGGACAAAACACTGTGTAACTATACATCTGTTATACAATCTTTATTAGTAAGGGGGTTAAAGTATAAATTTCTGAATATTTTTGATGAAGTAAATTCAAAATTGAAAAATTCTTCAAATAAGCTCACATAATAAGCATTTTTAAATCGTCAATTCTTTTATCCTACCACCCATTATACCCATTAGTATAATTTTGAACCGCGAAATGGACGACAACGTTTTGTGGGGTAGGCCCCTAGTTGTCGGTCTGCGAGTCAGGGGTCAGTCCTCAGTCTTCCCGTCCGTCAGTTCCCCGATAGTCATCTGTCTGTCTCTCCGGTACGTCATCTCTGTCAACCTCTGTCGTATGTCTGTCAGCCTGTCAGTCATTAGTCGAAGGAGGCTGGACGCCGCGACACCCCCTACAAGGTGGACCGACGATGAGGTGGAGGTCGCGGGAAACCACTGGATGCGGGCAGCGCAGGACCAGTTGTCGTGGAGATCCTTGGGGGACGCCTATACCCAGCAGTGGGTGTCGTGCGGCTATGATGGTGATACAAAATTTTGAAACTCTTTTAAAATATTTAAGTATACAGCACAACATAATTTTTTTTCTTCCGGGACTTTTTCTCGTACTTACAAAATCGCTAAATTTACATCCATGTGAATTCAGAAACATTTTCAGTGAAAATTATTAAATTGTAGACGAAAAAAAGTTTTTTAAAAATGTCAAAATATGTATTTTTTTTATTTATATCAAATTAAATTAAAAAAACTTAATTTATTGATGGATAAGCAAGCTTTGCAATTTCACTTTGCATGTCATTGATATGCATCCTAATCAATCGAATGATATGATATAAATCACATTATTCTTTCCAAGAATGTGGAAAAATTAATATAATGAAGTATACAGTATTTTATTACATGAAAATTGTATCTTGAGAATGCTTGTACATCTTGAGCTTCTATGAGAGCATAATCGCATGTAGATAAGGGGTCACCAAGAATTGGTCGTTGTATATTTTCTTTCATTCCAATTGCACACGCACGTGACGCACGGAAGGCAAAACCTGTAATTTTATTCTGAGTACAGTGTGTAACGCGAGGAGTTGCCGAATGTAACGGAATACTAATCGAGTTACTCACTTGTTTCTTATTTCATTACGGACTTTTCACTCGCGACATAGAGATCGCGCAGTTTACGATGTTAAATAACGTAAGACTCTGCTTTATTATTATTTTATAACGAAAAGAAAAAGCAAAACTTTTCACGAAACTCTAAGTACAGTAATGAGGAAATCTTCGTAACGATATAATGTTTTAAATTTCCATGGTTTTTGACGTTATTATAATAAACTGTATCGGGATTTACACCATGTACCTGTTTTTACATTTACTTCATTCGGACACAAATCACTGGATCGAATTGCATAACCCTCAGATTATCTCAACAGAACGCCACTACATACCAAGAATGGTCAGAGAAGCGATTGAAATTACCAAATACAAAAATTTCAATCGTAAAGATGGGTTTAAATTGGCTAGTGTTTGGAACCCCGTGATCCGGTTGTGTAAAAACAACATGAAATGTAAAAGCGCCGTTTCGCGTATAGATACAGTGAGTGTCGTGTGTCGTGAACAGATTCGAGTGAGTAGTGAGTTTGCAGACAGTGGTACCGGTATCGAGCGTAATAATAAAAGACTTAGACGGAGGGTAGACCGATTTGTCTGCCAATAACGCAACAATCGACAGTTCTTCCGTGACCATGGCGCATGCAACTGCGCCGAAATATCGGAGTCTCAAAAATAAACAGGTACATGGTGTAAATCCCGATATAGTTTATTCTAATAACTTCGTAACGATTTTTGGAATGTGCATGCTAGCCTTATTTTAACATCTCAATTTTACTAGCAAGGTATAAGTTTGTAGATTGTGTAGGTACTTAACTAATTTTCTTTTTCGCACAAGTTTATGCATGGACGTCAGAGGTTAATAGATAACATTCTTTGAAGTTACGCTTCATTACCTTCGAAGTTACGCTCCATTACATTACATTCTTAAGATAATAATAAAACACTAATTAATATCAAGACAATAGCAACGTTTACTATTTTAAGAAAACGCTAAAAGGGCGTGCAAGAAATGAAAATCAATGCCCACTTTTTCACTTTCATTGTTGTCTGTGACCATTTGTGACAATTTCAAAAATAATACACACACCAAATAGTAAAACTAACCGATCGTAAAAGGTTTTATCGCAAATTTTCCATTACACTTACTTTCCGACAGTGAAATATATTTTGAATTACATAGAGTGGCCCCTTTATCCCGAGAAAAAAAAATACGGATAGAGAAATCTGTGCCTTTCAAAAGCTGCTGGCAATAAAAAATATCGACACAATAGCAGGAAAAACATCGATATAAAGTACCGGCCGGAGACGCCGGGAATCAATAGAGCTGCGAATTAGATTAAGCTTTTACACCACTAGGGCTACCAGTCAACATTATCATTGACATATTTAAGAAAAATACTAGTATGGAGAGACACAAAAACGTATTTGGGCAAGGCGCACAAATCTAAATTTTTAAAAATCTAGTACTAATCATTTTAACATTTTTTACATAAGTACGATGTCTTCTGAAAACCTATCCGTTGATAGCATTATTAAAAATCCAGCGGACAGTGAACTTCCTATACAAACGTGATACCAAAATGATTTGTAATTTATGTTTTAAATTTCCATGGTTTTTGACGTTATTAGAATAAACTATATCGGAATTTACACCATGTACCTGTTTATTTTTGAGACTCCGATATTTGTAATTTGAGCATAAATTACTGTTCTTTTGATAATATTCGGATTAAGACAGCTGTATTTGTCTAGTTTAGGGTTCTATTAAATAAAAAATCCAAAATACCTTCTACCTCAATTCAAAATAAATGCCAGTTACATTTTTTCATACAAAACTGCATTAATTTTTATTTGGTTTGGTATTTTGGATTTTTTATTTAATAAAACCGTAGACAAATACGAGTACAAAGAGTTAATTATGCTCAAATTGCAAATCATTTTGGGATTACGTTTGTATGGGAAGTTCACTGTCCGCCGGCCTCTTAAGAGAAGGAGATTATTTGAAAATTCAATTTTCCTCTGACAAAGATCAGATGTTATATTTATTAAATTTAGATTTTTTGCATTCACAATGCTATTTTTATATTAAGATAAATAATATTAGAAAAAATCGACTCACCCGTAGCACCGTCTGAGGTGCTACGGGTGAGTCGATTTTTTCTAGTATTTTTTCTAATATTATTTATCTTAAGATGTTATATTAAAATTGATTTGGTGAAAAAATTTACTTAGTAGATATTTTATTCTTGTCCTTTTGCCCCCCTAACTTGACCACCGAAACACGATATACATTGCGAGATATAGCGTTCTATCGAGACTCAACTGTCAAAATCCGTTGTCTCTTGACAGTTAAACATGATAAATCGCTATATCTTATCGCATTTGGGTGGTCATGCTAAGGGGGGGCTGGTCCTTTATTCAAAAGAAAAATATTTTTACCAGAGGTCAGTGCAGCCCTTAAACCTGTGAAACTAAGCACTTAATTTACCTAATATGAGGTTCAGTTTTTCCCCTAATACCTAGCTTTACTTAAAAATTTATTATTTCAAAAACATTAAGAAATAGCAGCCCTAGTTCTCCGTGATTTAAAAGTGCCAAAGGGTCTTAAGTCTGTGTGCGGGCAATTTATACGGCTTTCGTACAGCCACACAGACCAAGGTGCTGTGCCAGAGCTGGAATGACGGCCATTAAGCCCCACAGATAATGCGACCTGATAAACTTTAGATTGACTTTTGATATTTCAGCCGAAAACCACACTTAAATCATTTTCGTTAAACGAATTTTCACGAAATCTCATCGTCATTATTAAAACATCCATACTTTTGAAAAAATATCGCAGGCATTAAATTTGTGCGAAATTTAACTTAGTTATTGAAGATAAACAATATGTTAGAAAAATGCTAGAAAAAATACGTATTCATGTCTAAAGTACGGAGAGCGCGGCCTGTCTAGATAAGTTCGCATAAGTTTATGCATGGAAAACGTAACTTAATATTATATTGCATACTTGAGATAATAATAAAACACTAATCATATCTAAACAGTAGCGATGTTTACTATTTTATGAAAACGCTAAATATACCGCGCAAAAAATGGAAATCAATGCCTTCTTTTTCACTTTCACTGTTGTTTGTGACTATTTCAATAATAATACAAATATCACTAAATAGTAAAACTAACCGATCGTAAAAGGTTTTATCGCAAATTTTCCATTACACCTACTTTCCGACAAAGAAACATATTTTGAATTACTTCGAGTGGACCCTTTATCCCGAGAAAAAAAAAGAAATACGGATAGGGAAATCTGTTTGTGCCCTTCAAAAGCTGCTGGCAATGAAAAATATCGATACAATGGCAGGAAAAACATCGCTATAAAGCACCGGCCGGAGACGCCGGGAATCAAACTTGCTTGTACCACTCACTTATTCAGTAAGACCCAATCACTCCGGATAGTGGCAATGATTTGAAATGAAAAGAGACCTTTCCGTCGGTCCTGAGGGAAATACTGGTTGATTTAGATGATCGCGATGAATCTATTCATGAAGAATCGCAGGATATTGCATTGTCGTTAGGCGCGACACTTTCGACCGACAACCGCTTTTAAATAAATATGATAAAGTTTTTTCCCTGATTTTTTTTTATTTTCCATAATTTAAAATATTACTTTAACCACACTAGTCACACAAATACTAGTAATTACGACAATAGTTCCTGACAAGTTTAAAAGATAGCCCATCTATTTTGGCCTAAGCCTAAATAATATACTAGAAAAAACGTATTGCATAAAAATAACATTGAGAATGCTAAAATCTCAAAAGTTTCAGTAGATCTAATTGATTTTAAAATATACTTGTATGTAATATCATTCATCGTCGCATGGCTGGTACATTGGTTTTCAAGGTGTCGCAATCTCAAAATAAAATAAAAAATAAATAAGTCTCTGAGGTCCCGGGTTCAAGCCTCGGTTGGGTCAATTTAGAAACGAATTTTATATATTGGCTCAGGTCTAGGTGTTTGTGATACCACCGTTGTCTCTGATTTCAATACCTAATACAAGTGCTGCTATATACTTTGCTTTAACATTTTATTTATTAACCTCTTCCTATGAAGTCGGTAAATAAAATAGATACCTTCTAACGTCTATTTATAAAAGCTAAATGAAACAAGTTTACTTTCAAATAGTTAAGTAGACATACAGCGATGTTTAAAACATGATTTTGCATAATATAAGTATTTGATTTAAAATTGAATAAATAAGACCGTTACTACAATTTACTGGCAAGTATTTAGTACAGGAATAAAGATATCCTTACTAATACTAACATTATAAATGTGAAAGTCCGTTTGTTTGTTTGTTTGTTAATGCCTTCACGTCTTAACTACTGAACCGATCATCATGAAATTTTGCATACACGTTATCAGGGGTACAGAGAAGGACATAGGTTTTCATACCGAAAAAAAATTTGTTCCCGAGGGATAGCAAAAAAACTTTCCACGCAGACGATGTCGCGGGCGGTCGCTATAGTTTCATATTTTTTTTAAACCATTGAGCCAGCGTAATGGTAGCCTATAGCACGGCAACGTTCCGCTCCAATGAGAACGCTTACTTGTGGAAAATCTCTCACAAAATGAATTAAAAGTTCTTATTTACTGATTATTGCTGATTTCCTCAGAATAAGAGAATGGAAAAGAAGCTTGTTTCACATATTAAATAATCAGCATTATCATTAATACAAAAAAAGTATTCACAATTCCTGTGGCAACTACAACCTTAAGATAAGAATACTACAACCTTCAACCCTATACCGTTATCTACTAAACCTTTTTTGTGGTCATCACATTGTCATCATGACCGAACCCGACCCCGGCAAACCAGGTTTTATAACAAAAGCTCAGACGAACCTCTTTCTCGACTTGTCTGGAACCTTGGGCCAGCCTTGTGTACAATTGATCGGACCGCAAGACCCTTAAATATAATAACTAATGCGTTGTGTGAATATCAAATGTTTGAATCGCTTTCATTCTTACGCTAATGCTTTTAGGGATTAGGTTGGTGTACCTCAGCATGTACTTATGTAAAACTGTTATATAGTAAAACGCTTCTTAGAACTCGCTACGTGCTTGCTGCATTGCATCTGTACCCCTAGCACGAACATCTATCGAGAAAGAAAACGTGCGGAAAAGTGTATCTATGGAAAATTTCACTTTGCTTTTCGGCGGTAGATGGCGCTGTTCAAATTTCCCATACAAAATTAAGCGATCGATTATTTTTCTCAAGTCGCGTCAGCTAGTTCGTGCTAAGTGTACTGACAGTATTAAAGTGTATTAGATTTTTATTTAAAAATCATTATAAATGCTAATAGAATCGGCGATAATATAATATTGGAAGAATAAATAAATAAATAAGACTTCTGAAGATGAGTAAGTACTTTATAATTCAGCTGAATCTTTAAAAACATTTATTTTAAACTCAAAGGACTTAAAACTTGAATAAAGTTAGTTTAAAAAATCAGTTTATAATTAGTTCAAAAAAGATTGCGCTGTTGGAATATGAGGATCAATTTATCAAACAAGGTTTGATGGAACGAGAATATTCTGAAATTGGTCAGAAATTATCGAGTGTTTGCATTAATACTTCACTGGGCTGTTTAATTGATTCAAATTGATGAGAATTAATAAGTATTTACAATGTGATTTCATTGAAATTTTTATTTCAAATAATAAAATAAACACAACTTTAAAGTAATAATTTTATATAGATTATTGCTATAGACTCTTGATTCTAGAATCCACAGCTATAAATAGTATGCCTACCTACGCTTTCAAACTTTTCTATTTCATTTAACTAACTCGCGTTTATGATCGATTGATTCTTTAAAACGTTTTTTAATAACTTGTAACACGAAGAAATATATAAAACTATACCAAACATCACTAGACGTAATCTCGAAGAACAAAATAAGTTTCTTACTAGCAAACATTGACAAAGGATTATGTGTCCACCAAGCTAATATTAGCACATCAAAGTTCACTTATCAAAGGATTCACAATATACATGTGAAAGCAGTTGGTATGGAAATCACGCGTCTTCAAAGTGTTGGATATATCGCCACATTGATCGTTCGTGGTTTGGTTGTACTAGGTGTTATTTATGGGGTTTGATGCAAACCGAGCGTTGTATGGTGAAATAGACGTGACGATTAGGTGGTTATCGATCGCCGCTCAAGGTCACGGGCAGCCTGGGAACGACTCCGTGACGTCAGCACGCCAACCAGCGAGTAGGCTGTGCCGGCTGCCGGCGCGGCGTTAGAGCCTGCCCTTGCCCTTACACTACACTTGGCTCAGCTGTGAGGCTCTCATTAGTGTCTCTTTAAATAAATAAAAAAATTATAGATAAATAAATAAAATAAATAAATAAATATAGGTTCAGATAATTCAATTATATTCATCTTTCATTTGATTAACTAGATTTCAGTCAATGCTTATGTTTAAAAAACCCTTAATCTTGCTTGCTTAGCTTTATGTAACATTTACATAATGGTTGTTTTTCGAGCAATTTATTTGTAAAATAATATAAAGTCTTTAAGCTTGTTACATGTAGAGCAACACGCAAGTGATTTATATAATGACATCTTTTGTTATTCGACGATGGGAAATAAATCTTTTCATTCTTCTAAAATGAATCCTTTATTCAAAGCCTTTTAAAATTTAATCGAATGCTTCTTAATCAAACGAAATGAAGGGCATTATGTGTTGCATTGTTTCAAAATTGTATTATTCGAAATCCTTTCTTTGTTTTGTTTTTGACAAATAAGTACAACTTTTAAAAAGGTGTTCTATATGTAGCTGTAACATCTAATCGCTTTTCTTTTATCTAAAATTAAATCTAAATAAGTTGAAGCTTTGTTACTACACACATTTACACACACACTCACACACACACACACACACAAAGACCGTAGTTATAAACGGCTGAACATTAGTAGGTACCTACATACCAAGTCCCGATAAACGCTATTTGATTATATGAAACCAGCGCGCTAAAATTGGTTGCTTTTACAAAGTTCTAAAACTGTTTAGAAAGTTTTGTGGCAAGATGACCTTGAACAGACTGATATTAAATATCAGTTTGTTCATATTACAAAATATAAGAAAGGAACATTCTTCGATAAAAACTTTAATGTAACACAATAAATTGACTTTTAAAAACAAAAGCTCTCAGAATCTTAACAAACTCAATATTAACTTTGCATTACTAAAGTAATTGATGAATTTAATGAGATAGATATTTATTTATTTAATGAGAATTCAGTCTAGTTAAACTAGACGAACTGAACAAACAACCGAAATTCTTGCATTTTCAATAAACTGATTTAGAATATTGCTTAATTAATTATTGTAAAAGACATGAGCAAACTAAACAAAAAAATAATTCTTCCGATCGGTCAAGCCATTTTTGAGTTTTAGCCAGACTAACGAAGAGCAATTCATTTTTAATATAGGAAGATATGAAGATTAAGTAGGTAGGTACCGAAAATTGTGATTAAAAAATTATCATAAAGATCCAAATTCATCAGACACATAACACACTCACACATAATTACATTCGTCATGTCAAAAGTATACTTTGCTTGACCATCAGCCATTTCCTTTAAAGTCCCCACTGCTGGGGCACAAGCCTTCCTTATGGGTGGATAAGGAGGATGGGCCATGACCCACCACGCGGGCCCAATGCGGATTGGTGGGTGCAAACGACTGCAAATGCAGCCGGGACCCACGGCTTAACGTGCCTTCCGAAGCACGGGGAGCTCGAAATAATAAGTTTTTGGTCACCCATCCTATGGCCGACCCTTGCGAAAGTTGCTTAAATCACTGGGCCAGGAGCCTAAACCACTGCGCCACCGAGCTCCGAGCTGGCATACTTTGCTTAAAACCTTTTAAAGTTCGCATGTAAAATTGAATGTAACTACTGCGATCAGTCTGTCCACGGTTTGTAGAAAAGTCTCTACAGTATTGTATAGTTCTGATTAGTGGTTCTTATTTTGTTTTTGTTTGGATTTTCTTTTATTTTATTGATTACGAGGGACAATGTTTCGAAGCATTGTTATTATTTGGCCCTTTTGAAGGTATTTGTCATAGTACTTTGTTAATGTCAGCTTTGTTAGAGAACGGTATTGTATTTTAAAGATAGATAAAAATATATGAATGATAATAAAAAAATATACTTTAGAAATCATTTTATTTCATTTCTATTTGAATTTCCATCATAATAATTGAATGTTTGCGTGATTTTACTAGTACTATTACTAGACTAGTAATTATACTAGTACTTATAATCACCGAATAATCACCTTAATAGGATCAATTAGATTTAATAATTGCTTCCATTTAATTTATTATTATATTCGATTAAAATCTTATTTGATTTTAATATTGATTTTTTGCGTGAGCAAAGCTCATTTTAAACTAAATTTTATATTAGAAAGATAGAAACGAATTATAATGTAATATATTAAATATTTTTTGGAGGTTCTATTTTACTTCACTCTTGCTAACTTCATTATAATAACATTCGTTTTTTATTATAATCAGATTATTTTTTTATATTGTCAGATAGGTATATCAGAGTATTATTATGATTATAATAAAAAAAGAATGTTATAAAAATAATATAATGTTTTTAATTTTTAAATAAGCATCAACTAAAAATTAAAATAAAAGAAGAAGAAAGAAGTTTTTGACTACGTGGGAACCTTTTAACATCTAACCTAACTTAAATAAACCAACCTTTCATTGATCTACATATTGCTTGTAATGCACATACAACATACACACACACACACATACAAGTATTATGTACATTGGTGCTTTGAGTAAATATTTATAAAATTAAATAGAGTACTTTATTTATAAACATGTGCCTTTTGTTATTATTTTCCTTTTACATAAGGGTAGGTAAAAGCGAGTCATCTCGTAGTTCGCATAGTTCGCGTTCTCAAAGTTCGCACCAGAAAAGCCTCGATATCCCGATACTGTTAGAGATTTTAGCTAATTAGTAACCACTTTTTTACATTCATAAGTGAGTTTAAGATGTCTAATTTAGAATTGACTTTATTATACATGCAAGGTGACTGCGTGGAATATTGACGCCTGGCAAAGTCTGTACTAGGCATCCAATCTCGGTATACCGAGATCTCGAAATACCGAGATCCCGCGTCATTTTCCAGTCCCGCAAGGAGCGAGATTACCAGCGCGGGATCCGCGGGATTTGCGGGACTGGAAAGTAGCATAGAAACGTCATCTTGCAAGCGCTGGCGCGCGAGTACTGAATGACTGGCTGATCGATCCCGCAAATACCGAGATCACAAATAACATGCGAGATTGGATGCCCTAGTCTGTACGACCCGATGTGTGGAAGCAACTTTTCCCTTACTCTCCTGAGTGTATGAGTTGTATCAAAAGGTAGTATCTTGCAAGTTTCCAGCGTAATGTAAAGAAAATATAGTTTCCTGACTGACAGTAGATCGCTATAAGTGAAGAGTATTTAAAAGTTGGAAGTGTCATAAAGCGTGTAGGGCATTATAAAGCTCGCGCAGCTAAGCGACCTAGAGCGAGAGTTTATGTCAAGTTCACAGTGAGAAGTTTGTGAGAGGCAGGGCGGTCTACGCTGTATGCACAGTAATGACTCGGCTGCCTACAAGGCCAGAAATTTTAGGAATATGATTTTTTGTAATTATTAGCTGCTTACCTTGTCTGTCTAAAAGTGTGTGATAATATAAAGTTTCTGAAAACAATTTATTTCACTTGAATCCTTATAATTCGATAAAATCGTCTACCTCACTACTCTGAAGACCACGTTACAGAATAAATAATATATAGTACTAAACCACGTTTAACACACTAAATACATTAGCCCTTAAAACTTAGTATACCACAATTATTAAAATAAACTATATCAGGATTTACACCATGTAACTGTTTATTTTTGAATTATTTTCTTGTAATTCCCGTAATACTTTAATTTAATAACGTCAATAACCATGGAAATTTAAAACATTAGTTATACCACCCTTTTAAAATTGCAATTTCTCCTAAGCTATTTGTATAGATAGGACAAGAAATAAATGCAGCTTTGTTATTAATATGCAGCTTTACTTTGCTTCTTTACACTAATGGAATTTCTGGTCAAAAATCTTAGTGTATAAATTACAATGCCGTCCTTGTAGGCGGTGTGTGTGCAAGTGAAAATCATATACGTCCTGTGCGTATTTAGGCGCGAACATCAGTAGTTGGAGTTTTGATATAAAACACGTTTTATACCTTGCAAATTAGATCAAAATCCTTATTTTTCATACAACACTAGATAATATACTAGAAAAATATTATTATTATTATTTTTCTTTCAAATTAAATTCCCTTTATAATCCTTTTTTATTTCAAAAATATATTATCATTATTTTGTACTTTACAAGTTATTTTAAAGTGTGGTAGTAGGTAGGTACTAAGTTTCGAAATTTACTATTCGGTAGTGCACAGACAGCATAATCTAATGAAAACCATTATCTTAGAACTTGCAATTTACCTGGTAGTGCCACAAAATATAAAACAGTAAGTAACAGTTAGCCGCTCGGATCAAAACGAGGTTTTCCGTGCACGCACAATGCATATGAATGGACATTACGTACGTACAGAATCGCACCAAACCTACTGGTTTAATATAACATAATGATTACTGTAGCAGTTCCCATGAGCAACGAAACAAAAGACGTGATTTCGAGCGTACTTTAGAGAGGAGCTTCTGTTTTTGAATGAAGACATTTCTGCTGCTGTTTGAATTTGCTCATTTCTCTATGTCCTAGGTCTTGCTGCGTCATGGCATCCCTACATTTAGTGACGTAGGGCGCACGCATCGATCCCTTATAGATATAGCTCCATAGATATGTTCGGTTCGCGCCGAATACGATGCCGACTAATTCGGCGGTCTCTTTGTCTCATTAACGGTTATGTATTCAACGAATAACGCCATTATTACATAATGCCCTCTTACAATATATTTACTTAGCGAAATGTAATTATTGGTCCGTTGTGTAATTATGTGATGTAACGCGTCATGAACTATTTGAAGTTACTAAGTGACAGTATTTGACAGTAATATTTACGGCCAAATACTCGGCTTCTTAGTTGAAATCTTTGGTTAAGGTCTCCTTAACTTCAAGGAAGCTGCCAGTTTCATAGAGTTTCTGTAAAATCTGACACTTTTTTGTTTTTAAAATGGCCTTAACTTTAAGAATCGTTTTGTATTTGGCCATAAGTCTCTTCTTTTCTTCCATTTGTACTTACTCTCTGTACTATTAAAAAAGTCATTGTGCGCTTCATCGCACCTCAAAAAAGTTCAAAGTCAAATAACTCATTTATACTTCTTGCCTCTAACTGCCGGAACACAACAATTTTTAAATTGTTGTTATGGCGTCAGACTTAAGGAAGATGGTGGTAATCGAACCCGGGACCCCTGCGTCTTACACGGGTGGGCGAACCACTAGACCACAGAGGCGGTTAAACTACATTTCAATTGTGCACGCCAGGCTTATACGATGAATGGGTTGGCGACTCAGCGATTCCGTTACCATTTATGGCGCGCGCGCTCGTTACTGCCGTTTCATTACGCCTCGAGAGGAATTTGAATTTTAAATGCTTCATATTGCGCCGCCGTGACAAATGACGACAGAAACGAAAAGAAAAAACAAGTACTACATGTAGGTAGCTAAGCTACCATTTACTGTCTATTTATTTATTTATTTATAACAGGATGCATTAACTCAATTAAGAAAAATAATACATATTACGTTCAGGTTCTGATGCATACACCTTTACAGGTGACATGACATTAGCATTATCTATTTTAAATGAAATTGACATTAAATTAAAATATAATCCTAAAGTTAAATTACATTAAAAATAAAAAAAATACAATAAACATTTACACAATGAAAAGCTTGCAATACATACTTAAAATAATCAATGAATTATATGAACTAAAAAGTAAAAGTGAATTTGTATCTACATTAAAAACACTTTGGAAAAATCAATTATTGAACAAATAAAATCAAATCAAATTATTCATATTAATATAAATGTCTTATAAAATATTATTTTAGTTTACATGACAAAGTAATAAGTGTCTACCTGCTACCTACTGAAGCAAAACGACACGAATCACTTGTTGCGGCTTCATACAGGGTGTGCAAAAAGTACCAGCCACATTTTAGTGGGTCTTCAGAATATAGTAAGAATCATTTGTAAAAAAATCTTCCGTTTTTTTATTCGTTTTCATTAATGTTTTAAGCCTATCATCGGTTATACTACACAGTAAATACTATAACCCCCTTACTAATAAAGATTGTATAGCAGATGTATAGTTACACAGTGTTTTGTCCCTTTCTTTTTAATGTCAAACTTAAATAGTTTGACAGAGAGTCACCACTGTGTAACCCATACATCTGCTATACAATCTTTATTAGTAAGGGGGTATAATGTAGAAAACAATAAAGACTTCTTCCCAAATTATTGACCGAGCGAGCGAAGCGTCGCTGCTTCAGCTTGGGCAAATATACTTTCGTATGTCTGTCCGGCTGTCCGTTTGTTCTCCTCTACCAAACAGCACTCTTAGTACTGCTTTTAAAACCTTGTGGCGTCACCTATTGGATTATTTTTTAAACAACATAAAATTTGAGCCACTTTTTAACCCACAAACGCGATGTCTACCTACAGCTCACTGAGCCACTAGTTTAACTAAAGTGCCTCTTCACCTTTTTTTTCGAAGTATCCCGTGTCATAGACAGGGGAAAAACATGAGAGAGATTTCCACTTCTTATAAGTATGGCAGAGAAAGTCTCAAAACTACTTAGCACGTTTGTACCATACTTTTTGAAACCCTGAGCTTTGTAAATATTTTACTTACAAAGCAGTACTATGTTCGCGTAACGAAGTTGTGGTATTTTGCACCGCTATACAAATTCAGTCTGAAAATCTAGTGCACTCTAGTTGGAATTTATTACTCCCCAAACGTGTGGAAATGGGGGTGGGGCCATTTCCACACGTTTGGGGGGGGGGGGGCTGCTGTTTACACGATCGTGTATGCACTGAATGTTTCATTATTCGAATGCAATTTAGCTGTATTGTTGTATATGCGTGTTGAAGTTGAACAACTGTTCGAGTATTAGGTTGTTTAAGGTATTTTTCACAGAAACTTAATGTGTTTGGCAAACTAAATCAATATCACCACAAAAATATTTCAATTTCGATGTTAAATTCTCTCATTCACAAATGAACATTTTATTTTTTTGTCATCGACATAAAGTGTCAAATACATACACGTACTTAAGTGTCATCCAAATCACAAGTACCTAGTTATATTTTTTGTGTGATCTACGGGATACATAAATATTTTACTTAGTCTACGTCGTAATATTTGTCCGTAAATATTGGCGTATGGAAAATTCTTTGCTAATTCCTTTTCAATGTACTCGTAATGATTCCGTGAAATCTTCCGAGACCGAAAAACATAGTAATGGTTCCGAGAAATCTCCCTTCAGAAAATTTATTAATAGACAGATAATTACTTTGTTTTCTTTGCAAATATTTTCTTAGAGGCAAAATTTTTAACTAATAGCAATATTGCTTTATCAAAAATAACACTTATTAACAAGAGAGTAATATATGAATAGTATATGTATATAATAGAAAGCCATACTTTATGGAAATATTTTCAAATCATATTTTTGTAAAACCATTTTTAGATTATATTTAAAAATATATTTTATTAGAAAAATGTGAAATGAAGAAGCAATAAATATGTGAAAAGAATATTACCGTAGAGTTTATTGAAGGAAGTAACCGTAAAATGTTAACGACATGTGAGCCTAGGACGCTTTTATTACTACAGGAAGATTAATTAACTCTCGGTACACTGTTTACAGCTTAACTCTCTTTATTTATCAGGTTGATTTTTCCATCAATGAGTGTATGTATCACCGAATTTCAGTTACATGCACTCACTGATAGAAAACTAGTGAGTGAGTGTAAAATGAATCTTTATTGTAAGGTTTTCCACCACGTTTAGTTACGATTCGAACGAAAGATCTACCTCTCATACGCAAACTGGATAAGCAAACAAAACTTTATACCCAACATTGTTACGTCTAATCGACAAAAACATACATAGGGCAACCGCTAAGTGTTCAGTACATCAAATAGCTTAGGGTTATGTTTGTGTAATCCTGCCGTTGGTAACGCAAACATTGGCGCTCGTGTTTGCCATACGTGACGCATCCTCGTTTCAATCCCATATTCGGGGATGTTGTAAGCCTCTGTCAAAATTAGTTTATCCTCTCAATCATCGATGAAGTCATGTGTCTTTTGATCAATCGACAACTGATTTAAGTTATCACAAGGATTTTATAAGGTTATTGGAAATTATGATTTAGGTTCAAACCTACCCCACAGTTAGAACTAGACTTTAACGGCCTTACCACAAATGATTTTAAAACACTGTTCAACAAGTGTTTAACTTAGACTGTTTAAATGTGATGCTGTCACTTTTTTGGCAATATGGTTTGAAAGGGAAGGCATCACATTTAAACACTGTCTAAATTAAACAGCGTTTTAAAATCTTTTGTAGTATGGCCGTGAATATTTAAATTAGTTACACATTATTTTTAAAAGTACCTACATTCAACAATACTGTTCAGAGTAACGTGATAACGATCGTACGTTTGTTAGTCAAATAGAACGTCGCCAGAGGCATCTATTCTATATTAAAATAATCTTTTATCTGCACCAATGCTTTAAATCCTCTACAAAAGGTTCTGAAACAGTTAGCTTATGGCCAACATTAAAACGACCAGTGTCATAGTAACCATAATATCCGAACGAATCAAGGCTGGCAAGGCCCCCCACCCACGCCCGTGAGTTGCATTATGAAATTCAGTACAACATTATAACACTCGTTTGGATGATATAATAACGGAGGCGTGGGCGGCGGGTGCAGGCGCAGGGGGCACGACCAGCCTCTCGCTCAGGTATTACGGATATTACGGCGCACAGTCGTGTTTTAATACCCCTCATTATAGTACAGGTGCATAAAGAACTAATTAAACATATTATCGGAGATTTAAATTCGTATTAATTTAACGTCATTACTATTTTCAGCTCCAGCGTTATGCGATCTTTTCAAAGATTTTTCTTTAAAGATAATGCAGGGCCCCATTTAATAAACGTTACAAAATTTGTCACCTGTCATGACAATTTTATATCCATTGCGTCAACAAATTTGAAAATAGAACAAACTACTCATAGCTGCACCGCAACGTAAACAAAATTGTCATGACAATTGACAGATTGTCACGTTATTAAATAGGGCCCAGGTAGCTTTAATGTCTATGCCATCCGAACGTATTTTGTTTTTAAAATAAAAAAGGTCACAATGCCAACTAAATGAACATCGGCGTTCCATTACCCGCCCGCGCCGGTTGACACTAATGCCTTGTCTTAGGGATGCTTTTAAGAAGTTTTGGAAGTGAAATGAGTCAGGTTTCCTCTGCGTGAAACGGATTTCCGCCATTCGAAGCCTTATCTGTGAGGAGGGAAGATTGACTTTAAATTGAACTTTATAAGGAAGTAAAGGTAATGCTCCTAAAATTAGCAATTCGGGGAAAAGTATCTCAATGGTTTTTTTGCACTTAAAGTAATTTACTGAGTTACGTATATTTATCAATATAGGTAACTTAGTATTACTTTAGTTGATTAGTTTAATATTATACAATGACTTTATTCAAAAAGTTTATCCATTAATTATTTGTATCGTAATTTAAAATTTAAAATTAGTTCATCAGTATTTTTATTATATTTATTGTAAGATAAGCTTTGTCAGTTTGGACCTAAACCAACATTTTTAATTTTGGCTATGAAAGTAGCTCTTTACAGAACTAGTTCGAAAAGTTAAATATTGAATTATATCATTCGAATTTGAAAACGTAACGCTTTGCTACGACGATATGTCTGTAACGCTTTGCTACGAAGCAACGTCCGTAACGCATTGCTACGACGCTACGATACGCCAGGTCCGTAACGCTTTGCTACGACGCTACGTCCGTAAAGCTTCGCTACAAAACCGTAGAATAATTGCTACAACAGTTCATAGAGCATGAAATTGAATCGTAGAACGTAGCATTGCAAAACTTGCTGCCGTCGCATCAGGTTAGTAGGTCATTGGACTTATTCCATCAATACTAATATAATAATTTCATACTAATATAATAAATGCAAAAATTACTCTGTCTGTTGGTTTGTTTGTTAGTTTTCAAGTCTAAAACGACTTTGATGAAACTTGATAAGTACAAACTTAATATTGGATATTGGAAAAGTAGCTACCTTTATATTATAAGTTACTATTTATTCCCGTAACTACATAAAGGTCAATCCGGACTAAATCACAGGCAAAAGCTGTATGTCCGGGCACTTGTTAAATAAATCAATTTAAATATGATAATAACTTAAACACACTTCAGACAATTTTTATATTTTTTACTGGCATTGTTATCTTTTGGAAATAAATAATAGAGAGTAAAACACAGAATAAGTTTAAAAAGTTATCTTACCAAAACTCTGCGCCAAAGAACTCTCGTCACCACGAAAGAGTTTACTTTTAAAAAGTTCGTTTACTTTTTCAAAACTATATCAAATTGAGAATGTCAAAGAACTCTTTGAGTTTTGGAGCGAAATTCGAAATTTGAAAAGCGCGCCGGTTCTTGCAGAGCGGCCGATCTGAATGAGGCGATGGCGGCATCTGATACAGCCTATGTTCCACTGCGAGTGTGAAATGAGCTTTCGGTCTATTTCATAACCCGACGATCTGTCCGATATTTTATATAATTATAGTCGGAACTTTTTATTTTAGTCCCGCGTTACGTCATGCACAATTCATGACAATTCACTAATCTAACGTATACCTATGAATTTTAACTTCTTGATAATCTCAAAATTACGAATTACTTTCAAAACGTACGACAATAAGCCACTTAAATATATCATTGAAATATTAACAAAATAGCTTTATTGGTAATGGAGAATATCTGAAAGAATTCGAATTGGCTGAATATTTTTTTATAAGTATAAGCTCCCTTAGATATATAAAAAAGTTTAAGAATTTTCGGTTGCGTGGGAAAAAATTCAAAATTAATGCACTTGCTTACTCTACTTCGTTTTCGGAAACGTACAGACTGAAGTAATAGCAGAATGGATTATTCCCTTACTATTCCCTAATATACCTAATCTTATCACCACATATTAAAGATAACTTTCAACTGCACTTTGACATAAAAAATGGCTATGCAGAAAATAATGTCATTTGTCAACTGACTTTTTTTCATATGTGTCATTCATTAAAAAATAGCAAGGGAATCATCATCACAAAAACGAAGTAACTTTTATTTTAAAATTATCCATGCAACCCAAAATTCTGAAACTTTTTCTATTAATAAGGGAGCTTATTCCTACCTATTAAAATATTCAGCCAAATTGATTTTTTCACACATTCACCATTATATAAACTGTAATGAACCTGGCACACTGGTGATGTTTAAAACGTCATGTGATTTTATAATAATGTCAATCACATCCACCATTCGTTTGCAAAGTTTTTGTCATTTATAATAATGTGACATTTTAATCAACTTTTGACTTACAAAGGCAGAGGAATTGCAAAACTAAATAAGTACTTACATACGAACTTTTAATATTATGTTAAATATAATTACCTACTAGAAATCTTAATAGTTTATTTTATTATTACCTCATGTTATAAGCATTCGATTTTATGGTCGGATCGTAAGCTCCACGGAAGGTTTAAAAAATGCTCTAACCTACTGTATCAATGGTTGTATACGGACGGCCTGCGCATGTGCCGCGCCGCCGCCGCCATGACGGTTTATCAATGGAGTGGCCATCTTGTGACGTCAGCAGCATGGCGGACGGTGTTTGTTTTTGTCCGGTGGATTTATGAGTGCAGAGCCCGCAGATTATTTTGTGACCCATTGAGTTAATTATATTTTGGCGGCTACGCTGGTTGGGCAATAGTTACGAAATAAAATAGTGACGGAAGGCCGTGTTGTGATTCCATTTCATTATATTTTTTTATTGCAAAATCTCCTAGCTGGTAGCCGCTTCGAATCCTGTTAGTAGGCAAATGAAAATGTTATTAACTTTGATCTACTGTATATGAGTATGTAGAATTGACAATACTAGTGTAATTAACGTCACGCTCATTTCAATAAGTAGGCTTACATGTTATTGAACCAGCATTATATTTGGTATGACAAAGTACTGTGTCGCAGAATTAATAATAGTACTGACTGTGTTCAGCTAGTTTTGAAGCTTCCTTTTATATTAAGATAAATAATATTAGAAAAAATACTAGAAAAAATCGACTCACCCGTAGCACCTCAGACGGGACTCGAACCCGCACCCTTGGGATTCCGGCCCAATGCACTGACCAATTATGCTACCGAGTCGCTTCCTTTTATAATTAAAGAATACAAGTAATTTGTTTAGTTTAAATACACAATCCCAACTGTTTTTGAACGAGCACTTTGACAAAATTTAGATTACTTAATTTAATACAAACTTACCTTATTAGGTTCATTAACTTAGTAAGAAAACACAAATAATGAAACAACAATAGAACAAAGGTTTGGGTAAAGTTAATTTAACTTCTATTATAGACTATAACAGGTATTTCGCCCAAATACCAAAAGGTCACTTAAATCAAACCACTTATATTTACTTAGATTTATAGGTAAGTAAGTATTACATACAATGCGATTAAATTAACAATGTATAACTGAAATGACCAACTTCATAGCACTTGTCTCTTTTCCGTACATTCTCGAGTGAAGTTGCAGTAGATCACTGTCCTATTTTCAATTTGATCGCATAGGTAGTACCTATAATACATACCTATTCTGACAACAAATCGATAGGGGCTGGAGAGGCTGTTATCTTATATTACTTTTATATCCTACTAATCTTATTAATAAGTATTATAAATGCGAATGTTTGTGTGTGTTTGTTATCTCTTAATGCCTAAACAGCTGGACATATTCAGATGAAATTTGGTTGGTAGACAGATTAGGATCTGGATTAACATTTAGGCTACTTTTTGTCCTGGTCAAAGGTTCCCAAGGGTTCATGCGATCGAAATCGCGGGCGGCCGCTAGTAATATACCTATATTAAAATTAGCCAATAAATTAAGAATCATATATTAATTAAAAGAGACCAAGTTCAGGAATTCATAACAAAGAAATATTTGTGATAGGGTGCTATGCTTTAACTTGTTGTCTATGTTTGTATGTATGTAGAGGGTACTTTGGAATTACTAAAATAGGCACTAAACTTATTTGAAAAATCTTTCACAAAAATACCACATTGGCCTAGTTTACCGAAGCTATTGAAAAACTACATAATATCAGAAGACAGCCCTATTTTTTTTAATCATTCGCCCATCATGGCTATCGAATGAAAATGAGTAGTAAAGAGCGCTAGCCGAATGATCGTCGAATGATTTCAAAAATAGGGCCCCTGAAGACTATTGTTTACTCTAAAATATAAATGCCAGAAGAAGACCAACAATAGCAGATCGCTGAATAAACTTTGCGGTATAGGTAGGGTTATTACGAAATAATAATCGTTCATAGCCAGTCGTCGGGCTGAAAATAGCTGGATGGAACCTCATTAATATTTCAGTGACGCGTGGATGTCCATTTTGAACGAAGGTAAAGATCGATCGTACGTACAGGTTCGCTGAGTGACGTGGCACTTTACATACAGCCAGATTCGATTTAATTTGAATTAATTAAAAAGAATCAAAGTTTTACTTTAAGAAAAAAAAAGTTAAAAAAGCACGTTTATCCCGCGACCCATAAATGCGCAGAAGTTTTGTTCTTGGATCTCAGATTAGCGTTATAAATAGACTGATTGCAATAAACAATAAAATGTTATATTCTCAACGTTTTCAGCTATCCGTAGGAAGCAGAACAGAAAACAGAATTGCTTATACAACATTAATTAGGTACTAAATAGGTAGGCGGCCAGGAGTGGCTCATTATAATTTTATAAATAGTGGCTCCGTGAGCTGCAGACCTTGCGTTAAAATGTAAACAAATAAATAATATACGCAGTCATAAATTCTGTCGCAACCTTATTATTTTCAAATATCGAATATAGGCCTGAAATTATTTGATTGATTTTGAACTATGAACTTTTAAGTCTTCTTAAAATAAAAAACAAAATTTGCTTTGCACCGCGTAAACAAAAAAGGTTTGTGTTATTTTTGAAAATTTTTCATAACGGCATTTTGACAAAAAATTAAAAACTGAATCAACCATAGAATTCCATATGTTATCGAACCTGCTCACAAAATTTCACGAGAATAAACAGATAAATCGAAGTAAAGAGTTTCGTATTGTATCTACTATTCGCCGAAGTTATTTAGAAGATATCGATATTCGTGTGACATGATGAATTGGGGTTCGCCATTTTGGCCCGATTGGGGCTCAATTTGTCTGTTTTAATTTAAAGCCCGGCAGACTTTTCGAAGTTCGATGCGTTAGCCGGTACTGCCCCTGTAGATGAAAACAAACGGACAGACGGACACCGGAAGGACATACGAAAGCATTTTTACCCAAGCTGAATTAGTTATATAGTGTACGAGTGTTAAGGAAAAAGTACTGACACATGTTGGCTAAATGTTATTTTCATACACACTCTTCTCTGATTCGTAATTCAGGTTCGTAAAATACGTACATCTCAAACAAGATTAATTAAGCTTATGATTAAGCTATGCCAAATTAGGTTTAATATGTATTTCTAAGGAAGTTATTTTAGGAGAGTCACCTTGGCCTTACAATGTTAAGGTACAAGGTATGTACAGATCTACCTAATTCCTTTTGTGCGTGACTTGAGCTATTGCCGTCGGCAAGCTTTTAAATCTAGACAAATGAAATTAATTTGCATCGTCGTCGCTGTTTCAACGCTTCGCCGCTGGTTGAATTTCTACGTCTTAATTATTACTAATTATTTATTATTTCTATTAACTTATATTTTGGCAAGTTGGCCTATACATACCTACTGCAAATATTGATTTAGTATAGTAAGTATTTTACTAAAATAGCGTAATTTTTAATGTTGCAAAATAACGTGAAAACTGTCACTTCAAACAGCTGTTATGTAGTATTGTATCATAACATGTTATTCATTATAATAGAGATAAAATCAATTATACAAGGTGTTACAGAAATACCCCTAATGCCGAATATGGTATGTTGTAGGGACCATCAAACTGATCAACTTTTACTATGGGACTAACTCTGAAATCGCGAAAAAAAAATCAGCTGTTTCATACATTTTGATATTTTCGATTTTAATTTTTGTATGAAACAGCTGATTTTTTTTTCGCGATTTCAGAGTTGGTCCCATAGTAAAAGTTGTTCAGTTTAACGGACCCTATATTCCATATTCGGCATTAGGGGTATTTTTGTAACACCTTGTATTACTTTTTTATATCATTGGATAAAATAAGCAGTTCCTACACTTTTATAACTTTATCAATGTCGCTAAGGAGTGAATATGAATAATAATTTTCAAGAAATTCCCTATAACAATCTTATAGACCTTCTATAACTTTTATATGAATAAGACGGATAGTATATATATAACCAACTTCCGTAAAAGCCGTTATAGTGTTTTTAGACCGTCTCTTGGGACACTTTTAATGTATTCTAACTTCCAATTCCAAAACAACAATTCCAACAAAACCACAATTAGGTTAATTGGATTAAAGCCGTAATTCTTTGTATTTATTTATACTTTATTGTAAGGTCAAACAGAAGAAAATAACAAAAACAAAAGAGACATACAATTTACGGCCTTATCACTAAAAAGCGATTTCTTCCAGGCAGAAGAATGTTCGCGGTGAAATCAAAGTAAAATTCAGAACATAGGTAATTGAAAAATCTTTATTAACTGCTGCAGTTAACATAAGTAAGTACAAGTTTTGTTCTTAAGAAAAAAATACTTGTAATGTGTAAAAAGTTTTAAACAATGTTCCAAAGGGAACAAAGCAATTTTTGTTTAATTAGGCTTAAAAACAATTAACTACTAAACTTATAGAAGACAAAAGACTGAAGTGTAACTGTAGTTACGTCACAGAATATTATAAATATAATAGTACGTTTCATAATGAAAATTAATTTGCCATAGATTATGCGAAAACTAAAGCATTTACCCTCTCAGTAAGTAAAATTTACCGGTGGAGCCTCGTCGGTGGATCGCAGGGGAATACGGGAATTAATATTAATAGTCCCCTAAAAATTATCTTCAAAAATACTTGTATTATGATACCTACTTTGCTGACCCATTGTGAGAACAATAGAACATCGTCATTTTCGATTTATGACTTCAATTTAAACTACCGAGCGAAAACTGTCATTATTTACGAAATTTTAATTTCTGATTTTATTATTATCTGTCTCACTTCTGCTGAACCTCTTTAGTATTAGTAAAAATGAGATAGATATATTGCAACCGCCCCTCGTTTTAAACGGTTAATCCAAGCCCCTAATATAAGGGTCGCGAAATCTTCCCGCGCTTGCGCCAATCGATGAACACCTCTCTACTGTTACGGCTTCGTTTCTATGTTATTTAGCGTATTTTCGAAATTGATGCAAGTCCATTGCGTAGTTTATAGAAATGAGGCTTAACAGTGTCTAAAATAAAGAAGCAATGGAATTTCGCAGATTGGTGCAGTCGCTGTTGTTCTCGTGTTTGCATTGTATATGGTACAGAGTCGCGCCTGCGCCCTGCTTCCATGGTCCATCTCAGTCAGACAAGTGTAATGCGAAAGTGGTGTAAAGTGCATCCATTTTGTGAAAATATTCATAAAATAACCTGTTAAAAGTGAGTTGTTGTAAATATTTGGAGAATAGTGCGTTTGTGTTGTTGTTTTGTAGTAGTTATGTGTTGTTTGTACTATTTCAGCTGTGTTTGTTTCTCTTCCCTGTAAACAATGGTAGATGCGCTCCATGGAAAAAATAAAATATTAATAGAACACCTATTTTCATGAACCATGATTTTTTTATAAAATTATGTAGGTACTTTACCTCTAGATATACCTACTTATCCAATTATTATAGCTCAATTATCATCCACTAAAGTAACAATAATAAAAGATGATTGTTTAATAAAATTTCAGGATTTAAGTAATATGCGGGATACATGACCAGTAGGTATCCAAATGAATATACTGACTTAGTATTATGTTACCACGAAAGATAACAACTTAGCCACCTGTATTTTTCGAAAAACCAATAGATATTAATGTCCCACCCACCCTTTAAAATGTGAAAATGGAAGTCCCTGACACTCATAAATAAAAATAAAACCGCAACTTTTGAGTGTTGCCCGCTATACGTCATTTTCTCGACACGCTGATATGTTAAAAATCACATTCCGACGTAGGTAGACAAACGCTTTTATCTGTTAGATTAGATGTAGACAACATTTTTGTCGGATTCGTATGCTATGTATGTTGGTGTGCTGTGCATCCTTGTCTCCTTAGCCACCTTTCTTGGATAGATATACCTAGTAGGTTTAGGTACTTAGATACTACTTAATTTCCTTCTAAAGATAAGGATTATTTATCCATCAAGGATGACATGCGGGGCAGAATGCCTGTCCATCGGGCCTCCACCAGACTCTATCCTGCACATGCC
Organism: Catoptria pinella; assembly: GCA_963556745.1. Taxonomy (NCBI): domain Eukaryota; kingdom Metazoa; phylum Arthropoda; class Insecta; order Lepidoptera; family Crambidae; genus Catoptria; species Catoptria pinella. The sequence continues at coordinate 12,258,432 of OY750770.1, forward strand.
GCCTCCGCCGCTGCCAGCATTCCTGGCTAGTGCAGCCAACCTGACGCCGCCGTGCCGCGCCTCAAAGTGCCCCCCGCTGCAGAACAACGAGGACAACGCGCTGTTTCCCGGCGTCGAGTACCACGAGCTACCCCGACATGGTTAGTAAAAACGCTGAACATCTTGCAGTAGTTAACCTTCATAGACATTCTGAAGACCAACCTGACGCCGCGCCGCCCGCCGAGTCTCGCTCGCCTCAAAGTGTTCCCCGCTGCAAATAGCGAAGACAACGCGCTGTTTCCGTGCGACGAGTAAGTACCACGAGCTATGCCCCGACGTCGTTAGTTTATGGGTACATACAATCAAAGAACATAATATTACAATCTCTAGGGCCAACCTGACGCCGGCGCGCCGCCCCGTGCCACATCTCGAAGTACCTAAGTATATCTTAACTTTATAAATAATCCAAGTGCTCTTGAAATGTATGTAATTTATGTCTTGCAACCTATGTGATTTAGATTTAAAATCAAAGGCCTAATTTTAATCTTACTCTATCTATTTAATAAATACATTTAACACTTGCTAAAGCGATAGGTAATGAACTTCGATGTCGAAAAAAGTATATTATTATTAAGATGTTTTGCGATATCCTTATCGTTTTTACCAATCTGAGTTTGGCTAGGACTTTGATCCTGAAATACACTAAAAAATCTGATTATAATGATACTGAAGGTTAGGTTTGTCACTAGCGCCGTCATTTCCAGAGCCGGCTAGCAACGACGACACCTGGTTCCTGGTGCTGATCACCTGCTGCATCGCGGTGCTCTGCATCGCGGCGTTGCTCGCGCTGTTCCTCCTCAAGTGCAGAGAGTAAGTTGCTCGTCTATAACTTGGGGATCGTCCATTAATCACGTGAGACTCGAAAGGAGAAGAGAGATTTGAAAAACGATCACGAAATTCAGTCTCACTAGACTTCACGTGTATTTATTTTTTCGTTGAACGCGCGATTTATACCACCTCAATCCGAAAATTAATTTTTTTATGAAAAATTTATTTTTCCTTGTACCAAAAAAATACACGCAATGTGATTTGAGGGGGAAGGGGGAAGAGCTTAGTTTAGCTGTTAGTCCATCTACTTACAATTAAAAACTCGACTACCTCTACTTTTTTGAGAACAAGTTCAAACTTAAGTGCTAAAAGATGATTCGTCCTATTGCCGTTTTCATTGTTTTTCATTTTATTTTTAGAGCAAGAGGTGGATGCAAGAGCGGTGCTGGAAAGACCAGCGGCTCCAACGCTCTTTACGGTGGCGCTGCACTCGATTCCCGAGTGCTGTGGGCGGCCCTCACTCCCAGAGGAACCAGACACTTCGTCGCGGACACCTACCCTCACGACGAAACCGAAGACCACCATTACGAGTGCGTGGAGCCTCCACTGTACAAACTAGGACCTCCAGAGGATCTAACTATCACCCGCCACTTCAATGTAGAATACGAAGACCCTGCACCTCTCATAGAAAGCTACAGCGACAGAACTGAGGAGTACTTCCGAAATGGGATGGATACCCTCCGCCGTGGAAGACCCCTCGTCTCTTCCCCGACTCGCATTGAGCGCCCGAATCTCCCCCCTCTCAACCTCCAGCCCAGGACCCTCCGACGGGCCCCCCACTCCCGCCGGGTAAGCGATGCGAACAATCCAGAGAAGTCGGCCATCTGAACCGAAACTGGCGCGGTATTTTCCGTCGCCGATTCAGCCGATATCGATTACGATTGGCATTCAATTGAAAATTCCAATGTCGATCGTCTCGTTTGAGGACCATACCAACTCGTGATGAATTCCCCGTCGACGTACTTCTACGAAACGAATAGGTAACCAAAGACTCTGAATTTTGGGTAACAAATCCATAGTAATACAGTCTTCAACTTAAAATTTTGTGTTTGTTGAAAAATCTGAAAAAAATCTACTACTTATTCATTGAAAATGTGGATCATTTAACTGCTATCAAAACCAGGTCTTGGACTTACAAACTTATTGTTATTCTTAAAACTACATACCTAGTCAATTTTGTTTTCTGTAAATAGCACTATAGGTACTTACTTACTTACATTATTTTATTTGAGCAATGTGCAATGTAAAATATGCTGTACGCCTCTAGTCGAAAGCTGTGTTTCCTAGTCAATATTAGTAATAAATAACTATCTATCTATAACGTAATGAAATCGATGTCTATTCTATTCTCACGTAAAAACTGTGTACTCAACTTTTAATCAAAATAAATAAGTCTACTTACAATGTTGATGTTCGCTAAGTTGCAATTATGTTATTATGCCACACACACACACACACACACATTAGAACAGTACCCATACTACCGTCAAATTTTATACAACAATTAAATATTGATTGAATACATTTTGTGCAGCTTTTTGTTCTCTATTTAAACCTTTTTGTAGATAAGAGCAGCAGCATGTACTATATTCTGTGGCAGCATTAAGGCAGCGAGGGTACGGGCCTAGTTGACGTTGAGGTCTCGAATATCAAGAGTCGAAATAGTTACTCAATCGCAAAATGTAGGTAGAATGTGTCTATTGTAAAAACTCCACACCCTAAACCACGTTACCGTGCCTAAACGTTTGACACAGTGCTTTGAAATCGGAAGGTCTGAATAATAGGCGCAGGGTGTTTTTTTCGAAACCGTAAATCGTTTGTTCTTGGTAGTTTATGATTGATAAAATATGATAAAATGTAAGTTATATTATATAGTCCTCCAGCGGCTCCAGTTCCACCCGATTTCAATAGACGTGTTTTATTAAAATTGATATGCGTACATTGTATACAGTATGATTTGAGCTTAGAGCAAGGATTTGAGTTAATATTTCTTTCATATTTAAATTAGTTCAAAAAAATCGACAGATGGCGTTTTATGAAAGCCTAGCCGTCGTCGTCGGTCGTAACCGCCGTTTTTATTTATGATATTAATAACTACAAAATTTTTTTCAGGTCAGTGTATTAATAATCATTGGAAGGGGGTTTAACTTTTGGCTCGGCTTCACTGACCTGAAAAAAATTTTGTTTTAGTTAACTGGAGGTCAGTGCTCGGCTTTCATAATACGCCATCTATCGACAATTTTTGAACTATTTGTTTCTTTTAATGTGGGCTGTAAGAAAATCACCAAATACATTTTTGAACGAATGGAGTTCGAAGGATTAAAAACTTTTACTGTCAATGTCAAGTGTCAATGTCAATCAATATTGACTGACGTGACGCTAACCTAACCTAAAACGTTCTTATTTTTCATAAATTGTAATTATAATATGATTTAAAAGGTTAACGTTGGCACTGTTTTAAATACATAGAATAAGGCCTGTATCTAATAAGCCAAACTATTACTATTGCATATTAATAATCACGATGGCTGACGAAGTGATCAAGCATTCCGTGCATACACTTGTATTCAGATCTTTGAAGAGATCTCATGACATGTTCCTTGCTAACCATAGTATGCTACCTCCCATAGACGATAAAGCGTAAGTAATACTTTAAGTTCACTAAGATTTCGCTTAGAAAACCTACTACTTAGATACCATTTTGTCACCAAATAATCAAAATTACTACCACCTACCATACATAACGTTACGACTGGTTTCCGAGGTGTTTGAAAACAATAAGTAGTAGTAGTTACTGTAAGTACTCTTTAAAATCACACAAATCCCTTGTTAATCTTAATACTATAGGTAGGTAATCAATTCAGGTTTAGTTCCAGTTTAAATTATGTAAATACATAGTATACCTACCTGTTACTAATACGGCATTGTATTGTTTAAACAGAGAAAAAATACTAAAATCAGTGAAAGCAAGAGATGGTTATGGCCAAGTTATGGCAACAGTAGAGAAAGCACAAGTTGTGAAACAACAGGAAGCTCTAAGCAGACCAGAAACTCCCATGGACACAGGTAATTTTTATACCACTTTGATGGTATAGTTAAGCAAGTACTTATTAATAAGTTAAATGGACTTTTAAAACAATAGTAAAAAAATCGCAATTCCCAATAGAGAGAATTATTAAAGGAAAACTATTTTTTTTTTCATTTCAATTGGGTCATCATATTTCTCTAGATATGTCTGCAAAATCATTATCAAGCATTTATTATGAGAAAGATCTTCATTTATTCTCTAATTCCTGCATCTAAGAAATTCTGACACTTTCGTTAACTTCATTCAGAGATGGCAGAATCAGCTGCTTTGGGATCAGATGGTGCGATGCTGCCATACACAGGGCCTTCACCAGCGACTCCTGCCCCACCTGCGGGTGCGCTCACCATACTCCCACGAAAAGCTCCGACGATGCCCAAGCCCAAATGGCATGCTCCTTGGAAACTGTTCAGAGTTATATCTGGCCATCTTGGGTGGGTGCGCTGTGCTGCTGTAGAACCCGGAAATGAATGGTTTGCTACTGGTAAGATATTTGATATTTTACTATCAACAGTAATTCTAAAAACCAATCCAAAAACAGTTGTAGAATTTTATGTTGTTTTTGATAGTGATGGACATTTTCGAAGAGTATCGTCTAAGTAATCATGTTCTTACACGGTTATGTACTTTTCTGTTTGTTTGTGTAAAATAAATAATACTATTTTTTTTTAACAGGTGCAGCAGATAGAGTAATAAAAATATGGGACCTTGCAAGTGGTAAACTAAAAGTATCTCTCACTGGACATGTCAGCACTGTTAGAGGTAAGTTTTTAAAAGTAACATGTTATTTATGAACTAAGTTTTCTGTTCTGCAAATGCTAAAGATAGATAATTTGTCTATCCTGTTTTGTAGGCCTGGAAGTATCTGCCAGACATCCATACCTATTCAGTTGTGGAGAAGACAGACAAGTTAAATGTTGGGATTTAGAATATAATAAGGTAAGAAACTAAAACCTAAAGATATACTATCTTTTGAAAGAAGATAAGTATCTTTTCACTTTTGAAAGGGATACTTAACAATACTTACTTAATGAATAATAAAAAATCTGGACCTTTGGCATGTTTACGGCATGTAAAGATCTACTTATTCTACATTATATAGCTACATTTGCCATCAAAATTTTCTTAGTTTTGCAAGTTTTTTATATGAGTATGCCAGACTTGTTTCACAAATTCCACATTTAGCACAGTGCAGTGAAGTGACACATATTTTCATACAAGTTACAGATCTATTTTAAAAGCGATTAACCCTTTTCTAAGGACATAACATATTGTTGTAAATCTTTTTGAATCCTGTGATTGTAATTGAATTTATTAGCTGGAAAGGCCTGATATATATTATATATAATTTTCATTTTCTTTTCTTGATACTATTTATATTTGTAACCCCCGACGCAAAAAGAGGGACACCCCTCTAACACTATAAGTTTAATATGTTGTGTGTATCTGTCTGAGGTATCGTAGCTCCCAAACGGATGAACCGATTTTGGTTTAGGTTTTTTTTTGTGTGAAAGATTATTTTTACATTTTTTGTAGTGTTTTAAAGATTAGATACTAGAAAATATAGAGGATGCTGACAGATAAGTCAAATAAATTAGTTACTCAATAAACTGTCTTCAATCTCAGGAAACGAAAGAAAGTTTCAAATTATCATTAGGAATTAAAAAATAATACAATATTATTGGATATTAAGGCTTAAAAAAACATAAAAAATTGTGGACAATAATAAATCAATAAGCTTCTCATAAAACTGTTTTCAATTTCAGGAAACGAAAGATGGTTTCAAATATATCACTAGGACTGAATAAAAATACAATATTATTAGATTTTATTTTGTTGAGGCATTCTCCTTTTACCAGAAGATAGCTGCTATTTTAACCTGTGAACATTAAAATCAGTTTATTTTGTCCAACACACGAGGTGATCCGTCACTACCACGGGCACCTGTCGGCCGTGTACACGCTGTCGCTGCACCCGGGGCTGGACGTGCTGGTGACGGCGGGCCGCGACAGCACCGCGCGCGTGTGGGACGTGCGCACCAAGGCCAACGTGCACACGCTCGCCGGACACACCAACACCGTCGCCTCCGTCGTCTGCCAGGCCGCTGAGCCGCAGGTATTATTAATAGTATAATATTATTAATAATATAAATATTAGACGACATCACAAACATTGCTCCGATCCCAAAGTAAGTAGCTGAAGCACTTGTGTTATGGAAATCAGAGACGACGGTGGAACTACAGACGCATAGACCTGCGGCGGTATCGGCTAAAAACGTTGAAGTTCATGTTAACTGTGTTTTCTTTGGTAAGTTTTTATTTGTACCTAAACGAAGTAGCGATGTATCACATACATCTGTCAAAACACAGTTAACATAAACTTCAATGTTTTTAGCCAATAGAGCCCCTGAGCCGATATAGAAAAGTTCGTTTTCTAAATTGACCCAGCCGGGAATCGAACCCGGTAACCTCAGAGATGGCGACACCTTGAAAATCGGCGTACAAACCACTCGACCACGGAGGTCGTCAAACTTGAAGTTGAAATGGTTTCAATATCAATTTTTATAACAACTTCAATTTTAAAACGCTGTCCACGTTTTGCTCTCTCGCTCGAACATTTCATGTTTTTTCAAGATTTCTTAAATCTGAGTGCGTATTAAAAAATGTACCGGCCACTTTTCGCAATATAAGGTTACGGACATTTTAAAATATATTATATACTAGCTTCTCGCTCCGGCTTTGCACGGGTGCGCCATCTTTTAGTTATATTGCGATTTAAAGTGACGGAAAAGAGAAATCTAATCGAGTTCGCGCCTGATCTTTGTTGAAATTGTCGGCTGCAATAAAATTCAATGTTATTCTAAAGATCGTTTCGAGAGATTCTAAAGGCGTTTGCGCAGGCCATACGATAGACACTAAACATGCAGGTTGTACTTAACGACGCGTATGTTTAAGATAAAATTAACTTTTCATTTTCGCAGATCATAACTGGTTCACATGACAGTACAATCCGCCTATGGGACTTAGCGGCCGGCAAGTCTATGTGCACCCTCACCAACCACAAAAAGTCCGTACGATCCATAGTGGTACATCCGTCTCTGTACACCTTCGCTTCAGCCTCCCCCGACAATATAAAGCAATGGAAATGCCCTGAAGGGAAGTTCATACAGAACTTGTCGGGACATAACGCGATAGTCAACTGTATGGCAGTGAATCCGGAGGGGGTGTTGGTGAGCGGCGGGGATAATGGAACTATGTACTGCTGGGATTGGAGGACAGGGTACAACTTCCAGAGATTGCAGGTTTGTGTTAGATATTTTTTTGTTCTGGCAGTTTACGGTAGAACTAACAAGACTTTTTTCTCACTAGTTAATTCAAGTCAATTAAGCAGGACAAAACTTAATTTTGGTTTGATTTATTTTTATACAACCGGGCGACGTCAAATCAGTTTATTAAAAAAGTTACAATTGATTTTATTATTATTATTATTAATACAATTGATTTTAGACCTTATCTTGTTATGTGTTAAGTTAAAACTGTATTGATTGAAGAAATTTTGCATACAGTGTCACAGAATAAATAATTGTACACACGACAGCACCTCAGACTATACATGTTGACCTTCAGACCACCTTTATGCCCTACGTAATAAAAGCTGTTTTTGTAGTTTAACTGTATAACCTGACGCGCTGTCGTGTGTACTAAACGTTCTATGTTGCTATGTGTACTAAATAACCTCGACATTTTGTTCGTACCTGCATTTTTTACTTTATTTATCAGATTTTCTCAAATGAAAGTTTTTAGACCCGGAACAGCCCCTTTGTTACCGTTGGGTAAGATTTTATGTCATTGCTCCCCAGTCGGCCGTCCAGCCCGGCTCGATGGACTCGGAGGCGGGCATATTCGCGATGACGTTCGACATGTCGGGCTCGCGGCTCATCACGGCGGAGGCCGACAAGACCATCAAGATCTACCGCGAGGACGACACAGCCTCCGAGGAGACGCACCCTGTCAACTGGCGCCCCGAGATACTCAAGCGCAGAAAGTTTTAATACACCACAGTTTTAAGCCACAGTCTTTTACTTTACGTGACGTGATTTATTGACAGTCGACAAACTTTGTGGCATACCACAAACAGTGAAACTGAACAACTTTGTCTATGGGACCAACTTAAGCAGACCAAAAAATAATCAGCTGTTCCATAGAAAACGTCAATATCTACTGGACCAAAATGCATGAAACAGCTTATTATTCTTTTGCACTGATTAAGTTCTTAGAGCATTAAGGATTAAGTTGGTCCCATAGACAAAGTTGTTCAGTTTGACGGTCTAAGCCACACCACATTTGTAGACTGCTTTCGATTTCACCCTGTAGATTTCAAGTAGATAACGCACGCGGTGTCCGCCTAGCTCAATGTACAGAGTGGGAGCGGTATATCGATTAATGGACAGTTAAGTGATAAATCGCTATATCTTATCGAATTTCGGTAGTCATGCTAGGGGGACTGGGTAACTGGGCAATGTAAATCAACATGGATATATCATGTCCGTAACATCCCTGTCCCTTTTGTACTGTAGGTATCTTACAAATAAAATAATACAATGAGTGTGATCCCAGCCCCCAGATTATGTAACTGTTGCAATCAACTCTGACAGAAATAGCAGTTACATTACATTGCTGCTTTAGTAAGAACCAATGTGACAACTATCTTATTTAAAGTAGCAATGTAACATCGATTTCAATCGAGAATTGTTAGCAACAGAGTTACGTAATCAGCCCCCAGGTCTGGAACGTTGAAAACTCGGCACACAGGACTGAATAATAGGCTGAAGGACAACTAACGGGGTTACAAAAAAAATGAAAATATGGAAATAGTTTTACTTTTATATATTTTTATTAAAAATATAAGAGCTCCATAATAATTGGAATTTTCAAATTAAATTGTTCCAAGCATGTTATGTATTTTTCAAATAAACCTGAATGTGGAATGTAAAAAAATATAACAGAAAATTATCAACATGATCTTTCTCCTCTCCTTCATATTTGTATTAAAGAACTTTATAATTTATCTCTCACTTGTATTATACCAACTGGTACTGTTCTTTCCTATTGTGATAAATTACATATTATATAGTTACAATTCAAGTGGTTAGGTATCGACCATTTTATGGCATTACTTTAATACAATGGCGTCCACAAATTCTATTACAAATGAGATCAAATTAAATAGATAGATTTATAAAAAAGTAACAAATATTTCAGCTCAAATAACGAATATATTACAAAAATCTGTGTTTAGTAACATGATTGGACAGGGTTATGATAAACAATATACTTACTAGAAACATCGAATCGCCCATAGCACCTCAAGAGGCCTTTTTTCAAGTATATTATTTATTATATAATATAAAAATAGCATTGTGAATGCGGAAAATTTAAAAATTAAAGTTAGTGTTATACAAGCCTGCCAGCAGGCTTCATATCGGCTGTATATACAGCCTGATATCAGGGGCCGTATTCTTTAATCATTCGTTTGAAATCGTTCGTATGACTTAAGTCGAATGCGGCGTAATATCACATTTGACAGCTTAATGTCTCTCCAAAACCGTTGACCAAAGACAAACACATTACTGACAACATGGACCTATTTAATAAACGGGACAAATTGTCACCTGTCATGACAATTTTAAATCCATTGGGTCAACCAATTTTAAAAACAAACTATTCATAGCTACACCGCAACTTAAACCAAATTGATAAATTGTCACGTTATTAAATAAGGTCCCGGCTGACCAACTAGCGATTCAAAAATTCGAATTTTGCTATGTCTAATGAAAAAAAAATGAGTAGTAAAGAGCGCTCGACGTCAGCCGAAGGATTCGAAAATAGGGCCCCAAACTTCATTTCACTGACCCCCACCACTCAACTACATTTTTCAACAAGTGTAAGGAAATGCCGAAATGTCTAATCGGCCGCAGAAGTAAACAGAGCACTTCAGAACTTTGTCACATCAACAGTAAGTTGTATTCAGTAAGACGATGAACGCATGTTGGCGCGACATGGTAGTAATACTTTTGAGTCCGACTCTATTACAAAATTTAATTTTTACTCATAATGTTACATTACATTCTATAGGTATTCAATAAAAGAAAATTACAAAAATTACATGATTTTTAAAAATAACTTATTTAGCATACTGTACTATTCTTTCATCCATGAAATAGGAGTTTATAAATGTGTATACCTGCCTACACTACACTGGATTGTTTTTTGTGGATTGTAGATAATGATTCAAGTAACAACTCAAATTCGGCTGATATAATGAGTGTAGATCGCGTAATTTAAAAAGACCGCTGAACAACAATCGAATGATGGAGGAATCTAAAACTGTTTTCTAAAGACATATGTACATTTTCGTTCACCTCTGAAGCATTTATCAGCTGTCTTCGTACGTGACGCCTACTATACTTATACTAAAGAATCAAATCAATGGGGAAAAAGTGAAATCGAGAACTTTTGCAATACAAGTGTAGGGAAAGTACCGTACCTTAAACATTGAAGATTTAAATTTTACCGAAAGAAGACTTCATTTTGATAATAAAAATAATTGGAACTGCATTCAAATATTTCAAAAAAATCGCATAATACCATACATTACGTAATAATTAAAATTTAAGTGTTAAAAACATCTTTTCTTAAGATGCTGCGTTATTCATGAAAAAAATAGTCCTAATGAGTAACCTTTTCAATCGGCATCGTAAAAATAAAAATATAGTGATTTGATTATGACTATGTAGCTGGAGACTCTACAAACATTGTGCAAAAGCTCTCTTAAATATTTCACGTGTGAGCTGCGTGTGTTTAGGCGCGGAGGTCGTGACAATGAGTTCAAAAAATCATATTTCGTCATCAAACTCAAATTCTTCGACGGGGAAATCTCCGACCGTGACGTACACCGGCTTTACGAAGCCGCCGTACTTCGGCGGGCAGGTGAAGTAGCGCTTGCCGTTTACACTGAAACAATCATGACATATAACTAAAGATTTTTTTTAGGAAAATCGGCTATTGAGCAAATTCCACTTGTGGAAATATGATTCACTAGGAATTTATGATTTAGGTGCAGAGAAAACTGAACTCCTAACTGAAGAGAGGCAGCGAAATTTATCACATTCTTCTATTATCTCGTCTAATATCTAGAAAATGCCGATTCACTCTTGCATTGAAGAAATTGTTAGTCATAGTGATCAAAGACTATGTGATTCCTAAGAAATATACAAGACTAGTGCACCGCATACTCAAATCGGGTTGTTAAATAGTAATAAAACTCACGATCCGTCATTCTTGCCCCTCGGCTCGTCATACTGGACCCCGATCCAGAGCCCCTTGGCGCCGTCGAGCGGGCCGTTGTAGCGCACCGTCGCGCGCCGCGTCGGCTGCTGCGGCACGCGTACCTCGCAACGCGCGCCCACCACCACTGCTTCGGCTAACCTAACAAATGGTAATAGGTAGGTAAAAAAATATAAGTGTTAAGTACTTAAGGGTGGGTACATACCACTTATGTTCGCAAACCTGGAACAGTGCGCCAAAGCAAATTTTTGTTTTCACTTAAGCCATAGTGTGTACCTAGGTGAACTAGGTTCGCATACATGTTCGCACACGTACACATACACTACGATGGCGCACTGTTGCAACAGAAAAAAAATAATGATGCAGGGTCGCGGAGCGCGATGGTTCGCGAACCTAGGTGGGTAGTGAGGGTACCCACCCTAAGGAGTCCAAAGCTAAATCCAGCATCAAATTGGTGCAAAGAATTGTAAATATTTGCAAGTATAAAAGGGAACTAGTAAACTTAACATTTTACTTGTTAAGGTAGAATTACTCTACCATAACGTACCTAATTTTCTACTGATTAGAAGTAAAAATACCTATATGTAAAATGTAAAGTTGCATGTTGAATTTGAATTTGAATTCTTATGGTAGTGAAGTCTGGCTCTAAATGCGTAAGTATAAAATAAGTATATCAAATGAAAAAAACTTTTGTCATAATCCTGAACAATCAAATTGTAACCAATTCACTATAATAAATTAAGCAACAGATATTATTTTGCTCATACTTGGCTTCTTCTTCCATTTCTTTCTGCTGTTGTTCCTTGATCTTGGTCATCTCCTCCTCATTGTATTTCCCGAGCCTGTTGCGCTGCAGGAAAGACCGAAGAGTGTCTCCCTTCTTCTCGTACTCCTCTTCAGATAGACGGAACCTTAGCCAATTATATATTTAGTTTTTTTAATGTGAAAAATATTTACTAAATCACATCAGCCACCTGATTACGTAACTCTACCATGAAAAAAAAACAAGAATTATTAGGTTTTTACTATTTCCACAGTTTTTATTTGCTTAGAACAGTGGTTGGCAAAGTTATTAGGACTAAGATTTCTTTTGAGAGCCAAACTCTATTTTAACTTTTTCCCGCTTAATTTTTAGAAAATTATACACGTGAGAAGCGCGCCGCACGCACCAGGCCTTGCGGTGATGATGGTTTGGACAAAATCATTACCTACAATCAATAATAATTTCGTACAAGCGTGAAATCCAAGCAGAGTCCGGTCTAAGCTCTGAAAGGTTTAGATCCCTATCTCTGCTTCCATAACACAATACGAAGCGGTAGTAGGCAAGCTTGCATTACAGATTCGCACGGGACTAGAAAAGAATATATGTAATCAATTTAAAAATAAATGATTAAGTACATGGTCACTTTTGGCAGACCCGCAGAGGGAGCATAAGAGCATGCCAACCACTGACTTAGCATACTCCATTCTAGAGGGGCAGCTGCCGTCCCTGCCCATACCAAGCTACGCCCTTAATAATTTCAAATAAACTTAAGGTTACCTTTCAGCGCTTTCTTCACTAGTGAAATCTTTGAGAAGTGTAAACTTGTCAATAACATGTATTATCATGCCATCATCAATAGGGTATGATCCTAAGAGTGCTTCGTCATTATCAATATCACATACAAAGTTATTTTTGTTGTCAAATACTTTCAACTGCATAGTATTAGCCGAACCTCCAGTAACAAGCTCCAACTTTGTCTGCAATAATTAACAAAATTCATCGTTATTTACTTTTCACATAAAAAGCTATGTAAGAATAGAAAAAACATAGAGCTACACATCCTACACATTATTTTTATAAGTGGGCAGAACGTTGATTAATATTTTTCAGGGTCAGTTATATGTATCGGTTACATTTGAGTATTTTTACGGTCCCTAACTAAATACAATTACATAGAATATGTACTTACATATTTAAAGTTTTGTTCCAATTTAGTGATAAAATTATACAGGTGTGAGTGTGAATCATGCTAACCTTAAACTCTAGAATAGTGATCCCTTTCTTGAATCTTCTTTCAACGGGTGCTGCATCTTCACTGTTGGATTTTGTAATATGCACATTCACATAATCTTGTGTAACAATTTGAACACCCTCCATTATTTATTGCAGGGTTTTCACAACGAAAATTCTCAACAGAAAAATATCCACAAACAAAACAATTTCGTGATTCGTCGGCTACTCTCCACAGACTATCTATTAGGTGAATGAATAAAACAAGTTCAGCTCACAGACTTTTTTTGGGCCGTACGATTTGTATGTCGAGTAAAAAGGCAGACATCAACATATTTTTAAATTTGAGATTTTAGCATTCACAATGCTATTTTATACAGTATGTAATATTACTAGTAAAAATTCAACTCGCACCAAACATGACTGACGACTTGGTAGCTCAGCGGTCAGAACAGAGTACCTATGCAGGTCTTTTGCGTGGGTATGGGACTTGCATTTGGGCATAATGCATATACGCGAGGGGCTCTATCAGTTAAAAACATTGAAGTTAATGTTAACTCTGAAATCGCGATAAAATATCAGCGGTTTCATACAAAAATTAAAATCGAAAATATCAAAATGTATGAAACAGCCGATTTTTTTCGCGATTTGAGAGTCGGTCCTATAGTAAAAGTTGTTCAGTTTGACATACAAGGTGTTACAAAAATACCCCTAATGCCGAATATGGTAGTTCATTCAATTATTTTAAAGCTTATCATTTTACATTATTTTTAAAGTGCGGTTAATATTCTCCCTTTTCTTTGATAAGTTTTTATTTGTGCCAAAATGAAGCCGATCGATAGCGATGCCGACGACAGTAGACGTGGGCGTTGGATGAACGAACAGTTTTTTTAGACTGTTTATTGGGTACCTATCAACTGTTCAACTAGTTTATGGTCTACTGATAAACTAGTTTATTCGTGGACGTAAGTTGCCAGCGCGTTGCATGAACGGCTCGACGCAGCGCAACGGGCGGCGAGGCGGCCAATACGTCTATCTCTGTTCATCAACGACCTATGACGTGCGCTCGTCTCGCTCACTTGATAAAACGACGACTGACGACACTGGGCATTGTTTTACTAAAATGAACTTTAAAATTGAGGATAAAGAGATGAAAATCTAAAACTTTGTTTACCTATGCAATTATTATGGTCAAGGTGAAAGTATGCAATTTTCATTCTACTTTTCATTTCTTTTAATTAATTAATTGATCTGATGTGGACTGGACAATTTGGTGGAAAAAGTGTAAATATTTGTGTAAATAAATAGTGTTTAGTGTAGGTATGTACCTATGTAGTGTTATCAACTGTCTCGAACTGCAGAGTAGGCCCACAAATTTACTGAATCGTCGTTGCGTCGATTAGCAAGCAACAACATTGTCTAACTTAACAGTTTATTCTGAAAGTAGTTTAATGATAATCATCAGTTTAATAACTACGACAACTAAATTTACTTTTCTATCACAGCTTCATGTTCAGTTCACTGTTCTAAACTAGTCGAAAAAAACATTTTTTTTAAACCAGTTTACGGTAAAAGATAAAGTCTCGTTTCGTTGATCGAAAAATCGTCGACTACCCACCCCTAGACGACAGTCACTTGCGGTAGAGCTCGGACTAGACTACTAGAGGGAGCTAGGGTGCCACCGTCATAAATGTATCTCACCTTTTTCTTTTTTCACACGTATTTGTTACTATGGAAACGGGGTTGTTATTATGACAACAAGGTCACTCTGGATTAGCGCAGCGCAGTGTCTCAGTTTGGCTCCGGTTGAACTTCGGCCCGGCTCCAGTCGAGTTTCGATTGATCTCCGGTGCCATCTTCAGAAACTCGATCGGAGGAAAACAGAGACACCGTGCTAATAAAAGATGGTCCCGTTGCCATTAGTTATAAAGACGTTTGAAAAAGGTGAAACGAACTTCCGCTGAACCTTGGCCCGGCTCCAGGGGCCGTACCGGCTAACGCATCGAACTTCGGAAAGTCTGCCGGGCTTCAAATTAAAACAGATAAATCAAGCCCCAATCGGGCCAAAATGGCGAACCCCAATTCATGATGTCACACGAACATCGATATCTTCTAAATAACTTCGGCGAATAGTACAATACGAAACTCCTTACTTCGATTTATCTGTTTTAAGTTGAAGCTCGGCAGACCCGCCGAAGTTCGAAAAGTTAGCAGGTAGGGCCCCTGTTGATCACCCGTTGTCCGTGCCGTCTTCGTGATCACTTAAAGCTACTAGCAGCGAAACGTTTCTGCTTTTAGAGAAATAACAAAGGACACTGGACAGGGTAGGGTAGTAGAAAATTTATGAAGGACTAGCTGCCCGCCCTGGCTTCGCACAGATGGCGCCATCTATTAGTTATATTGCGATTTAAAATGACGAAAAAGAGAAAAAATATATTTTAAGTATCTTCTCTCCGTACATTTTTTTTAAAATTTTCTTTTATACGAACAAACTTTATCCTGGTAATTAACAAACACAACAAAAAATAATCATCTAATTTGGTGCAGTCGCTCTGAAATTATGCGCTTACATACATTTCGGCGAACCTCGACACAAAACTAAGTTAAATCTTTGAGTGAGATGCGATTAAAAATATATACAATCGTTTAATTACATTTTGAGAACGGTCGGTCAACTGCACTGGCGCCGTGGCCCATAAGGTCTCCTCTCCAACTTTGCTGCAATTCAGAAAACACAAGAGACACTAGACAATGTGTGCAAAGGGGTAGCCGAAGCCGCTGCAGCAAATCCCTTTGTCCCACATATTCCGCTACAATAAAAATGTGTAGTGTAATTTGAAAAGTTTATTGAAGCACAAATATGACAAACATTGAAGCATGCATTTGTAATTTATAAATTCCTTATCCACATTTCGGGCGATCATAATGTAATATGTCAATATTTATGATAACCACGCATAAAACGTCTAATTTATAAAAATATTATGTTACATAAATAATAAAATGTATGAACATAAATATAGTACGTGGTGTGTTGCACTGCACGCGAAGTACTTCTCCATGGATCGTATCTTTATACGCAAACCTACTCTACTAAATGTGATGAGTTACGCTACAATATGCCCCTCTATACATTAATGAAACATTGTGTTAGTATCTATCAAATAGATTAATATAATTTTCAATAGTACTATAAATTTTAATTCCTCTTCCTACCTTCACCGCATATTTAAAGATATAAAAGCGAAATCAATTCTATCAATTGTTCCAAGAATTCATTTAAGATATTTATTAATTTTAGAAAATATCAGCCGTAGCTCATTAACGAAATACGCTCAAAGCTTGGAAATAATAACACAAACTAAAATTACACAGAATATATAAGAATATAATTATCATCGAACTCGAAGGAAAGAAAAAAATAACAAAATCGCCTACTAGTGGCTTAATAATATTAGTTATATCCGAAGAACAGTCACTATGTTAGCGTCTTCCATCTTCTGATCCTGTTCCTTGTCGATATTTCCAGGGTGGATTCGGGTGACACGGGCGACCGTCGAGTTGCTTTGCACACATTGCTAGTGATGTTAAACATGTCGAAATGGAAAACAATTTATTTTTGTTTATTAAAAGCTATTAGTCAAGTCAATAAATCATTAAATAATAAATACAAATATATTTCCATTTCGACACAATTATATAACAATAAAAATACGCTCGCCGAGTACAACAGTGCTATTGTAAAATTGAAAAAATTGCAACATGTAATTTTGAATGAAAAAAAAGGTTCATTTTAAAAAGCATGTTGCAAATGAGTGATATAGTGCGTTGTTCTAGACGCGCGTAGGTGTATAATAGCGACCGTACCTGGCCCGGGTCGCTCCACTTGAGCGCCCAGGCTGGTTCCTCTTCTGCCCGCGCCCGCCGACAAACAAAACACCATTTCGGTAACCAATAAGGCACTCGTATATTTCAACTTTGATTTTGTATAAAATGTTAATCTTTGGCGTTATTCTGCGTCACGAGTCTCGGCTAGACCGAGCTTTGGTAAAAACAAGAATAAGTGTATTAGAGCGCGCGCGTAGCCGAGACTCGCCGCGCGTCCTCTTCGGCCCCGAAGCGTCACCCGAATCATTTCCACTGGAAATACCCGACTTTCCATTTTCGCCGGTGTCAAGCGGCTCCTTCCTTAGGCTCAGTACTCGGCGTCTCGCTCTCGGCAGGTGCTTTAGTTTCTTTAACCTCATCAAAAATATCGACCGTTTTGGAGACATCACTCTCGTGGTTGACGGCCGGTTCTACGGGCGCGATATTTTCGACCGGCGGTACAGAGAAACTTGTGTCTACAGCTTCGTTGCCGTCGTATAAGTTAGTCGCGATTTCTTTCGCGGGAGCTTCGTTTGGCGGTTCGCTTTGCATCGGCTCTTGATAATTTTGTTCGGCACTTTCTTGAACGAAACTTTCTTTCGTTTCGTGACTTCTGTCATTCGATTGTGGCACTTGTTCGCTGCAGTTGTCGTCCTTACCGGTTTCTACATGTTCTGGTATGCGTTCTTGTTCCATCGCACTTCCACTGATATCAGCTTCATTGCTAGTCTGTTCAGCTGATTGTTCCTGACTAGACTCTTTTTCATTGCTACCAACATTTTCCATACTACTAAGTATATTTTCGATACTATCTGTTTGTTCTTCGCTTTGACTGACAGTTTCTTCTGCAGCTCCCCACCTGGACTTCCTGTCTTTATCCCTTCGCAAGTTGCGTTCTTCTCTCGTAGTATCTTTAGGAACATCTTTCGGTGCTTCGTTGGGCGCTTCATTATTAGCATCTTTAGGTGCATCCCTAGGGCCATCTCTGGACCCTTCTCTAGAATCTCTCTGTGGTCTCGCTCTGTCGTCAAAGTTCCTCCTTCTATCGTTTCGGTCCCTAAACCTATTATCCTCTCCTCCATGATCTCTGGGTCTCCTGTCTCTCCTCCTATCGTCCCATTCGTTTCTCCTGTCCCACTCTCTGTCCCTATCGCGATCGCCGTTCCATCCCCTATCATTGAATTGTTCTCTATCATCAAATCTTCTGTTGTTCCTGTCAAAGAATTCCGGTGGTCCGTCGAATCTTGGTGGTCCATCAAAAGATCTTTCGCCGTCGAACTGTCTTTGTCTGTCGAAAGGTGGTCTCGGTCCGTCAAACGGTGGCCTCGGGCCGTCAAACGAAGGTCTCGGGCCATCAAACGAAGGTCTCGGTCCATCGAAAGCAGGTCTCGGGCCATCAAATGGTGGTCTCGGTCCATCGAACGGAGGTCGATTGATCGCGTCGAAAGGCATCCTGTTAAAAGGTTTTCTCTCAAACCGCGGTGGCCCATCGAACATTGGACCATCGAAAGGTGGTCTTTCGAATGGAGGTCTGTTGAAAGGTGGACCCATTCCATTGAAGCGAGGTGGCCCGTCCATCCATGGCCCTGAAAATGTTAATGATGTAATGTTTAATTTAAGTTTGTTACTGTTTAAGTTGAGATCGAGGGTAGGTGGCCTAAGACATACCTGCCATTCCCTGTCTGGGTGGCCCTCTCATTCTCAACTCTGAAATTGAAATAAGATTGAATGAATTTTATTAGATATTTAAGTATTAACTACGCACTCTGTGTGTGGTATTATTTCTATGTCGTTAAAACTTTGTTTTTCAAATGCTAGTTCTGTTTCAAGTTTTGTTGAATTAAGTTTACTTGGACCACAAAAAACATATTTATAAGTTATAAGTTTAGAAACTAAATGTGTACTTGTGTGTATCCAACTTACCAGCTCTAAACGGCGCTAAATGTGGCGGCGGCATTCTAGGAGGCAGTTGTGTCCACCCGCCCGGACCACCCGGCCCACCTGGTCCACCTGGCCCACCCGGCCCACCCGGTCCTGGACCACCCGGCCCACCTGGCCCTGAATTGTCACCTTCTGTGAATAATATTGGTGTTTGGTAACCTGAATGAATGCCAGCACTTATAGCTTAACCCACTTAGTAGTAATTTTCGTGTCGTGCCATTTTATAAGCGGAATGCTTGTTCCATAGATTTTAGTTCCCTGTGTATAACAAAGATATAAAGCTATGTATAACATACCATCGTGCATGGACGGGGGCCTGTCCAATAACGGCGGGCGGTTCATTTCCTCCCTGGATTGTGGTTCCTCCTTCTCCATGAACTCCTCCCGGGGCTTGTCCTCGGGCCGGGACGCTGGCTTCCCGTTAGCCATTTCCCATAGGCGCTCTTGAAGGGTTTTTTCTTGAGGAGGATCTGTATTCCTGAGCGGGGACTTTTCTTTGCTGCTGTGTTCTCTGTGATAAAGGAAAAGGAAATAAAAACAAGAATCGAAAGATTTAAAAAAACAAGATTCGAAAGCATTTCGAATTTTCATCATGGAAACATTTGAATGCGTAATAAATGTAAATGAAAATGTATCATATTTTTTTCTTAAGATCTGTAGTAACAAAAATTAACATTAAAATACTTTGATTTAAAATATTTACTTTAATTTTGACAATATCTCTGGTGGAGGTCAGCCAAGTTGCATTCTTGTAGAAAGTAAAATACAAATTTTTCTCGTCGGTGTTTCTATTTCAGTTGGTCAAACAGACGTTTTAGAAATAGATCCAGATATAATTCAAATCAAATCGAGTTGGTCAAGTTACATCAAGATATAAAATTATCCAATTTGAATTATTAATAATTATAATTAGTAATGCCTGTGCCTTCAACTCAATAATCAAGAAATAAGTCAAGTTGCGGACCATATACCAAAAAAACTAATCAATGTACAATGACGGTGATCCTGGGCAACTTCAGAGCGCTTGTGGTACGATACGATTTTTATTTTTATTTTATTGTATATAAAATGGTACCTAGGTACAGACGATAGCACGTCAGGTTATACAGATAAACTTCGAAAACAGCTTTTATTATGTATGGCATAAAGGCGGCCTCAAGGTCAACATGTATAGTCTGAGGTGCCGTTGTGTGTACATCAACAGCAAGACATATTAGGCATTTACAGTACAAATTCAGTGTAAACATGTCTGCTGATTACAGACGACAACATTTGCCATAATACTAAATATTGAGCTTGTTATTATAATTTATCACAACGAGAGTTTACAATAGAAATAAAAAATGAAGACGTGAAATTATTTATGAAAATGACATATAAATCCTTTTTTCCCCTACAATGCATACCGGTTATTGTCCCTGGAGTTGAACCGTTCCCGGTCCCTATCGCCGCGGTCTCTGTCGCGTCGGTCGCGCCCTCTGTCGCCGCGGTCTCGATCCCTGGAAGACACTTACACTTAGCGGGAATTACATTAGGCACACGTGGGGCACGTACGCAGATATGGGTACGTCGGAAGTGTCGGAACCCATGCATTTTACATGGGGGATAGTTGTTTAGAGCTAGATTAGGGTGTGCACCCATATACCCACTTAGGTTCGCGAACCTCCGCGCTCCGTGAACTTGCGCCAAAATTTTGTTTTTTATTTTAGGGAATTTTAAAGATTAAAGCCAATTATCAATATATTGGTATTTGTTGGTAAAATATAAGTAATAATAAACATTATCACCAAATTTCAAGTTCATAGGTCAATCATATCATATCGTTCATAGTCCATAGTCAAAATGTTTATGTTTTATTTACAAATATAGTTTTAAGATTTTTTCCTGTTGTAGTTTATGACGATATTATTTGCCAAATTTCATAGTTCTAGGTCAACGGAAAGTACCCTATAAATTTTGATTCCTTTGAGTGTCGAAAAAAGCGTTTTTTGCGGCATAAACGGCCGTATCTTTTTTTACGTTAACTTAGAAGTTTGATTTTTTACAGCTTCAAGGGACTGTAGACCTGAGTATATGGTTTTAATTTCAACTAGATTCCTCCACGCGTTCCTGAGAAAAAGGGTCTTGACAGACAGACAGACGGACAACAAAGCGACCTTATAAGAGTTCCGTTTTTCCTTTGAGGTAGGGAACCCTAAAAAAATTGCTTTGGCGCACTGTTCCAAGTTCGTGGAACGCGGAGGTTCGCGAACCTAAGTGGGTAGGGTACCTCCCCTTCCATCCATGTGTATCCACGCCTTGCGACGCGATGCCACCTAACGCGACACAACGAAAAGTATGTCTTCTGACGCGCCCATAGAGTACATTATTGGATGCGCCCAGATCAGCGTACGTGGTCTACGTGTGCCTAATGTAATTCCCGCTTAAGTGATCGTGTAGATGCACTAAACTTCGACCGGTGATCAACTGAAACTCGATCTTAGCCGGGCTGGAGTTAAACCGAAGCATTAGTGGGTATCATATACTTCCCTAGCTACACAGCTTAACAAATGGCTGGTAGAAAGGCATCCTTCAGAATGTCTTCCATTCTGCCAATTGCCATAATAGTTTCCATTAAAGTTTAGTACATAATATCAGTATCACGCAAACAAAAAAGTACATTGTGAATCTGGCCCTTAGTAATCAATCGACTATAGGTTACAGCATTTCGTTTACTTTGCTATAACTGAAAGTGACAAAAATGAGAATGCAAGTCCGATTTTATAAAGGTTTGAAGAGAAAAAAAAGAATTAAAAAGGTGAATTTAAGGAAAATCCAACTCACCTATCGCGATCCCTGCCACGGTCTCTGCCTGCGTCCCTTCCATCTCTTCCGACGTCCCTTCCTCCATCCCTGCTTACGTCCCTCCCGCCATCCCTTCCCACATCTCTCCCGCCATCCCTGCCTACGTCCCTTCCTACGTCCCTCCCACCATCTCTGCCTACGTCCCTTCCTACGTCCCTCCCGACATCCCTGCCTACGTCCCTTCCCACGTCCCTTCCGCCATCCCTGCCTCTATCCCTGTCTCTCCTGTCCCTCCTATCTCGATCTCTATCCCTGTCTCTGTCCCTCCTGTCGCGATCCCTATCTTTTCTTTCGTCGTCTTGTTTATCGTCGGGCGGTGGTTGGGAGGCGTTGAATAGTGGAGGTTCGGACATTTTGAATCCAGGGGGCGGTTCTGAAGCGTTGAATGCTGGTGGTGGTTTGGATAGTAGAGCTTGCAGCTGTGGACAATGTTGTGAGTTAATTTAGGCGGTCAAATTGTGGTTCAAAAACCAGTTAAGACAGCACTTGCTTGCTCGTTGTGGTTAAGAAACATATGCAACTTGTAAAGTATCGTGTGTGGATGTATGTTGTGTTTGGATAATAAGATAGTTTGGGTTCGAGGGCTGATATGATGGAGGCAGGGGCAGAAGTCGAGAGGCTACAGGTATTGTAGTGCAAGGTAACAAGAAATGTATCAGTCTGCCTCTTCTATTGCATTTTCACTGCAAGCGTAAACCCTATACGCGTACAAACCTCCCGCGTGCACACTTCGCGCCCCTATTTTGTTGGTCCGAAACAACCACATAAAACGGATCGCGAACGCGGGAGCGAAGGAGGGTGAGTGTCTGGTAGAATTGTGTGGGGGAGAATAAAAAAATTAGTAATGAAAATGATCTCATTTTTTCATAGCATAAAGTCACTTTTTGAAAAAGTAACTCAATGGTTATACTTCTATATGACATTACCTATTTTTCTATATATTATTCGTGAGTTAGAGATTATTAAACTTTAAGTATTATCCAAAAAATATAAAAATAATGAAAATTTTCTCTGTCATTGCATATTTTTACAGTCGAGTCAAGATATATATCGTATTTTTAAATAATAAAAGAATGAAGATCATTTATGAAACAACAACATTATATTTTTATCTGCTCAAAATAAACAATATTTGATTGTATACCGTTGAATCAAAAACAGGTTAATTTCGATTATACTGGCCTTAAATCCGTTCGGTGACTCATGGCCGAATACTTAAACCATACTCAACTTCGAGGGGCGCTCAAACATCATGCTGTCTCTGTCGTGTTTTTGACATTTAATGCGCCAGGAAGATGTTTGAGAGCCTCTCAAAGTCGAGTGACGTTTGAGTATTCGGCCATCAATCGCGTTTGAAATCAATAATGAAATTAGGTCTAAGTGTGCAGAGAGTGGTAGGTACCTGGTCTGATAGCGGAGGTTCAGCGGGCGGGTCGTGGTCCTCGTTGTCCAGCTCCATAGCATCGTCGCTGCTCGCCTCCATGCGCTGCTGCTGCTGCTGCAGCTGTTGTTGCAGCTGTTGCTGTTGTTGTTGCTGTACGTTGGAATAGTGTCAGTATACACGCTCTAAGGGACAGCCCTCCACAAACTGACAGGGTGCATTCAGCTCCTTATTCCAAACTATATTTCGCCGGAATTTCCTCAATTTTTTTAATCGTTTTTTTCAGTTAATTGAAACTTTATTTCGATATAAAATTACATTCTCTAACGCTCTTTTAAATAATAAATGCAGCAATGAATTCTAAAATTCTCTAACAAACGGCGACGCCAAGTTCGCATTGACCCCGTAGCGGTGGCGGCTGAAAGCTCGCTCGCCGTGCGACGGGCCCGCAATGTCAGCGATACATTGCGTAACATCACCATATCTACAAGTTTACTTATAGGTAATCAAACAAATCAAGATTTTTGAATTTCCATAATCTTGTCATTTTTAATATACTGAATTCATCTCAATCATCAGTCTGCAGAGGGCTGTCCCTTCCACCCTGTATAGATCGTGCCAAACTTAAAGCTCATTCTGAACACGAGGCGATCCATAATTTCTAGCAAATTTGTACGGAAAATACACTTTGCGCAAGTGCGAAGCAACTTCAGCACGAGTAGTATTAATCGAAGCAACTTTAGCACGAGTAGTATTAATCGCATTTTTTTTTTATAAATACGCGGTGTATCATCATTAAGACCTTGGAAAGATCTCGATAAATCTACTCAGACGGATGCTTGTATGAACGCTTTCATATAATTAAAACAAACTGATGTTTTTTTTAGTTCTCAGTGAAAAAATCTCCATATACTGATAATGTGAGTTAATATTTTATTTATTTATAAGGATCACGAACTTCAAAATTAACACAAAACTTCAAAATTCACACATCATCACAAGTGTAATGTTTCACAAATTTTGTTTCCAAATAGTTTTTTTTTGTGAAACCCACTGAACTCAGAGTATAATCATTATAGAACACTGCAAACCTGCAAGTTGGGCGGCGGCGTGGATATGTGCGGCATCTGCAGCGGCAGGCCGCCCAGCACCCCGCCCACGCCCAGCAGCCCGCCCAGGAACCCGCCCACCATACCTATGCCACCAAAGTCAAAGTCAAAAATAACTTTGTTCAAATAAACTTAGTAATTAAGCACTTTTGAATCGTCTATATTTTCCTACCACCCGTTCCAGACTTTTTTAACTGACATGAAGAACGGGCGCAAGAAACTTATCAGCTTTAAAAGATATAAATAACGATATTTACAAACTTAAATATATCGTTACCGAATACAATACAATAGATTATTAACAACAAAGTACTTATACTAGCAAGTTATGTGTTACATCATTTCCACGCACTTCGGTCTTTCAGATAATCGTCTACTTTATAATAACCTTTAACTCTGAAAACCGTAACTTAAATAAAATATACGCTAAAATTTGAATATAATGTGTGCTGTAAAGTTGTCACTAAAACATTAATTGATCGCTTAATAATTATGGTATCGAACGTTCAGAATAACTAGTAACTCAGTTTTATATTTTAAAGTAGCCCATTTTCAATATTTATGGTCGCCCTCAGTCTGTCGCCCACTTAGTATTTCAGTACGCTATATTCAGCATTTTTGATACCTTGAATTTGAATTCATTATTAATTACTTACCTGGCTGTGCCATCGATTGTGGTGGCATTCCAGGCGGGAACCGAAGCAAGGGCGCCGTTGGTGGCAGCCCTGCGTCGCCTTGCAGACCTAATACAACGCAACATTGTATTGGTTTCTATCGCTTACATTAATATAAAATGAACTGTACCACGGGCAAAAAGGGAAAAATCTTGTGGCTTAATTATATAAGTAGCTTTTTAGTGATTTCGAAATGACTTGAACAAAACAGGTCATATTTATACCAGACGTACAGTTTCAGTACAGTTGTTCTATCTCACAAAGTCGAACGGACGGACTTCGTGAGATAGTACAGCTATAGTTTTAACCTACGTAAGTTTACACCTACTTTAACCAAAAAGTTTGCTTAGGAATATAATGCTTTAGGACGTCAAACGTAAGGACTAGTATTGCTAAACAATATTTTTTGTTAAACCAGGTGTAAACTTACTCTTAGTTCATTAATAAGGCCGTTAAATTCAAAACTCGTTTATTCAGTCTAGGCTGTTACAAGCACTTGTGAATGTCAAAGAAGCTACGCCATCGGTTCGTAAATCCTAAGCGGGAGACCTTGTAACGAGAAGAGTTAGGGTAAAACATTTGAGTTGTGCTGAGCTATGCTGTGTTTAGTCAACTTGTTTTATAAGGAGCAAATAAACAATACCACGTGACACGTGCTGATTTGTTCGTTGTCGTATTGCCTCGTTTGTATAGCGAGAATCAGCAATCGCCGCTCTAGACTATTTCATATTTTTAATAACTTTATAAGTGGTAAGGTCCGTTTTTACGGTTTCGTAACAAAATAGTTAAAAGGAAACCCTATGGCGCGACTCAGTCTGTTTGTCACAGCTGGATATCTCAAGAACTACTAATGCTATCAACTTGAAATTTGGAAGTTTTAGATGATGTTTGCCCAACGTCTGGAAAATAGATGGTGTGAAAATACCTATCATTAGTTACATACGCATTTAATTCCTGTTTTAATCTAGTACAATGCAACGCGGAAGTTAAAAGTGTATATGTTTAATGGACTTTAAGATAAAATCCTAAGATTTATTAATGTAGTTTAAATGTAATTTGATTTTTTTTATGTTTAATTATAAATAGTTAGATTTTGACGGACTGAACACTACATCTTGTCACCAAAATTAATGCAAATAAACATATCATTCATTCATTCACTTTAAATAAATACTGACCTGGTACTCCAGTGGGCAGGCTGGGCGGGCGGATGCCCGCGGCCATCCCGGGGGGCATTCCAGGAGGTAATCCCGCAGGCATACTGGAACAAAGGTTATTTATTTATTTGTGGTCATTCTATGTGTAACCACAGAATACATAGTAGTATAAGTACAGAAGATACACTCTGCAAAATCATTTAAATAGATAGCGACTCTTGTTCCGACACAATAAAGTGCAATTCAGGTCGCACAGTGTAGAATCGCTAACTCCACATATGATGTTATAAGGATGTTCCGGAGATGTTCTACGATGACGTGAACTAATGTACGTGAGGATGTAAGGAGAAATGTATAACACGTGTGTCACCGATAATAGCTTTATTGCCACTGTTTTATAAATGCGTTCATTTACGTATTTGCAACGTTAGCGTAAAAATAATATAATTGTGTAATTAATATATATTGTAGGAGCTCACTCATACACACAGCGCTTCCTTCCCTACATTATATACACCTAGTAGATGCCTCTCTTTCTATCGCGTAGCTCTTATCTTTTCTGACATATGAAATTGGTCCGACCGGCGCCGGCTACTTATAGCTTCATACTTAAATGGCCTGGTGTAACTTTCATATCTATCTGATAAGATTATAATGTGTTCAGATTATTAACTTAAATTTTTGTAGCTAAACGAAAATCTTCTGTAGTCCAGAAATTGGACCAGTTTGAATTGTCTCTGTGTTCGTTATGAAATGGTCGGTGAAAGTTCCTTTTAACTCGATAGAAGTTCTCATAGATCGCTTTCACTTTTAGCTCCGAGGCGATCTATAATTTTTCGCAAAATACACTCTACGCATGCACGAAGCAACTTCAGAGTGAGCTAGAAGTTCGGCGCGATTTATACGATTCCATTAATTTGACAGCGGATGCTCCACGACAACTTCACTCGAGAATGTATGGTGCGCACAGTTTAAAATTGACAAGCGCTCTAAAGTTGGTTATCTTGTACATAAATCGCATTGTACCTTTTCGATGAAAGTATGGTAAAGTTATCCTGCTTTAATAACAAGGTAATTTATTAATCTATTTTAATTTTATTTTTGTTTTTGTATTTTAAAGTAGGTACCTTTTTTAAGTGTTGCACGTTATAAAAATTTAATGCAGTGTGTATCTGTAATGCCAAGGACAAAGATGATGCAAATGTATTTTTTAAGATTGTTTCTGATGTATTTTCTTGGTACGTATAGCTTATAAATAAAATAAAATAAATGTAAAAGACTCACCCCGGCGGCATCGCGGGTACAGGCATGGGCATGGGCATGGTCGGCGGGGCGGTCAGCGGCAGACTCCCGGGCATATTAGGCATGTTGGGCATATTAGGCATATTGGGCATATTGGGCATGCCCACGCCGCCGCCCATGGGCATCATGTTCGGGCCCATCCCGCCCATCATGCCCATGTTGTCCATCATCGATTTGGGTAGAATCTGTTTTGAAATAATGAAAGAATATCAAATATTTTCACCAGAGATGGGAAAGTGTTTCTGCCCGGGCGGGAAAATTGGGAAAAAACAGGCGCTATGGGAATAAACCCCTTTGTTCCCAATAAATGCTCATATCCCTCAAAGACACTTAAATTAAAAACAATAATAGAAATTTAAAGAAATATTAGTGATTTTACAAATGTTTATTGGAATTTGACGTTTTTGGATTATAATACTTTTATACTTCTAACGCATCTAGAGACAGCGCGTTGAGCGCCCATCGAGCGTGAAGCGCGGACCACGACAGATATGAGACGCCTAGTTGTACAATACTGTAACAGTAGTATACTTACTCTGGGCGGCAACCACGGAGGTAAAGTGTCCTCGTCTACAGCTCCGCCATCTTCTAACGCATCTAGAGACAGCGCGTTGAGCGCCCATCGGGCGTGAAGCGCGGACCACGGCAGATACGAGACGCCTTGTTCCGCTTCCCAGTAGTCCTTCCATTCGCGCCCTTTGACTCCCCGCCCCGGCGCCCACGCCACCTACGGGTAACGATTGTATCAGCACAGTGTATAAGGACGACCTGCGGCGGTATCGGCTAAAAACATTGAAGTTAATGTTAACTGTGTTTTGACAGATGTATGTGATACATTGCTACTTTTCTTTGGTAACTTTTTATTTGTACCTAAACGGAGTAGCGATGTATCATATACATCTGTCAAAACACAGTTGACATTAACTTCAATGTTTTTAGCCGATAGAGCCCCAGGCCCCTATTTCACAGACGTGACAATTGTAAATTACAATGACAATTTGATACTAGACGCAGATAGTGTACGATGCTCCCTCGCATTATTTACAAAAATTATGATACGAAATTATCGATTGTACAGTTGAATTTATGGATTTTTATAATTATTTAAATCCAGAGAGTCAGTAAATGTGCAGTTCAGTTATATCGCGAATTCACCAATTAGCCGTACGTATTTTAATTCATGGTCACTTATCTATTATGTGCTGATTCAAAGCATATCACAAAACAAAAGACAATATAACGTAAATAAAATTATTCTTTATCTTCTAAGTAAGATTATGTCAGAGACTAGAGCGTACAAAAAGTTCGCAGTCTGTGTTGGCTCTCCAGCGTGTAAAAAATCCAAAAGCAAACAAACTTCAAAAATAAAATTGATGAAGAATCTATCTCACCGTGATCTCCCTCGAGTGTAGTTTATACTTGTTCAATTTGTTCAACGCTTTAGCGGCGTCCCTGCGTCGCTCCATGACCACGAACGCGCAGCCCCTCGGGGCCACCACGTCGATGGAGACCACGCCGCCGATGGCCCCGAACAGGTCCGACAGCTCTTCTTGAGTGGCCAGCTTCGAGAGGTGCCCCACCCATAACGTGGTACTGCATACTGCATGACAGGGATTGAAAAAGTTACTAGAAAATTAATATTATTTGGCTGTAATCATCGCTATTTCCAATAAATAACGTTATTTGTTTTGTTTCCAATAAATTACAAAGCAATATTTAGAATTAAATCGCGTTCAGTTAAAATTACAGGAATTAAACATGTATGAGTAAATAAACGTAACTAACGATAGGAATTTTCACATCTACTTATCTAAATTGCGTTACCTTAAGTTTTTTTATGAAAAAACAATAGTCTGATTCGTAAAAAATCGTAAGTTGAACTTTGATGAACAGGAAACAAACTGTAACTCACCACTAAGATTGTCTTTCTTCATCGGAGGTAATCCTTTCTTTTCTCTTTCCCTATTTTTTTCCTTTTCAGCTTCTTTTTCTTTATTATAGCCTTTACTATCTCTATCTCTTTCCTTCTCCCTGTCTCTATCCCGGTCTCTGGAATAAAAACATAAGTTAAAACTTTATGTATAATACAATACACATTGAAACTGAGCTAAATGGGTTTCTAAAAAATGAGAGTTAATTAGTGGTAAATGTACTTTTATTATTGAAAACTGATGAGCACGACTTGACACATATAAGAAAAAACACAGAGTAAAAAACAAGGAAAATATGTTATAGTATAAAAAGTACGGAATTCAAAAATATAAGTTAAAGTAAAAAACCATAAAGTAGTAAAAAGGAGGCCGGCTCGGCAACACACATAAAAAACCGGACAAGTGCGAGTCGGACTTCCCATTGAGGGTTCCGAACAAAAAGTGCTTAAACTATATTTTTGGGGTTCTGTACCAAAATATTAAAAAGGAACTCTTATGGTGCGACGCAGTCTGTATGTCTGTCACAGCTGGATATCTTGAGAACTATTAAAGCTTAAAAAATTTGAATAATTTTAGATAACTTTTGCCCAGCTATTTTGCAAATAAGAGAGAAATAAAAATATAGCATATGGGGTATCATATGAAAGAGCGCTGTTTGTTCATTCTCAATTTTTTCTTTCAATTTTTTAGGCCGCATAGTTTTCGAATTTTGATGAAAAATGTAAGATGTAAATGTAATGTAAAGATTACAGGAAAAATAAAACGATGTCTCTTAATAGTCAGTTCAGAATGATATTACGAAACCCTCAGTGCGCGAGTCCAACTCGCTCTTGACCGTTTTTTTAAATTTAATTACAAATGTATAGTTTTCAGACTTTTCCCTGTACTTGTAGTATAAGACGATATTATTTGCTAAATTTCATAGTTCTAGGTCAGCGGAAAGTACTCTATGAATTTGGATTGTCTTGATGATTTGTCTCTGTCTCTGTTGCGTCGGCGGCGCGGCGAGCGCGAGCGCAACCGCGACCCGCGACGCGTGTATGAGAGTGTTTGTATGTGTATGTGAGTCACCTGTCTCTGTTGCGTCGACGGCGCGGCGAGCGCGAGCGCGACCGCGACCCGCGACGCGTGTATGAGAGTGTTTGTATGTGTATGTGAGTCACCTGTCTCTGTTGCGTCGACGGCGCGGCGAGCGCGAGCGCGACCGCGACCCGCGACGCGTGTATGAGAGTGTTTGTATGTGTATGTGAGTCACCTGTCTCTGTTGCGTCGACGGCGCGGCGAGCGCGAGCGCGACCGCGACCCGCGACGCGTGTATGAGAGTGTTTGTATGTGTATGTGAGTCGCCTGTCTCTGTTGCGTCGGCGGCGCGGCGAGCGCGAGCGCGACCGCGACCCGCGACGCGTGTATGAGAGTGTTTGTATGTGTATGTGAGTCACCTGTCTCTGTTGCGTCGGCGGCGCGGCGAGCGCGAGCGCGACCGCGACCCGCGACGCGTGTATGAGAGTGTTTGTATGTGTATGTGAGTCACCTGTCTCTGTTGCGTCGGCGGCGCGGCGAACGCGAGCGCGACCGCGACCCGCGACGCGTGTATGAGAGTGTTTGTATGTGTATGTGAGTCACCTGTCTCTGTTGCGTCGGCGGCGCGGCGAGCGCGAGCGCGACCGCGACCCGCGACGCGTGTATGAGAGTGTTTGTATGTGTATGTGAGTCACCTGTCTCTGTTGCGTCGGCGGCGCGGCGAGCGCGAGCGCGACCGCGACCCGCGACGCGTGTATGAGAGTGTTTGTATGTGTATGTGAGTCACCTGTCTCTGTTGCGTCGGCGGCGCGGCGAGCGCGAGCGCGACCGCGACCCGCGACGCGTGTATGAGAGTGTTTGTATGTGTATGTGAGTCACCTGTCTCTGTTGCGTCGGCGGCGCGGCGAGCGCGAGCGCGACCGCGACCCGCGACGCGTGTATGAGAGTGTTTGTATGTGTATGTGAGTCACCTGTCTCTGTTGCGTCGGCGGCGCGGCGAGCGCGAGCGCGACCGCGACCCGCGACGCGTGTATGAGAGTGTTTGTATGTGTATGTGAGTCACCTGTCTCAGTTGCGTAAGCGGCGCGGCGAGCGCGAGCGCGACCGCGACCCGCGACGCGTGTATGAGAGTGTTTGTATGTGTATGTGAGTCACCTGTCTCTGTTGCGTCGGCGGCGCGGCGAGCGCGAGCGCGACCGCGACCCGCGACGCGTGTATGAGAGTGTTTGTATGTGTATGTGAGTCACCTGTCTCTGTTGCGTCGGCGGCGCGGCAAGCGCGAGCGCTACCGCGACCCGCGACGCGTGTATGAGAGTGTTTGTATGTGTATGTGAGTCACCTGTCTCTGTTGCGTCGGCGGCGCGGCGAGCGCGAGCGCGACCGCGACCCGCGACGCGTGTATGAGAGTGTTTGTATGTGTATGTGAGTCACCTGTCTCTGTTGCGTCGGCGGCGCGGCGAGAACGAGCGCGACCGCGACCCGCGACGCGTGTATGAGAGTGTTTGTATGTGTATGTGAGTCACCTGTCTCTGTTGCGTCGACGGCGCGGCGAGCGCGAGCGCGACCGCGACCCGCGACGCGTGTATGAGAGTGTTTGTATGTGTATGTGAGTCACCTGTCACTGTTGCGTCGGCGGCGCGGCGAGCGCGAGCGCGACCGCGACCCGCGACGCGTGTATGAGAGTGTTTGTATGTGTATGTGAGTCACCTGTCTCTGTTGCGTCGGCGGCGCGGCGAGAACGAGCGCGACCGCGACCCGCGACGCGTGTATGAGAGTGTTTGTATGTGTATGTGAGTCACCTGTCTCTGTTGCGTCGACGGCGCGGCGAGCGCGAGCGCGACCGCGACCCGAGACGCGTGTATGAGAGTGTTTGTATGTGTATGTGAGTCACCTGTCACTGTTGCGTCGGCGGCGCGGCGAGCGCGAGCGCGACCGCGACCCGCGACGCGTGTATGAGAGTGTTTGTATGTGTATGTGAGTCACCTGTCTCTGTTGCGTCGGCGGCGCGGCGAGAACGAGCGCGACCGCGACCCGCGACGCGTGTATGAGAGTGTTTGTATGTGTATGTGAGTCACCTGTCTCTGTTGCGTCGACGGCGCGGCGAGCGCGAGCGCGACCGCGACCCGCGACGCGTGTATGAGAGTGTTTGTATGTGTATGTGAGTCACCTGTCACTGTTGCGTCGGCGGCGCGGCGAGCGCGAGCGCGACCGCGACCCGCGACGCGTGTATGAGAGTGTTTGTATGTGTATGTGAGTCACCTGTCTCTGTTGCGTCGGCGGCGCGGCGAGAACGAGCGCGACCGCGACCCGCGACGCGTGTATGAGAGTGTTTGTATGTGTATGTGAGTCACCTGTCTCTGTTGCGTCGACGGCGCGGCGAGCGCGAGCGCGACCGCGACCCGCGACGCGTGTATGAGAGTGTTTGTATGTGTATGTGAGTCACCTGTCTCTGTTGCGTCGGCGGCGCGGCGAGCGCGAGCGCGACCGCGACCCGCGACGCGTGTATGAGAGTGTTTGTATGTGTATGTGAGTCACCTGTCTCTGTTGCGTCGGCGGCGCGGCGAGCGCGAGCGCGACCGCGACCCGCGACGCGTGTATGAGAGTGTTTGTATGTGTATGTGAGTCACCTGTCTCTGTTGCGTCGACGGCGCGGCGAGCGCGAGCGCGACCGCGACCCGCGACGCGTGTATGAGAGTGTTTGTATGTGTATGTGAGTCACCTGTCTCTGTTGCGTCGGCGGCGCGGCGAGCGCGAGCGCGACCGCGACCCGCGACGCGTGTATGAGAGTGTTTGTATGTGTATGTGAGTCACCTGTCTCTGTTGCGTCGGCGGCGCGGCGAGCGCGAGCGCGACCGCGACCCGCGACGCGTGTATGAGAGTGTTTGTATGTGTATGTGAGTCACCTGTCTCTGTTGCGTCGGCGGCGCGGCGAGCGCGAGCGCGACCGCGACCCGCGACGCGTGTATGAGAGTGTTTGTATGTGTATGTGAGTCACCTGTCTCTGTTGCGTCGGCGGCGCGGCGAGCGCGAGCGCGACCGCGACCCGCGACGCGTGTATGAGAGTGTTTGTATGTGTATGTGAGTCACCTGTCTCTGTTGCGTCGGCGGCGCGGCGAGCGCGAGCGCGACCGCGACCCGCGACGCGTGTATGAGAGTGTTTGTATGTGTATGTGAGTCACCTGTCTCTGTTGCGTCGACGGCGCGGCGAGCGCGAGCGCGACCGCGACCCGCGACGCGTGTATGAGAGTGTTTGTATGTGTATGTGAGTCACCTGTCACTGTTGCGTCGGCGGCGCGGCGAGCGCGAGCGCGACCGCGACCCGCGACGCGTGTATGAGAGTGTTTGTATGTGTATGTGAGTCACCTGTCTCTGTTGCGTCGGCGGCGCGGCGAGAACGAGCGCGACCGCGACCCGCGACGCGTGTATGAGAGTGTTTGTATGTGTATGTGAGTCACCTGTCTCTGTTGCGTCGACGGCGCGGCGAGCGCGAGCGCGACCGCGACCCGCGACGCGTGTATGAGAGTGTTTGTATGTGTATGTGAGTCACCTGTCACTGTTGCGTCGGCGGCGCGGCGAGCGCGAGCGCGACCGCGACCCGCGACGCGTGTATGAGAGTGTTTGTATGTGTATGTGAGTCACCTGTCTCTGTTGCGTCGGCGGCGCGGCGAGAACGAGCGCGACCGCGACCCGCGACGCGTGTATGAGAGTGTTTGTATGTGTATGTGAGTCACCTGTCTCTGTTGCGTCGACGGCGCGGCGAGCGCGAGCGCGACCGCGACCCGCGACGCGTGTATGAGAGTGTTTGTATGTGTATGTGAGTCACCTGTCTCTGTTGCGTCGACGGCGCGGCGAGCGCGAGCGCGACCGCGACCCGCGACGCGTGTATGAGAGTGTTTGTATGTGTATGTGAGTCACCTGTCTCTGTTGCGTCGGCGGCGCGGCGAGCGCGAGCGCGACCGCGACCCGCGACGCGTGTATGAGAGTGTTTGTATGTGTATGTGAGTCACCTGTCTCTGTTGCGTCGGCGGCGCGGCGAGCGCGAGCGCGACCGCGACCCGCGACGCGTGTATGAGAGTGTTTGTATGTGTATGTGAGTCACCTGTCACTGTTGCGTCGGCGGCGAGGCGAGCGCGAGCGCGACCGCGACCCGCGACGCGTGTATGAGAGTGTTTGTATGTGTATGTGAGTCACCTGTCTCTGTTGCGTCGGCGGCGCGGCGAGAACGAGCGCGACCGCGACCCGCGACGCGTGTATGAGAGTGTTTGTATGTGTATGTGAGTCACCTGTCTCTGTTGCGTCGACGGCGCGGCGAGCGCGAGCGCGACCGCGACCCGCGACGCGTGTATGAGAGTGTTTGTATGTGTATGTGAGTCACCTGTCACTGTTGCGTCGGCGGCGCGGCGAGCGCGAGCGCGACCGCGACCCGCGACGCGTGTATGAGAGTGTTTGTATGTGTATGTGAGTCACCTGTCTCTGTTGCGTCGGCGGCGCGGCGAGAACGAGCGCGACCGCGACCCGCGACGCGTGTATGAGAGTGTTTGTATGTGTATGTGAGTCACCTGTCTCTGTTGCGTCGACGGCGCGGCGAGCGCGAGCGCGACCGCGACCCGCGACGCGTGTATGAGAGTGTTTGTATGTGTATGTGAGTCACCTGTCTCTGTTGCGTCGACGGCGCGGCGAGCGCGAGCGCGACCGCGACCCGCGACGCGTGTATGAGAGTGTTTGTATGTGTATGTGAGTCACCTGTCTCTGTTGCGTCGGCGGCGCGGCGAGCGCGAGCGCGACCGCGACCCGCGACGCGCGTATGAGAGTGTTTGTATGTGTATGTGAGTCACCTGTCTCTGTTGCGTCGGCGGCGCGGCGAGCGCGAGCGCGACCGCGACCCGCGACGCGTGTATGAGAGTGTTTGTATGTGTATGTGAGTCACCTGTCACTGTTGCGTCGGCGGCGCGGCGAGCGCGAGCGCGACCGCGACCCGCGACGCGTGTATGAGAGTGTTTGTATGTGTATGTGAGTCACCTGTCTCTGTTGCGTCGGCGGCGCGGCGAGAACGAGCGCGACCGCGACCCGCGACGCGTGTATGAGAGTGTTTGTATGTGTATGTGAGTCACCTGTCTCTGTTGCGTCGACGGCGCGGCGAGCGCGAGCGCGACCGCGACCCGCGACGCGTGTATGAGAGTGTTTGTATGTGTATGTGAGTCACCTGTCACTGTTGCGTCGGCGGCGCGGCGAGCGCGAGCGCGACCGCGACCCGCGACGCGTGTATGAGAGTGTTTGTATGTGTATGTGAGTCACCTGTCTCTGTTGCGTCGGCGGCGCGGCGAGAACGAGCGCGACCGCGACCCGCGACGCGTGTATGAGAGTGTTTGTATGTGTATGTGAGTCACCTGTCTCTGTTGCGTCGACGGCGCGGCGAGCGCGAGCGCGACCGCGACCCGCGACGCGTGTATGAGAGTGTTTGTATGTGTATGTGAGTCACCTGTCTCTGTTGCGTCGACGGCGCGGCGAGCGCGAGCGCGACCGCGACCCGCGACGCGTGTATGAGAGTGTTTGTATGTGTATGTGAGTCACCTGTCTCTGTTGCGTCGGCGGCGCGGCGAGAACGAGCGCGACCGCGACCCGCGACGCGTGTATGAGAGTGTTTGTATGTGTATGTGAGTCACCTGTCTCTGTTGCGTCGACGGCGCGGCGAGCGCGAGCGCGACCGCGACCCGCGACGCGTGTATGAGAGTGTTTGTATGTGTATGTGAGTCACCTGTCTCTGTTGCGTCGGCGGCGCGGCGAGCGCGAGCGCGACCGCGACCCGCGACGCGTGTATGAGAGTGTTTGTATGTGTATGTGAGTCACCTGTCTCTGTTGCGTCGGCGGCGCGGCGAGCGCGAGCGCGACCGCGACCCGCGACGCGTGTATGAGAGTGTTTGTATGTGTATGTGAGTCACCTGTCTCTGTTGCGTCGGCGGCGCGGCGAGCGCGAGCGCGACCGCGACCCGCGACGCGTGTATGAGAGTGTTTGTATGTGTATGTGAGTCACCTGTCTCTGTTGCGTCGGCGGCGCGGCGAGCGCGAGCGCGACCGCGACCCGCGACGCGTGTATGAGAGTGTTTGTATGTGTATGTGAGTCACCTGTCTCTGTTGCGTCGGCGGCGCGGCGAGCGCGAGCGCGACCGCGACCCGCGACGCGTGTATGAGAGTGTTTGTATGTGTATGTGAGTCACCTGTCTCTGTTGCGTCGGCGGCGCGGCGAGCGCGAGCGCGACCGCGACCCGCGACGCGCGTATGAGAGTGTTTGTATGTGTATGTGAGTCACCTGTCTCTGTTGCGTCGGCGGCGCGGCGAGCGCGAGCGCGACCGCGACCCGCGACGCGTGTATGAGAGTGTTTGTATGTGTATGTGAGTCACCTGTCACTGTTGCGTCGGCGGCGCGGCGAGCGCGAGCGCGACCGCGACCCGCGACGCGTGTATGAGAGTGTTTGTATGTGTATGTGAGTCACCTGTCTCTGTTGCGTCGGCGGCGCGGCGAGAACGAGCGCGACCGCGACCCGCGACGCGTGTATGAGAGTGTTTGTATGTGTATGTGAGTCACCTGTCTCTGTTGCGTCGACGGCGCGGCGAGCGCGAGCGCGACCGCGACCCGCGACGCGTGTATGAGAGTGTTTGTATGTGTATGTGAGTCACCTGTCTCTGTTGCGTCGACGGCGCGGCGAGCGCGAGCGCGACCGCGACCCGCGACGCGTGTATGAGAGTGTTTGTATGTGTATGTGAGTCACCTGTCTCTGTTGCGTCGGCGGCGCGGCGAGCGCGAGCGCGACCGCGACCCGCGACGCGTGTATGAGAGTGTTTGTATGTGTATGTGAGTCACCTGTCTCTGTTGCGTCGGCGGCGCGGCGAGCGCGAGCGCGACCGCGACCCGCGACGCGTGTATGAGAGTGTTTGTATGTGTATGTGAGTCACCTGTCTCTGTTGCGTCGGCGGCGCGGCGAGCGCGAGCGCGACCGCGACCCGCGACGCGTGTATGAGAGTGTTTGTATGTGTATGTGAGTCACCTGTCTCTGTTGCGTCGACGGCGCGGCGAGCGCGAGCGCGACCGCGACCCGCGACGCGTGTATGAGAGTGTTTGTATGTGTATGTGAGTCACCTGTCTCTGTTGCGTCGACGGCGCGGCGAGCGCGAGCGCGACCGCGACCCGCGACGCGTGTATGAGAGTGTTTGTATGTGTATGTGAGTCACCTGTCTCTGTTGCGTCGACGGCGCGGCGAGCGCGAGCGCGACCGCGACCCGCGACGCGTGTATGAGAGTGTTTGTATGTGTATGTGAGTCACCTGTCTCTGTTGCGTCGACGGCGCGGCGAGCGCGAGCGCGACCGCGACCCGCGACGCGTGTATGAGAGTGTTTGTATGTGTATGTGAGTCACCTGTCTCTGTTGCGTCGACGGCGCGGCGAGCGCGAGCGCGACCGCGACCCGCGACGCGTGTATGAGAGTGTTTGTATGTGTATGTGAGTCACCTGTCTCTGTTGCGTCGGCGGCGCGGCGAGCGCGAGCGCGACCGCGACCCGCGACGCGTGTATGAGAGTGTTTGTATGTGTATGTGAGTCACCTGTCTCTGTTGCGTCGGCGGCGCGGCGAGCGCGAGCGCGACCGCGACCCGCGACGCGTGTATGAGAGTGTTTGTATGTGTATGTGAGTCACCTGTCTCTGTTGCGTCGGCGGCGCGGCGAGCGCGAGCGCGACCGCGACCCGCGACGCGTGTATGAGAGTGTTTGTATGTGTATGTGAGTCACCTGTCTCTGTTGCGTCGACGGCGCGGCGAGCGCGAGCGCGACCGCGACCCGCGACGCGTGTATGAGAGTGTTTGTATGTGTATGTGAGTCACCTGTCTCTGTTGCGTCGACGGCGCGGCGAGCGCGAGCGCGACCGCGACCCGCGACGCGTGTATGAGAGTGTTTGTATGTGTATGTGAGTCACCTGTCTCTGTTGCGTCGACGGCGCGGCGAGCGCGAGCGCGACCGCGACCCGCGACGCGTGTATGAGAGTGTTTGTATGTGTATGTGAGTCACCTGTCTCTGTTGCGTCGACGGCGCGGCGAGCGCGAGCGCGACCGCGACCCGCGACGCGTGTATGAGAGTGTTTGTATGTGTATGTGAGTCACCTGTCTCTGTTGCGTCGACGGCGCGGCGAGCGCGAGCGCGACCGCGACCCGCGACGCGTGTATGAGAGTGTTTGTATGTGTATGTGAGTCACCTGTCTCTGTTGCGTCGACGGCGCGGCGAGCGCGAGCGCGACCGCGACCCGCGACGACGCCGACGCGGCGACCGCGACGACCCGCGCCGCCGCGGCGAAGGAGACCTATAGGAAAACTCGCGTTATCATTTATATCAAGTTTTTTTTTTTTTCTCCTCCTAGCTTTTATTAAATCTTATGAGTTCGAAAAACTTTAAGGATATAACACATCCAGTGATGTGTCATCCCATGCAATGGTATTATAGCTTTGAATGAAAGCTAGTCTTGTCCTCTTTAGTCGAAACACGCTGTCATCAGTGTTCATGAGTGTTCTAGCCAGGCAGGCCTGTCTAGTCTGTATTTATAAGTTTTACAGGAGCTAGCAATCTGCTCCCTGACTTCTTCGTTTCTAGTAAACCAGGGGCCATTGCTCAAGATTTTCAAGGCTTTATTCAGAAACCGTTGGGAGTATTTCAACATTGGAGTGGCTAGCCGATCCCGAAAGATCAATGCCATATGACCATACCGGTTATATGATGCTTTTATATATTAAAAGCATATTTTCCAGGCTGAGCGAGGACTGTCCTCCTCTCCAACAGTACAAGTCTCGCAGTTTTATGTTTGCTTGTTCTCTTTTGGCTTTTATGTGGTCTTTTCAGGTGAGTCTCTATTATTATGCTATTTGTACTGTTGTACACTGAGACAGGAAAACTCCATCAAGCATCACCGGTGGGCAATCCCCTCTCTTCAATGAGAATGTGACGTGAGTAGATTTGGCGGCACTAGCTTTTATTCTCCATTTCTTGAGCCATGATCCAACCTTATTCAGATGTTTTTGGAGATTTATAGATGATATGCAAGGATCCTTGTGACATGAAAGTACCACCGTGTCATCAGCGTAGGTAGCTATCGATACTTCATCGGAAGAGAGAGTAAGTCTGCAGTGTAGACAGTACAATACTGGGCCCAAAACTGATCCCTGGGCGACTCCAGCCTCTATTTTACAAATAGGTGACATAGAGCCTTCTGTTTTCACATGAAACATACGGTCTTGTAGATAGGATTTAAGGTAAGATAGGATAGCATGAAGGTTCAGCAGGCACTGTTCCAGTTTGCATAAAAGCCCTTTATGCCACACCCGATCAAAGGCCTGTTGGACGTCAAGAAATACAGCAGAACAATATTCTTGGTGTTCAAGTGTTTGTCTAATAGTTTGAGCAACTCGGTGTATCTGTTCAATAGTACCATGGTGCGCGCGAAATCCAAATTGGTGGTCTGGTATTACCATTTGCTCCTCAAGTATCGGGTGAAGGCGTCTTAGAAGAAGTGTTTCAAAAAGCTTCGATAATATGGGTAGAAGGCTTATTGGCCTATATGGGGTTATCTCTGTCAGTCGTTTTCCAGCTTAAGCGACCATATTTATAATCGAGACTTTAAATAGAAGAGGGAAATACTGCAGCACAGCATTGAAAAGGATTGTCAGGAGAACAACTTTGTTTTTTGGTAGTTGTGATGAATTCCTCTCCTCTCATTCTCCTCCAGTGATGAATATACTTCCAAGTAAGTACTCGAAAGAAATCTGTAAACATTTGCTCGCTGTTGCTCGATGGGTGGGCAGTACACAGCCGCAAAACGGTGAGGGTACCTTTCCAATCGTCTACTGATATCACTGTTGCCTGTAGGATAACGTTTGAAATTTGGGAGAGCTTGTTGTTTTATACTTTCCCTGATTATTGTTGCAGCTCCACTATGTGATGTTCCATCGGGGTGGTTTGTGTAATAAACATTGTACCCGTGTAAATGTGTCTCCGAGATTAAAATAATGTCAATCTTGTTGAAGTTTAGGAATAGCTCAACTTCTCGCTTGTTAAGAGCCAAGCCGTTGATGTTCCATGTTGCGATGCGTAGAAATTTCATTTTTGTTTCTGAGCTATGAGTGTCGTAAGCAGTCCCAATAATATGCTCATTTGTTGTATAACTATATCTATTTTCTCTGTTTGTTTAATGATAAATTTTGCTCTAGCTTATTTGTTGGCTGAGGTTGTATATCCTCTATTCCTTTGCTCTCTAGGAAATGTATTGTATATTCTTCACCTCTAACTATATCACCATATTTTTCTATTTCTTCAATTATGATTTTGGTGTACTGTGATGCAAGTTTTAATATCAATTCTATAACACATATTATAAAACCGTTACAAACTTAAAGCCATATAGAACGGACAACGTATGAAAAGATTGCGGATTACATGTGTATTTTACACTATACTGCGATTTTGCTAAATATTGCAAGCTTTTTCCAACACTGTCAGTATATTTTATAACATATAAAGCTGGGTACACATTAGGCGGTATTATTAGCAGGTGTTTACATAGGTCGAATTGGCAGGAGACTTACTGGTCGATTTTAGTCAACTAGCGGTTTTTAACGACAATCGCTTGTAAAGTTGAAATTAGGTTTGCGATTTTTTTAGAGATTAGATTAGAGAGATAGACCACATTGCTGTGTGAGGCGACAGGAGACAGGATTTCCGTAGTATAGTAGCCCTAGGCCTAGCTTTAGACACAGTTGCGCGCGTACAAAACGTCATTTGTGTAGTGTCTGTGTAATAGGTACCTAGTTATAACGGTTGTATAGCGTCCGGGGTGTAGTTTCGGAACAGTTGCAGAGATGTTTCATAACAGTTTATGAAGATGATGAAACATTCTATAAGCAGTGTTGCTCAACAAATGTTGCGTAATGAATACGCAGCTTTATTGTCGTTGTTGTGAATTCACAGCAAGCGCCCTGTCACACGACTCACGCAACACTACCAAACTACTACAGCGGTCTTATTCCTAAAAGCCTCATAATTATATTTTAGCCATTTTACCGTTAAACTATGTTTTATCTTTATCATTTGTCAAAAGAGTAAAAGAAACAAAACACTT
The DNA here is from genome assembly GCA_963556745.1 of Catoptria pinella. Lineage (NCBI taxonomy): Eukaryota > Metazoa > Arthropoda > Insecta > Lepidoptera > Crambidae > Catoptria > Catoptria pinella. The sequence goes on from OY750770.1 coordinate 12,300,098, forward strand.
TATAAGCCTCCTATAACTTTGCTTATTATAAAATTTATAAATAACACAGTAGGCTATTAAATTTAAAATTGATTGTAGAAAGACACTATATTTTAACCCAGCCTGCTGTTGACTGTACATCTAATGTCATAATTTATAATTAACAATTATTTTCAAACTATATAGCAACATAAAAGGAGAAAGACATCAATGTTATTTAATATTAATGTTCAAATAAAATTTAATTAGACTACAATATCACTATTAACCCTTCAACGCCCGGAAAAAAAGACAAAAGATATTCCATTGTTATCTGGCCACCAGCGTTCGCTCGGGCGTTGATGAATTAATCAGTTTTTGGGGGTATACCTTGAATCATTGGCATCAGGTATTTCAATCACTTGAGGACCGGTTTCAACAAACTCGATATCCGATTCATTGGCCATATCATCTTTTTGTTCATTTTGTTTCTGTTGTTCTTGGGAATTCTGAAAATATTATACATATTTAAACATAATATTCAAGTTACAACATAAGGAAAATAGTCATATAGCGAAGATAAATTACCATAAATGGGTTTTGATTTTGGTTCTGTTGTAACTGCATGTCTGACATCATTGGCATTAAATTCTGTAAAAAGTAAATACCTTGTCAAATTCCGTATTTAAGAAAATAGTATAAATGTCTTAAGCAATATTTTTTTCTTTGGTAACTCACAGGTATTTGCATTCCAGCCATCATTTGCATTTGAGCCTGCAAACTTTGTAGTTGTCTCATTATCTCTGGATTGGTTAAAATGCTGTAACAAATTAACATAAGTCAAAATTGGTATATGTAATTAGAACATAATTTTAGTAAAACATCTCAACTTTTTCAAACAATAAAAATAAATAAAGATCTCTGTCAAAACAAAACAATATTAATCTTGTTAAAATTTATTCAAAATAGTTAAAAACAAGTAAAAAATTGTCATATTACCCTCAGTTCCACATTATTTGCTGATATGTCGATACGTTTGTCCCAAGGTATACAAATTGTATTTTCATTATTTATTTGTAATTAACAAACTATTTGTATTTGTATCGTATTGAAGTTGTCACAGATCACTGTGTATTGTCAATTGAATGTAATTGTATCTAACCTGCCCAATGCATCGGGCGTGTTATGATGCGTGGCGGAGTGCGCGGGGGCGTGCGCGGGGGCGGGCGCGTGCGCGTGCGCGTGCGCGGGAGCGGGCGCGGCCGCGGGCTCGCCCGGTGGCTCGTCCTCGCTGTCGTACTCGAAGTCGTTCAGCAACTTACGGTTGAACTTCAAGCCCGACTGGCTCGATGGCTGGTCTTGGAACTGTCCAAAGAGTTAAGTTTGTAGAAACACTTGTTGATGAGTTTTATCATCGATGTAGTAGTCCTGTCATGTTATATTAAACATCCCATTTGCTATTTCTTTGTAGCCGCAGAGAACTCGCTTTCTTTTTCCTCAAGTTAATGTATAGCTTTTTATTGTGCAAAAACAAAATCAAATAAAAGACCTTACAATAAAATAAAAGAAATGGGCACGAAGGAAATAATAAACTTACTAGTTTTTATTAATCTTTCTTTTTAATGTTATAAATTAGTAAATTAAAACATTTACCTGATCTCCCATAGGTGAGGCCGAACGGGGAGTGTGTGAAGCCATCATTGGAGATAATTTGCTGTCCGAATTGTGAGTTACATTTAAACTACCTGAAAAGATATTAATTGAATGACCAAATTGAATTGAATGAGAAATTTAAATAAAAATAATGTATACAATACTAAATAATATACTAGAAAAAATTCGACTATTCACCAGAATTGCCTTAGGCGGGAATTGAAACCGTGACCTTTGGAGGTACGGTTGAATGCTCTGATCGCTGAGCTACCGAATCCTAGTGACATAATCAAAACTTTTTTCTAGTATATTATTTAGTATTATATAAAAATATCATTGTGAATGCTAAAATCACAAATTTAAAAAAAAGGAAAATTACATTACACAATTATTATTAATGATAAATTAGCTGATCTCATATAATACAGTCAAGCCTTGAAATTTTTTTAATCTTGAGAATATAACTTCTTCAATAAACTTACTTACCATTAGTGTTATTCTGTTGTTGTTGGATTTCTTGATGGAGAGGATGGTTAGGGTCAGCCATGTCCAGGAGTGGCTGAATCACTTGAGAACTAAATACATTGTTCTTTTGCCATAGGTTCAACACCCGAATGATATTACGCTGAAATTAATAAGGTGTAGTTGTACTAGCTTTTAATGTAAGAAATAAATAGTAGAAATCAATGATTACGATTGTAAAAATAAATTATTAAAAAAACTACAATTTAGATTAGATATTTATTGAAATAATTGAAATACAAAGTTATCTGAAGCTATTAGAAAAATATGTTTATTTATTATAATTAGCTTGAAAAGATTGGCATTTAAGCAAGTCTTATAAATGATAACTGATAATGTGACCCAATAACAAGGCATACTGTCAATTTATGATGATGGTTACTCTCAAATAGATATGACTATAACCTAAAAAATATTTATATAACAAACCTTTTCTTCAGGAGGACATCTGAAGAGATTGGCAAAAGTCTGCTGCATGTTCTTGGCAAAACGTGGAGCAAATACATCTTTTTCCTGTCCAAACTGATGCCGGGACTGTCTCACTATAGAATCTATCACATACAGTCCAGGAACTTTGTATTCTGGTTTGCACTTCTGAATAAACTTTTCAACACTGTGTACTACATGTTTATAAAACTTGATGGCTTTTATAGCACCTTTGGTGATAGCACTCATTTTCGCTTTAGATATTGGAGGTTTATTGTCGTACAACCCGGAGAGCTGTAAGAAATTCATAGTTTTAGTAATGCCACGAACAAATTTTGATAACAGCTAAATATCACTACAAAAATTACCTCCGCGTTGAACGCTTTTACTTCCGACATATCCATTTCGATATTCATTGACTATGCTTTTAAAATTAAGACTAAATTAAGCTTTTAAAATTATTAAATTGCTTAAAGAACACCGTTTTCGCAAGCGAGTCAACATGTCCAAAATTACAAAATGGCGTATAAAGATTGACCATAGACAAGAGCACGACAAGACAGAAGTCCGCATAGCGATAATAACGCGATAACAACCGGTCCGCATAAACGTTAGCGAGGAGTTAACAATATCAAGCTTGAAGTCATTACCATCTTGGGCTTACAGCAACCATGCCTCGGAGCGTAATCACTGTGAGCGTCCTTTCAAAAGTATCAGAATTTATTTCAACAAAAATAAAATAATTAAGGAGTTTATTATTATTATATTGGTTTGCATTATATTACCTAGGCCCTATTTCATAAACATTACTGTAGTAAATTACAACAATTGTTTGGTGTTCTTTGCATCGCCAATTTGAAACTAGAAAATAAACTATTCACAGACACCGCAATGTATGCGAACTACCGTAATAAATTACAAATTGTAATGTTCATGAAATAGGCCTCCTAATAAGAACTTTGAGCTTATCAAAAAGGTGATTGATTTAAAAAGGTGAAAAAAAAGATGTTGGGTGTACATGATTCAATAATCAAACGCCCTTCATCCTTATCGTCACTTTCGAGAATGAAAATAGTTTAGTTTTTATTTATCGCCAAATATATCAATCCATCTTGTTTTTGAGGTTAGGATGAAAAATGTTAGCGCGCTTATGAATGGTCCACATCACCAACTGTAATTTGTCGATTTTGTTGATTTAAGCGTGATAATGAATGAGGACCGTGCGTGAGCATGAGCGTTGAGCGTTGTTTGCAAACACCATAATCGACTATTATCGCCATGCGGACCGAAGCCAAGTTTGTTTCATTGACTACGCCTATAGGGACGTTCCAATCAGAAGATACCTACCCATTTTTTTTATGTTCCATCAATCAAAAGTTAACTTAATCTGTGAATCGGAAGGAAAAAAAGAAAAAAGTCAAGTCGGAAGTCTTAAATCTGTCTATCTCTAGATGGTTTTGTTTTTTCAACTTTTTTCTTCTGAGGTTTTTTTATTGCTTTGCACTTGTTAACTGTTTTGTTTGTCTTGAATTTTAATTATGGCAGACGAATACGCTGCAGTGAAACGTGGGAAGCTTAATTTAAAATGCGATAAACCCAAGTAAGCAACTAATAAATAACATTTGTTTCAAAGGTATTAATGTTTTACTGTTTGTTTTTGATGTTATAAGGATGTTATGATGTTTTAGAGCCAAAAAACGCAAACACAAGAAAACTGAGAAGTCTGAACATTCTAAAGTAGATGAAGATGCTATTAAACACGGTGGTTGGTGGAAAGTGTCAAAGATAGAGGATATCACTGGTTCATTAACAATTGAATTTGGGAATAATTCATATGTGTCAGCCTTGGATAATGGTCTCTTCACAATTGGAGCACCACACGGCGACTGCGAGGGACCTTCACCAGAAGAGATTTTCACAGCATTCCCAGCTGGAGATAATAAATTTGCATTGAAATCTGGATATGGCAAATATTTAGGAGTATCCAAAGATGGAGTTGTTATTGGTCGATCTGATGCAGTTGGGCCCATGGAACAGTGGGAACCGGTATGGCAAGATGGTAAGAAACTTTCGTGGGATACTAATCTAAATGTGAGCCAACGATTAAGAACGCACACCATGAAAAAAGTCGAAAGAGTTCATTAGGTTAGGTGAGGTTAGTGTGGCGACCAAAAACGAGCGAGCCGAGCGAGTGTGCCGCGGCAACCGCCAGAAACGATGCCTTGCACACCCTTTGCTATACTTCAACAGAATCTGATGATATTTTGTAAGAACTAAATTATACTAAGGCTGCCAATTGTCTCGCATTGGGTTATTTGGCCAAAACCCTTCTTTGTCGGGGGTTAAATAACAAGATGGAAGATAATGGTTTTTTTACTCTTAAATAGTTTGACAGAGTAACCATTGTGTAACAGTAATTATATATCTGATATACAATCTTTATTAGTAAGGGGGTAAGAGTATAGCAATAAGTTGTCTAGTGTCTGTCTGTCTATGTTCACATTTTTCATTTGTGTGCCGTTGTGAATGTGGTACTCTTTTACCACTTTCATTCCCATATATCCCTTGTGTTATTACCAATTATTTAACTGTTAAAGCACCTATTCCTTTTATTTTAAGATTGATATTCACTTGGATAAGTTTACACTTAAGTGTAAACATTTCAGTTCTTAAACTTTATTTAAACTGTCCTTTATACATTTTTACCAGTCTTTGCTTTAAACTTTTCAGGAAAAACTGCGATCCTCAGTTCTTTGAACAAGTTTATGTCTGTAAATGAAGACGATTCTGTAGTAACTCAGAACACTACGGCTGGACATCAGGAATACTGCAGCATACGCAGCAATAAAACTAAAGAGGTCAACAAATCCATCCTCCCAGCTGAAGAACAAGGAAACTTGAATGAAGTGGAAGTTAACTATGTGTTAGTATTTTTTCACATTATTACATATTCAAATGCCATAGGTAATACTCATCATAGCATCTTCATCAACTTTAGAAGCTTTAGTTTACTTGTGTTTATGCTTGTTAGCTCTAAACAGTTAACGCATATTATGCCAGCAACCAGGGATTGAAATACCGTTAGAGTTATTACGATAACAAGGAAAATACCGGTATTCCGGTAAGTAACGTTACTTTACCGTAAAATTACGGTTAAATAACGTTACTTAATGGTAAAATATCGATATTTACTAAATTAACGTCATTTTAAAGTAACGTTTTCAATGACAGCCAGCAACAGCAAAAAATAATAAAGTTTTATCATACTTTCTAAACAAGATACAAGTCAATATTTGCTTGGAGTAGCAGTCTCTATTTCTGTATTTAACCATTACATCTGGTCAAAAACATTAATTTCTCTAATATCTTGGGATGTATGTACAGTCTATGGCATGCTGGGCTATCACATCAGGGTAATTAATTTCAAATTCAAAAGTGCTTAATTACTAAGTTTATTTGAATAAAGCTATTTTTTACTTTACTTTAAACTTAAATGCAAATATATGTATAACTTGATGCGCTGCTGACTGTACCTTCTATTGAGGAGAGTGAGGGTTAAAATAAATAAAATAATAATATAAAAAAAATCTTTGTTAGTGATAATAATTTGTTATTTTACATATGTGCTTATTTATATTTTAATTTCCAACTCAATGTAATTGTTTTATGGAATAAATAACTTATGAACTTATAACATTGTTGGTTACATAATGTTCATTATATTGCCCTAAAAGTATGTGAAAGTGGCATGTGCATATCACACAAAATGTTTTATTTATTTACAGTAAGAAGTTCCAAAAGTTCCAAGACAAGAAACTTCGCATCAATGACAGTGGAGTATCAGAGTTGAAGAAAGCAAAAGTAGAAGGCAATTTGCACGAGACATTGTTGGATAGGAGGAGTAAAATGAAAGCTGACAGATATTGTAAATAATGTAAGATAGTAATTATTATACACAGATAGGTAATCATTTCATGTTTTTTTTTTATTTAATTCCATTTGATTATAATCTAACAATGCAATTAAATTGACAATATATAGTGATCCGCTGCAACTTCATTCGAGAATGTATGGAAAAGAGAAAATTTTACAGATTAAAATACGTCGTTTTGTACCGCAAGCGCTCTGAAGTTAGTCACTTCAGTTGCATATTGTCAGATGACTCTTTTTTGTTGTGTGTGGCTCTTTAGCCTACTTTAATATTGGCATTCACAATCCCCTAGTCTTGCTCAGGGATTATGATGGAATCATTTATACCAGTAAGTTCATTAGTAGAGCAGTAAAACTTTGGTCATGCTGCACTGATAATTATTTTTTAAGAAATGTGGCTAACTGGGGTCCGATTGCGGTACTTTTGAACGATAAAACCAAAACTAAATCGTAACAGTTTTGTTAACAGAAAAAAAGAGTTGCTTTAGTTTTGTTAAAATTGATGAAATATGCATAAGATGCAAATCTTGGACAATTTAAATGAGAATTCTAAAGCTAAACTATTTTTTTTTTGTAAAAATAAGTAACTAAATGACAACGTAACAGTTTTGGAATTAGCGCGATTAGGCGCTTGGTTTTCATCACTGGAACTATCTAATTTATTTATGATAAAGGAAACTGAGAAACACAGACAATAGTTTTGATATTCATTTATTAATTTCTCTTGTAATCTTCAGTACAATGGCCTAAACGCGTCGAGAGTAATTTTGTATACACTGTTTTTACAGAGAAACGAAATTAATTCGTTACAATCATAGAGAATTTGAATATATCTACCTACATACCTTATATAAAACGATATCTACACCTAAACCTAAGTATGTTAGACTAGACACAGACACCTAGTCTATTGGAACTTGATAGAGTAGCGGCCTCGTGAATACAGTACAGCTCATACGCGCGTTGAACAGGGATTGAAATAACGTATTGAAATGCCGTTAAAAATATTACGATACCAAAAAATACCGTTATAAGTATTTTACGGTAAAGTAATGCTATTTATTGGAAATAACGGTAATTACGGCCAAATAACGTTTTCAATCCCTATAATATGTCGTCCACCCAGCATAACATACAGACAATGGCAGTTTTAATGTAACGCCTTACAAATAACTCCCATGTCAAAATGTGATGCAATAATTGCCATATCTGCATTTTATACACTCCATAGCTACTTTTTCCTACACATTTCCATAATATATTCCATTTTACAAAAAATATCACAAAATATGTAATAGATGCCATGTTATGTTATACAGTACAGTACATTTCTGTGTCATCATAAGAAAGTGTATTTATTGGTTATATTAATTATTCTATTTTACAGTCTGTGTTCTGGCCAACTACATTGAAGATTTTGAATTTGCTCGGTTGTATTTGGTCACACTAAAATGAAACGGCTTATGCTAAAATCCCCACCAAAGTATGAAAATCCAAATAAGTTCACCGGTGTCCTTGAACAGAAATACTCTTAATGGTTGTACTATTTTTATAGTAAAATATTACAATTCGGTGGGTACATTAAATAAATTAACTAATAGAAAATATTGGTTTGACAGATTTGGAGTATTTGAGATTGCATACAAATATTTCAAATTGGCATTAATCTATAATTCGATACGCCCTCCGCCTTGATGTTCGGAGACAAAATCATAATATACATACATACATCTAAAATAAATGCTAAAAATATACAACGAAAACTTAACACTACTACGTAATTGAGGAAAACATTATAAAGTAACATAGTGTGCAATATTTACTGCCCCCTAGCATGACCACCCAAACGCGATATGATATAGCGATTTATCACGTTTAACTGTCAAAAGAAAATGGATTTTGACAGTTGAGTATAGATAAAAAGCTGTATCACGCTATACAACACGTTACAAAAGTACCCCTAATGCCGAATATGGTATATAGGGACCATCAAACTGAACAACTTTTACTGTGGGGCCAACTCCGAAATCGCGAAAAAAAAATCAGCTGTTTCATACATTTTGATATTTTCGATTTTAATTCTTGTATGAAACAGCTGATTTTTTTTTCGCGTTTTCAGAGTTGGATTCATTGTAAAAGTTGTTCAGTTTGATGGTCCCTATATACCATATTCGGCATTAGGGGTATTTTTGTAACACCTTGTATACATATATCGTGCTTCGGTGGGGCTGATCCAAAATGGACCGAGTTTGAGCTTGTTAGGTAAATAAAGAACTGGGGCCCTACCGGCTAACTTTTCGAACTTCAACGGGTCTGCCGAGCTTCAATTTAAAAACAGATAAATCGAAGTAAGGAGTTTCGTATTGTACTATTCGCCGAAGTTATTTAGAAGATATCGATGTTCGTGTGACATCATGAATTGGGGTTCGCATTTTGGCCCGAAAGGGGCTCGATTTATGTTTTGAGTTGAAGCTCGGTAGACTCGCCGATGTTTGAAAAGTTAGCCGGTAGGGCCCCTGGGGTGATACAAAGTAATGAGAGATATAAGGCTGAATTTACAATAATCGTCAACTATTTCAGTTTTCCTAATTCCATGACAGGGCTCTGCCATAGCCGAGTTTTTATTACAATGCAAAAGGAATAGTGTAAGCTCACTGATTTCTACACCAGTTAATACAGTCCAGCCAGTACATACTACATGGGAGCAATTTTTTTTGTAAACCAGTCAAGTCAATTTGGCTTTTCGTTGAAAATAGGAAATTTGAAGTTTTATGAAAATTCCTATCATTTGAATGATTTTAACAATTATTTTAGAAACATAATATATAAATAAATTAACTGGTAAAGTCTGTTTATCCTGACTTGTCTTATTTAGGGCCTGTTTCACAATGTAAAAGTAAGTTCTGAGTAGCTTACTTGACAGATGATTTCGACAGTTGTGATATGAAAAATATGTCAAATCACCTGTCAAATAAGCTACTCAGAGGCCTAGTACGAGTTTCTGTTTTCACTTTTCGAATAGTCAACTATCGTTTTATCTCTTTCACTCATTCACTCACACACATTGACTATGAGCAGTATATCCAATAGTTAACTATGCGAGAAGTTAAAACCAACTCGTACTAGGCCCACAGGTTCTACACACACGACTACTACACGTCCATTTCGTGATTGCCGTCGACGACCGTTATTACGTCACAGCTAACGATACTGTAGACAAAAAAGTTATCATGTTTTCAACTGTTATTCATTTTTTTCTTGTTCAAGAGTGTCATTAATTTATATAACAAGTTAGGTTCGCCATTATGTAGGAACTTTACTCTTTTAATCATTATAACAACATAAATAACGAACGTAATGATTAAACCAACGGAAACAAAAATTAAGCTTTGCGTTGCTAGCCGTACTAGAAAGGCGACGCAGGGGGTGCGGTATGACGAGGCGGGCCGGGAGGTAGCGGCAATGATGAAGTGAACGCGTAGTACATCTACGCGAGTTTGCCGACGGACCTTGCACGTCTCAGAACTTTAACCTTTTGTATACAGCTTTTGACAGTTGCCAATAAGTTATCATAATGTCTTTAAACTTTAATCGTTATTTAAAAATATGCTGTCCTATTAAGTATTCTTTCGTAATCTGTATGTGGAAAGGCATTTGTTGTATTTTAAAAATGAATATTACAAAGAGTTGGGTGAAGATTGTTTACCAAATAGGACAAGTAAGGTTAAACAGACATATTTTTAGTGTGTGTGGCATCATTGAAATAAGTTAAATGTTTGGTACTGATGAGAAACTATCTGATTTCATAATGATGGTGGTATGATGATTTAATTAACTTCCAAAGTAATTTATTTGATAACTAGCTTCCACCCGCGACTTCGTTCGCGTGGACGGACACGGTAATTCCCTAGGGAACCTTTTACCAGGGGCCCTACCGGCTAACCTACATGGCTATGGTAATAGCTTTAATTTGACAGATGGATGTGACACATTGCTACTTCTTTTTGGCATAAATAAAAACTTACCAAAGAAAAGAAGCTGTATCACATCCATCTGTCAAATGAAAGCGATTACGATAGCCATGTAAGTTAACCGGTACGGCTAGTACCTATGTATTAAAAGTATCCTATGTTTGAATCCCGGTTATAAACAGTGCCAAATTTCATCCAAATCTGATCAGCCATTTTTGTGGGATTGAGTAACAAACATCCAAACTTCACATTTATAATATTAAGTAGGATTAGTAGGCTGTGTTTCTTTCTACCTATCCTACCTTTCTACAAATCCACAGCAATTTTTGAGAACTCAGCCTTGTATGTCGTTAGAAAATCTATTAAATCTAACATACTGCATATCGTTACAAATTCATTACAATAGATACATGAAAACATAGAGTCCATAAAAATAATTGTGTTACACACAGATGACACTAATACAAGGATTTCTTACAAATAAAGTTCACTATAACCAGCTTGTGACTTGTTACGATACAAAGGGCCGATTATAACAAACTATTATAGAGAGTGGTTAATATGGTTGAGCTAACTGCCAATCAGTCAATGGCCCAACACAACCTCGAGTTCACATACTTATCTAGCGCATTCACTCTATAGGACATAACGGAAAAGGACAGTCTACATGAGGATAAGTGAGATATATCTCCAATTGATTTTAAACCATAATAGGTTTGTAGTTAGGTTCAAAATCGATTGATCAGTATCGCAGCTCTGCTTAGTATATTGCATCTAACTAAAGTTAGTTATCACGATAACCTTTAAGAAAATGAAATCGCACTTTTATTAAGTCTTTCCGTTTCCTGTAGGTGAAAATATAACTTTCACAAAAGTCTCTTAACACAGCCACGTTTCGTTCCCATTCTAATTTCATACCACACCATCTTTACTATTGGCAGTTTAGCTGATTGCATACAATATAATAATTAATTGCACATCTAACAGAAAAAAACAAAATAAATATTATTTTGGACACTGTTCAAATTACTTAGCCTTTGCCGACTGGCGGCAGGCAGTACGAATCAACAAACAAATGGAACTTTCTTTACTTTTCATATTTAGTAAAAAAAACTTCATATAAATTGAAAGCATTATTTTGAAATCACTATAAGTAAACCAATAATCTTCAGTAACAAATTCTTTGCTTGAAGTAATATATCAGGTTATTTGTAAACTTTCTTTTGTCTGTTTTCGGAAAAGTAGTAGAACAAATGTTGTTTTTGATTTTAGTAATCAATTCCTGTGAGGTTATTGGTGTTTTACAAATAATCCTGTATAAAAACTTTCAATAATTAATGAGGCAAAGACTTATAAAATAGACGAAGAGGACGAGTAAAGGAAAACGGGCAATACACATAAGTAATTACAATTAGGGTTGCCAGTGTTAATAACTTTGACATTATAATAATTTGGGTCTCTTCACTTTAACTTCTTTGTGTCTGATAATACTGAGTTTTGTCTGAGTGTTTGAAGACATTTTTTTGCCACAGTAACCAATGATACATTCGACCACACACCAGCCCCTGAGAGGGGATTTTCTCTAAGTCGAAATGTCAATAATTACATCACGGTATAGACACCTTTTCTGTCAAAAAAACATTTAGCAAAATTGGAGCAAAGAGCATGGACTAGGCCAGTGACACACTTTAGGTATGAAGCTATAAGTACGCGGCGGGCTCCACCGATAGGGCCAATGCAGTGGGGCCACGCGCCGCGACCACGTTAGTTCGATACTCACTCACACGCTCGCCGCGTCGCCGTCGGTCGCCTATGCAAGCGCAACAAGCAAGTACGTTTGTCGCTTAAGATATTTAACAAAAAAATACCAATATTTTTGTTTACTTTTCTAATACCATAGTACGTACAATCGCTTTCCTATAATGATATGCTACGCAGTTCATTTAAAGCAAGACAACCCTAACGTCGTCCAAGAGATGAGAGTACGCGATAGAAAGAGGGGCAACTTCTAGGTGAATATAACTGGGGAAGGGAGCGCTGTGCGACCTGAATTGCGTTTTATTGTATGGGTTGCTATTTATTTAAATGATCTTGCGGAGTGTCCCTTCTATACTGTTGCTGTATGTGTGGTCAATTGTACGATTTTAAGAACCGAAGGAATAAATAAACTAACTCTGGCAACTCTATCTCTTGACAAACATACGGAACGATAAAATTCCTTAAACTGAGATAGTGAAACCAATCTTAGAGACAATTACATTATTGTTTATTTTACTTTGGCCCGCAATGAATTATCGCATTGACATTTTGAATTCAGTAAAAACATTTTGAATTCAGCTATGAACTTTGATAAATAAGTTCTGCATTTTGTGACAATAGGCTCAATTCTGAATCTCAATTCAAAATCAAAATTCATAACGATAATGTCGATAATTGAATGCCTAGATGTTAACAAGTATTTTCATAAAATGATAATAATGACACAATTTTTAAGTCTGGCATTTTAAAATGAACATGTGACCGTCAGAAATTCAGAACCAAACCGAATGTCACGAGAAATGTTCTTTGCGTAATTGTTTTATTATGCGATATTATATAGAAACATCATAATATTGTACAGTCAACGGCACGCTGGGCTACCACAACAGGGTAATCTACTTCAATCAATTTTAAACTTAAATGCGAAGACAATAAGGTTCAAAATTCATTGGAGTTTTTTGACAGTGTTGCATAACTTCGATGTGCTGCTGACTGACTGTACCTATTAGGAACAATAAAATAAGATGTCTGCCGCTGAATATTGGGGTAATACGCCTTCTGCCGTTATATTTTTTCAATTGTCGATGGTGCGAGGAGTAGTACAGGTGATTGCGTCGCTAGAATAAAAAAAAAATGGTTTTGATATGGAATGAAGGCTGGCAGATTTAGTGCTAAGAAAACAGTGGTGTAATTGCAGTCTAGGGTTGATTCGTGATCGATAATGAAAACATTTTTTTATTCTGCCTTGTTTGGGTGGATGTGGTAGGTAGGTAACATTAGTTACAACCACCTTTGAGGCCTAGTGGTTCGACCAAGAGTTACAGAACCAGATTATCGAGTTGCTTTTGATCCTGTTCAGCTGGCATAGCATGCGCATCACGACAAAATTTGGCCGACAGTTTGCGATGTCAAATATTAGTAGCCGTGCTGAAAATAGTACTGGCTGGAGTATAGGCTTGGTGTAGTGTAGTGTAGTGTAGTATAGTGTAGTAGTGGGCGTGGTCGTTGCTTACTTGCTACATGCGGCTGGGCGGCGGCCCTCAGCTGGCGGGCGGCATGGCGGCGTCGGGCGCGCGCTCACTACGAAGCCATTCTACGAACTCATCCAGCATCACGGGCCCTGTCGAATACGATAACTAAACTTAAGCACATTTTGTGAAATTGTGCAGAACAAGGATTTGTCTTTTGAATGGATTCGGGAATGGTCGTGAGCTACCGGCTCCCGGCTCCCGTCAATCGCATTCAAGTTTTCATGTGAAAAATCAAACGAGTACATCAGACCGCTAGGAAGAACGGATGAATGTCGTAATCTCTCCACTTACAGGCATAATTGAAAAACGCAGTGGTGTAGGAACCCGCCTACCGCTAGTCAAATGAATGGTCCACTCACACGCCCCGTCCGCGTCGTAGGCCGTGAGCTGCGCGTCCACGGTGCGGCTGAACTCTAGTATGTTGCACCACTGGTCGCGGTTCACGACGCGGTATCGTCGCTCGCGCTGCAGGAACTCGCCGAGCGGCGGCCGTAGCGGCCAGCGGGGCAGCAGCACGGCGAGCAACGCGCGCGCCGTGCCCGTGTCTAGTGAACGCTGGTCTTTATCCTGACGACAATTTTGTATGTCAGACATGTTTTTGAGACGACTCAGACACGGAAATTTGAAAAGCTGTCTAAAAAAATGCCTTGTGTCGTTGTGTATGTTAACAATATCTGCTGGAATTTTCCATAAAATAATATAGGTTGGTAAATAAGTGCTTTAATAAAACATGTGAAAAAGGCCCGTAATAAGTCAATACTTATTAGATAATACTTGTATAGATACAAAGCTTGTGTATCTGTAAGTTTTTAAGAGTAATAAAATCTGATGATTGAAATCAATTTAAAAAAACAGGAATTTTGACCATTTTAATGATTGATGAAAACATTAATTATAGCCATTATTCTTTTGTGGTACACAGAAGATGACTTATCAGGTGAAACTTTAACATATTACTTACCCTAGCAAAATCATAAGAATATCTGTAAACAGCTTTAAATACGTATGGGTCATTGAGTAAACTGCGTAAATAGTCTAATTTATTCTGCAATTTGTGCACACTGTCGCACTGTAACTCTGACAGTCCTGTAAACAAACAAGTTGGTATTCACTACAATTTAATTAAACAAACATTTTATATATATATTAAACCACACATTGAGTCATTAAAAAATTGAAAAATAGAGTCAAATCTTAAGAAAAATTATTTCAATAACAAATCAATAATATATCCCATCTCTTAATGAATGGGTGAAAAAGTTCCGATTAGGGTGACTGATCATCCGTCCAGCTTCACTGGCGTCCCCCATCAAAATAATAATAATAATAATCCTTCTAATATTATAAAATGTGAATGTTTGGATGTTTGTAACTCAAGCACGCAAAAACGGCTGAACGAATGAAAATTGGGATACAGATAGTTTATAGCCTGTATTAAAACGCAAGATACTTTTTATCCCGGATAAAGGTTCCCTAGGGATTTTTCTAATGTCCACGCGGACGAAGTCGCGGGCGGAAGCTAGTCATACTTAAAATATTGAACATTATAAACAAAAAACATAGTGTGTAGAAGCCATTTAATTGTGATGAAGTGTTTTTCCATAAAGGTTTTTTCACTTCTCATGCTCGTAAAGTTCGTCTTTATGTTGGGTATAGGTTGCATAAAATCGCTTTTCGTGGTCTAGTGACTAGTGCATAAAGTAAAATCTTCGTCTAAGTCTCTAAGACTCTAAGACAAGGGTCGTCAGGTAAACAGCCACACACGCAATTAAACTTCGTTAAATAAACTTGTTATTTCATTCTGTATCTTCATTTTTATACATAATTCATGTTATAATACTAAATTAATAAAACTAGGCAATATTAATGAGTTTTCCAAGAAATAAGTATTTCAAGAGCATTATGGACTATCATTGTGTTGCAATTTGAAATTGTTTTACAATATTTATGTATAATTTCCTCACAATCGAAGTGAAAAGCAGAGTGTATAACTCATATATAAAACCCATTTTACCCTCGACTTGACTATCCACTCTCACCTACGTCTCGGGTAAAATGGTACATTTTATGCACAATCTACTATTTTCGCTTTGAGGTACCAAATTGAAAATGAGAGAATGAAATAAAAAACATAGTAGGTGCTGTATCCAGTACTGTTTTACCTTTTAACCATTCCTCTTGGGTAAAGTACCCCATCTGTTTGGCTCCCATTTTATAGGCAATTACCAACATCACAACATTTTCGGGATCCACACTTAAGTCTTCACAAAATTTTTCCATTCCTTCAGGACCTTAAAACATATCAGGTTTTTTTAAAACCAAAACTTCGAAGGATTGCCATTAGATATTGGATAATGCTTCAACATTCACTGATAATAATTTACCTAATACATCTGGTTCTGATACAGTTGTATATTCTTTAAACCAAGCTAAACATTTCTTCGCACTGAAACTAGTGTCTTCTGCTTTGGAATGTCGACGTGAACTGTGAATAAACACAAATCATTATAACATTTCTTAATTTTCCACATTTCCAACGGAATAAATATGATATCTGTAAAATTATAATCACTCAATTAAAACAATCAATATTTATAAAATCAAACTATGTTACATTTTGAAATTCACAGATGAAAACTCCATACAAAATAAAATTAAGTTATCCAGGATAATATCTAAACATTGAAAACATCTAGTTGGCTGATTGTCAAACAACAATATCAATGGTGTTGCACTCACACATAAAAAAAAATTGTTTAAGTACAACACAAGCAAACTAAAGCTTACAGTAACAATCTCACAATGTGGTAAAATAACTGTTTTGCAGAATCTTGGTGTCTTAAACGTTTAAACTGTAAGAACATACTTTCCGTTACATTAACTTTTAAGTTAATGTTTTCAACGTTCCATTAACTTTTTTTAGCAAGTTTAAAAAAAAAATGCTAATATATATTTGGAAAAGTTTTTTTTTATTAAAACAAATGACGTGATAAATAATCACTATGATTATTATCACTATTCTAAATTGCTCCTTGACCTGAAATGTTTTTCAAGATTAATGTAAATTGAATTTTTTAGATATGTTTTATTTAGGTGTTACCTTGAGATATTTTAAAAGCATTTTTTTAATAAATTGAGAATGTTCCAAAATACCTGCTATTCCTAGATCTCTTGTGATGGTGGTGTTCATCAATGGCTGTGGCTCCGGGCAGGACCTCGCCCCCACTGGTGGGGGCACCGCTACGTGTGCGTTTGCTGCAGCGAGGCATCGCTCTACCACCCTATTAATTAAGAAGTTTTTTCTTCAGAAGATAATATTTTAACTTTGTTCATTTCTCAATAATATGAATAATTATTTTTTGAGTAATGTATACTAATTTTAATAAAGTATACAAAATATGTTTCTATGTAACCTTGAGTTAAGTTCTAAACATCAATTTAAGGTACACATTGACATTTATCATGCTCAATAAATTATTTCAAATATTATTTACTACAATTCAGGCAATTTACAACTGAAGTACATTGAATAAAAGGATAATATTACTGATACTGCAGAAAATAACGAGATTTTCTTACACAAAACAAAGTTGCTTGATATAAAATAGCTTACAGTGAAGTGTGGTATAGACAAAATCATATGATTGTATTGAGGTTATGCTCGACTATGCAGATGTTACAGATCTCGTTAAACAGTTTAGCATTACCTGAATAAGATTACTACAAGTTAAAATCTATATGAAATTAACGTTCGTCACCTGTGACAAGCGCTAATACATTGTTTATGTTATTTTTTCAACTAAATCGTCTTTTACTGTCTATGTTATATGATTCAAGCACTTTTCGAAGTTAAAATCTGTAACAAACCGTATTGAAGTATAATACTTACGATCGGTGGCAGATTCGATATAAAATTAGAAAACTTAAAGGCGTTTTCGTCTCCTATTTTGCGAATTTTGCGAGAACAGCTTGATGAAAAATGTCTTCTTGACAGGTCGATAGTAACCTGAAAATAAAAAATCAATGTAGGACAAAAGATAGATAGGTACTTATTAATAATAAGCGATCTTAAAATAGTGTTTTACACAATTTAAGTTTATTGTAAAAAACATGTTAGCACACAAATAACAATAGGTACAGAAATCGTTAAAAAAATATTTTCCTTTGGAGATTAGCACCGCACAGATGTTTTTGATCGTTACTGCTTACCGAATATAATTTGTATCGGTTTATGTATTGTTGGAATACGTAACCAGGGAATCTTTAAATGATTTAAAGATACACTCCGATGGGATTAAAATTAAAACGTAAAACAGAAATTGATAAACCAAACAGCAGACACAGCGGCTGAGAAAACTCAAACGAATTTATTTAACTAATAACGTTCCGTTTCGTCCAAGGAGAATAAACGTTTCGTCCGGTCCGTCTCGTCGGCGTCATCGCCGTCTCGCTTCGCACCAACAAAAATGTTTAGCTCTAATGACTTTGTTTCAAATTTTTTAGTGAAGTAGTTACATTATAGGGTATAATTTGAAATAAACAGTTTGTAGGTAAAATTGGTAATTAGTTCCTTTGATAGAATAAAATGTACTAAACATGAAAAAAAAAGGTTAAAGGAAACGGAACGACATGTAGTATTATTACGCTTTTGCTCATAAAACTTTGTAGGCGCTTTAATGTTTTTTGTAATTCAATTCAACATGATTGTCGTTATTCGCGTTTACTTTTTTTATGTAGTAACGTTATTCCCAATATAAACCTTCATCTATCTATGTACCTAGTGATATATTTGTTTATTAAGCAGCGAAGTTCAACTTTTTTAGTGCTTTAGTTACTTTTGTTACTATATGCGCCTGCTTGTATATTTGCATGCAGGCACTAAAATAGTAAGGCTCTTCTCCCACCCACGATGCTACTATAAGTTTCTTTATCCTTATGTACCCCTGTCCTACCTATGTCTATATTTTACCACAGATGTGGTAGGAAAATATAGACCATTGACGTGAGTGCTCCAGATAATTTGACACTGACTGTACCTAACGTGTGAACAATGACGCCAAATACAGAAATTAAAGAATTCTATTAATATAATTTTAACTGGTTAATTTCTTGATACGTTAAGTAGGTACATCTTATACATATAATTGCTTTTGAAGTTTAGGTAGGTACATCTTTTCGAATGAAAACCTCAAAAAATATGAAAAACTATATTTAAAATGCCTAAATAAATAAATACTTACCTAATCAAATTTAATATTAGAGTCATTAATAATGTACTTATAGGTACGCGGATACAGTCAGCATTAATACATAAAAACTTTTTACCAAAAAAATTAAACTGAAAGTAGAATCATAACTTAATGAACTTGCTAGAATAACTTTAGTTTATTTCAGTGTAGGCTAAATTGTGTAAAAGTAACGTGCAATGACGACTGGTGGTTCGGTCGGTCCACAAGTCAAGACGCATAGGTCCCGGGTTCGATTCCCAGGAGGGGGTATCATACATTTGTACCTAATCTTTTGTTCGTGGTAGGGCTTGTTTCAAGCACGCCTGTTTAAGTAAATACTTACCACAATTTTAGCAAATCTGACGACATAACAAACATTTTGGGTAACATATATATTTTTTATTTGCTTGGAAAATTTGTTGCAATATGGGTGCTACACAACTGATAACTACTTATATACTTTTTAAATATATACTTATTATACATAGTAACACCCAGACCCATCACAGAAATCAAAATTCATCATTTAAATTTCTGCCCGGTCGGAAATCGAACCCGGGACCTTTGGCGTGGTAGACGGCATATTGACCACTATACCACTCAAGTCGTCTTGTATATTACGGCAGTCATAAAAAGCGCGCTTTTACCTGGTCAGAAGAATTAAAGCCAAATCAAGCACTGGATCTGTTTGTATAAAAAAATAGTTTCTTGATGATACTTTTATATATACCCATACATGGAATACCCATGGTATTTGCTTTATAGCCTTCCTTCAATAATAAACATACCCAGGTAGGTACTTGGAACTTGAATTTATTTGATTATCCTTATTGAACTTTAATCATAAGGAAACATTGTACCGAGATGATTTCAAAATGATGTCTCTCTTCAAGGTGCCTTTTTCTAAGCTTGTGACATTTTTATGTCCTCTAAGTGACAGGACACACTATTACTCAGAGTCTGAAACAACAAGCATTTAAACAGGGACCTCGTTGCGGCACTTGTGTCGTAACAAAACATCTAATCCAGTAAGGGAGCACTTTGCGTGGGGTGACGCGCTCGGGTGGCCACACTAACGGCCTCTGAAAAGATTGCGCTAGCCCCCATAACATGAACTCCTTCGATCAAGAATATCTTTTCCTAGATAAAGCTTCACGTAAAAAACAGCTCGCGAATATGGCACCGTCTGAAAAAACTAGTAAATGAAAAAACGACCCACAGTGTTTATCAGTTTAAACTAATTTATGCCTTATCTGCATATTAATCGCAATAAAGTGCAATTTCTTTGTGTCACTTATGATCTTACGACATAAATGACAAAAAGAGATTCAAAACACCAACCTGAGTATTTGTACAGTATGTGTTTAATGACTATTCTTTCCAAATTCAGCTTAAAGTAGTGAAACAAAGAAGAGAACACCTTGTATAAGTTTTAACATACGTCATTTTAATATTTCATTTTTAATATATTGATTGTTTTGTTCTTAAAAATTATCAACATTTGGCCAAACATTGGTGGGCTATAAAAACTAAAAGCTATCGTTGATATCTTTTAAATGAGACATATTTATTAACAATAATTACTGTATTACTATTATTTAATCGGTGGTAATACAATAGTGGCTGTCACTATCGTCCTTAATGTCCTTTAGTTATCTAAATAATTGATTTTATTTTTAGGTAGGTACTTACTCGTATCAGTAATTAAAAATTACGAACCTTTTAAAGTGTTCTTTTTTTAGCCTCCAAAATTAGTATTGGTAGAAGAAATTGAGAAGAGCAGTAGATTCATTTTCGGTAAATTGAATGTCCTAAAATTAACTTTACGGCATGGACACCCTCACGACTGCCCGCCGCCCCTTCGCACGTCCACATTCGCAAAACCCACCTATCGATCCACGAATACGTTTTAGCCCTAATTAGAGCATTGCCAAAATGCTTGTTCAGATTCTTAACTCGGAAAAACAAAGAGAAATCCAATCTTTTGAATATGAATTCTACATCGATGGATGTGAAAGGGTTCTTAGTGGAATTATCTTACATAATTAAGTTTTATTAGACCGCTGTGTGTGTTTAGTCATCAGCACGTTTGATAGGTTCAGTAGAACGATGTTTTTAAATGTTAGTTTAAAAGGGTTTCTAATGCTAAGCTCAAAATTGCCCGTTCGCTTTGACATTGCGCACTGAAGAGAGTTCGAATTCGAGTTCAGCTTTTACAGAATATTTCGCAAGTCTCTCTTTGTTTCTGGAAAACGGAGAAACAGACAACTTTTATAATATTGCCATCTCCATGTCCTATGTACAGCTCGCGCAATATAACTTGTACCAAACCATAGATAGACAATAATGATGCACTAAACATTTTTGTACCTAAAATTAAAAAACACGTTTTTAAAAATGAAATAATTTCTCCCGCAAAGATTTGACCCTATACAGAAGTTTTAAACCTAAAAACGGCGCGCATTTTGTAAGATTTATCATCAACGTAAAAAAAATCTGTGTTGTAATTTTGTATGGGAAATATGTACAGCGCCATCTACCGCTGAAAAGCGAAATTAAATTTCTCATAGACAACTACTCTATCGAGTACTTTTGTGGGCGTTTTATTTCTCGATAGATGTTCGTGCTACGGGCACAGACCTCATGTAGAGCCAAGCTTTTAACTCTAAACGCCCTAACTCCACAAGCCCTAACTTCACAAACACACCTTAGTCAAAATATGTGGCTTGGCCATTTCGCTACATTCACATGGGCTAATGAAACTGTTTTTGGTGGGATTTCACTTCTTTTTGTAAGTTGTTTATGACATTTTTTTTAATTTTGTTTATTTTTATTTTATTTTTTGGGGTGTATTTCTTGCATATCAGAGGTGCCTTTTTTCATAGCCCACTTTCTATCTTAATATGGAGTCCTTATATCAGTTTTCAGACCTCTAGCATCATGCGGAAGTCTCATACAGACTTCCATCCCCTAGTTTAAGAGGTTGGGGGATAAAACTTCCAAGTTTTATATTTTTTTGTTGTTTGTGTACTAATACTAGCTTACATACCAATTTTCAGCTTTCTTCTTCAGTACTTCAGGAAGTACCTTAAGAATTTTGATGATCATCAGTGAGTCAGTGACGAAATCAGCGTTTTTTAGATATCAATAAAATCTAAAGTATAAGAGCTATGTTACTAAAACTTTATATGTTCAATCAGTCCACTATTGAGATCATATCAAGAGAATTTTGTTTATCTAGTATAATCCAAACTCAAGTTATGAGGGTTTAAAAAAACAACGAAGCGCTTCGAGAAAAGGTAGGTACTAGGTGCTCTTGTGCTTCGCTCGGTTGTCTTGGCGGAGGCACGCCTTGCCCCCAGATTTGTAACTGTTTCGATTTATCTATAATGCAATTAAATTGACAGTAGACAGTGATTGACGACCTCCGTGGTTGAGTGGCTTTCAAGGTGTCGCCATCTCTGAGGTCCCGGGTTCGATCCCCTGTTGGGTCAATTTAGAAAACGAACTTTTCTATATTGGCTCAGGTATGGGTGTTTGTGTTACCACCGTTGTCTGTGTCCATAACACATGTGCTTTAGCTACTTACTTTGGAAACGGAGCAATGTATGTGATGTTGTCAAATATTTATATTTATTTATTTATTTATTTATTCACTGCAACTTCATTTGAGAAGTATGGCAAAGAGAAAAGTTTACATTACATATTAAAATACGTCGTTATCTGCCGCACTGCAAGCGCTCTGAAGTTGCACGGATTACTGTCTATTGTCAATTTAATCGCATTTGGTTTTAAACACTGTCAAAGATAAACCGCTCATCTCCACGAATGACTTGGAGGTGACGTCTATTGTAAAAGTGAAAATTTAATTTATCGCTATCCGGCTTTTATGAAAATACGACAAAGTACAAAAGGAAACCACTACCTACGTCACTTTTAACGTCGTATCCCGTAGGTATGTCAGTAGGTGCTCTGTTATCATTCGCAATAATTAGGGGAACACTTGAAGAGGGTGCGAGTTTTGACGAAGAAAAATCGTGCATTGCGTACATAGATAGCTTGCACAAAGTATAGGGCATACGTCCATTCAAGCTGGCTGGGGCGAAACACCCCCGCTTCACCCTATTTTCGCCCCAATCTTCCGTCGCCGACTCGTCCGTCCCTCAGTCAGTTCGCGTTCTATCCGCATAGAGGGCGCCCATGCCGTGCTTTCCTATGCGAAAACTCGCGATCTTTCTTCGAAACTAGTGTGCAATATTACAAACAATTCGAATTTCGAACAGTGTTCATTAATTATAAACTTGAAACAGTTGTTTTCCACTTCGTTTTCCGTTTATCGTTCAGTGTTAATTGTTTTTTTTAAATTAGATTTGTTTTTAGCTTGTGATAGTGCAGATTTAGTGGACATCCGCAGTTGGCAAACTTACGTAAGTCGTGTATTTACTGCATTGCGATATATCGCCGTCACATTAAAGGTAAGTGGCAGACGTTTGTTTTCATTTTATACTGAAACAAAAAGCGATCAGTTTCATTGCGAAATTTCATTGTGATTTTGTCCTTGCTTACCGGCGCAACAGATCCTTTTTTCGGAATTTGAACCTTATTTGTTGGGGGAAACGTACGAAAGGAAAGTCAGTAGTCGTACTTAGAGTATTTTTAGGTCTTTGATTAACGTGTTGAATGGCTTCCACATAGAGGCCTTGCAGGTGCTCCTTAATGAAAAAATCTAGTGTTACTGAACTGACAGTATTAATTCGCGATGGCGCGGGTGTCGATGTCGCGTGACAAATGGTGATGGTGGGTTGACAAGGTATCGGCATAGGAATAATTCTTATGGTATCGGCTTATAAGTCCATCGCGATGTTAATAAAAATAAATAATAAATGCTTGGACAATTTCACAAAGCGCCATCTAGCCCCATACTAAGCAAAGCTTGGAACTGGGTGCTAGACAACTGATATACTACTTAAATACTTTTTAAATATATATTTATTATATATAGTAACACCCAGACCCATCACAGAAATCAAAATTCATCATTTCAATTTCTGTCCGGCCGGGAATCGAACCC
This sequence comes from Catoptria pinella, assembly GCA_963556745.1. Lineage (NCBI taxonomy): Eukaryota > Metazoa > Arthropoda > Insecta > Lepidoptera > Crambidae > Catoptria > Catoptria pinella. Next base: position 12,324,147 of record OY750770.1, read on the forward strand.
GGGACCTCTTGACCCCGTGGTAGACCGGCATGTTGACCACTGCACCACTTAGGTCGTCAAATGTTTGTAGTCAAGTATTTATAAACGTCTTTCTCTCTGTTATTAGAATGCCGTCTTTAGTCCTTGTATCTATTGCAAAAAATAAACCTCGACATTATAAGAATAAATATACATCCATAATGACTCGGAAACAAATGCAAATCACACGAATTACGTGTATTATACCTACTCCTACTAGGATACGAGTTTTCAACATTCAAAACTTTGGGGCAAAAAGTAGGATACTAACAGGATTACATGACTCGGCGTCTTATCATTAATTTTGAGAAACTTTTATAGTGTTTTTAAATATGTACCTACCTACCTTCATAATAGTTATTTATGCAACTGTAGTATAATGAGGGTATGTGATATAGGTCAAGCAGCAAGTACCTCCTTCGGCTAAGTACATTACAGCCGAGAATGTTTCTCTATCTATTGAATTAAAACACAGCTTTTAAACACTAAATTCACTGTTTATTTACTATTTTTCAAAGCACAAAATTATTACTATGTGAAAATTTCTATACGTTATTTCAAAGCAAAAATCAATACATTTTATTCTTAAATAAAAGACGATCGCTGAATTAAAAACGCAATCGATAGCAATGAGGTTTTATGTTATGGTTCAATGATCGAAAAATACTACAAACCAAACAGGAAGTTAGCATTTACATTGGATGGTTTGATGGTTTAATCATTCGAGGCAATACAAATAGCTTCCAGTACAAGTCTTGTATAATGTTTATCTCAAGAAATGCGAGGAAATATTTTTTTTTAGTATAAACGTACGGTGTTATTACAAAATATTTTTAAACACCTGTTTAAATTAGACATTGTTTAAATGTAATGCTGTCACTTTTTGACTATATTGTTTGAAAGAGAGCATCACGTTTAAACAGGTGTTTAAAAATATTTTGTAATAACACCGGTAATTAGGGTTCCGTAGTCAAGTCAACAAGAAACCATTATAGTTTCGCTATGTCCGTCAGCTAGAACTACTTCAGTTATTACCATGATGGTTTTGGCTTTTACACCATTCGCGCCATTTCTAGAGTAGAAAGACTTGTCGACACCAGCCATTTTAATGTCCCCACTACCGGGGCATAGGCATTCCTTAATGGGTGGATAAGGATGGGTCATAAACCCACCACGCAGGTCCAATGCGGATTAGTGGGTGTTAACGACTACAAATGCAGCCGGGACCAACGGCTTAACGTGCCTTCCGAAGCACGGAAGAACTCGAGATAATAAATTTTTGGTCACCCATCCCATGACCGACCCTTGCGAAACTTGCTTAACCTCCGCAATCGTAGGCCCATTCGCTAAACCACTGCGTCACGGAACTCCTCAGAAAGACATCACTATTTATTTATCTCTCTTTGATATAATATTCCGTTTCGTTGACAGCCTGACTTTGGTTTTCGGAATATTGTAGCGTGATTTCGAATCGTGAGCATTATGTTTGATCTTGATTTTGTTATGAGGAGCGTCTGTTCTGATCTACCTCTAAGTACCTCCAAGTTCAAATAAGTAGAGCATCATTTTAAACTGATTTATATAGCATTTTGATTTTTCATTTATTGTTTTTTTTTAGTTTTTCGTGAGCATTACGCCAAATGTTACGTTGAACATTCGCAGAAACGTTACATTACATGGAAATGTTCGAAAAAATGTTCCAGTCTATACCCTACCTACTCACCGTAATATTTACGGAAATCAAAACCTTTATGGACCAAAACGCCGACACAAATTGTGCTTTTGCTTCGACTATTTCACTTGTAATACGAATAAGCTAAATGTAATAATTGATTGACATTTAATTTCTATTATGCATTTTTTAATCAAAATATGTGGGTACCCATAGGTATTATATTTTCTTTTAAATAAAACAACTTTAATTATAAATCGAATCAATGAGACTCAAGTATAGGCAAGCGTTTGCAAAATTAAGTTTTTTGCTAATTCCGCAATAGATTTAAGTTATTGATAATGAACCAAATGAAGTTTATGGGGTAATTATGAAGATTAAAATACCATTAACGAGGTGATCATGGAGGTGATTATATTGAACGGATTATAAAATTACACTTGTTATCATCAACTACGTGTTAAGGGCCGTTTTATGCAAATTAAACCACAATAATTTTTGAAACAAACACTTTAATGCCAATTAGGGTACTTAATACTTTTTAAATTAACCTCTCCATATACTTTATGCGCTTTTTTTAATAAGTGCAATTCACGTGATGTAATAATCATTTATTATTTCATCAAATAAGTACTATAGTGCCTCTGTAGAGCTGTAAACCTCGCGTTTATGACACATGAACATTTTTCAAATTGGCTGTTATCCCTATATCTACGCCATTTTGAAAAAAAATGAAAAACTCAAGTGCCTAAAAGAATCTATATAATTATAGAACCTGCTCACAAAATTTCACGAGAATCGGAGAACAGATGAACAGCCGGACAGCCGGACAGACAAACGAAAGCATTTTTGCCTAAGCTGAAACGAAGAGGCTTCGCGCCTCGAGTTCGCTTGGTCAATAGAGTTTTAGATTTAATGATTTGAGTTTGATTTCGCAACCTTCTTGTATTGAAAAAAAAACTAAATATTTTATATTGTCTACGTAAAGTATGAGATACGAAATAGATATAGAAAATAAAAAAGTAGATTTAATCATCAGTCACGTCACGAGTAAATAATACATCAAACACCTTGACCTCTTAACGAATAAATAATTAACGAAAATAAAGTAGGAGATATAAATATTGTGTATGATAGTCAACCTTATTTTCATAGTCACAGAAGCTATTTTTTAATGTACAATAGTTTATGGTCAGCATTAAAGTAGGCTACGGAGCTACGAACCGTAGCAAACACTCGTAGCAAGCTACGGAGCAAATATTCAGATAGCTTATATTGTACAGCCATGAGCAATTTTTCTACTGGAAAACTTTAACTGGGCTAGCTTAGCTTTTACTCAGTATCCTGTTCTTTGAAAGGCGGCCGGTACACTGGGCACAGGGAAGTCGGAAATAGGAACAGGGGGGGGCGGATACTGGGGAAATCATACTTTTTTGGATAATAATTTCTATTGACAAAACTGACTAATCTAAAATTAAAAAAAAAATAAAGGTAATTGTCAAGGATATATCCTACCACATAAAACATATTTGGCGTCGTTAGCATTTGTTAAATTTAAGTTATAGTTTACGACTCGCACCAGATCATGTTTTCGGACGGGAAAGTTAAGTTACAAGTGTTCAAAGTCAACAACTGCCCTAAAAGGCCGGCTACTGGGTAATCTACCTACTAAAGAGAACTTATCTCATTGGCCTGATTTTGGGTAAATCGATCGTGTCGTGTATCGGTATGACGAATAACCAATACCTATGATAATGTTTAAAAGTCACGATTTCCGTGCACTGCAATCTCTGCATTGCTACAAATCAAAATAATTGTTGGCGTTATGTCCGACTTCCAGAACCTTTGTATTGGTATTGGTTTTATTGGTACTAAAACCTACCTTGTACCTACTAAAGATTCGGTTAAAAGGCTAGAGATGCACATGACGCAATCGTTATTTCGAATTGGAGAATATGAGGCAATTGTAAACAAGGTACACAGTAGGTACAACTTTACATCAAAGTACACTATACAGAGAAACAAAAACTTTGTATAGTTTGTCTGAGTATCAAAATAATAATGAAATGTGATACCTATCATAATGTATTTTTGAATAAATAAATAAAATATATAAATATTCGACAACATCACACATACATTGCTCCGATTCCAAAGTAAGTAGCTAAAGCACTTGTGTTATGGAAATCAGAGACAACGGTGGTAACACAAACACCCAGACCTGAGCCAATATAGAAAAGTTAGTTTTCTAATTTGAACCAACTAACCGGGGATCGAAACCGGGACCTCAGAGATGGCGACACCTTGAAAACCGGTGTACACAGCCACTCGACCACGGAGGTCGTCAAATGACTTGCGTGAATGACTTATTCTTGTGCAGTGTTGTTTTGCACATATAGAAGAATAATTCATATTCATATTTATATACACATATCCATATTCGCAAAATTACAATGTGTTTATCTCGCAACCCATCTTCACTATCTAGATTGGTTTCTCTTCACGCGTATCGGATTTCAACAAAAGGGGCACTCACCAGACTGTGACCACCAGAAATATTGTATTTAACATGGCGTTTACAAAAGCTAAGAAAGGACCTAATTGAAAATAGAATTGTTTACAATTTGGAGTTAAAATTTGTTTGGGGCATGTAATTAATTTTATTTGTTTCCAATACTAGCGATATCGTAGAAAGTGGCTAAGCTTTAGGTAAAACAAGCAAATGTTTTACCTAAAGCTTATAAAGCTTGATATCGTGAAAGTTTGTCACAAAATAAATTGAAGAAAAGAACATTGTGTCCGTAATTTGGTACCTAATTTAATCAAATGAGTGTTTTCCTAAGAGCTTTTGGATCATATACCTTTGGTTTCTGCTTATAATAATAACAACGGCATTCATGATTGCTATCTAAAGGCTTTATTTTATGTTGTCAACCTAGAACTCTTCGAAAAGGCTTACGCAACGCAATGCGCATCCCTATCGGAGTGGAGTTCTTTGTATCAATTGATGACCGCCATGGAAAAAAAAGGCTAAAATACATTGTAAGAACAATTAAAAATCTTGTTACAGTTGCATATCAACAGCAAACGACCCAGTCACACAATCTCAGACCATTACAGTCTCAACATCTCTATTGAGACCATGTTAAGAAAAAAACACTGTTCTGTGATCGAAACTGTTTTGGGATCTCCCGATTTTTCCCGTGTCAGTTATTTGTCGATCGGCTACTATCTTGAAATTCAATTACTATAGAGCAGGTTATCTTTATTGATTAAACAAAAGAAACACATAAACTTATGAGTTGTTGAGAGAAAATCTGGAACGGGTGTTAGGAAAATATAGACGATTCAAAAGCGCTCAATTCAAGCTTAATTTCTATGACTTTTGCGCGTACAGTTCCTTAGAAATAAAATACTGTTTACGGATTACATTGCGTATATTATTAATTCAGGTTCTTTTCGAAATTCGAAATTTTGGAGCGGGTAATTTCATAAAAATATGAGCAGCCTTTTTGCTTTAGTCCTCCCGTGCGTGACCACGGCCCCTGAAAAGGTGTCGAAACGTCGGGAATTCAATAAACCAATAAATACAAACTAAATAATTCTAATACAACACCTGAATTAATAATATACGCGCTGTAATCCGTAAAAAGTGTTTAATTTCTAATCAAGCTTAATTATTAAGTTTATTTTGAATAAAGATATTTATTTGACGACCTCCGTGGTCGAGTGGCTTTGTACACCGGTTTTTTAAGGTGTCGCCATCTCTGAGGTCCCGGGTTCGATTCCCGGTTGGATCAATTTAGAAAATGAGCTTTTCTATATTGGCTCAGGTCTGGGTGTTTGTGATACCACCGTTGTCTCTGATTTCCATAACACAAGTGCTTTAGCTACTTACTTTGGAATCGGAGCAATGTATGTGATGTTGTCAAAAATTTATTTATTTATTTATATTTTGACTTTCGACTTGACATAACAAGATTGTGTGATCCTCTTTTAAAAGAGTCGCTAGCGGGTCGCTAGCGGGTCGCTAAAAAAACACATTGCATTTGAAAAGTCACGGCTTAGATGAAAGGCAGCACATTTGCGTTCACTCAACCAGATTAAAAGCGAACCACAAACGCAGGCAAGTTCTGCATGCTATGTTTACACGATACCATCAATATTTCTGATGTAGGTAATGGGATTAGACGGCTGGTGCTTTGATAAACGATATAGGCAAATATAACAGTCAATGGATACAGTTAGTTAATTTTATTATGCCTTAGCGAAACCTATAAATAGCAAGAGATTGATAATGCAAAGTGAAAATTCAATTGTACAAAGGTATTATTGGCTAAAGTGATATGAAGTTTATTTGTAGTTGTTTTCTCATTCATGTATAATTGTATAGGTACATAACTGAGCAATCTGGATCAGGGGAGCAATTCTGTAATCAAAATCACATCTCACTTCGAAATTCACTTCACTTTGCGTGAATTTGTTTTCATCCTTTGTTTGAACCTTTCATCCCGAAAAAATTGTTCCCGAGGGATAGCAAAAAATCTTTCCATGCAGACGAAGTCGCGGGCGGTCGCTAGTTATTAATAAAAGCAAATAAAATAATACAAATTCAATTACAATTATTTTGGAGCACGTCGCAGGATATAACTTTGGCCTCTTTAATTCTCTCAGTAGGTAAATCCTGTTTATTCACAATATTGATTATTGAAGGCAGCGAGTAACTCATAACAAGTTTGGAATAAACGCAGCACCATTTCTATTGTTTTCATTATTTTTCAATGGTTTTGATTAATGGAAGCACCTGGACCTTACCCGACTCATTTTAATTTCCGGACCGTCTCTCTGTTGTACTTATTGTTGCAACAACATCTTTGAAATGCCCGTTTATTAATTCACAATCCAATTGTATTCTCAGAAACATTGCGTCGCAATCAAAAATAATTGTGTCTTTATAAAAATTAGGGAGGTGATCAATTTAGTGTGGGAGTTCCAAAATTTTTAATGTGATTAGACCCATGTTTTTTGGAGAAAGTTTACGATAATTTTCTGTGACAAACATGTAAGAAAAATAGTTTATTAAAATAATAAGTTTGATGTTACGCTGTTACTTCTATATTAATGTATGGGATGTTAGTTGACCGAGCGAGAGCGAAGTGTCTCTGTTTCAGCTTGGGCAAAAATGCTTTCGTTTGTCTGTCCGGTTTTCCTGCTGTCCGTCTCTTGTCCTCTACAGGTCGCATTTCTCAACTGATTCTCATATTTTGTGAACAGGTTCTATAATTAATATATAATTTTTTGCCGATTCAGTATATCAATTTTTTTTTAAATGGAGGAGATATGGGAAAAATCATATTTCAGCCATTTCGAAAGATGTTCAAAAATGTCACAAATGCGAGGTTTCAAGCTCTACAGTACAGAGACACTAGTTAATTTGTTCTATCCTTAACCACAAAAGGCTTAACAGAAAATAACGACTTAGCAATACTTAAAGTACTTAATTAAGTAAAGCTAAGTCTTTGATTTACCTATTTGCTATGACTTTTTCTCTATTATCTTCGGTGGTTTAAATTATCGACCTCCGTGGTCGAGTGGTTTGTACACCGGTTTTCAAGGTGTCGCCATCTCTGAGGTCCCGGGTTCGATCCCCGGTTGAGTCAATTTAGAAAACGAACTTTTCTATATTAGCTCAGGTCTGGGTGTTTGTGATACCACCGTTGTCTCCGATCTCCATAACACAAGTGCTTTAGCTACTTACTTTGGAATCGGAGCAATGTATGTGATGTTGTCAAATACTTATATACTTATACTTATAAATACTTATCAACATCTTATTCCTACTCTCTAGATACCTACCTATGTAAGTAAATATAAATAACTTTAAGATTCATATATTTTTTTTATACTAAGCAATGATTTAAAAAAGTTGATAAAAATTTATATAAACTAAGAACATTTTTTCAATATTCTATATCTTTTCATTTTTGTGAGTTTGAAATTGGAATTTTTAATTAAAGGTTTTAAGCAAAACTTTTCATTTTAAAATCCCGCATGATGTAGACAAGACACGTATTGAAATAAAAGCAAAAACCAATTATTGCGCAGTTTCACCGTCTACTGAGCACTGCCCGGTGTAGTGAGCCAGTGAGCCTGTGAGCTGTGAGTCTGTGAAAGACCGGTGCACGGAATATTATTTGTGAATCATATTGTTTCGGCTGAAAAATACACTATATTTTTATGAGACACTGTCAACGCAGACAGAAATTAAAACATTGAAGGTAGGGAGAACAATCATAGCAATTGAAACAATCGATGTTTTATTACTTCAAAATGAAATGATTATACTGTTACAAGTAATTAAATAATGCTATGCATGCATATGACAGACACTCTTGTCAGTAGCAATACGAATACTTGAAGTACATAAATTGTCACCAGGGATTCACGTGTGACCATCTCTATTCGTCGTCTCGTTTCATTTTAGCATGGTTAAGTTAAGGGTCTTGGGCTGATGATAAGTCTTTGATAGTGTCAGGAGTATCAGGACCAAGCCTTTAATATATTTATAACTACTACTATCATAATGTCAACCATTTTGTAACCCCATATTTGTTTTATCGACGTTTAATATTTTCTTGGAGCAGATTTTCGCGAGCAGTTTTATGTGGGCAGATCATTGCCATTATACTCAGTACTACGAATCTATGCTGATAATTAAGAATGATAAAGCAAGTGCATGTCAACTTCACGTTGTACTAGACACTCGAACGATTTAGTGCCGGCAGTACGTCAGTACTATAGTAATTCTGTGCCGGCAGCTAAATTGTATAGGTAGTGTCTTCAGCATCGAGGATGCCGAGCCGTATTTGATTACATTCCCGGCCCAGGATATTAAGCGACGTGGTAATATCGAGACACCTTCCACGAAGATTTACTACGGAGTATATGTTACTAACTAAAACCTTCAACCTTCAAGCATTCGTACCTGAATTAGATTGCGTTTACTTCCCTAGGAATTTAAGAAATTATGCACCAACTTTGATTGTAAGGAAGGTAGTAAATACAAAGTATTTCACTTTGGAAGTTGTCCAAGTCAATTGCGTAACATATATACTTGTGGGTGTACTCAGGTAGGTATCAAATCGATAAACGCTATACCTAACCGATGATAAGACGACAGTTCGAATACCCATTTTCTAGTTAGAAATACCAATAATCAGAATAAGTACCCATTCTAAAGATTTTTATTAAGTAAGTACTTTTTCATAATTATTCTAAAAAATTTCAGGCAACGTTCTTACGTAATTTGCTAATTTTTGAACTATTAGAATCCTTAACGAAGTTCCTCTCTTCCCGTCAAAGTTTTGTTAGGCTTTAGTCTTTTATAAGGTGGAAATTCCTTCCTCTGATGCTTTATTACAGGAGAAAATTAATAGCACCTGTTTTCTGTTTGCCTATTGGTCCACCAACTGACCTAATATGTGTTCATTCTTTGCGTCTACACGTGTAAGCAGTATTTGAGAACACAATAACTTTTACTGATACGCCGCTGTAGCCAATCGCTAATGGAAAAACACAAAATAATAGTGCAATATGCAACGCCTAGTAATTGCTACCAGTAATTAACGAATAGCCGTAAGAAAATGAGCCATAAATCTTATTAAGAGCGGACCCGGGTCCAAGGTTAGGGTGCCGGCGGCCATTTTATTACCCTAATCGCATGAGGTTGGTAAGATCAGCGGGCCTACTACGAAATCGGATGCGATAAACGGACGATATTCGTTTCAGCCATTTTTTATGTCCCACTGCTGGGGTACCATCTGTTTGGGTGGATAAAGAGGGTTGGCTATAACTCACCACTTTGGTCCAATGCGTATTGGTATTAACGACCGTAAATGCAGCCAGGAGAGATTAATACTGTTTTGGGCAATTACTTAATTCACGACAAACTCTTGCGACAGTTGCTTAACCTCCGCAATCGCAGGTCGAATGCGCTAACCCATTGCGTCGTTGAGCTCCTCAAACGGACGACATATACGTCGTTCGATTCACTTCTATTATAACTAGTAATGTACGAAACGTAACGAACATCGTCTTTTGGAAATAGGCCCTCAGGAGCCTCCAGATAGGCAATTTGCTTGGAATACCTTTAATAAGCTATGATTATTGACCTTTTTACCCTACTTGTATGGGTAATGAACCTTTTGGACACCTCGCTTGTACAACAATCGCATATTATTGTACATAACAGCAAGATGTTTTGTACGCTTTGTATCAAGTTTGAATAGTACGTTCAGTGAAGTCAAGCAATTAATTATTCAAACACCTTAAACTCTATTATAAATTACCTAATTTAAATTATCATAACTTAGTTGTGATATTGATTAATTTTAATTAGGTATGTAACTAGATTTGCTAAAACTGGCAGACGCTAAAATATTAAAATTTTAAACTAGGTAGGTACTTACGTAAAACTATTAATTATTATGTATAAAAACAAATTTTATTAAAGTGCTATTATGTATTTTATGTAAGAAATAAATGGACTTGTTTAGTTATTTAGAATATAATTAGTTATGCAGCTACTCAAAGTGGTATCTTTGATTTGGGGCGCGATACAAAATTCAATAGAGAAGTGAAAGGGTTGAGGTAATCGTAGCTAAAACGAGGGGACGTTCAATTCTTACTTACTTATAAATATAATAGAAATGTCTGGCTCTGCCTATTAGTAAAGTAAATTCAAAATTGCTGTTTTTGAAGAGCTTCACAAGTTATTTTTACGTGCTGTGACTAAATTATAACCATCACACTACAGAGTAATTTGTGTGTTTATGTTGTATTCAAGGATTACCAGTATTATATCCAACATTATTTATTATAATTTTTATTAATTAATTATTTGAGCACTTATTTACTAAGTCGTACCTTGTTTTTAATTGGCACGTAAACGTTGATTGTCGTTGATGGAAAACTAGTCCTCTCTGTTTTTACACGACTGCCCAAAAAAAGAAGAGTGTATTGTGTTCAGGGTTCATGTATGTTTGTATGTATGCATGTGAGTTTCTTTATTCCACCATAACTTCTAAATGCCTGAACAGTTTTGAATGTGTGAGATTTTGTTAGAATTCATTACCCCAAACTATAGATTTTTTGAAAAAAGTTAATATTATTGGCTGCATGACGCCATTTTGTAATTTATAATAAAATATTTTTTTATTATAAATTGCAATATGTGGGTATCACAGAAAGGCCTTGATGAGCACATCCAAAACTAAATAATTTGTTTCTAAATTCAATGAAATAAAAATTAATAATTTTAAAAATATATTCGAAACACGACTGCCCTGCTAAACGAACTAAAAAGTTAAATAACAAGGATCATTGCAGTTGGGGGACCTCCTTGATTGAAAATAGTTCCACAGGACGGTCCCCCGACTGCAATGGCACTTATTATTTAACTTTTTAGTTCTATTTGGACAGGGCAGTCGTGTTTTAATATTTTAAAAATAAAAATTATTAATTTTTTGTATGTTTTTCCTTGCTTTGGGAATATAGGTACGATAACACTATGTTTAGATGAAGTAATTGGATCAATACAGAAGCTTCTCTTGTAAGGATTGATTGGCTATATAATCAATATTAATCAACAATTTCTCAAAAGTAGTTCAAAGAAAACTAAACTCGAGGGAAGTATAACAACATATTATTGCTCCCAGGAAAATGTGCTAAGTATTATTTCTTCGAAGGCAAAAAATCTGATAAATTAACCCAACACGCTAGAAATATAATGCGAACAACTTTGATTTCCCAACCTTAGCCCAGTTATTAATCATCCCAAACATTAGCGGCAGCGATCCAACAAATTCATACGCACTATTCCATTAGCTGACCGTGTGCGCACACCCTTAGTAGGGATGAATCAATATTTTGTCCCGGCGCTCCCGTTCAACGCTGCTTTGCGTGTGGAAGCTAAGTTAGGGAATGCTAAATCGATTATTTTGGAATTAAAATTGCGGTAGGTCGTTTATTCTGGTCTGTATAGCAATAAGTTATTGGCTTTTTGTCGACCTAGTATAGTTTTTATTTTGTCTTATAAAATAATGAAACTTAAAATAAATAATGATTGCCTGTGAAATAAACATAAATGAGTCACGCAGAGCTGTAAATTTTGCTAAATCTATTGGTTTTCTTTTTCAACTCTATTTATCTTTTAACACTGTTATATTAAAAACAGGATAAGATAAATAGTATTAATCCTTTTATTTTATATTTTTGCATCAAAATTAGGTGCAACTTCATCTAGTTTTACCTCAATAATTTTCTATGTAAATCTTACGACCTCTCACACAGACAGCAGCAGAACTTACAAAAAAAATAATATAAAAACAGTTCGATTCTTGATTTCCTCAATTAAGGGGCGGCCCTGCCCGCGGGAGCTAGGGTTGTCGCGTGACCAATGCGATTTTATCTGGCTCCCATTGTTACGGCTAGCTCTATAAACAAGCGTGTGTCTGCGTAGTTATGGAATACGGCCTTTATTGCCTCATGTGGTGAAATAATATTTCCGGATTTAACAAATTTTTATTACATTAAGTATTTCGCTGAACTACGATAAAATGGATAGTGGGGTGTGCCGGAGGCGTGACTTAACAAATTAATGTTGAAATATTATTGCCGATTGATGTATTTGAATAAGTTACGAGATTTGAGCTTAGCCATATAAAAATAACAACGTGCCAGTCGTACCTATTAGCATTGGGATTATCGTTACATGTTATTGTTTGTACTCCTTTTTATCAGCTGATCATTAATTTCCACGTAGGTTCTGTGCAAATGTATTTAATTAATTCGTTCACACTGCATGAAGATACTAACCCGTCAAACAGAAAACTTTAATTCTTACAAAATGGCGCGACACATCGGCGATCTCTTGCCGTCTAGTGGTTCAAGACAAAGAAGTCTTTGGGTTCAAGATAAATAATATTATTATATTAGAAAAGAGTTTTTTGTTTCAATGTTATCATAATTTTAGACCTTTCGCATTCCAAGATTTGCCGATTCTTTAGTTTTCCTAGCAGGCAACCCTACTACCGGCGCCTTAGTAATTCACGCGTGACGACGCCCGCTGCGCCTCCCGCAAGGGTTGTCGCGTTCAACTTCATTATAAACGCGATCAGCTCCGACGTCGTTATCACCCCGTAAGGTATGCCATTCTATCGCCAAGTTCGATTCTCCCCTTGGTGGGATGCAAATGAGAAAGATGGGTAAAATTTTCAGTGCAAACCGTTTTATGTCAGTAAATATTATTTTGATATCATATTTAGTAATTTTCTTTAACTAATAACAAACGTAAACTAGGATTTCAGTATTTTATCTTTTCGAATTCAAATTGCAAGTAATTTGAGTAAACAGAATGCTTGAAATTATTATATATCAGTGAAGGGTAGAGAGTCAATAGGGATGAAATTGATAATGCTTCAATAGGGGATAATGGAACTAACGACCTTTATTATGATTATGATATAAGAAGGGCAAGTTTCGCTGGAATACTGTTACTTTGTCACGAAATCCATAGTTTTAAATCATATGTTAGCAATTACAGACAACTTATGCATTTTATTTCTAGCTCTTATTTAAATTAAGAACGTCGACGTTGGCATTTCATACAAACTTTTAAGTCCTTATTTTTCGAAATGAATTTTAGTTTCTTATTTTAAAAAAGATATTTGGAAATTTATGTTTCTATAGAAAAATTTAGAATCGGTCTAATTTAGCTGCAACACTATTTATCGAAAATGTTTTCAACTAACTTATATATTCTGCTTATGTGAATGAAGTTTCATTAAAATCGGTCCATTCATTTCGAAAAATAACAACTTCAAAGTTTGTATTAAACGCCGTTTGCCGTCAACGCCCTTAATACATTTCTATCTCATTTTTCTTGTTGTTATTGCATTTATTTGAGTGTAATTTTATCGCTTTCTAAATTATATTTTCATTTCAGTAAATAAACATTTGAATTGTTATGTGCCACATAGCCACATAACAATGTTAAAGAAACAATAACGTTTTCTAGGTTGTAAACCTTTTTCTATTCATTATTCTAATAAAAAAAAATGTAAACCTTTAACAAAATAACAAAAACTGCTTTATGTGTCGGATTCTCTAAGAAAATTCACTTTAGCACCTCACCCAAAAATTACACAAAGGTTTGCGTGAAGGATCGTGTGTCGAAAATTTACTTCAATTATGTGGAAAAATAACTAGGTATAATAAGAGAGAAAACCTGACGAGGGTCGCCTCAGCTTCAGAAGCTGAACTACCATCGTGAGAGTAACACTTTTGTGGTTTCTTAGCACTATCGTAAGTTCACACCTTTTCCTTTCATTTCATTAGATTTTATATAAAAATAATATAAACGTAGGTAATGTACCTAAATGTAAATAAGCTCTTTTTACATATTTGTATTGGAGAAAAATATTATTTATGACAAAAAAACACTAAAAATACTGACTAAAGCATGATAATCATTTTCTGAAAGTCGGTTTTACGTGATGAGACGTAGGTACTTATGCAGACTTTAAAGTATATACGTATGCTTATCATAAAAAGTAGCTATCTTATTTTAGGAAACAATAACCTGTATGGTTGTTAATATAAGAAATAAAAGCACAATAAAATCTTGTTTCATTATGATTTATGTGATCGTATTACTTCTTACGAATCAGGGTGTTACGAATTTGTCATAAAATGGTATATTGGCCGCTGGGGTGCGTTTATGTCGCGGTGCGTACGGCTTTTCGTCTTTATTACGAGTTTATTACTTTCCCCTCCACGCATGGCGGCAAAAATAATGTGACTCGTAATAACTTACGAATTAATGAATTTCACGCGCTTTTCATCTTCGTTATGTATGAATTAGTCGCGTGAAAACACAACGTCATAAAAATACGAGCGCCTGAACATTCTGTCCTGTCAGCGGCGACATGACGTTAAATTGCTATTTATAACGGTCAGGCGCCACGCATGTTCCGCTACACTGGAGATAAAGAGTAATAACAACATGGAGTTAAATAATTATTTTTCCTTGTAACAAGCGGATAAATTGTTTGAGACAATGGATTACTTGGGTGACTTCGCTGGGAAGAGTCGTAGTGTGTTAGGAGCTGCGGACAGACGGTTCTATTTACTTTGTTGCTTTGAAGCTACTTCCTTTGAGTTTGTCTGCGGCTAGTAATTCAAAATGAGGAATACTTTTTAGCTAGAATTGTGAGAACAAAAGAATTGCATCCATAGTGTCCTAGATCGATTCTGTTCAGTTATAAAATAAAAATAAGAATGGAAATGATTTATAAATGATACGCTTATGCAAAGACCGATTTCTTTATCTGGGGAAGATATTTTTACTATACACTATTTGTTTTGCGAACTACTTCAATAGTGACTCGGTAGCTCAGCGGTCAGAGCATTGGACCGGATATCCAAAGGTCGCGGGTTCGATTCCCGTCCGAGAACATGATCTAGTGCGAGTCGTATTTTTTCTAGTATATTATTTGGTATTATACTTCAATAACGATAGAAATACTACTGTATTTTACAGCGACGTTTTTTTTGAGCGATAAAGTCAGATCTTTTACAAAGTAGAAGTCCAGTGAGAGAAAGAATCGATACAAAAATCTTGCGATTAGATTTTCCTTGAACATTCAAATTGTATTGTGTTAGAATTTACGTTCGATAGGATAGAACTCATTACAAAGTGGTAAGTAATTATTTAAATTGAAATTATATAATGATAATGTATAAATAATAATAATAGCTCACTTACTGGAAGTATCAGGTTCATCATTTTAGTCCTAAATAAGTCTCTTTATATTGGCCGCAAAAGCTAGACCAAATGTCACACAGAACTAGGTATATCAGTCGTATCACAAGTGTTCAGTTTCAAAATAGTAAATTCATGAATTTGGTATCATAATCATAATAAGTTGTTACAATATGGTGTCATTTTGAGTACCGTCGATCGATGTCGAATGTCGATACAGACGTTATACCGACAGCATTTGAACAAAGCCTTGCCCGACGTCCAAACACCGTGGACGCAAAACAAAGATAAAACACTACAAATTAGAGTTTTACTTACGCATTAAAGGTTCCGTATTGGTTTTTTCCATTATAATGTTAAATCCGAATTAGTAAACCATTTACGTACCTTCAGTACAAGTTTGACGGAAACACAAACTAAGCACTTGTAGGTAAAGTACAAAAAAAATATTAGAAAAAGGCAAAAGAAAAAATAATTAGCGTTTTTCTTTTGCCAGTTCGTTTAATGAATTAATTGCAATTAAATGGATCTTCTGTTGGAAGGCAATATTCTTGCTAATAAAAGCTATATTGTTTCCTTTGTCATTTATAGTTAAGTCTTTTATTGACCGAGTGATCGTGAAGCGTCTCCGTTTCAGCTTAAATAAATAATTAAAAAAAAAAAATTTTTTTCGTATGTCTGTTTGTCAGGCAGTCCGTTTGTTCTCCTCTACAGGTCGCATTTCCCAACCGATTCTCGTGAAATTTTGTGACCAGGTTCGTTAATTATGATATTTTATTTGTCAATTCAGGTTTACGAAATCTTTCTAAAAAAACATATTTCAAGTATATTTCAGTAACCTATAATTCAGTTCTAAAAATGTAACAAACGCGAGTTTTTCAGCTCACAACACAAAGCCACTAGTTTGACTGTTTGCTGAATGTGAAAGTCGAAGCTGAGCCTCAGCTCCTAGAAATTGAACCCATCATAGCCGATGCCAGATTTAATCAAACGTAACGTATCCTATGCTTTTTATTAACAGAGCGAGCGCAAAGCGTGAGCGAAGCGACTCCGTTCCAGCTTTGGCAAAAATGTTCGTGAGATTTTGTGAGCAGGTTCGATAATTATAAAGACATTTTTCGTCGATTCAGTTTTCGAAAATTTTCGAAAGTTACTATGTATAATAAGTATATATTTAAAAAGCATATGTGTAGTATATCTAGCACCCATATTGCAAGCTTCGCATAGTTTGGGGTAAGATAGCGCTGTGTGAAATTGTCCAAGCATTTAAGCATTTATTACATAAAGTAAATTGCTCCTAATTCAAGTTTCCTGCTAGTAATATAAGAAAACAAAGTTAATATGTTAAATGAAATAGATAACTATCTTCGTTAATTTATTGTTTCATTCAAATATAATATACAAAAACACTAATCGACATTTTAAAATGGTCTACTATATTATAGTAGGCCACGCGAGTACTGGTGTAAAAAAAAAGAGGCGCGTGTACAGTAGTGTTTATGCTGATGAATAATTATAATAATATTAATTAAATAATATTTAAAAAAATAATTTACTAACAATACTATTAAGACTACGTACTAACACATATGGATGTAATTATCTGAAATAAATACTATTTAATTTTAATTTAAAGAGGTTTCAACTGAGTCAGCCAAAAGATTAACTAAGTTTCAACTAGATAACATAGTTTTCTTAACTATTTTCACTTTATATAAGAGTAAAAAAGTGTTTTGGAATTAAACTGGGCATGGAACCCTGAAAGGGCACTCACTGGCATTGAATCGTTTTGGTCACGAACTGCGTGGACGCTCGTGCCTCCAAGTCACGCGACATTCGCTCGGATATTTTCGGGATTTCCACGAAAATGACCGAGTATTCGGCGATAATGAGCGGTGATGATTAATCTACCTAGGCGTGTACGGATGGATTCAAAGAAATCGTAATTAATCGTCGCTTCAATAAATTATCGTCCACTAAAACGTTTCTAGGAATTCGCTAACGATACCGAGAAATTATTAAAGTCTTGTTGTTCCTTAATGAGAGGGTTCTATTACTTTAATTGCCTAAAAATATTTTGAATTTTAAGATCTTGTTGATTTTGAATATACTTGCCTGCTATAATTTTACATTGTATTTTACCCCGTGTGATACGGCAAGGTACCTATTTACTTATTAAGTTAACTCTACCTTGAATGGTGTACAAATTGACTTTACTGACGCGACAGTAACTAACTCTTCAGTTTAGTTAACAAACTAGCAATAAGCGAGATAAAGTAGGTAGCAAGAAAATCGCGAGGATTATACAATTGCACTAGATTTCGCCCCCGTGGACCTTCTAAAACCCCACGGAACCTTTGACTAAGACAAAAACGAAATTCTATGTTTTAATACAGGTTAGAAACTATCTGTGTACCAAACACTTAAATTCGTTCAGCCGTTTTTGCGTGATTGAAATTGAATAACAAACACCCAAACATCACAAACAACCTTTCACATTCATAATATTTGTAGGATTGCATGTTACTGACTCATTTATCCACAGAGTGGGTAACACACACGGTGAGAGGACACACACACACATACACACACACACACATACACACACACACACACGCACACACACACACACACACACACACACACACACTCACAACGAGACGTGTGTGCGTTGCTCGAGCGCGCGTATCACTAAGCTTGTCTTTCTGCTGTCCTCTCTCTATTTTGTGGTGCTACGATCCGTAGCGTCTCGTCCGTAGCAAATGTAGTAGCTACTAGATAACTGTACCCTTAGCACAAACAGCTATTGAAAAAAGAAACGCGCGTAAAATATTCGATAGAGTAATTTTGTATGGGAAATTTGTATAGCGCCATCTTCCGCCGAAAAGCGAAATTAAATTTTCCATAGATAATTACTCTATCGAGCACTTATACGTGCGTTTTTTTCTGTTAGATGTTCGTGCTTGATTATTATTGAATGGTGTTTTCATTGATCAGATTTTTTGGTGACCAATGAAAAATGGGGCCCAGTCGTGATAATTCTAAACGATGAAACCGAAACCGTTGTCATTTAGGTTGTTACCTAAAAAACTTTGGTTGAGCTTTAGAATTCTCTTTAAAATTGGCCAAGATTGGCACTAAAGCGAGTATTTTCCTGTAACTGAAACTGAAACCGTAACGATTTAGTTTTGGTTTTTATCATTAAAAATTAGCGCAATTGAACCCCTGTTTGTGAAGAAAGTTTCTAACCAGACGCTCCGAGACGCCCACGACGTCACTCAGAAACTTGCTACACAATTTTGTAAGAAGTTTTGACTGGAACGATTTCGTCTAAAACTATAGGACTTGTATCTTGGATTTCCACATCAAATCTCTATATATAGTAGCATTTCTATTTCCTTCCAAAGTACAGTTGCTTCCCACCGGGAGCTTAATAATAATCTGTACATTTATTGGTTTTTGGTTCACGTTTCTATGCGTAACTTTTAACACGGCGGTGGCCACTTCAATGATTATGGCCAACCAACTTTCCGATTCTTTTGATGTACAATTTCTGTTTAAAAAAACAGAATATATTCCGGACATCGTTTTGCAAGAAGTTCAATTAAGGGGCTGATATGAGCCAACTAGCGCTGCCAGTCGTTTTTATTTTATTTATTCTAAATAAGCCCAATTTAAAAAAAAGGAATCAGTCAAGGTTTTGTTAATTACGTCTTATATTTATTGAATAACTTTACACAGTTTGAAAAGGCATTCAAACAGTTTTAAAACGCGATTTTGTTAAAAGTGTCCACTATTGGCTCAAACCCGTTTTTAAACTATTGTACGCATTTTGTAATGTTGTAACGTTATTCAATAAACGTTAGACGTCATTCACAAGACCTTGACTGATTCCTTTTTTAAGAAATTGGGCTTATTTAGAATAAATAAAATAAAATCGACTGGCGGCGCTAGTTGGCTCATGTCAGCCCCTAAATACACGACTAAAAAGTATATCTAGGACCTAAATAAAAATCTTCCTAGGAACGTTGGCATTTATGCTTCAGTATACAGACCGACAGCTAGGCACTAGGCTCAAGTTAATAAAGCTTTCTGTGAACGAGGTCGTCGCTGAATATTCTATTGGCATACAGTGATGTCATCTGCGCTATACAGAATGTTGTAGACATAGCTTGGTGCCTGCTGTGCAGGGTTATTGCCAATGTACTGAAGATAGGAGTAGACACTTTTTGCAAAAAAAACCGGTCAAAACAGTTCTTCGTAGTGTAATAACTCTACTTCTTGCTAGTTGTTGGTGATTAAGTATACACTATAGAATATTACTAAATGTTAAGTGATATTATACGTATATGTTTTATCCCATACTAAGAGTAAATTTTAGGTCATAATAGTAATGCTAGGTGTATTCAAAATATCATTATTCATCGTTAATGTCCTACATTCGTCTTTTGTAGTCTGAAACGCTTCAGTTGTTATGCTGAGAGAGTCGTTCAAACTGCATTAAACATGTGTCAATTTGCTTACACTGTCGTTTTGAGCTGGAATGTTCGATGTGAGGTGAGACGGCGGAACTATACAAAGATAATTTATTTGTAGATGAAAGGATGTTTTTCTAAGGGTCAAACCTTTTATTGAAAAACGATGATAGAGTAGGATTTGAGGAACGGTTTTATCAAAATTTTGCTATCATTATTTAGTTACCCGTGGGAACAACGATATTGTTGTCAACTTGTAGACATTTTTCTTATAATATTTTTTTATTCATATCATACCTATGAAGGCCATTATTATTAATTTTTTTTTATAACTTACTACTTTTACTTGTATTTACCTTCTTTTATCCTCCTATGCATATTGTTTTATGAATGTTGGGAGCGAAAATCTCTTTATCAAAACATAACCCTTCAACGCCCGGAAAATGAGACATTATAGATATTCCATTGTTATCCGGCCGCATGCGTCCGCTCGGGCGTTAATGAATTGAGTCAAATTATTATTTTTGAAAAATATGACAAACTTAAACACAGTTTTAGCTAATCTGAATTAGGAGTGTTTAATATAAGTATAAGGTTTATCCAAATTAGAACTTATGCTGGAACTTGGAAAACTGATACGAAGCAACTCAAATTCCGTCCAAGAACTGTCAGCTTCCCCTGAAAGACCGAAAAAAGTAATAAATTTCTTACTTACGAAGCAAAATATTTAGTCAGCAAGCCTCATATAAGTAAGTGAGTTTGGAAAAAAATATATATTATGTAAATATGTCGGGCCGATATGATAAATGACCGGCTGACCGTCGTGATTAATGACCCGAGTCATTGGGCCCGAGTGTCTATACTGCCCTTGATAACGATGTGGGAATATAACCACCTTAAGTAATTTCGTTTAAATTAAAAAAAAGATATTCATTCATAAAAATAGTGGTTAGGCAAAATATTCAATGAGCATTTACCTCTTTCTCTTTTTGTTGGTTTAATCACATTGCTCGTGATTTAACTTTTATTGAAAATAGAGGAAACTGTTTACGTGTCTATAATTATGTTTTGAAGAAAGGGGTAGTGTACCTCGGTTATTTAAAAAAAAAATAATTTTTTTTTCACGAGTTCAGGATTACACATTATTTCTAAGTTATTAATGCTTTTTAGTGTGCTTAATACGATTGTGAACGATGTCAAAAACAATCGGCTACACTGCTCATGTAAAATATGCCAGTAAAAGAGATAAAGCGATAGTTTTCTATAGTTGACCGAGCGAGCGCGAATCGCGAGCGAAGCGTTTCTGCTTCAGCTTGGCAAAATTCAAAAATGCTTTCGTATGTCTGTTTATCCTCTTCTACAGGTTGCATTTCCTAACCGATTCTCGTGAAGTTTTGTAAGCAGGTTCAATAATTTTAATAGGTTTGTTTGTCGACGAAAATTGTCGAAAACTTTCCAAAAAAAGCACGCTATTTCGAAAAATATCAAAATTAGAAGCGCCGTCTTGCTTCGAATAGATATAATAAAATACCTATTAAACAGCACATAGTAGTAGTCATTTGAAAACCTCGTGATGACATCTATTAGATTAATTTTTAAACAACATACTATTTGAGCTACTTTTTAACGCTCGTACGCGAGGTCTTCAGCTCACTGAGTAACTAGTACTTAGAGGTATTACGTATTACCAGTTTCATCACTTTTAACCTATTTCGTGTACAATGCGATTAATTTAACAACATAAGCGGCAAATTTTACAGATTAAAATACATCGTTTTAAACCGCAAGCGCTCTGAACTTGGTCACTTCTGTTGTACATAGTAAATTTAATCGCGTTGTACGCAGTCCGTCAGAGATTTCCATAGACGCAAAAAGTATCGTTATAAATAAGTAAACAGTCTATGGTCCCAAAAAAATTAAACGAGCGCCAATTTCCCTCGGCGGCGGCGCAGGAAAATGTCAGCTACACGAATATGGATAGGGCTGTCGACGCACCTAAGTTTATTACGAGGAAAAAAATAGCTACCTAATTGAAACTCAGCTCATCGACATTAATCAAACAGGACTACGAGAGTTTCTTCGTTAACCTTTCTTTACCATTGTTATCTATATGAATAAATAGATGATATAAAAATGAATCCCTATTTCCCTTGGTCACGGCATCACGCGTGAACGGCTGGACCGATTTCGCTAATTCTTTTTCTGTTGTGTTTGTTACTGTCAGGAGAAGGCTATTATGAAAGAAAAAAGTAAGGAAATTGCGCGGAAAATTAGAAAAATTAAGAATACTTAACCACCATATAAAATTATTTCCAATTTAACCTTAGCGCTTTTGACACTATTTTTTAATTTAACCTTTTCTGACAATTATAACATTGACAGAATGCGTGCTGCAAGTATCGTCAAAGAGGATGTAAAAAAAGTTGATTCTGATATATTTTTTCTTAATTAATTATACTAATACGAAATCAATATTCATAGTTAATACAGGACAACGTTTGTCTGGTCCGCTAGTACCTAAATAATAAATGTTGAACATCAAACGCTCCTATTTCAAAATGTTTTGTAGTCAAAGCACTTGTGTTATGGAAATCAGAAACGACGGTGAACTGAGACATATAGAAAAGTTCGTTTTCTAATTAACTTATCCGTGGATCGAACCCGGGAATTCAGATGGCAACAGTGTGAAAACTTATGCACAAGTCACTCGACCACCAATTAGACTACTCTACACGTGTTTCGCTCCAACCCGGAGCATCCTCATGAGTTAGATCGTGCGTGAACCGACACCGAATGTTTGGTGGTTTGTGTCGCTGTCATGCTAAATGCAAGTATTGTGCACTGATATTTTTGTGGTGTGCATGTGCATTTTTTTTATGGTCTGCGGCGTTCTGGACTAGACTTGGACTACGAAGGCACAACGGAACTTCTTAAAAACAAACAGCGTGAATTGGGAAATTGAGATATGGGCATTGTGCCATTGAAAATATTACATAAAAATATTTACACGCCTAACATACTACCAAAAAAAAAAAGCTTTTAAAAAATGAAAAACCTTCAAAAACTTGAAAATTAAAAAGAAACAGCTTCAAAGTTAAATACTTAAAAGCAGGAAATAATATTACAATCATTTAATACGCATATCAATTTTAATAAAACAAGTCTTGAAGTCGGGTGGGTCTGGAGGACAACTTTTTTTATTTAAAAAAATCCTGTATTATAGTTACTCAAATTAAAGTAAAAATTAATTTTGCAACCCTAATAGAAAGAGTAGAGCGTGACCAATTTGGAAAGTATCTTTTCCTGTATACAATTCGTCGGGTGCCAGAGTAGGAACTAGTTTTGTTTGTATTTATTATTTTCTCATTGAAATCGGATGTGGGTAGGGGCGTTCCCTATTGGATACCATTATTTGTTTACAGAGGTAGTTGTTACAAATTAATATACTATTTATGTCGTAGTCTGTCATTTTCATTATGTAGTACTCTTTAAGTAGGTATGTAGTAAGAATTTGTAGGTCTAATCCTTTGCCATTCAAGATTTAACTACTAGCTAGATCTTTGTAAAATTTTATGTGACCACACCTGAACTATGTTCTTTCAGATTATGAAAATCGATTCACAACTGGTGAATACATAAAAAATACCGTCGACTTGATAACCTCCTCCTTTTTTTTAAGTTGGTTAAAAAAGTATAATAAGTATTGTATCAGTGGTCGTGTTGTCTAGCACCCATACTACAAGCTTTGCTTAGTTTGGGTTTGATGGCGCTTTGTGAATTTATCCAAGCATTTATTAGTGTTATTTATTTCAAAATACCGTGGTTTTGTCCGAGAACGTGTATTTTAATTAGCAATTCGCATTGTTATAGTTAATGGAATATATCAAATTTCCGAAGAGTATAAGGCCCGGTTTCCACCAAAGCGGAGAGGAGTTAAGGCCCTAGGTGCTAAAAGTGGCCACATTTAGCACTTTTGCGAACTACTACTACAACGAACAAAATTTTACGGAGGTTATTGTTTGTAAATAAACTATAGATAGCTTCAATCTGTACATGTGAATTTTCGATACATTATGTACTTAGCGAGCAATAAATTTAATTAAAATGAGGGCGCCACTTGAGTTATATAGGAGCCTTAAGCGGAGAGATGTAGAAAAATGAGACATCCCTTCTCTCCGCTTTGGTGGAAACCGGGCCTAAAGCAGGCTCAGTCGGGGTCAACGACACGAGGTCGCGGATTATTTGTAAGTAACTACTGAAGCCCTAGTAGTTGTTGACTGTCGTCTAGGTAAACAGAGAGAGACTTGGTAATAAACCAAAGGTTGATTTAGGTAATATTTTTTCATGCCCAATACATTGCTGATTTTTTTCTCACACACAGGAGACATATCTTCTGTATAGTGTTGATGAACATAATAGAAAACCGTTACGAATGTAACCTTTGTTGCCAAGTATTTTTCATTTACACAGGATTACACAGGATCCATCCTAGTTTAGGTGACAGCCCACCACAGTCAATTTCTCATTAAATTAGATAAGATTTTCGTACTGTATAATAAACTCTTGTATTCCATACTAATCACTATGTAACTTCTAAGATTATGGTGAGTAATAAAGGTAATTATTTGGTGCCAAATTTACGAAATTCTGTATAGGTATCTTTCCTCGTGAAAACTTGTAGCTGGTTGATAATTTCTTGAGAAAAGCCGTCTTTATTCATATTAACATTACCTATATGTTGTCTGTTTAGATATAGTTCGTAACATAGAATATGTGCTCCAAAAAATTGAACTTCGATATTTTTTGGAGAGTTCTTAAAAAAAGGAAGAAAAACTCTTTCTAAGCGAATTCATTCTAACCTTCATTTCATGAACTTTTCGTAAGTATTTAAATAAATGTTTTTTTGTGAGCTTGTCGGCAACAGATTGAATTAATTAAATTATTTATTTTCCTTTCTCTTCTGCACACCATTCTCACTAGATGATGACATATTCACTGTAATAAAATAAATTACAGTCACACAATTCAAAGAAAAATTCTAAAGAATTTGCGCCAATGCTTTTTTTAAATTTCTTCTGTAGCCGTAAAACAATGCAGGTATCATCTTACGAATTTGCTATTACTTTCCTCTACGCCATAAACTTAATATAGTAATAAGTCTATGATTCTACCGAAGAGATCGCCGTTTATAGTTCCATTTTCAAAAATAAAATTTTCTTTTTTTTTATATGAAACAGTAATAAGTCGAGTCTTTATTCGTGATTATTTTACCTATGAATAAAGAATTTTTCGTTTTTGTAAGCTCTTTGGTAATAGACAAAAATAAAAATAAAACTTATTCCCTTAGGAACCCCGGAGCTTGGACGAATATTTATTCGTATATCCCCGGAGGTAGATAAGAGGTCCCTATTTAATAAAATGTCAAAAAACAGTCGAGTGCGAGTTTTGTACATTTTTTTATACTAATTTTATATAAAAGCACAAAAACGTCATCTGTGTGATTGGGTTTTCTCGCCTCGATGTAAAATGTACTATTTTTCACTTATGTTCGAACAAAACTCTACAATAAGGGATTTTTAAAGGAAATTGCCCGCTACTCGGATGGTAGCGCAGCAAAGTTAACTTTGCTCAAAGAAGGTTGTCAAAATAATAACAATATGAGTAAAAAATAAATTAAGAATGTTTCCGCCTTAGCAAACCGGAAAGAAATTTATTTTGTGATCTTTAAATAGCATTACGTCGTGGCAAAAAATACGAAGCCACAGTATAAATAAATAGCATTATAGAGCCCACATTTAACCTTCAAATATTTCCAAATTCTTTTCCAAATACTTTTCCGCGTACAGCGACGCAAGTCATACGTGACATAACAGATTTGCGGGAACGACTTATCTCGTCAAAGTAGTGAGGAAACGACTCCCCTGGGAACGAGGATTAACCCCCAAAGGGTCCCGAATATGCCCGAATTAACACGTCTGGAAGGTTGTCTTCGAAATACGTGGAGCGTTAAAAGTAAAACCTTTGTAACGTAAGTTGAATGGTTGTTGACTATTCTTATGGTTGAGAGTTGCGGATGGATTAACTGAAGGTAATATTGTACAGCTTTGTGCAGGTTGTGTGTGTGATGGTGAAATCTGAGACACTGTATAAATAAGCAGAATCTTAGCATAGTGCCACACCCCGGACACTCCATACAACCGCTCCTTTATAACTACCTATTACACAGACACTACACAGATGTCGTTTAGTACACGCGCATCTGTGTGTGTAAAGCTAGAGCTACTACGGGAATCGTGTCGCCTCACGCACACAAATAAACATATTGGTTTTTCACCATTTTAACAATAAATAATTATGTATTTAACGGTGATAAGAAGTGTTTCTACGAGTGATATCAAATGTTTTGCTTTAATTCACGCCGCTGTGCACGAAAGTTGACGCCAGCGAACAGTGAGCTTCCCATACAAACGTAATACCAAAATGATTTGCAATTTGAGCATAATTAACTCTCCTTGTGATGTTAATTGGATTAAGACAGTATTTGTCCAGGTCTGTATTAAATAAAAAAAATCAAAATACTAAACCAAATAAAAATTAATGCGAGTTACAGTTTTGTATAAAAAAAAGGGAATTTATTTTGAATTGGGTTTTTTGTATTTTGGAATTTTTTTTAATAGAAACGTAGACATATACTATCTTAATCCGAATAACATCACAAGATTAGTTAATTATGCTCAAATTGCAAATCATTTTGGTATCATGTTTGCATGGGGAGCTCACTGTTCGCCGGCGTCTTAAGTCAGTTAACTTTAAAACAAACTGTCGAATCTTTTAAGTTTTATAGTTGTCCAACTAGCCGTCGAATAACATATAAACACTATCTCCACTTGAAATGCAGATTGTATCTGGATGTTATAGGTAAGGTAATTAAGTAAATGGAATGGAGGTAAGATACCTAACGGCTGATAGTTAATCCCAATTACCTTGAGTGGTTGGAACCCACCTGGCCAAACACTATTTACTGCCCTAAAACAATTTGTCCAAACATTATTTTAATGACGCAACGCAATATATTAGTGTTTGCCTTCATACATTACACAAACACTGAATAACGTATGTTCATCTATCGAAATGTTTTTTTTGTTTAGAAACTATTTTCAGTTACAATTTTGAAGCTAATGAAGAATAAAGGCATGAGACGAGGTTAGTAAGGAGGTTTTAAACGAGTTGACGTTTTATAATTTTGATCATATAATTTGTTATAATCGTCAGTCACGAGTTAAAAAACCTTAAGAACCGTTTACCATACGACGTTTTTAAATACATTTGCGAGAAAACATCAAAGGTACCCACTGAAATATAAAAGTGTGAAATCAAATTTTCAAGTAGACCACGATGTTTTATGAAAAAAAAACAAAAGACCGTGAACAAAAACGCACGGCGTGCGGTAAAATCAATTACCGCACGCTGTACTGTCATCAAAGCACACATTTTCGAGCAACTGTATTGAAAAAACTAAATTATGTTTACGACTGTTGTCCGTAATATTCTACAACGTTATATTCTATTCATGCAATAAATATATTCTATTTTATTCTATTCTATTCTAACCCCACTCTTATCAAAAAAAGATGTATTTTTACAATTACCGTGCTATTATTTATACAAAAGTTTGTTCACAGCATAATTTAATTTACACACGTATGGCGTTAGTTTGGTGGCGACAAACCATATTGATTTTGTTGATGGCAACACAGAAGGGATGCGAACCCATTATCTGTGAGGGATCGTGCCACGTAGCGGTTACATCGTAACGGTGGCTACATTCACAGGTAAATCGTTCCGGGGTGCTGACCAAGGGTGGGGGTCAACTGAGTTTAGGGTTGTCACCTAGCATCAAGTGAACAACCATTGAAAATAATTCATGAATACTCACTATATTTTTCTATGGAATTTGAATAGGTTTATGGATAAAAGAATAGTGTACTTCTAATAAATCTTTCGTATGATATTTTTATTCACGTTCGTATCGCAGAAAGCCTGTGCCCAGCAGTCGAGCACCTATGGCATAAGGTCTTTTGGTAGGATGATCAATTAGCATAACATTAATACCGAATAAATGTTTACGCATACTTTAATTCCGCCTAAATACTATTATCATAATGATCATAAAGCATAAAATTTTATTGCAAATCTTTTTTACCTATAACGATTACTATAATCATACATTACTAGCGTAACAATTTGTAGCATAATGCATACACGCCAGCAAGTCGGTTCTGGCGTTGTTGGTCGCAATGGAACTTAACTTTCTTCTCGCTCGCTGCGCTCGCTCGTCGTCGCATCTAATCGTTTGTTTACCTAAGGTCCTAACATAAGTAGTCCATCAAATGTTTTTATAATGCCAATCAAATTAATACTGTGAAGGTAATAGTAATAAATTATGCCATTTGTATATTATGTTAAATTACTATTATGCGTGTTAAAGTTATGCGATTACTTTTATTCTCTTCAAATTTATGCCAAATGAAATTAGCACAAGTAATCATTATGCCAATGAAATCATTCTGCGAATAAAACATTATGCAAATATGCCATTATGCGAAAACTTTTATGCGAGCGAAACCGCACCCGTTAAATAGCTGTCAACCCTGTCATTACACGATATCGTTTTAGGTGCTAATCGAATTTATGCTTATTGTGTTACCTGTCCCTAAAGGGATGCCAACCGCTGTACAGTCATCACTTAATCAACAAGGACAATCTTGTTTCAAAACATCCCTTATTACAAACGTATAGAGTCCTTAATTGAATTGTGTAAGCTTAAT
Organism: Catoptria pinella; assembly: GCA_963556745.1. Classification (NCBI taxonomy): domain Eukaryota; kingdom Metazoa; phylum Arthropoda; class Insecta; order Lepidoptera; family Crambidae; genus Catoptria; species Catoptria pinella. The sequence continues at coordinate 12,352,962 of OY750770.1, forward strand.
GTGTGGTTACGTTCAAAGGTCATTCGATAGCGATATGTAACCCGTAAATGTTCCTTGTCCTTTTTTAATTAAAGATGTCCACTTGCAGATGTTTCTGTTTCTACTAAACTTTAAAGGTTTCGATAAAAAAAAAATACATTGTGATGTGACATTAACTCAACATAGTTATTCAAATTCATTCTTCGAAATATTTCAATGTTAGTCATCAAAAATAATATTGCTTTTCTCTGATAATTAATTGATATCCTAAATAAGTCGCGAAAGAAGTTAAAACGAATTTTGAAAATCAACTCGGCACTCTTTAAGAGCCCCCGGTAACGATCATAGCAATTGTCCATTTTTTTGTCAATGCTATTGTAGAGCAATTCAAGTGCACATGTAAACGATCAATTTTCGCGTCAATGAGCGTCAATGACGGAAAAAAATGACAATCGCAAATTATCGTTACCGTAGCGACAATGCGACGTATGACGACCTCCGTGGTCGAGTGACTTTGTACACCGGTTTTCAAGGTGTCGCTATCTCTGAGGTCCCGGTGATCGATCCCCGGTTGGGTCAATTTAGAAAAACGAACTTTTCCATATTGACTCAGGTCTAGGTGTTTGTGATACCACCCTTGTCTCTGATTTCCATAACACAAGTGCTTTAGCTACTTACTTTGGAATCGGAACAATGTATGTGATGTTGTCAAATATTTATTTATTTAATGCTGCTGTTGTATTTAATTTTATTAGTACATAAATGAACATTGTAAGCCTTTGACGCAGCGGAGATTTTTAAGCTGCGACATTGTTTTTTAGACGAATTACAAATTAAAAGTTGTAAACCCAAAATACTCTAAAAATAAAGCGATTTCCGCCGTTAGCTGTTTTATGTGCTATTAATTTTGTTCGTAGATATACATTCCCCACTTCATACAATCTGGGGCATCTGTATCGCTTTCAAGCGCTGGCCTCGGGGCATCCGCCGCAGAGTTGTGTTTGGTAGCAAATATTATGTAGTAATATCTCCTTTCTCATTTCTTTAATTTAAAAATAAAAACTTTTCTTTTAACGCATCACTATGAACTGCGTCAGAAACCTTCTTCGTTTTACGCTTCCTTTTTGTATATTCAAACTAAATGGGTTTTATACATATTACTATTGTTATGATAAGACTAACACCAAAACTAACACTAACTAGTGGCTCAGTGAGCTGTAGCGCTCTCGTTTGTGCGCAAAAATCAGCTAAATTGTATGTTGTTTAAAAATTAATCTAATAGATGTCGCCACGAGGTTTTAAAAGTAGTACTATGAGTGCTGTTTAGCAGGTAATCTTTTATTATATGTATTCGAGGCTAGATGGCGCTTCTAATTTTGAACATAATCCGAAATGGGTGTTTTTTTATCGAAAAATTTCGAAAAAGTGCGTCGACAAAAATCTATATAATTTTTCACGGAGAATCGGTTAAGAAATGCGACCTGTAGAGGAGGACAAATGGACAACCGGACAGAGATAGAAAAGCAGTTTAACCGACGGTTTAAATAAATTAGGTAATAAAATAAATACTATTTTTTTATGATTTAATTACAAATGTTTAGTTTTGTTATAGTTTTCAGACTTTCCACTGCACTTGTAGTATATAAGATGATATTACTAGCCCGTAGTTCTAGGTCAACGGGAAGTACCCCAAATATTTTGAATCCTTTTAGTTTCGAAATATTCGTTTTTTGCGGCATAGACGGCCGTATCTTTTATCTACGTTAACTTAAAAGTTTGTTTTTTCACAGCTTCAAGGCACTATAAACCTTAGTATATGGTTTCAATTTCAACTCAATACCTCCACGCGTTTCCGAGATAAAGGGTCTTGACAAACAGACAGACAGACGAACAACAAAGTGATCCTATAAGGGTTCAGTTTTTTTCCTTTTGAGGTACGGAACCCTACAAAGAATAAGATCGTCAAAATCTCTAAAATTAAACTTGGATATAAAAGGCAGTGTATTTACAGAGCGACATCAGATAAAAAAACCGTTAATTCAGGGATGTCCGACGTAATCGTCATTTTTGCATAACCTTCAGCGAATTAAGTTGGGACATACGAACGAGTATTGCGTTAAAGAACATTCTAGAAATGACTACAAAAGAAAAAAAATATTGTTGGTAAATGCTTATTTTGTTATCGCTACTTCTGTATTATGATTCCATAAACACAAATTAATTTGTAAATACATTATATTGACAAATTTATGTGTGGTAAGTTGTTTATCGTTTTTTGTAATGTACAGCCACGTCTGAAAATATGTATGCAGTTTAGAACTTTGTCACTTTGTTGTAATTGTTATTTGTCATTGACTTCTGTTCAAAAAAGCAATATCATTTAAAGTGACAAAGTTTTGAACTGTATACAAATTTATAGACGTGACTGTATCTATTTACTGAATGGGCACTTGTTTGTAACCGAGACGTAGTTAGTACGCAGCAGCCTATGTGATTAATTTTGTTTGACAGTATTGGAATCTAGAAATGTGAGAAGACATTAGTTGAGCACATCTTAACAAAGCTTTCCAACTTTTGTAACTACTTAAATATCAGTCAAATGGCCGAATACTCAAACGTTTTTTTTTCAACTTTGAGAGGCTCTCAAACATCATCCTGGCGCATTAAATGTCAAAGATACGACAAAGACAGCATGATGTTTGACGACCTCCGTGGTCGAGTGGCTTTGTACACTGGTTTTCAAGGTGTCGCCATCTCTGAGGTCCCGGGTTCGATCCCCGGTTGGGTCAATTTAGAAAACGAATTTTTCTGTATTGGCTCAGGTCTGGGTGTTTGTGATACCACCGTTGTCTCTGATTTCCATAACACAAGTGCTTTAGCTACTTACTTTGGAATCTGAGCAATGTATGTGATGTTGTCAAATATTTATTTATTTATAAAATATTTAGGTTTGAGCGCCCCTCAAACTGAGTATCGTTTGAGTATTCGGCCAATAGCAACATAAATTATGTCAATTTGAGCACCTTTTAACGGAGCAACAGCTAATTTACTAATTAATGTAGGCGACAGAAATCATTTTGGTTGAGTCAGTTTCAGTAGATAACCGCCGACGTTTCTTAAATTAATTAGTTGCGGTCCTGGTCGCAATTTAACACCGTATGTTTCCATTTACAGCTCTTTGGAGGGCAGTGAATATATTTACATGTGAAACGTTATATTTGGCGGGACCTCCATTGCACCTACGGGATAAATGCTTGCAGCTATGAATAAATAATCAACATTGTCTTTGACGGTATGGTGTTAACGGATTCGGGCGCATCACAACCGGGGTTTAGTTAGTTAGGATTCTGTATAGTCTATGTATCCTCACTTGTTCTATTTAGTAAACAATTTTGACAGTTGTCATATATGTCATTTAAATTTAAATCGTTATTGAAAAATATGTTGTCTTATTAAATCAAACTGTCACTAAATAATAAGTAATTTTAAGACTTAAGATAATGTAAGAAAACCATTTGTTGTATTTTATAATTGTTTTTTTTAAATAAAGAGTTGTGTGAAGATTGTTTACCAAATAAGACAAGTAAGGATAAACAGACGGAGTAACTCTAACAGGCTATTTAACTAACTAATTTTTCGTTCATATTTCAGATTAGTAATTTAAAAAAAGCAAAACGTCTTATTGAATATAATATATTCAATGTTACGTTTTTAACGAAATGTTTATTTAATCTTATTCACCCTAAATTTTGATTTCGTAAAATTAATTATTTCGTTGTGGTTAAATTCACGATCCATAATAATTATTTCAGAATTTTCATTTCCTTAGTTTTATCTTTTATTTTGTTAATTTATTCCCTCTGGCAATTTTCCGTACCTACCTATACTCGAAAAGGTTAATAAGGTTGTAAGCATTTAATTTACTTTAATACATAAAAGAATATATTTTTTTTTATGTTATGTTTATTAAGTTTTTTATTGCTACGTTTATTTTTTAATTATTACAACCACAAACGTTTTCATGGTAAGTAAATAATATTTTTACCTAAATTACACCTTAGGGAAGTAACTACTTATGTGGCTTAGGTAGCAGTTAAAGTCAAATATTACAAAAGAAGGTCATTCACCTCTCCCATCTTTTTCAAGAAGTCTAAAATGATAACACTTTTATTGCCAATCGATTTTCAACCTTATATCAGGGTAAAACCGTGCGGTTATTTGTTCGAAGTGCATCTAAAATAAGGGAGGCATCTCTTGAGGACCGAGGATATAAATTGAACAAACAATGTATCGCAGAGTCACAGAGTATAAATCTACTGTGAAGATCAGAGGAAAAGCTTCATAGAGTGCTCCAAAGATGTTCGAAAACTCGCACGGTGCACTCTACAGTTGTGCGTGTAGTACTGTACCCGCGCTTTTCGTGTGTTCTAAGCTTTTATTCTGGTTGTTTATTATTCCTGTGGCAGAATAGTCTCTCAGCGAGAGCGAGTAGCGACCCTCTATGGGGAGTCATCGATTCTCAAAGCTTCGCCAAAGGGAATTTGAGCGTTGCGAGCGCGACACTTTTAATCGATAGGAAACATTTTGTAATATGTCTAATAGTAAAAGTATTTCCCTTTGAAAAAATAATGCAGGCAGCAAACAAACGGTGTTCTTAAATGTCAATGTTTGTATCTAGTCGTCTGTAAACAGTCTGTAAATTAATGTCATGTTTTCTGTAGTCTCATCTACATTTGGTAGGTGAGTGATTATACCACCACTTACTCGGACTCCAGAGCCTCGTTGGTAATCCAGCAGGGTGTGCCACGGAAGCCGATTGTCTTCCGCCGCCATCCGGCGCGTGCGGTGACATTTGGGATGGTAGAGATGTTGATTAACTTCCCTCTTTAACCCGTTATAATAAAAAAAAAATCTTGTTTGTATTACTTTTATCAATGAGCTGGTGACATTGATTTGGAATAAACGGGGATCAAACTCTACACTAAAACTACATCATGCAAAACGTGATCTTAATCGCGTTTAAAATCAATGGTGAAACCGGTCTTAGAATGCAACTTGTGAACTAAAGTAACACTGCAACTACTTAATACAAATTCTTTTTTTTCAATGAAAAAATTAAAGCGTCATAATAATTTAAGCTGGCTTAACGGTCAAAAGTAATAAGATTATAAGTTTGAAGATATTTATGTAAAAAATGAAGTTATAATATGTGTAAAATAAAGTGTGAATAATGATGCTTCGGATTCGTGACTATATCACCAGCTGTCAGCTAACAGCTTTTTACTCTCAAGCGTAAATTCTTACAACGTTTCCAGAATATGGAATTATTAACTATACACTAGAATAACATATTGACGAACATCTATTAACATAAAGCTATCGTATTACACTCAACGGCACGTCAGACTATTCATGTTGACCTTGTAACAGTCTCGATGCCGTATGTGATAAAAGCTGATTTTGTAGTTTACTGTTTAACTTATCAAGCTGTCGTCTGTACAAATAGGTTGAATTTCAGATTGGCTACTTACCGAAACAGGTTGGGTCTTGACTGATAGTCTCATGTTATACAGCACTTCAGGACTAGCTAAAGAGGTATTTTATCTAAGGAAAATAGGGATCTAGTAAAATACAATACGTATATATTGCTTATTCAAAGACCAATTACTTGGTACATCAACTTTAATGCTACATAAATAAGTAAATAAATAAATATTTGACAACATCATATACATTGCTCCGATTCCAAAGTAAGTAGCTAAAGCACTTGTGTTATGGAAATCAGAGACAACAGTAGTAGCACAAACACCAAGACCAGAGCCAACATAGAAAAGTTCGTTTTCTAAATTGACCCAACCGGGGATCGAACCCGGGACCTCAGAGATGTCGACACCTTGAAAACCGGTGTACAAAGCCACTCGACCAAGGAGATCGTCAAAAATACCAACATTAAAACCAATGACTTAGATGTTGTATACTACACTTATACCTCCATTGTAATGATACAATAATGATAAATAATAATAATTTTAATTATACATGAGTATGATAATAATAATAATAATAATAATAAAGGATTAAAAGACCGGGTAACTTTTGACCCGTGAATACAAATAATAAGTTTCTGCAGTGCATTGGGTACGTTTGCGCAGATGCACATAGACGATTTTTACGCTATCATGCGGTTTATAGTTAACTGCACATTTTATAGTTTTACTTACGGTTCACAAGATGTATTGTTTGTGCTAAGACATATTTATTTTTAATACAATATCAGTGATTGAAGTCGTGTATAAATTTTAACTTTCCTCTCCGACCAATAATTTATGACGGAGCGTGCGTGACGCGAGGCGTGGGAGTATTGATGCGTTTTTGTTTTTAATAATAAAGCTTTTTTTTCTATTTTAAATTACTCGTTTTCTTGGTCAGTTTGTGACGAACACTAACCAGCATCAAGATGGATACATTTCGCAAGTTTTCTTGTCAGTGACGTGTTGTAAGCCAGACGTCTGATTGATGTTGGTCGTTCGCTACACAGAAAGATTTTCATCCGCCATCTTGAGATTTCCGCTATGTATTTTGCCACTTGAGGATTGTAAGTGTAGTAACTTATCCTTAAATTGTAAAAATGAATTGTCTTTGAGAGTAATAATGTTATTATTAGGAGTGTTTTCTCGCAAGGGTAAAAATTGAACTAAAACAATATCTGAAACAGAAACAATTCGTGTGTCACAGCCATGCAAAGTTTGGGAGCCGCTGTCAATGACCCTCTCAATATTTTACGCTACATTGCGCCCCGCGTCGCCCGCCGGGAAAGCCCAGTGGACACCTCCCATTGTCTGCGGTGTTTTATGAAGATTGCCCAGAATTGATGACCGAGTTACATCTATAAAGATTCATAAATAAATATAGGTTTTCTTCTAAATTTGGAGCAAGAACCGAATCACACCACTCTCTTTACATCATAAAACTTCTATCATATAAAAAAAACAAATATATTTTACTTCATACAAATCTCACAGGCTAAAATGAATTGACACAATATAATAATTTAGAGTATTTATGAATAAATATCACGATCCTTGTATGAAGCGATAGATACAGTTACCATTGTTTTAATCAGTATCAATAGAAAAAAAAATGAAACGTAACATTTAAGTTTTGAAGTTGAAATTGAAAAAATTCTTTATTCAAATAAGCTCATATAATAAGCATTTTTAAAACGTCAATTCTTTTACGTCTTTTAGCTGACAAGAACCACCGCGGAAATGATTAAATGATTAAAATTTAAGTAAACACAATCCCGTTAAGTTATAAGTTTTACTAATGACAACAGCTATTACGTCATTTCAAATACAATTTCACAGCTATAACAATGGAAAATGTCAGTACTTCCGCATACAATTTACATTCATCGACGCATCGAAAGCTGTAATAAAAAAAACGGTCAAGAGCGAGTCGGACTCGCGCACCGAGGGTTCCGTACTTTCCATCATCATTCTGAAAAGTTTACTATTTAGAGACATCGTTTTATTTTTCCTGTAATCTTTACATATACTTCTATCACATAAAATAGTTTCAGAATTTTCTCTATGCAAACTTTGGAGATAAGGGACGGGGGAACGGTATTTTTTTACATTTTTCATCAAAAGTCGAAAACTATGCGTCTTAAAAAAATAAAAAAAATGTTTGAGAATTTGCAAGCGGCGCTCTTACATATGATACCCCATATGCCCCAGTAGCCTCACATCGACTTTTTAAGACCCCCTTTCAGTCCCTGTTGCAAAAAAAAATATAAATATTTTTATTTGCATAATAGTTGGGCAAACGTAATTAAAAACTATTCCAAATTTTAAGTTGATAGCATTACAGTTCTCGAGATATCCAGCTGTGACAGACAGACAGACTGAGTCGCACCATAAAGGTTCCTTTTTCCATTTTGGTACGGAACTCTAAAAACAAAGGGAACCATTAAACTTTATCTGTATATACAGGGGGTTGCCGCACAAATATCATGGAGCATAAATTATGTTTGGAGACTATTGCTTCCATTCAGTTGGTAAAGGTTCCGCATTCTATTTGTATGATAAATACGATTGATATACAAATCGGCTGATATATAAAATTACATGGATGATGTAAACTTACATAATTAATGTTTTATATTTAACGAGCGGACCCGACTTCGTCCTGTCAAAAAGATTTGTAATGTGACAGTTTTTTGTTCCTACATATTTTATAGTCGGGGCAAAAAATTCTCCTGAACAGAACCGTCACCCTTATTCGATTTTTTCTCGCCGTAATAACCATCCTTGAACTTCAACGAACATTTAAAAAAAAGAATTGGCCAAATTGGTCCAGGCGTTGTTGAGTTATGCGCTTAGCAACACATTTTGCGATTTATTTTTATATTATAGATTAGATAAAGTATTACTATTTGCTCCATTTTAGCCGATTGTTTATTTTTTTTTAGTATTATGTGTCATTTTTTTAACCGAGTGTTTATTTTTTAGTATTATGTGTCATTTTTTTAGTATTATGTGTTATTAGTAATAATGAAGTGGCTTTTGGGGGCAAATAGTGCGATCTATTAGCTATTTCAATTAAGCTACGTAGCAGGGCGTACAGCATGTGAAATCATACACAGTACAAAAAGCAGCCATGAAAAGTCTTGTAAAATAATTTAAAGGGTCCTCTTTGCCATATCTCTTGTGAGAAATAATGAATAAACACACATCACATCATAGCTACGCTGGCTACTACGCGACTTTATGTACTCGTACAGTGTAATCAGCGCGACGCGACGCCGTCAGTTCACGGCAAATTAATTTACGACTGAGGGGAGGCTCGGCCCTTCAAAGCTGGGAGGTGTACTAGGCATAATTTACGTGGCAAATACTGATATTTTTCCTTTAAAAGGAGGAAATTGTACGCAGTTCATTAATGTGTTACAGTATTTTTAATGCACTGAGCAAGAAACCGATGACTAAAGACTGACTGCATCAATTTTTCGAAGTTCAATAATGCCTACTGAGCCAAAGTACAAAAGGAAAACTCTTTTCAATGTTGTTTTTTTTTATTTGAAGAACGATTGTCTTTTGTTCGAAAACTCAAAAATGTTTATGACAATAATTGGGAGTTTTTGGCGCCATTTTGTCGAGTTCGGTTTGGTGTCTATTTTAATTATTTTCAAATTGATTCATAGTGGATATTGTGTCTTAAAATTGGTGCAGTTATATGGTACAAGTGTCTTCGCAACTGAACAATATGTGGGATAATTGAAACAGGCGCGATCTTGGTTGTGTGAAGCTGAGACTTTTATTGAAGTGGTGGCTTCCTCGGCAGAACTAACCGAGTAAACTGTCTTGATATACTTGGTGCCAAATGCTCCAAGCAGCATTGGAATGCGATGCACCCGCATTCTAATGAAAAATTAAACAATATCTACCACTGAACTATTTAAAACTTGACTCTGGCAAAAATTACTTTCAAGAGGAAAGTAGACTGTCACAACAAAAAAAGAAGAAGAAAAAGACAATAATTGACCCATAACTAGTTAAACGTAGTGATTCTGATATACACTTCTAAGACTTTCGCGCGTACAGTTCATTAGAAATAAAACACTTTTTACGGATTACAGTGCGTATATTATTAATTCAGGTGTTGTTTTAGAATAATTTAGTTTGTCTCTGCACTACCTATAATGTATTCTGTTTTTCAGCTTAGTTGGGCAAAAATACTTCGTTATTTCTGTCCGGCTGTTATCCTCTACGTTGCATAATTCTCAACCAATTCTCGTGAAATTTTGTGAGCAGGTTCGAAATATTTATAATTTTTTTGTCCCTATGGCGAAGATATGTTAAATTGTTAAGCGATGTCTACTCTTCGAGAAATGTATGGATTTAACGTTTTTAAATTTCGATTGATAATGAAACCTTATGTCAAACCCATACATGATTCAAAAGCGAAGCGATAACGAAGATTTGCAAATGTTACTTTGGCTAGACCCCCTGAGAAACTAGTTTTATGGCTATTTCATAGTCGGTTGTTTCCGCTTACATTAGGAAGAATAGACTAACGATTAATTTTTTTTGTTACAGGAAAGCTAGCAACTTCCTGCCATCGCAAAAGGTGAGAGGGTTAAAAATATATTTAAAAGAATTAATCCCACATTTTTTGTGTGTATGTAATATTGTGTAATATTTAGCAATGGGACTTTAAATTAATAACGGAAAAACCAGTGAGCTTGAATTCATATTTGTACATAAAAACATACCCAAGCCTTGATTTGTCTCGGCAGTGAAAAATGATGGAGGTAAGTTTTTTTTAAATACAACATTGGGTAAGTTAATAAGAACTGCATGTCATTGTTTTTGTAGCATTTTGTTTTTGCTAGTATGTACAATGAGACAGAGAATGACTAATTTGTATTCTTGTAAAAGATTACAAAAAAGAAGCTTCGTATTACATGTCAATCATTATGACTTGCTTTAATTATGATTTAATTTATGTTTATTTAGAAAACCACCTTAATTTTAATAATAAGTAAGGCTCTCCTAAATCAAAAAGTGAATAAAGATTCCGTTAGCGATTTAGAAGTACTAATAAACCTTGGAACAAAACACAAGCGCTTCTCTAACCTATTTTTATAAATAATATACTAGAAAAAGTTTGACTAGCCAGTCTCGCCACGAGGACTCTATTTAATAAACGTGACAACAACCGGACATGACAATTTTATATCCATTGCGTCAACCGTTTTGGAAAAAATAATAAACTACTCATAGCTACACCGCAATGTAAACTAAATTGTCATGTCAATTGACAAATTGTAACGTTATTAAATAGGGCCCAGGATGATTCTCAGGCGGGACCTGCCTGAATCATCCTTGATTTCAGATTTCACAATTGTTAATTGTCACGCTTCGTAACAATAATTACGTTATTCTGTGTAAATATAATTAGTCGTGATGAGTGTGTGATGTCAGTACTCAGTGAGTAGGTTTATTGTATTAAAACAATAATTTTGCTTCTTTCTTTTACAAAACTTAAGCTGTTTTCTTTCTTCGTTTGAACGTCTGGATCTTCTGATGGCAAACTCCGACAGTTTACTAGTTAGATCGTCTAACTTGCCTTGTAGACTTAATTTATTTGTTCAAAACATATCAAACTGGGCAGCTGTCACTCACTCGTCAACTAAAATATCTTAAAATATCATCAACTATTGCAGTTTGAGCTCACGTTTAATCTGTGGTCTCCACATCAGTGTTTCAACATGGCGGACTATTTTACGTCGACAAGAATTTAATACTGATATTTTTTTCATTATCTACCTACTTCTTTTCTACCACAATGATGCATTGGTTTAACTAGTGCAAACACCGTATCATTGAGATGTCCCTCAAAAATGAAAATGCCAACAAAAACCACTAACGGGAATGATCCCGTAGGAATGATACCTATGAAGGTAGGTATTCTTTTCTTGTATTTTATCAAGAATGAAAATGATTAAGAATTGCAGTGTTACTCCTAGTGCATCCTTACTAAGTGCATACTGTGCATACAACATTCTTTAGTCGTTTCAACAAAATTGCAAGTATAGTGCTTTCAGATGATGGATATAACCGTTATGGAAAGTATGAGCTAAAAGCCAGGAGTGGCAAGCGCCATAACAGCTTGAAAGACACCTGCTCTACCGACTATATTCCCTCAATTTTATAAGAAACGTTACTTTGATAACTTAATGAAAGAAAGCATTAGGCGCGATCATGAAAATAACTCTTGACGACTTTTTCTATTAAGTTAAGATCAACGAGTCCAAGTGTTAAAATATTAAAACCTGCTAAGAGAGAAGCTCCTGATGTATATACCACCATTCTTAGATTATTTATATATCTAGATATTCGATTATCGAAGGTCTAGATAGTGTTGCGCTTTTGACGGACCTTCCTTTCACAGCTGTCGTTGCTATTTAATTTTACTAGGCAGAGGAAATATATAAATATCTATTATTAAATAAGTCCGTGTCTTTCAATGTTATGACTGATTTACATAGCTTGTTCAGGTTTTTAATTCATCATAATAAAGCTGACAAAAATATTCTCCTAAATGTCCTATGCAGATACAAAGTAGCTTCTAGTAGTAATGAATAACCCTTCAGCGTCCGGAAAATGAGACACAATAAATATTCCATTGTTATCCGGCCGCATCCGTCCGCTTGGGCGTTGATGAATTAAAATAGTATTTTATTTGCAAGTAAAATACTTTGTTTATATATAACTATTATAAACAAACAGTATTTAATACTAAAGAGATACGACTCGTACCAGATCATATTCTCGGACGGGAATCGAACCCGCGACTATTGGATGTTGCTGCCGCTGAGCTACCGAATATTAAACTAGTATTGTATAAAAATAGCATTGTGAATGCTAAAATCTCATTAAAACAGTATAGAGATGGAGTAAGTGATGTATTTAATTTAAGAAAATGTTTTGCATTGCTCGCCTGTAACACAGGATTACCTAGTTCAGGCATATTATGTCTTAAGTATATTGCTAATTATGAACCTTTGTAACAAATAAAAATACATTGTAAACAGCACCAATAAAAATAAATAAATAATTCTTCTCTATTCTTTTTCCTTAGAATTTCCTTAGAAAAATTGCTCGACATTTACTGACAAATATTCGTCGGTTTACTTTCCCCAAATCGATATGAGATGTAGGTAAGTAATGAATCTGTAACTATGACTATCTACCAATTGAGAATATCGTTCAAATATTAATAAAGTTGGTATTTGCCTTCATGATTTCGTGGTGAAGTTGTGCCAGATGGCTGGTTCTCATGAAACATTGTTATGCCTAACGACTCGTGAAAGTATCTCTTATGAAATATTTGAAATGCCGTAATATAACCGTTTATTAGAGGAAAATAATCTATTAGTTAAATTGGTAATAAAATATTGTTCACGGTTTGTTAAATTACATCGTTATGAACAAACTATATCGGGATTTACACCATGTACCTGTTTATTTTTGAGACTCCGATATTTCGGCGCAGTTGCATGCGCCATGGTCACGGAAGAACTGTCGATTGTTGCGTGCGGGTAGATGTTATTGGCAGACAAATCGGTCTACCCTCCGTCTAAGTCTTTTATTATTACGTTCGATACCGGTACCACTGTCTGCAAACTCACTACTCACTCGAATCTGTTCACGACACACGACACTCACTGTATCTGTACGCGAAACGGCGCTTTTACATTTCATGTTGTTTTTACACAAACGGATTACGGGGTTCCAAACACTCGACAATTTAAACCCATCTTCACGATTGAAATTTTTGTATTTGGTAATTTCAATCGCTTCTCTGACCATTCTTGGTATGTAGTGGCGTTCTGTTGAGATAATCTGAGGGTTATGAAACTCGATCCAGTGATTTGTGTCCGAATGAATTAAATGTTCAGCGATGGCCGATTTTTGCGTATCGTTGTTTTTGACCGCTTTTATGTGCTCCTTTATACGGCATGCTATTGTGCGTTTAGTTTGGCCGATATATGAACTACCACAACTGCAGTCGATCTTATAAACACCAGGTTTCTCCAAAGGAAAACTATCTTTCGGGGACCGTAGACATTGCGATACCTTTTTCAAAGGAGTGAAGATAGTTTTTATTGCGTACTTTTTTAAAATATTTGAGACCTTATCCGTCACTCCCTTTACATATGGTAAAAATACCGGCTGTCTATCTACTTCCTGCCTCTGTAACTGGTGCTTTTTCTTGTGTCTCGGTGGAAGCTTTCCTGAATATCCATTGCTTTGTAGGACATGCCGCACGTGTTGTAACTCATTGTGCAGGTGTTCATCATCACAAAGATCATATGCACGGTTTGTTAGTGATGCCACTACAGAGTTTAGATGTCCAGGATGATGATGCGAAGTAGCTTTGAGGTAGCGATCTGTGTGTGTAGGTTTTCTGTATACAGAGTGGCTGAGCGTACCGTCAACACGCACCTTAATCTTGACATCCAGGAATGCTAAGCTTCTGTCTGCCTCCATCTCACAGGTTAGTTTTATTTTCGGATGAATGTTGTTTAAATATGCCAGATAACCTTCAACATCCTGTTTGTTTTCCTTCATTATGCAGAGAACATCATTAACGTACCTTTTTACATAGTTTGATCTCGGCAGGTGCAGTCGCGAGGGCTTGTTCTTCAAAATGTTCCATCCAGAGGTTGGCTACCACTGGAGCTACTGGACTGCCCATAGCTACTCCATCTACTTGAAGGTAGTACTGACCATTATAAATGAAGTAATTCTTCGACAAGCAGTGATCCAACAATCTGGCATATTCCATCGGGATATCATTGTTATGTAACTTTACCTTTATTATTTCGAGACACTCAGCCACTGGTACATTGGTGAAGAGCGATTCTACGTCGAAACTGACCATCAACTCATTCTCCTCGACCTTAGTGTGTGACAGAATGTCAACGAGATGGCGGGAGTCCTTAACGTATGACGGCGTTTGTCCTGCTAACGGTTGTAGTACATTAGAAACATGCTTCGCCAATTCATATGTAGGTGAACCTATTTGACTCACAATAGGCCGTAATGGCACGTTTTGCTTGTGTACTTTAGGCAAACCGTATAATTTAGGAGGCTGGACGTTCCTGGGGCGTAGCAAATATTTGACAATATCATCGTCTAATACGTGAGAACATTCCATTATCAGCGTGCGTGTGCTCCGATCTGTTCTCGCTGTTGGGTTGTAATTTACCTTTTTGTATGTGTTGTCATCACTGAGTAGCTCTAGGATCTTGTTGTCATACTCAGATGCGTTCAGTACTACGGTTGCATTCCCTTTGTCTGCTCTTAACACTATTATGTTTTGGTCTCTCCGTAGTTCGTTAAGTGCAGCCAACTCCGAAGCTGTAACGTTCGGCCGTGGTGGTTTTGCATGACGTAATGTGACGGCAATATCTTGCCTCAAAGTGTCCGCATCAATTGATGGTATTTTGTTACGTCTGATACCTTCTTCGACCGATCCAATTACATCCTCATAGGGAATGTGTCTAGGTGTGATGGCAAAATTCATCCCTCTTTCGAGAACTGACAATGCAGTGTCAGACAAGTTGACATTAGACAAGTTTACCACCGTTCGAGTTTGGGATGAGTTTTCATGGTAGGGGGTAACTGACTTCTGTTTTTGTCCGAGTAACTCGAATTTACGATCTTGTTTCACAGCACGTAGTTCTCTTATTCGCTGGGCTTGTAAGTAGGTAACACGATCGCAAATGTCAAAGTCACTAGTTGAAAGAGACTCACTGCACTGGAGATGTATCCGATACAACTCACTCTGAACTTGATCCAGTTGGTACCTGCAATTACGTATCACTTTTCGTAATAGTTTTGCACTCGCACTTCGGCAAATATCGGAGTCTCAAAAATAAACAGGTACATGGTGTAAATCCCGATATAGTTTATTCTAATAACGTCAAAAACCATGGAAATTTAAAACATTATATCGTTATGAACTTTTAATAATCGGTTCGATTTCATTCATTAGAAACAATTTGTTTCATAAAATTGACACAAAAAAATAAATTAATTGCAGTTACATTGCTGCTTTAGTAAGAACCAATGTGACAACTATCTTACTTAAAGCAGCAATGTATCTGTGGTTTCAATCGAGAATTGTTAGCAACAGATTTACGTAATCAGCCCCCTGGTGCAACTCGTATTTTTCTAGTGTAAAATAGCATTGTGAATGCTAAAATCTCAAATTTAAAAATAATCTGCGGTTGTTAAGTTTTGTACTGAATTCGCTTTACTATAATTTTAATTAAAGTAATTTTAAGACTACTAACGTATGTTGTATCATCACATCATGTGTGTATGTCTCGGAAAGTAATATCGTTTTATGGGCAGCGTTACGGGCAAAGCCGCGGGGCTTAGTAGTGCCTTTACGATTATGCCATCTTTATATCTCATAATTTTATTATATCCTTACATCTCATATTCATGCAGCTTTTTATGTTTGGTAGGCGTGATTCTTTTGTTAAACGGAATGCATTAGCATAATGTTCATTTGAAAAAGGCGGCCATAATGTTTTTTGTTTGATTGTTTAAGATATCTTTAGCAATTTTAAATAGCGTGATGGAAAATTTCTAGTATATTATTTAGTTTTAAAATATCGACATGCTACTGTAAAACCAAGATTTACCAACTCTTACATATTTTTAAAATGTTAGATTTTTTTGTAAAGACTTTAAACTTTATACTTGATTTTATCATTAAATCAATTAATTAACTGTTTTTTTAAAAAAACAAGGTTTACCAACCATCATTGGTAAATCCTAGCATATGCCAAACACCAATGGTAAAAGCACGAAAAATTCTCTCTTTTATATAAAATCCTTACATTTACCAACTGGTTGTTGGTAAATCTTAAGATTTACATGTCAAACCTAAGATTTAACAATATACGGACTTTAACTGTAAAAGCCCATAATATATTGTTAAATCTTATTCTGTAATGAACAGATATAGCTCAATTTGAGTATCAATTTGAATTTCGATGCTATGTGAAATTTTGAGATGATGTTTTAATACTGTTCCACCATTTCTCTAGATCTATATCAGTAAATCATATTAATTTTATTAGCTTATTCTTATCTTAAGTAAACATTAGATGAAAACATCGTCTCCTGCTTCGTAGTCGAGCAAGCATCGGGCTGCCAAATTATTTGGTTAATAATACATAGTTTTAAGCAATTGTGCCTGTCAACTGCTGATTCATTCCAACCTTGAAGATATTAAGATCTCAACCAGCAATAATTGAGCATATTGGCTATAATTATAGTCAACACTAACTTCAAAAGGAACTATGTCTCCAAACATTTATAAGAACATATCATATTGGGTGGGTAACAAAAATAAACTTAATACAATAAAACATGAACTATGTGTTTACTTGATAATTATACTGTAATATTTATTAATTTTCTAATGCTCAACAATCTAGTACAATGTGACTTAGCGATTTACTTTGATATTGCGATTGATATGATTTTTCTAATTACAATAATGACTTATAATTAAATTACAAATTTTAAATTTTGCCACAATTACTAAAAATCATTCAAGTGCAACTGCAAACAAATGATTGCTACAAACAATATACCGATACATTTACCTTATTATGCTCAGCCGGCATCAACGGCAATATTAAAGTGAATTACACCCATATTCACAAACATTATATTATGAGGTCTCATAGTGGCCGCGGACACAGCGTCCCAACTACCAATCACACGTAACACGTAAAACAAACGAATCACAGAGCTCTATTTCAACGCAGTGTGTTCGAATAGGCTAGGGTTGTTTGAGTATTGTTTCACTAAGCTTTTGCGCTTTTGAATGACAAACGAGAAGTTTTAACCTTATGCTAAAGTTCCGGTAAAGTTTTGGTACAATTTTGTACTTCATGTTTCAAATAACAAAAACAAACAAATTAAGAATGTCACAGACATTTTTCACATTAAAATTACTGACACGCAGAGACATTTGATGACACGCAAGCAAACTATATCTAAACTAGCGACCGCCCGCGACTTCGTGCGCGTGAACAGTTATTTTTCTATTCCTCGGGAACAGTACATTTTTTCTGGATGTAAGGTACACTATGTCTTTCCTGTACCCTGACAACGTGTATGCAAAATTTCATAATGATCAGTTAACAGACGTGAAAGCGTAACAAACAAACACACTTTTGCATTTAATATTTAGTAAGTTTATGAATTACTTTTTATAATGGATTTTATAATGTAGGTTATTGATACTGGTAGTATCACAGAGCAAAGAAAAAATGTAGTATAAACTTTCCTAAACTATATGATTGGGTAAATACTGCTCGATGACATTATCCCACAATTCAATATCTTCCTTTTCTGGGTGTGTGCTGGCTACGAACTTGTTGCCAATTTCCAAGTAGTTCTGATCCTCAACATTGAACGGCAGCCACTCAACTCCAACACTTTCGTCAGGTGTTGGATTCCTTAAATTAAAATTAAAAATACATAAAAAAACACACGCCAATTTTAACACAAAAGAAATGCACGGTATTTATGTAGAAATCTGAAATACGTTAAGTAAATGATATGAAGTTTAGCAGTTGTTAGAATTGTTGGTTTGATTAATTCTGGGAAGAAACGGACATTATAATTGAAACAAAGTTTACGGTATCTACAGAGGACGTGCTTGAGAAATTCATGCAAATAGAAGAAGAAAAATAAAGGTTATTTTGTTAGCCAGTCTAACCATTAATCTGACCAAAGTTAGTAATCTCAATCATCAACATTTCATGTAAAAAAATCAACTTACCCGAATTTTGCAAAATTAGTCCACATCTTCGTTATGTTGTCGATTAGTTTGAATGTATCGCAGTTTTCATCGACTTTGGGTAACATTAATTTCGGCTGGAACAGGTACGTTAAGTCATCGGCGTGACAGACTGTAATTCTATCTTTGACTAAATCTCCGACCCCAAAAAGATTTGCAACTTGGTTTCGTTCAGTCTTACACGTAAATTTATAAAGATAGACTTTGTGTTTCTCAGTGCTTGCGTAAAATTTGGCTCCTGTCACAACCCCATGTATGAAAATTTCCATACTCAAATATTTTATAAGCCCGTCACAATTATCTTCAGCTTTTAGGCCGTTAGTAAAATAATGTTTCTTAATTTGTCTTGCAACCTCTAGCTGGTCTTTTATTGATAGTTCGTATGCTAAATTCCTTGGAACAAAAAATTCACTATAATCATCCGAGATTTGAAACATTTCGTCAGGTTTTAACTTTGAGAATGCATAAAGCCCTTCATCTTCTGTATATCCAGTGATCACATCGACTCCCTCGTGTATTCCATTTCTGAGGACGTCATAAACATTACCAAAGAAAAACCTCTCATTACCAAAGTCTTTTTCATTTACAATGCCAATATCAAACTCATAATTCTTTTTTGCTAAATGCGCAGGTAGATCGAAGTAAACCAATTTCTCTACTGGCAGTGTTTTGAAAAATTCGTAGAGTTCTGTATCGTCTTCAGAATATAGTCCCTGCTGTCTTGCTAGCTTGAGTGCTCTTTCTCGTGGCTCAAAAGCTATGAAAACATAATTTGCAGCGCATCCGCTCTGAGCTATAGCTCTATTGAAAAGACCTTTAGTCATTGGTGAAATTAAGTGGTAACCAACGCTTGCTCCTCCAGCACTTTCTCCAAAGATTGTTATATTGTCAAAATCACCTCCAAAATTCCCGATGTTGTTCTTTACCCACTTAAGTGCTAGGACTTGGTCTTTCATACCCGCATTGCCAGGTATATCTTCTGTATCCAGGCAAAGAAATCCGAGTAAGCCCAATCTATAGTTTATAGTGACTACGATGACTCCGTGTTTGACTAGAAATTCTGGTCCATAGATCATGTCATCGCCACTTCCCGTTATAAATGCTCCTCCATGAATCCAGACCATCACTGGTAGGGGGCTGGATGGGTTGATATCTGGGCTGTACACGTTGAGGTACAGGCAGTCCTCGCTTCCAATCATAACTGGTGGATTCATGACATCTATTTGGTAGCAGACTGGACCATGTTCTTTCGCGCTTCGTACTCCATCCCAGGGTTTAACTGGTTGAGGTGCCTGGAAAAAGAATCGATCAAATAATAAAGGCTTAGGTACATATTTCTGTAATCTGACAATACTAAACTTGACTCAACTTTACGTAAATAGTAACAAAGAAACACAGACAAAACAATTATGTGATTGTGCTTACTCTACTATATAAATTACAAACAGAAATAACCGGGGCCAAATAAACTTCAAGGTTAACCATCATCTAATTGCTTCATGAGAGTGTTACGCATTTACCGTATTATTTATAACAAACTAAAGAGCATCGGATAGAATAAATAAAATACTTGCTTATAGAGTGTATAGGTATGTTCCTTCCTTACGACCTTCGTTTGAAGACCTTCATCGAAGAGTGGCTTTGTACACCGGTTTTCAAGGTGTCGCCATCTCTGAGGTCCCGGGATCGATCCCAGGTAGGGTCAATTTAGAAAACGAACTTTTCTATATAGGCTCAGGCTTGGGTGTTTGTGATACCACTGTTGTCTCTGATTTCCATAACACAAGTGCTTTAGCTACTTACTTTGGAATCGGAACAATGTATGTGCTGTTGTCAAATATTAAAAAAATATATTTAAAATATTTATATTTATTTATTTATTATTTACGAAAAGTAAACAACAACATTTGTTTTACGACTTTTCCAAAAAAAGAAAAAAAAAACGAATTTCCATAAAAAAATATCGGAAAGTCGTAGACAAAGTTGTACTTTATAATGTTAGAAATCTACTCCTGCGAGGTTTTTGGTGTTTTACAAATACCCCTGTATAAATTGAGCTTTTTAGGAATAATACGGATAAAGTTTATTATAGTGTCCGAGGCTAGGAACTAGTAAACAAGTTTAGTGCTTCCAATAATTGTAATATTTATGTGTCAGTCCTGTTAAGACACATAAGCTCTTTCTTTTGATAGCACTTTTGAAATAAGTCGTTCCTTACTCAGATGAGAATCGAAATTGAAATTTTAATTGTAATAATCATCGACAATTTTAATTTGGTATGGATTTAATAAGTTACCTTAAACCTCAAATCTCCAACGGGTGGCTCAGCAAACGGGATCCCCTTGAAACTGTAAAACTGCCCCCCATAACTGTCTTCCACAATGTCACCTTCCAACAAGCCCTCGTTTACTTTAACTTGTGCCATGTTACAACCTGAACTGACTATCACCACAGCCTATTGTATTAAATAAATAAAAAGTATTCCGTATGAGTGACCTTGCCCGCTGAAAGCTGAGCTATGTATGACTAATACACTGAGTGCTTTTCCGTATTTATATAACTGACCGAATTCATTATTTATTCTGTGCGGAAAGGTTAAAAACCTTTGGATTATTGGACTTCAGCTTATGGATGATTATTTGAATACATATTTAAATAGGGAAAAGTTCGTTCCGAGTAAGGAAATGTTACATAATGACGTTGATGTAGTTTTTTAGGGTTCCGTACCCAAAGCGGGAACCCTATTACTAAGACTCCGCTGTCTGTTTGTCACCCGGCTGTATCTCATGAACCGTGATAGTTAGACAGTTGAAACTTTCACAGATGATGTATTTCTGTTGCCGCTATAACAACAAATACTAAAAAACAGATAAGGACTGATTTTTCAATGCCCAGATAAAATGTATCCGTTTGATGACGTATTATACCGCCAAATTGAAAATTTTGGCATTTGTTTGTCTGTCAAATATTTTGAATAACTTTTATTTAATTTGGTTAATATTTTAACTGACTGATATCTGTAATCTAAGGATTGAAAAATCGACCCTAAAATTAATATTTAAGGAGGCTCCCATACCACAAACGAGATTTTTTTGCTCGTTTTAGCTCAATATTGATAACGGCAACAGGTAGACGCATGAAATATTCACAGAATATTTTGTTTTATATTTAATTTAAAAATAAATAGTTAAATTAAAATGAAAAAATATTTAAGGACAACAGATATGATTTTTTTGCCGTTTTATAGATAATGGTACGGAACCCTTCGTGCGCGAGTCCGACTCGCACTTGGCCGGTTTTTAATCATCATTGTTCAATATCTAAACTGGCTCACTAATTCTTAGCTTTCTTAGATGTTTAATTAAATGATCGGTGCTGCGTATATTTAATTTTATAATAACTTTATACTTTAAAACTAAAATTGCAATAGTTATGACGAAGTCCGATATTTAATAAATTTTTATTATTTGTTGTTATAATAACTAAACTTTGGAATGTTTGGTCTTATTGGTACAGTTTAATTAAATGCATTTATAGTCATGGGAAGGTATAAGTAAATCTAAATAAGTCAAGACATTTTGATGAGATGAGTTACTGTATATCTATTGTATTTTATGTCTTATTTTGATAATTGTCAGCGAGGTCAAAGTCCAAGTAATTCGTTTGACGTTTCAGGACAATTAAAAGACTATTAGGGGCTGTGGAAAAGTTCAATCTTTGTACTTTGACCGGTCAACGGTTTTGATAGGGTAGCCGTAGACGTTCCCTTAATAGGGAGTATTAGGCATAGAACTGACGGATCGATTTTCACTCACACCCGCTGCTGTTGTGGGTTAGCTTAGCCCCAAATCCAAAACTTAGGCCTGGCTCAGTGCGACGCGAACCATCCGTGCGGATACATCCATCGCGGATTTATTGTACTACACGTTCACTACATCATTGCCGCTACCTCCCGGCCCGCCTCGTCATACCGCACCCCCTGCGTCGCCTTTCTAGTACGGCTAGCAACGCAAAGCTTAATTTTTGTTTCTGTTGATTTAATCATTACGTTTGTTATTTGTGTTGTTATAATGATTAAAAGAGTAAAGTTTCTACATTATGGCGAACCTAACTTGTTATGTAAAATTACACTCTTTGAACAAGAAAAAAATGAAAAACAGTCGAGAAACATGATTATTTTTTTGTCTACAGTACCATTAGCTGTGACGTCATAACGGTCGTCGACGGCAATCACGAAGTGAACGCGTAGTATGAATCTGCATGGCGCTGGCGGCGGAGAGCTCTTTGTGAACGCACTGACTGTGCGAGACAGGAATATCTTTAGACCATTAAAATTTATCCCTAAGAAAAGCAACTGTCCAAAAGTTGGTATTGAGAGTTTTGGTTGCTGATAATATGGTGATGATAATAAACAAACTTCAAAGTAGCATTATTCAAAACAAACATAGTTTTTAATGGCGCTAGAAGTCGAATAGAAAAACGCTATATCTTAATTGCAGACTGCAAAAAGTTTATTTTTTTCATTATTTTCCTTTATAATATGTAGGTAGGTATGTATCCTGAGATTTTAAATGAACTCAAGTCCAGCTTGATCGAAGAGGCTTTTCCAGAAGCCAACGACTTCCTTGTTAAGTTGCTGTCCGATGGTGACCTCGTCTCCGATGTCGCCGTAGTACTCGTCGTCGCCGAACTCCGGCCACTCCACCCCTGAGGAGGACGTGGTTGGCGTGCTGAAACAACAATATAATATTCTTATAGGGCTATAAACGTCGCTAATGTTTGGAAATTAACGTCAGTGTGTGTCTGTCTCATATCATAACACGCATGTGTTTGTCTACATTTAATTTGAGAAAAATTTAAACAACTTCCAAAACAAACTTAATCTGCAAAAAAAAAACAAACATTTATACTTTATACAATTTTTTTATCTGACTATGAGAGATAATAATAAACCATAGTTACAATCACAAAGAACTACGGACGCAACGCAATGATAAATGTCGAATGGCGAGCGATATTATCAGCTACAATTTTATCGGTACATTTTTATGCCATATCGATTTGATCGATGTCGCCTACGATATTTGAATATATTATGATTAAGGCATATCATATGCCAATAATAAAAAATCAATTTTAGTGTGTTTACTTACCCATACTTGGCGAAGTTGGTAAATAACGTGCATACCAGGTTGATCAGTTTACGTTCCTTCTCTCCAGGGGTCTGGACGGTGTGTTTGGCATCAAATAGGTACATAATGTCGTCCATGTGAGAGGCCCCAACGAGGCCGTATCTCTTGCCATGTTGTCCATAAACGTTTCTATCAGAGACACAAGAGAATCTATATTGAAATCTCTTACATTTGCCAGTCTTTGAGAGAAGTTTCAAAAATCTGTAAATGTCGTAAACATAAACCGAGTCCATTGAGTAAGCTGTATACTCTTTTATAGTGTCTGCAGATGGCATTTTTCCCGCAAAATAATGATTACAGATTTTATCGGCTATTTCCAAAATAGTTTTCGGTGATGATTCATGCAGCATTTTTACGGGAACCAATAAGTCAGGATATTTTGTATAAAGTTTTTGTGATTGTGATTCAAACATTGGTATTATAATCAATGCTTCCATACTGGTGTAGCCCAACAACACATCTACGTCGTTAATTCTACCATCCTTCAGAATTTGAAATGGAGATTCTGTTACAAAGCTATTTTCACCAAAATCTTTTTCTATAACGGGAGTGAAAGTAAAATATTTGAACACCTTGGTTATAATTTCTTCAGAAGTCATCACGCAAGGTCGGGTATCTATAAATTTTTCGGCTGGTACACTCTGGAAGTACTCGAGAAGCTCATTTGGATCATCCGTGTCCAAGCCTAATTGTTTCCCTAATACAAATGCGCGTCTTCTGGCTTCGAATGGTAATGCCCAATCACAGAACGGCACTCCACTCATAGGAATGCATCTTTTGAAAAGGCCTTTTGACATCGGAGACAAGAGATGGTATGCAGCGGATGCTCCACCTGCACTTTCACCGAAAACAGTAATGTTATCCGGATTGCCGCCAAAGTTGTTAATATTCTGTTTAACCCATTTCAAGGCGAGGACTTGGTCTTTTAGGCCTGCGTTCCCGGGGACTTCTGGCGTGTCTAAGCAAAGAAACCCTAATACCTCAAGCCTGTAATTGATAGTAACAAGAACGACATTGTGAGCCATCAAGAAGTCGGGTCCATAGTTTTCCTCATCGCCAGATCCCCACATAAATGCACCCCCGTGAATAAAAACCATAACCGCTAGAGGTTTTGAAGGTTTTACATTTGGGGTGTAGACGTTCAAGTACAAACAGTCTTCGCTGCCTTTTAGTATTTGATTTTTGAATAAGTCTTTTTGTGGGCAGACAGGTCCATGTTGTTTTGCTTGCCTAACTTCATCCCAGGGTTCGGAAGGCAGCGGTGCCTGGAAAGAAATTTATGAATATTAGTTGAAATAACCTTATTTATTTTTTAAATTCCGAGTAATGTTTGAACAAAAGTTAGGTGTGTATCTATTACTCCGACGGGAAATTTCACGCCAATGTAACTAAGCTTCTAATGAGGTAAGTAGTTTAATATGTGTTTTATTTCAGGTAAAACGAGTCTATTATACTGCGCATGGCCCGACATGCACTTGGCCGGTTTTTTGAGATTAAACCATTTTTAACTAAATATGCAGTGCCTCGTCCATTATATTTTCGAACTAAGCATTGCGAGATAATGACCATAAAGTCACGATAAGGTCACGATGACTTTAAAATAGATGAACAAATGTTGTATAGCGGGTGAATAGTTACACAGTGTTTTGTCCTTTTCTTTTTAATGTCAAATTTTAATCGTTTGACAGAGAGTAACCATTGTGTAACTATACATTTGCTAAACAATCTTTATTAGTAAGAACATTAGTAACTAATTGGTTGGATAACCGTCTGTAGTTGTACGTTTAGTACTATTAATTCTGTGCTGAAGTGTCCACTGCTTGTGTTGATGTTGAGAGACAACAATGTTGTTGCCAAGAGCAACACATTGGCCACATTTTGTTGCTAGTGAATCAATAAAATTGTATGTCATTTCAAATACTTATACAAGGTGTTACAAAAATACCCCTAATGCCGAATATGGTATATAGGGACCATCAAACTGAACAACTTTTACTATGGGGCCAACTCTGAAATAGCGAAAAAACATCAGCTGTTTCACACATTTTGATATTTTCGATTTTAATTTTTGTATGAAAGAGCTGATTTTTTTTCGCGATTACAGAGTTGGTCCCATAGTAAAAGTTGATCAGTTTGATGGTCCCTATATACCATATTCGGCATTAGGGGTATTTTTGTAACACCTTGTATATAATTAAGGATCATTCACACAGCTCCGGCGCGGCAACGGCGCGCCACCGGCGAGTCAACGGCAAAAATATAGTTACATACAAGTTGTACTACACTGTTCACACACATCAGTCACCTCGCCGGCATGTCACCGGCAAATCAAACGCGTATTGCTACGGCATGCCGGCCGGCACGGCGACGGCCCGGCGACGGCACGGCGACGGCACGGCACCGGCACGTCCGGCGCCTCACCGGCATGACTAGCAGGGTTGGCAGATAAGGGGATTTTTTCGAAATTTTGGGAACATTTTTAATTATCGGAGAAAAAAATAAACAAATTTTCATACAAACCGTATCTTTCATACAAAACGTTATCTAACGAAATAAAAACAATCTTATTTAGGAAAATTTTTAATCTTCTCTTCATACAAATTGATAGAGAATGTCAGAAGATAATTTCCGTTTCATATAATTTGTCAAACCCAAAATAAATAAAAGTGAAGGTAGGAAAATACTATCACAGAATACACAATAGTACAAGTACATTGTCTAATGATAATTCTAGTGAAAATTCTAAAAAATAGTATCTTTACTTGAACTTAGTGGAAAAGGAAAATTAAGTCTAATAAAGTTGCCAAAATATTACCAAAAGCAATATAAAGCATGTTTTTGAAAGTTGAAATATAATAATACTTTATTTTCATACTACAATGTACTTTTTCTCTATCGATTATAGCAACCAATACTTTATTAAAACAAAAAAGTGGCAACCCTGTTTGCCGGACGTGCCGTCGCCGCGCCGGTGACGTGCCGGCCGGCACGGCGACGGCCCGGCGACGGCACGGCACCGGCACGTCCGGCGCCTCACCGGCATGACTAGCAGGGTTGGTAGATAGGAGGATTTTAACGAAATTTAGGTTTTTTTTTATTATTGGAGATAAAATAATCTTATTTTCATTCAAATCGTATCTTTCATACAAAACGTTATCTAATGAAATAAAAACAATCGTATTTCGGTAAATTTTAAATCTTCTCCTCATACAAAGTGATAGAGAATGTGAGAAGATAATTTAATATAATTTGTCGAATTCAAAGTAAATAAAAGTGAAGGTAGTAAAACATTATTACAGAATACATAATAGTACAAGTACATTGTCTAATGATAATTCTAGTGAAAATTTTAAAAAATAGTATCTTTACTTGAACTTAGTGGAAAAGGTGGATTAAGTCTAATAAAGTTACCAAAATATTACCAAAAGCAGTATAAAGCATGTTTTTGAAAGTTGAAATATAATAATACTTTATTTTCATACTACAATGTACTTTTTCTCTACCGATTATAGCAACCAATACTTTATCAAAACAAAAAAGTGGCAACCCTGTTTGCCGGACGTGCCGTCGCCGCGCCGGTGACTTGCCGGCCGGCACGGCGACGGCCCGGCGACGGCACGGCACCGGCACGTCCGGCGCCTCACCGGCATGACTAGCAGGGTTGGTAGATAGGAGGATTTTAACGAAATTTAGGTTTTTTTTTATTATTGGAGATAAAATAATCTTATTTTCATACAAAACGTATCTTTCATACAAAACGTTATCTAACGAAATAAAAACAATCGTATTTGGGGAAATTTTAAATCTTCTCTTCATACAAATTAGAGAAATTAAATAGAGAATGTGAGAAGATAATTTAAAGTGAAGGTAGTAAAACGTTATCACAGAATACCTAAAAATAGGTGCAAATGATTCTCGACCTTATGAACGTATGAAAATTCGGTTGTTTTTTCCCATAATATTCTCGTTTACTAACTTTGCTGTTTCATAAAAACTGTGATTTTGATTAATGTCAATAAGGCCGAAAATCGCTTGTACGGTCAGAATACATTTGTCTACTGATCTCTAGTTAAAAAACGGGTGCAAGCGATTTTCAACCTTAATGACATTTATCAAATTAACTGTTTTTAGAGAAACCTCAAAGTTAGTGAATGAGAATATAGGAAAAAACATCCGCATTCCAAACGTCACTAAGGTCGAAAATCGCTTGCACCTCTATTTTTACGAATTCTGTGATAATGTTTTCTTACCTTCTTTTTTATTTACTTTGGATTCATTTCATTCAGTTCTTCCGTGACCATGGCGCATGCAACTGCGCCGAAATATCGGTGTCTCAAAAATAAACAGGTACATGGTGTAAATCCCGATATAGTTTATTCTAATAACGTCAATAACCATGGAAATTTAAAACATTATATTTTTTCTACCTATTATAGCAACCAATACTTTATTAAAACAAAAAAGTGACAACCCTGCTTGTCATGCCGGTGAGGCGCCGGCGCGTCGCCGTTGATCTGAAATGCTTGTTCACACACGTCTGTGAAGTTGACGGACGTGCCGGTGCCGCGCCGGCGCCGCGCCGGAGCTGTGGGAATGATCCTAAAGGATCATTCACACAGCTCCGGCGCGGCAACGGCGCGCCACCGGCGAGTCAACGGCAAAAATATAGTTACATACAAGTTGTACTACACTGTTCACACACATCAGTCACCTCGCCGGCATGTCACCGGCAAATCAAACGCGTATTGCTACGGCATGCCGGGCCGTCGCCGGGCCGTCGCCGTGCCGTCGCCGTGCCGGACGGCACGTCGCCGGCGCCTCACCGGCATGGCTAGCAGGGTTGGCAGATAAGGGGATTTTTTCGAAATTTTGGGAACATTTTTAATTATTGGAGAAAAAAATAAACTTATTTTCATACAAAACGTATCTTTCATACAAAACGTTATCTAACGAAATAAAAACAAGCTTATTTGGGTAAATTTTTAATCTTCTCTTCATACAAATTGATAGAGAATGTCAGAAGATAATTTCCGTTTCATATAATTTGTCAAATCCAAAATAAATAAAAGTGAAGATAGGAAAACACTATCACAGAATACATAATAGTACAAGTACATTGTCTAATGATAATTCTAATGAAAATTCTAAAAAATAGTATCTTTACTTGAACTTAGTGGAAAAGGTAAATTAAGTCTAATAAAGTTACCAAAATATTACTAAAAGCAGTATAAAGCATGTTTTTGTAAGTTGAAATATAATAATACTTTATTTTCATACTACAATGTACTTTTTCTCTATCGATTATAGCAACCAATACTTTATTAAAACAAAAAAGTGGCAACCCTGTTTGCTGGACGTGCCGTCGCCGCGCCGGTGACGTGCCGGCCGGCACGGCGACGGCCCGGCGACGGCCCGGCGACGGCACGGCACCGGCACGTCCGGCGCCTCACCGGCATGACTAGCAGGGTTGGTAGATAGGAGGATTTTAACGAAATTTAGATGTTTTTTTATTATTGGAGAAAAATTAATCTTATTTTCATACAAAACGTATCTTTCATACAAAACGTTATCTAATGAAATAAAAACAATCGTACTTGGGTAAATTTTAAATCTTCTCCTCATACAAAGTGATAGAGAATGTCAGAAGATAATTTAATATAATTTGTCGAATTCAAAGTAAATAAAAGTGAAGGTAGTAAAACATTATTACAGATTACATAATAGTACAAGTACATTGTCTAATGACAATTATAGTGAAAATTTAAAAAAATAGTTTCTTTACTTGAACTTAGTGGAAAAGGTGGATTAAGTCTAATAAAGTTACCAAAATATTACCAAAAGCAATATAAAGCATGTTTTTAAAAGATGAAATAAATAAATAATACTTTATTTTCATACTACAATGTACTTTTTCTCTACCGATTATAGCAACCAATACTTTATTAAAACAAAAAAGTGGCAACCCTGTTTGCCGGACGTGCCGTCGCCGCGCCGGTGACGTGCCGGCCGGCACGGCGACGGCCCGGCGACGGCACGGCACCGGCACGTCCGGCGCCTCACCGGCATGACTAGCAGGGTTGGTGGATAGGAGGATTTTAACAAAATTTAGGTTTTTTTCTATTATTGGAGATAAAATAATCTTATTCTCATTCAAAACGTATCTTTCATACAAAACGTTATCTAATGAAATAAAAACAATCGTAATTCGGTAAATTTTAAATCTTCTCGTCATACAAAGTGATAGAGAATGTGAGAAGATAATTTAATATAATTTGTCGAATTCAAAGTAAATAAAAGTGAAGGTAGGAAAACACTATCACAGAATACATAATAGTACAAGTACATTGTCTAATGATAATTCTAATGAAAATTTTAAAAAATAGTATCTTTACTTGAACTTAGTGGAAAAGGTGGATTAAGTCTAATAAAGTTACCAAAATATTACCAAAAGCAGTATAAAGCATGTTTTTGAAAGTTGAAATATAATAATACTTTATTTTCATACTACAATGTACTTTTTCTCTACCGATTATAGCAACCAATACTTTATCAAAACAAAAAAGTGGCAACCCTGTTTGCCGGACGTGCCGTCGCCGCGCCGGTGCCGTGCCGGCCGGCACGGCGACGGCACGGCACCGGCACGTCCGGCGCCTCACCGGCATGACTAGCAGGGTTGGTAGATAGGAGGATTTTAACGAAATTTAGGTTTTTTTTTTATTATTGGAGATAAAATAATCTTATTTTCATACAAAACGTATCTTTCATACAAAACGTTATCTAACGAAATAAAAACAATCGTATTTGGGGAAATTTTAAATCTTCTCTTCATACAAATTAGAAAAATTAAATAGAGAATGTGAGAAGATAATTTAAAGTGAGGGTAGTAAAACGTTATCACAGAATACCTAAAAATAGGTGCAAGTGATTTTCGACCTTATGGACGTATGAAAATTCGGTTGTTTTTTCCCATAATATTCTCGTTTACTAACTTTGCTTGCATAAAAACTGTGATTTTGATTAATGTCAATAAGGCCGAAAATCGCTTGTACGGTCAGAATACATTTGTCTACTGATCTCTAGTTAAAAAACGGGTGCAAGCGATTTTCAACATTAATGACATTTATCAAATGAACTGTTTTTCGAGAAACCTCAAACTTAGTGAATGAGAATATAGGAAAAAAACATCCGCATTCCAAAGCCACTAAGGTCGAAAATCGCTTGCACCACTATTTTTACGTATTCTGTGATAATGTTTTCTTACCTTCTTTTTTATTTACTTTGGATTCATTTCATTCAGTTCTTCCGTGACCATGGCGCATGCAACTGCGCCGAAATATCGGTGTCTCAAAAATAAACAGGTACATGGTGTAAATCCCGATATAGTTTATTCTAATAATGTCAATAACCATGGAAATTTAAAACATTATATTTTTTCTACCTATTATAGCAACCAATACTTTATTAAAACAAAAAAGTGGCAACCCTGCTTGTCATGCCGGTGAGGCGCCGGCGAGTCGCCGGTGATCTGAAATGCTTGTTAACACACGTCTGTGAAGTTGACGGACGTGCCGGTGCCGTGCCGGCGCCGCGCCGGAGCTGTGGGAATGATCCTTTATGCTTTTGATGTACAACTATGAAACAAAATGCCTACCTACACTACACACAATTATCATTATTATTGTAACATAATGTTTGTTGCGTGTACTAAATAGTTTTGTTCCGTATGAGTGGAAAAGTATTTTGTTTTCATATCCATACCTTGAATCTCAGTTTTCCCAAAGGTGGCGTGGCGTAAGGAATCCCTTTGAAACTTTCGAAAGTTCCTTCCCCCGTTGAAGACTGGAGTGTTTCCCCCTCCAACCAGCCTTGTTGCACTTTCACTTTCACCATAGTATCTTTTTAATATAAGCTAACAAAAATATTTAGCGTCTTCTAAATAATTCAGATTTTGACTGAATTTGCTAGTAATATAAAGTTACTTTAGTTCTGATAAAAATTCAATAGTATAAACGGCCAACACATAACAGACGACTTTTTGCACTGAGAATCCAGTTGCGTGTGACCACAAACAAAATAATACTATAGAATAGGTACACACGACTGCACTTCAGACTATACAGTAAGTTGACCTTGATACCGCCTTTATGCCCTACGTATTAAACGCTGTTTTAGCAGTTTAACTGTATAACCTGACGTGCTGTTGTGTGTACAACACAGTCAAGTTTACTCGTCACCTTGGCTCTAATGATTTTTCTCACACGAGACGACAATATGGTCTGATATTTTATTGGCTGTGTAATTAATGGTTTAGATTAAATAGGCAATACGACGACCTCCGTGGTCGAGTGGCTTTGTACACAGGTTTTCAAGGTGTCGCCATCTCTGAGGTCCCGGGTTCGATCCCCGGTTGGGTCAATTTAAAAACGAACTTTTCTATATTGGCTTAGGTCTAGGTGTTTGTGATACCACCGTTGTCTGTGATTTCCATAACACGAGTGCTTTAGCTACTTACTTTGTAATGAGCAACGTCACAATCACATCACAATGTTGTAATTTGTTTTTAATTTAATATAAAAGTGGAATGATAGAATAAATAATAACAGCACTTGCAGCACAATATGTGAACGATTAAAAAAAAAACGTCGCTTTCAACTCAACCGAGTTAACTTGACCGGGTTATAGGTACACACGACAGCACGTCAGGTAAAACAGTTAAACTACGAAAACAGCTTTTATTGCGTAGGGAATAAAGACGGTCTCAAGGTCAACATGTATAGTCTGAGGTGCTGTCGTGTGTACTTGTGCTGTGTGTGACGCGCTCAATTGAGCAAATGACTGTGGTTGATAAAAAATTTGGTTTTCTGCGGCTGTGTTTTTTGTACAGATAAATTTATTGTGATGTGATGATTGCTTACGGAAACTTCAAAAAAAGTACCAAGGACGGTGCTAAAAGCAAATAGATTATTTTGCTTACAAATTAGGTATTAATTATAAAATGTCTTTCACTTACCATCTTTTTGGTCGATAACAAACTTACACCAGTTTTGTTTTAAAAATATAGATAAATATTATTTTTTCCAGTGCATGTTTTTTAAGGAGCTCAATAGCGCAGTAGTTGACGACCTGAGTGGTGCAGTGGTCAACATGCCGGTATAGCACGCAAGAGGTCCCGGGTTCGATTCCCGGCCGGGCAGAAATTGAAATGATGAATTTGAATGCTAGAAAATTTATCCCGCTTGGTGGCGCTGCTGTAGATGGAGACCTTTTGTTCGGGTGCGTGAAAAGGTCTTTTACATTTGGACGTAGTAATTATGTTTTCATGATTATGTATTATAATATTAATTAAATGAATTATAACTATATTAATATTCATCAAGACAGCATAAAAGCCACTGATAAGATAGTAGCTTCACGTTGTGGCCACAAAACTTAAGAGCACATAGTCTGCATACTAGCGTCGCCATTGAAAAAAAATCATAGTTCTTAAATAAAGACGAAATTGCGAATTATCTCTCTGTAGTGCACTCCGACGAAGCTTTGTGGTACTTTTTATCACTTACACAATATCTGTCGTTTAGTTTAATAAAGTTTTATTGCTAAAAGTGTCAATTTTCGCAAAAAAAACTCCATTAAACTAAACGACAGGCTACAAAATATTGTTTAAACTATAAAAAAGTACCAAAAAGCTTCTTCGGAGTGCACTACAGTTAGATAATTCATAACTTCGTCTTTATTTAAGCACTATGATTTTTTTTCCAATGGCGGCGGCGCTAGTGTGCAGACTATGCTCTCTTAATATTAATATCAATTAGCTCGTTCTAATTTTAGCACTGTGCGATGGTGACCGTCAAGTCCGAAGTTCGACGATGATTACTTATCAACAGAAATGCTAGCTAACTCATAATATATCTATGAGAAAAAAACCTGCCAAGTGCATGTCGGACTTCGCATATTGGGCTCCGTACTAATTAGGGCAAAGGGGCGGAGCTTACCTGTGCTACGCGTTTGACCGCAAATTAATATTGTTTTGCAATAGGAAAATGAGGGATTTTAAAAGAAAAAAAAAACAATATATTATTTATTTATTATTTGTGTTTGTTGGTGAAATATACGATATTACAATATGGTGAAATATTATCACCAAATTCCAAGTTCATAGGTCATTGTAAGTTAAATTATGACCTCGCATACTATTGCTTAACCTCGATGATGGATAACGTACCTACTTTAAATAAAGACTATGTTTTTTACGATTTAATTACAAATGTATAGTTTTCAGATTTTTCCCCGTATTGTAGTATAAGCGATATTGATTCAAAAAAATTCATAGTTCTAGGTCAACGGTAAGTAACTTATAAATTTAAATTTCATTGAGGCCGTACCTTTTTTTACGTTAACTTAGAAGATGATTTTTTTCACAGGTTCAAGAGACTGTTTATGGTTTTAATTTTTTTTCCCAAAAGAAAGGGTCTTTACAGACAGACAGACGGACAACAAAGTGATCTTATATGGGTTCCGTTTCTTCCTTTTAAGGTACGGAACCCTGAAAATATCAAAAGTCAAATATTTGTAAAAATATAAATAAAAACTGCCCAAGTGCGTGTCGGGTCATGCGCAGTGTAGGGTTCCGTAGTCCATCTCAATAATGCGGACTCTAAGAAGAGGGCTTTTATGAACATTAATTTATACCTTTGTTTATTTTTAAATGGTTCATATACTTAAATGTAGATATTGCCGGTTTCTTACTTAAATGTAGATATTTGTACTGCGCCAAGTACATTTTATAATTTGGTCGACTGTTACTCGTAAACTTGTAAAGCCTACTTAGCTGTGATAGTTTTCGTTTTAACTTCGTCATCTACACAACTACCGTGAATTTTTTCACGTATCCAAAAACAGCCATTTGGCTGGCAGGGGACGACGACGACGACGACGACACATGACTAACAAATTTTGCAATTAGAAGCTTAATAATTTACAAACGGATACCTCAATCAAAAAACTGTTACCACAAAGCCGCAATATTTTTAAAATTGCTATTCAACGACACCCCGCATTATGGGGTAGACAAGAAAAAAAAACATGTGTAAAAAAAATCAAATTAATGTATGTAGCGTGTTTAGTTTTCAAGCTGTAAGAGAGCCAAAAAGCGGATAATTTTAACCCAACCCTAATGACCCCGATAAGATTGCACTTTTTACATATAGGTATATAATAATAAATGTTTATCATTGATTAAATAAGAAGGTATATATTGATATCAATATTCCAGTCTTATTTTATTCACATTTCACCAGTTTTAATTGATCTGTTAAAATTCAGTAAACGCCGATTCTTTGACATAGATTAAGATGAAAGTCTAAAATATAATTGAAACACGCGCATTTATGTTGTATTGTAACAAACATCATCAACATTTGTAACCAAGTAATGTGCTCAGAAGAAGTCAACGCCAGCATCATCGAAGATACTCTTCCAGAAATTGATGGCTTCTTTGTCCAGGTTCTTTCCAATGGTGACCTCGTCACCTATGTCCCCGTAGTACTCGGCATCTCCAAACTCTGGCCATTGGACTTCTGACGAGGAGGTGGTTAAGACCCTGGAATTATAAATTAACTTGAATAAAATAACTACTTCTTACAGGCACAGATAAAAACACTAAGAAATAATAATTTTAAACCTTTTTAATTTAATGGGTATATACAACATGTTACAAAAATACCCCTAATGCCGAATATGGTAGATAGGGACCATCAAACTGAACAACTTTTACTATGGAACCAACTCTGAAATAGCGAAAAAATCAACTGTTTCATACATTTTGATATTTTCGTAAATAATTTTTGTATGAAACAGCTGATTTGGTTTTCGCGATTTCAGAGTTGGTCCCAATAGTAAAAGTTGTTCAGTTTGATGGTCCCTGTATACCATATTCGGCATTAGGGGTATTTTTGTAACATGTTGTATAGGTACTATACACACCATGATACACGATCATGATGACGAACGTTATTCATAAAAATTTCGCTTGTCATTCATAAATGACATTCTAAACAAAAAATTTGGCGAGTTTGTTATGCTATTCGAGTTCGTTCTTTTGTTATTTGAGACATACCATTGTATACTGGGTATCGTTTATATCGACATGGA
The DNA here is from genome assembly GCA_963556745.1 of Catoptria pinella. Classification (NCBI taxonomy): domain Eukaryota; kingdom Metazoa; phylum Arthropoda; class Insecta; order Lepidoptera; family Crambidae; genus Catoptria; species Catoptria pinella. Next base: position 12,388,688 of record OY750770.1, read on the forward strand.
TACTTAATAACAGTGTAATATCACAGTATACAGAACGAACTTGAATAGCATGACAAACCCGCCCAAAATTAATCACATGGTAATTGTTAGCAACCGTGAGTCAAGCCATCGTTAGTAAACAAGTAACATTAACTTTGACTACTTGCACTGCTTGACATAAAATTGTTGGTGCGCTTATTTTTGGGTAAATTAGGTATTTGTCGAGTAGCAGTCAGAATCTTCAGTTTCAGCAGTTCATAATCGTACCTAAATAATTATGAAGATGACGAATAAAAAAATCCATAAGGTTCATCATAGAAATTAGACTCATAGATACAAAAATACAATAATTCAACAACTTACCCATATTTAGCGAAGTTAGTGAACAGAGTGCAAGCTTGATCAATAAGTTTCAGTTCTTTTGGTCCCGGTTTTAGATTTGCACGTTTCGCATCTAACAAGTACATCAGATCATCCAAATGGGCTGCCCCCTTTATTCCATACGCTTCACCCAACTTGCCAAAAACATTCATATTAGAAAAACTCGAAAACCTATATTGATATTTTTTTCCTTTACCATGATTGTTGAGAAGTTTCAAAAATATGTACGAATCATAAACAAACGTGACTTCTGTAGAGTATGTTATAAACTCTTTCATCGTATCCAAAGATAAAGGTTTTTCGCCAAAGTAATATTCATGGATTCGATCAGCAATTTGGAAAATTTTTGGTAGTGTTGATTCGAGAATTATCTTCCTAGGTACCAGTAGTTCTGGATATCGCATATAATCTTTAATTAGGGATATTTCCAGGAATGGAATACCAACTAACGTTTCCTTATCGGTATATCCAAGCAAGACGTCGACGTCATTAAAGTTTCCAGCTCTCAAAATGTTTATAGGGGATTCCGTCAAGAAATGTTCACCACCAAAATCTTTTTCTATTACAGGGGTGAAGTGGAACATTTTGAGAATGTTGTCCGTGATTTCTTCAGCAGTTGTCACACAAGGCTTGACATCAATTAATTTCTCTGCTGGGACCTTCTGAAGGAAGTCAAGAAGTTCCTGAGGGTCCCTTGTTTCCAGGCCCAATTGTTTTCCCAAAATAAATGCTCGTCTTTTAGCTTCGAAAGGAATTGACCAATCACATAAGGGTACGCCACTCATAGGGATGGCTCTTTTGAAAAGGCCTTTGGACATAGGAGATAGAATATGTAAACCAGTGGAAGCTCCCCCCGCGCTTTCACCAAAAACTGTAATGTTATCTGGGTCTCCGCCGAAGTTGCTTATGTTTTCCTTTACCCATTTCAAGGCAAGAGCTTGGTCCTTCAATCCTGCATTGCCAGGTACTTCTTTTGTGTCCAGGCAAAGGAATCCGAAAGCTTCCAGACGATAATTGATTGTGACCAGTACAACATCGTGAGCCATTAGAAAGTCTGGGCCATAATTGTCGACGTTGCCTGAGCCACTCTTGTAGCCGCCTCCGTGAATGAAGACCATAACAGCGAGGGTTGCCGAGGGCTTGAGATTGGGCGAGTAGACATTGAGGTACAGACAATCTTCGCTGCTGCTTGGCGGGATTTGGTTGGTAAAAATATCTCTATGGGGGCAGCTCGGTCCATGTTCCTTTGCTTGTCTCACACCTTCCCAGGGTTCGGCAGGTAGGGGTGCCTGGAAAAAACAAAAGAGTTTGCTAAATCAACATGCGTTTCGGAATAAATTTTCACAAAAAAAACTGTAATTTAAAGTATCTTGTGGTCAAGGTGAACATTATTTGGTCTGTCTTCACCGAGTCCCTCCAACTTTAAATTCAACTTTTAAGTCAACTTGCGTCAAACGTATTCAATATTGATTGCCTCCAAATAGTGCGCTTTTACATTCAACTTTATGCCATACTTTGTCTTTTTTTTTGAGAAGATAGGACATGCTAGCGCACTACAATATCTACCACTGAACTATTCAACACTTGACACTGGCAAAAATTACTTCCAAGAGGAAAGTAGATTGCCAAAACAAAAAAAGAAGAAGAAGAAGAACACTGACGGATGTCAGTGTATGTCAGTTAGTCTTTACAAATTTAAAAAAAAAATTGAATATACAGAGTTGAGGTTGACTCAGTTACAAATTTATCATAAGTGTAGTCTTTAAGTTAAAGCGTCAAACGAAACATGTTTTTTTAATTCTATTTTTTTTATATTTTGTGACATTTAAATTTTAAATTTTAGATTTTGTTATTCAAAGTTCTGTATAAATACACAGAACAAAGAAAACTTGTATGCCAAATACTCTGACTTGAGTTTGAAGTAAGTTTGCATTTTCTGGCTTTGTATTAAACATTTGAATCTGAAATAAAAGATCCTTATTAATTATAATACGAGCCTGATTAATTACAAATAAGTGATAAGATATACTAAGAATATTTTTGGTTCATAGATACCTTTAAAAAAAACCTTGGGTACATTATTAAAAATAATAAAATAAACCTATATTATAAACAGCATCCTAGACTTGTGGCTGTTTGCTCGCGTAATAATGAGATGTATAAACTTACCATACAATTTTTTAGGGTTCCGTACCAAAATGGTGTAAAGGAAAGGAAAATCTTTCCTCTTTATAATATTAGTATGTATGGATTATAATATTCTTCAAACCTAACATTCACTGTACTGTATATTCTTAAAAATATAGTGAATAACAAAAAACTACCTACCTAACCCGCTTATAATAGTTAGTATTCTTTGCTCAATTATGAAAATTACCTACCTTAAACCTCAATTTGCCTGTAGGTGGCGCACCGTAAGGTATTCCTTTGAAACTGTAAAAATTTTTGAAGTTTCCTTCCCTTCCTGACATGTCAACTCCTTCACCTTCCAACCAGCCTTGTTTAACTTTAACTTTTGTCATTTTATAAAACTGATTGTTTACAGTGTCAACAAAACTTACACTAATAAAACCTTTACACGTCCGCACTCGGGCGCCGCTAGGCCGCCAGTGTGTATTTATGACCGGTTAGGCGGTTACCGGTTTCATTAGCACTCGTCAGCTGATATCGTCAGATATTATGCCATTATGCCTCATTTACACGCTTGGCAAGCCTCGACAAGCGTTCACAAACACCAAGCGTGTGAAAGGGTGTTTGGCGTGGCTTGCGTGAGCCTGGAAGAGCTTGTCGCCGATCCGGGCCCGTGTCGATGTTTGAACACAGACCAAAGGAGCTTGCGACAAGCGCATGAGACTTGCGCAGGCGTGTAAATGGCATCCAAGCATTTGTCAAAGTTGGTAGAGGCTTGGAGCTTATGAACGCTTGCCAAGCTTTGGCAAGCGTGTAAATCCGGCATTATCAGTTACCATTATATAAGCGAAGTAACTTGTTGTTTGCACAAAACCCGTACCTTGTTTATTAATTATTAGCTTGATTATTAAGTATTATGTTTTAAATCTGTATAATTATTAAAATAATTAGTCATTTCCTTCGACAACGATTCCAACTTCCATAGTGTACCCTTATGGTGTGTCTTGACTGAGTCACTTTACCCGCGCCCTTTCAATTAACTTTTGCATGGGCGTAGCGAGGTACGGGCAGTGAGGGGCAGCTTCTAATTGCAATTCGTTTTGCGTCAAACCATGTCCATGGTCAACTCATGTCATACTTTTTTTTTATTCACAACGTGCCAGCGCTTGGCCTTCACTTCACCTTATGTTAAGTGACGATAAAGCCGAAGGTGGAAGCGCACTACACCCGGAATCCTCACCACTGGATATCTTACCTATAACTGCCGGAATACAACAATTTTTAAATTGTTGTTATGGCTTCAGACTTAGTTAAGATGGTGGTAGCCAGGCGGACTTGAAATAATCCCTACCACCAACCAAACCGAGTACAAATGTACTTCCCTCCTGGGAATCGAACCCCCTGCGTCTTAACCGGGTGGGCGAACCTCTAGACCACCACTAAAACCATCATTTTATTCCACATACGGAACTAGTTTATTAAATGTAATGTAGGTGTTCAAACTAAATCAAATTAATTTATGTTGGTGATAGATGATCACTAGACTGACCTACTTAGTCCCTACCAAGTATTATTATTAAACTCTAATATTGCTTAAATTTTTGTTTTCATTTCGCTATGCTATTTTTATATTAAGATAAATAAATCCTAGAAAAAATCGACTCACCCGTAGCACCTCGGTAGCATGAATTGGTCAGTGCATTGGGCCGGAATCCCAAGGGTGCGGGCTCGAGTCCCGTCTGAGGTGCTACGGGTGAGTCGATTTATTCTACTATTTATTTATCTTAATATAGAAATAGCATTGTGAAATGCAAAAAAATATAAAATTATTAATTAAATAGCTATTTCATCTTTATCGATTGTCAAACATCTGCAACGATGTTTCTTTTCGACTCGGTAGCATAATTGGTCAGTGCAATCCCTAGGGTGGGGTTCGAGTCCCATCTGAGGTGCTACCGGGTACGTCGACTTTTTCTACTATTTATTTATCTCAATATATGATAAATAATGCTATCAATAGTACTATAAAAATTTTAGTGGACAGACAGACGGATCGACAAACGTAGAATTGAGTTTTTGCCTACAAATTTTAGTCAGGGTTCTTTTTATCATAAAAAATTTGACCATCTAAGATCTGCCACAGCAATATTATTTGATAAATCTCATTATTTTGCATTGATTATGTACCTACGCAAACTGACATTGATAAAATACAAGATATTCATGCATGTAATTAGGTACCTATCTTATTTAATATCAACAAATTGACGATAAATTATCCACTGTTTTGATCAAACCTGTTATCAACTCATAAAATGACAATTTTTCTGCACAGTCACCGTGAGTTCGGATTTTGATAAAGGTTACCAATTACGCCAATTCAAGTCAAGACCATGTGCAGCACAGCACAGCACATTTCTCAGTATAAAAAGGAGTTGGATATTTTGATGCCTAAAATAGCCTGTGATACTTGCTCTGTTGCTGTAGATATTATCACAGAATAAATAATAGCACTAGAGTAATATTTTTTAAGTTATTTTTACGACCAAAACCACTGAATGTTAAGAAATAAATAATAATAAATATTTGACAACATCACATACATTGCTCCAATTTCAAAGTAAGTAGCTAAAGCACTTGTGTTATGGAAAATCAGAGACAACGGTGGTATCACGAACACCCAGACCTGAGCCAATATTGAAAAGTCAGTTTTCAAAATTGACCCAACCGGGGATCAAACCCGGGACCTCAGAGATGACGACATCTTGAAAACCGGTGTACAAAGCCACTCGACTACGGAGGTCGTCAAATTTGGTCAAAAAATTTGAGCGAATGATAAAAAATAGTGCGCATTTTGTCTTAAATATCATTGGAAGAAGATTAGAAAATACAGTGTTTGTTTTATAACTAACTACTAAAATTATAACTACTAATAAGCCAAGCCAATGTCAATAGTTTACTACGTCAAAATGTTTGCTTGATTGGAGCACACGTTTTAATGTCAATATACGAAATAAATTCCTTTCGCGAATAATCTGTGATTTCAAACAAGTTCACTTGATTACCAAATTGTTCCAACAAGTTCGGAACTATCATCGCGATAAACCAAACATAATGTCCTTAACGACTTGGTAATTAGTTCTCTGTCTAACTAACTAGGTACCTAAATTTAAGATTTTAACATTCACAATGCTATTTTTATACAATCCTAAATAATATACTAGAAAAATACAAATCATATCTTGGACGGGAATCGAACCCGACAGCGACCTTTGGATGCGTGCGCGGGTTTGATTCCTGACCGAGAATTTGATCTGGTGCTAGTCCTATTTTTCTAGTATTTAATATTTAAGTAGTATTGTACAACTAGGTACCTAGTTAAAACCGCAACTCTGATCACTTTGCGAAGTAATATTACACTGATATCCGAATAACATTTTCAGATTACTTATATAAATATTTGCCGATGCGATACGACTATAATAAAAAACCGGACAAGTGCGAGTCGTATTCGCCCACCGAGGGTTCCGTACAAAGTACTTACATTGTTTGTACTTTAAATGAAAACTATATTTTTTATGATTGAACTAGAAATGTATAGTTTTTAAAATTTTTCCCTGTACTTGTAGTATAAGACGATTACTTGCAAACATAGTTTTAGCTAGGTCAGTCAAATGGAAAGTACGCTATAAATTTTGATTTACTTGAGTGTTGAAATATGCGTTTTAGCGACACAAACGGCCGTATCTTATTTTAAAATTAACTCAGAAGTTTTAGTTTAATATTTTTTCACAGCTTCAAGGGACTGTAGAACCCGAGATATATGGTTTTAATTTCAACTCGATACCTTCACGGGTTTCCGAGATAAAGGGTTTTGATAGACAGACGGAAAACAAAGTGATCCATACCGTTTTTTCCATTTGAGGTACGGAACCCTTTTTTATGGTAGGGAGAATGCATTTACGCATGCCCCGTGCCTGGTTAGTAACGGGGTTGGTCTCACCTTGTTGAGGCCATACCCACTAAACGTACGGAACCCTAAAAATTTATGCTTGTATAGTTTATCCTCTATGCATTTCCATTCGCATGCCGGATACAGCTACTCGTAGAAGGTTATAAAACAGTTTTCACTTAAAACCTGTTCGAATAGATTATATTGGATAGAAATTAAATGGGAGCAGAATTAAAAGCCCAATTTCAGCGTCGACATTATCAATTACTGTAACATGAAAACCCACATCAAGATAATCATCTATTTAAAATTTAATTGCGTTTGGATTCCAATCAAAACGATGGTACGTTTTGTTATCTTTGAGCCACGGAGGTCTGAAAAGGTTTTCAGCTTCGTATCATTTGTTACTGAAGGTATGGAATTTCAGCAAATTAATCACCCATTTCTGTACGCAGGTTTTCTTTCTACACGACAGCTTGGGGACGTTTTGGACCAAATGGGCAGTAAAAAAGTGATTTCCATTTTTATGTTTAGAATAAAACTGTTTTGATTAAGGGATGTGATAATATTTCTTGATCCTTTGTGACCCATTGGGCTGGATAAAATTGAGATAATGATAATAAGGACCAGTTTTGCAGGTTTCGATTTAGTTCTAATTTCATAAGACGACCTGGGTGGTGCAGTGGTCAACATGCCGGTCTACCACGCAAGAGGTCCCGGGTTCGATTCCCGGCCGAGCAGAAGTTGGAATAATGAATTTCAATTTCTGTGACGGGTTTGGGTGACACTATGTACAATAAGTAGTATTTAAAAAATTATAAGTTGTATTTCAGTTGTCTAGCACCCATATTACAAGCTTTGCTTAGTTTGGGACTAGATGGCGCTGTGTGAAATTAACCAAGCATTTATTTTTTATTTATTTTAGAAATACTTATGAACTTTACTCTGTTATTTTTTTTATAAACTAGATATGTATTAGTACCTACATAGAGCTGTCCAGAACCTGTGAAGTTAGGTCCCTATGTGTTATAATAAATTATAAAAATAAGTGTAAATTTTTCTCTTATCACTGTAGGTAATCATAATAATGACCGAAAGTATAACAAACATGGGTTACAGCTAAATAAATTATTTCAAACAAAGTTCAATACATTTTCACACTTCTTCATTCTTACAAATTAATTTAAGCTGAACCGCATCAAAATGTCATGGTTTTGAAATATGGCGTCGCATATTTCCACATTTCTGTTGGAAATTAAACCTGCCCTGTGATGTACGAGTGGATACGGTGACAGGTGGGACGCTAATGACGTCATCATTGTGACGTCACACATGCTACACTCACGTCGTCGGTTGCTACGTGGGTTAAAGTAACGTTTAAATTGTCTGGCCTTCCATTGACCACGGCCAGAAGGAGAAAACTTGATGATTGTCAGGAAAGATTTACATATACACTTCTAAGACTTTCGCGCGTACAGTTCATTAGAAATAAAACACTTTTTACGGATTACAGCGCGTATATTATTAATTCAGGTGTTGTTTTAGTGTTGTTTGTTGCTTTAGTCCTCCCGTGACCACGGCCCCTGGAAAGGTGTCGAAACGTCGGGAATTCTAAAAAACCAATAAATACAAACTAAATAATTCCAAAACAACACCTGAATTAATAATATACTCGCTGTAATCCGTAAAAAGTGTTTTATTTCTAAGGAAAGTTTTAATATAAAAATCACTAATTCACTGTTGCTTTTAATATTTAGGAATGGATAATAATAATAATGCTATACCCAACTAGAAGGTTTGTTTCACTAAGTAACTAATGACGTAAAAGGTATCTTCGTCTGTCAATATCTCATTGATTATTCAAAGTCCAAATCTGTGTCCAAACTTATCAAAATTCCAATTTTAGTTTAATTAAATTGTAAACCCGTCAAAGGCACAAAAGAGAAATCGCAGAAAATCAATTATACAATGCCAAATCAAAACAACTGGACTAATTAATTTTTCGTTTCAATCTCTCGTAAGGGTTGTCAGAAATTAATTTTGACTCAACTTACAACAGAAATAATAGCTTTGGTTTCCAATGTTTACTTTGAAAATTATTTCCCTAATAATCAACACCAGGTATGAATTAAGCAGAATTAATTGAAAGGCTTAATTCTAATATAATACATTTTTGGTCAGGAACTTTGTTTTTTTAAATCTTTGAAACACTATATCTCGAAACCACGTTTTATAAATATTTGACAAAATAATTGATAAAATATATATATATCAATATTTGACAACATCACATATATTGCTCCGATTCCAAAGTAAGTAGCTAAAGCACTTGTGTTATGGAAATCAGAGACAACGGTGGTATCATAAACACTCAGACCTGAGCCAATATAGAAAAGTTCCTTTTCTAAATTGACCCAACCGGGGATCGAACCCGGGACCTCAGAGATGGCGACACCTTAAAACCGGTGTACAAAGCCACTCGACCACGGAGGTCGTCAAATATGACTATGTTGATTGTCATGTGCGATATGCTATTTTGAAGATAACATTAGCCGTGCTAATAACTCAAACCGTTTCCACTTATTATGATAATGAGATACCTACCTGCAATACCAGCGTTTCATGATGATTTAGGCTGACGGGTTCCCATGAGTTATGGCTTTTATGTCCTTAATTTGAGCTAATTCTTAGGGAATTATTTACGGTTGAATTGTTAGATTAAATGGTCCCTTTTTTATAGGGGTGTAAGAATTATCTTTTTACAGAAAGATAAGAAAAGTGATCCATATTTTTAAACAAGTGAAACTTAAACTGATTCCTGAAATGGACCGAAAATTAACGCCTGATTCTATTAAATGATTCTTGTAACTTAGAAATAGAATTCTGTCATTGTCAATAAATTGAGTTTTTAATTTTCATGGTTTTGAATCGTTAAATCAGTCAGTTTCTAGGGTTAAGGAATTAAGGTCAGGTTAGTAAATTGATAGTCATAACTTTTTGGCGCTGTCCTAACTAAACTGCAAAAGTGAGTTTGTCTGTTTGTTACGATCATCATGGAATATTGTATTCACGTTGTCAGTGGTACAGAAAATTACATAGACTACCTTTCATCCAGAAAAAAGAACTGTACCCAAACGGTAAAAAAAAACAAACTGTACACGCATACAAAATCGCGAACGGCCTCTAGTTGTTTATAAATCAAGTGGACCACTTTTATTTTGCCATGATATAACATATTTGCGCATTCATTAACAGTTATGTGCTCTGTATCAACACAACAACGAGTCATGTAAAGCATTACAATTTTCCCAAACAACCCACTTGTTTTGGGGAAACAATTTTGTTTGACATATCAGCCAGTTAATGATGTTTCGAGCAGTTGTTCAAAAGCTAATTATGGATAAAATGCATTGCTAAATAGACACGATTCATATCCAAAGGGTGCTTGTATATAACAAGAATCGCTTGTACCTTTACTACAATTTACTGTATTGTATTAAAATAATCGCTTGTAAATCGTTTAATGTTTGTATTTTGCTAAGGCTTCCGCGCGTACATTTTATTAGAAATAAAACGCTTTTACGGATTACAGCGCGTATATTATTAATTCCGGTGTTATTTTAGAATTATTTAGTTTAGATTAAAAAAAACAAGACTAAGCTACTGAATCTACCACCAGGGCTTCATTTAATAAAGTGACGAAGAAGAATGAAGTGAGTGAAGTTTACATTTCGATGTGGCCATGAGTAGTTTGTTCTATTTTCTAATTGGTTGACGCAATGGATATAAAATTGTCATGACAGGTGACAAATTGTCACGTTTATTAAATAGATGGTAGATTCGGTAGCTTAGTCTTGTTTTTTTTTAACCCTAATAAAATATGTTATTTTTAGTAAACTGTCATTGTTCGTTTAAAGAGGTACTTAAGGCAATGGAACTTGTTAATTTACACGAGCAAATAGATCGGGGTTTGTGTAAAGTTAGTGCTCGCTGTAAAATTGCGAGGGTTCTGTTGAATCTCTTACGGATCCATTAAAATGCTGTCTAACCATCAAGCCGACCTTTATTGTGTGTGGTACAAGTCACTAGCGAAGCCCAGTGTAGATGCTAGGCCTAATAGCTGCATAATAAGCTTAAAAAATGAGTATTACAACTACAAAACCATTTATATCCTAGCTACTAGGTGATAGTAATGCGATCATTTGAACACAGCGTTTTGAAAAAATCTGACCTTAATTTAAGTAGACTTTAAAGATTAAACTCGTAGCGTAGTTTGTTGTGATGTAATTTAAAAAATATATAAAGCTGGCGCTTATAAATTGCACTATCCGTCGCCTCCGTTTTAGCATACTAATGGGTATATCCAGTGTAATGCTTGACGTTAGTTATAGAGGGCGCTGCGACCGCCAGAATTATAATTAATCGGGCCCATTTTGTCGGAACCTATACTAAAAGCTGTCCAAAACGGTGCCGGCGGGCGGTATGCGATAAATTTAAGGTAGGTACTATTCAAATAGTAGGTACGTAGGTTATGAAAGTTAAATAATTGGCAAAACCAAACGTATACATGTCTTTGGTCTTGTACAGTCAGCGGCACGTCAGACTATACACGTTGACCGTGACACCGTCTTTATGTCTACGTAATCAAAAGCTGTTTTCGCAGTTCAACTGTTCACCATACCGTGCTGTTGTGCGTACTAGCTATAATATAAAGGCGTAAAATTGAGGCTGCCAACCGTCTCGCATTTGGGGGGGGGGGGGACGACAGTCCCGCATTTGTCCTTATTGTTTCCTTTTATCAGAAGCGTCCCACAAACATCAAAATTGTCCCACATTGTCCAAAATTGAAAACATGCGCACATAGACAAGACAGCTACACTACAGCCACAGTATAATGAACGCATTGCGCACGTATTTTACTTACACAAGCATGCATATTTTTTTGGTCCACTGATTTAGGATTTTTGTTTTAGTTGACAGCCTTACGTAAAACACCTAACTTTATCGACAAAAACCATCCAAAAACACCCACATGTTGGAGTCTATCCCCTCTCCTGTCAGATTAGCTGCCATTTTAAATTTGACTTTTTAGATTACCTTGACGAAGAAAATTAATTTCCCCGGATTTAAAAGTCCTACGGTTAATAAAACACTACTCAAAAGTTAATAATATCACATTACTTACCATACTCAAGTGTTACTTAATTTATGATCAGAGCAAATTATGAAATGTCATCTATAATTTTTTATCTATTTATTCTATTCTCAGTGCACCCTACCCGTTTATCCGCTTGACAGAATGGCATTTATCGTCCAGATATTTCAGCGTAGTGTATTAGGCTAATTTGTCTGGTTCTTGTAGATGATAAGAACAGCCCATTTGTCTAGTCGTCTGGCCTAGTTCCACTTTATTTATACGCCTGATAACGTTTTTATTGCTAGCAAAATTGTAGTAGACGCAAACCAGCTTTGAAGGAAAAGCGTTTATAGAATATGACTCATCTCTATTAATATCATTTTATAGGTAAGCAAAATATTATTAAATTTAGATTTTTGGCGTTTACAATGCTATTTTTATATTAAGATAAATAATATTAGAAAAATTACTGGAAATTTTTTCTCACCCGTAGCACCTCAGACGGGACTCGAACCCGCACCCTTGGGATTCCGGCCCAATGCACTGACCAATTATGCTACCGAGTCGCTAGTGGGAGCGGCGAAATTTTCTAGTACTTTTTACTTCTTCGCTGCAAGCCAGCGCAATTTGATCAATGTGAGGAAATACCTCCACATACGAAAGAAACATCTTTCCAGATGTTTTGACAATCGATAAAGATGAAACAGCTATATAATTATTAAATTTAGATTTTTCGCATTAAAAATATTGTTGCATTACGTGGTTACGTGTTTAAGCTGGTTGTTATGTGACGACTATGTCAAAAGGTAATCTCGTTATAATAATCTAAAATAATTGTTTTTATTTAAAACACAACACTGAAACTCATAATCGGTTTATAATACTTGCTGGAAAAACAAAATTATTAAACAATATTTAACCTATCTAAATAGGTACCTATTTGAGTTTTTGGCTGTCTAGATAGATAAAAAGTTTTATAATGACTTTTAAATAATTTGATGTGTTATCTAGGGTTTTCAAATGTGCCTAGGGCTTGACAAAATTATAAGAGTTAAACTTTCTGTGATGACCTTAATAAAATTAACGTTTATTTTATTTTATTGAGTGAACATTGTTACCATGCGTTTACAGAGCATTTAGGCAGGTGTATACAATACATAAAAAAAATGTTACGGATATAGGGACTTAATATAGCAAGCAAATAGCTCTTCAAATGTTTCAAGCGTCGTCGAAAAAAGTTTCATTTATTTAAAACAACAGCACCCTGACCCGCCCGCCCTGGGGCCCTTATTCTTGAAAGGTGGCAAGCGCTCTTTAAGCTACATTTTTGAATCGCTCGTTGCCTATTACTTGTCAGTGTAGTACAGTCACGTCTATAAATATATATACAGTTTAGAACTTTGTCATTCTACAAGATACTTGCTTTTTTGAACAGAAATCAATGACAAAAGACAACCACAACAAAGTGACAAAGTTCTAAACTGTATACATGTTTTTAGACGTGACTGTACAATGACACAAACTTATTTGACCCGGTGGCCAAAACTGGAACTGAGTGTCATTACTTATTGTTACCTAGGTTACTTAACGATGCCGTCACAGACACCAGTATTCACAAACATTACTGAGTCTCACAGTGCCCGCGGACGCACAGCGTCCTAACTACCAATCACACGTAACACGTAAACCCAACCAATACAGAGCTCTATTTTATCGCAGTGCTTTCGTGGAGACAAGTGTCGTTCAAGTGAAAATAAGTTACTACTTATTTTCATTTGAAAGACGAAGAGCGCTCGCCGCCTTTCAAAAGTAGTCCCCTGGGGCCTTTCGATATCAAACCCCAGTATAGTTTTAATGGAAACTTCTGTAATTGAACTGTCAATAAATATGTACATGTTAGTTCACTCCATCGTTCCGGCGGCGGGCGGGTCTGCATTAAACTAAAAGTTTCAGTATAAACTAACTTCGCGGCTCGTACCTTTTGGTTTTGGCCTCGTAAGTATTTGTTATTGGGTAAGTTTCGCCGCAGGATACAAGTTACGTAGATTGGCTCATGCAATATGATTAAATTAGATGTGTGTGAGTTGTGAGACTGAAAAAGTTGTTAATAAAAATGAAGTTTAAATTGATACTGAGTATTTTTCTTTAGAATTATTTTAAACTATACTTTTGTTATACACTTCTAAGATTTTCGCGCGTACAGTTCATTAGAAATAAAACACTTTTTACAGATTACAGCGCGTATATTATTAATTCAGGTGTTGTTTTAGAATTATTTAGTTTGTATTTATTGGTTTTTTAGAATTCCCGACGTTTCGACACCTTTCCAGGGGCCGTGGTCACGGAAGGACTCTAAAACAACACCTGAATTAATAATATACGCGCTGTAATCCGTAAAAAGTGTTTTATTTCTAATATACTTTTGTTACTTTTGTGAGTATTTGTTACACTCAAGCCGTAGGAGAAGTGACATATTCGGCATTAGGGGTATTTTTGTAACATGTTGTATACCTCCCACATTTCTTGTCATGTTATCCGGTTGCAAAATAAAAAGGCTATTCGGCGAGCTGACTCTCGAGCAGGCGACATTAGAGCTGACGCAGATCTACACCAGCCGCTCTTAAACTTTGTCCCTGTGCTTTATTAATTGTCATAGCATCGGCGATTTGACAGAATATTGTATTCTTTTAAAATAATCTGATAATCAGATGAAATAATATTGCACCTTTTTACAACGCAATAAGGAAAAACTGTCAGCACGGACAACATAATGCCATAGGTACTATTCAATCAAATGCATTCTACCTACTTTCAGGGGAAATGAGCAAAGAGAATGTAATACTACGTTGAGATGACAAATGATATTTATTTTTCTTAGTTAATCAATCAAATCCACAAAGAAGTTTCAATTCCGACGTCGAAGTCAATCACCCCAAAAGTAGCTTTCTATCACTTTTTAACCCTGTTAGGGGATATATATTTAAAAAATACGAAACACGTGTTCAATTAATTTTGTGAAAGAATGTCTATGCCAAATTTCAAGTCAATCGGGCCAAGGAATCGCGTTCTCCCATACAAACTTTGCCACCCGTTTCACCCCTTTAGGGATTGAATTTCGCAAAATCCCGTCTTAGTGAGCACCTACGCCCTAAAAGCAGCCCGCATGCAAAATTTGAGACTCCTAGCACTTGTAGTTTCTGAGATTTCGTGATCAGTGAGTGAGTGAGTGATTTCCCTTTTATATATATAGATTAGGAATATCCTGTTTCCTCGTCGTTACTAAAGTTACCAATAAGTAAATATAAATTAGATTTCCTCCGTTCAATAAGAGATCAGAGTTTACCAGTTTTCTGTATCAGAAATTAATTTGGACAATGCCACGAGGCAGCCAATTTGTGATTCAAATAAAACGTTGCTCCCAACTTTTGACTTCGCAGAAGTTTGATGATGTTATGAATAAGAAAAGAAATTTGTAGTAAAACGATTAATCTACTTTGAGGTTGATCGGCTTTTGTATCGAATTTGCTTTCATTTAGGCCGCAATTACACTTGTAAATTTTGCTCACGTAAGTTAACATTCGTAATTAACTTACAATGAATTTGCAAATGTAAACATTCTTTTGTAAGTAGCTTTCCGTAATTTCTTCCTACTTGCGTATACAGCCGTAAGTTACTTACACCCGTATTCATAAACATTACAATGAGATCTCACAGTGCCTGCGGACGCAGAGCTTCTGGACTACCAATCACACGTCATACGTAAAACAAACGAACCAATCACAGAGCTCTATTACAACGCAGTGCGTTCGCATAGACAAGGGTCGTTTGAGTATTGTTCTTGAATACGGGTGTTACATAAGTTTTACGTAAGCAACTTACAAGTGTAAAGGCGGCCTTAGTTTACTGATGTGGTAAGTGTTAACGACGAATTTGATACTTTACGTCGTTGTATGTACGCCATTATTAGATAATTCTTGTGATTAATTTATGGAATTGTGTGATTAATGTAAGGTGGTACTTAATAAATAATAATAATACTTTTAAAGAATCCGTGTGATTGTCCGTTCAAAATAATCAAATAAAAATAGTTACCTCTTTCCAGATAATAGCTTCAAGATCGAGTTGACTCGGTGAGTAAGCTGAAAACTTTTTTTTATTATAATTCATTACACTGCTTCCGGTTATATTTTTTTTTATTTTTCAGTGATTCAAAAATGTTGCTACTTTCAGGTTTTAATAAAATGTAATCATATTTTCTTTAATTAAATAAGGCCTAGGTACAATACGCCTATAAATAAATAAAAAATAGATTGAATCCTCATAATGTCTGTTTGTGTAAGTACCACGGAAATGAAAATAAAATTACCTACCCAGTATCAACGTAAATAATGTTTTACATAGTATTTTTTATTCCTTTACTGCTTCACAATTATATTCTGTATGTACGACGTCTCTAGAATGAGGTCAACAGGTGTCAAAGGCACGCTAATATTTCTAATAACCTCCCGATCCAATGACAACGCTAATTAATTAATTAGATCACGTCAATCACTCACCTATGATCATCAAGGGGGACGTTATGCTCATCAATATAAGAATCATTGTCGTCATAGAGCGCGTGACTCGACTGCCGATACCTTTCAGTTATCCTCTTTGCCTATTATTGCTGTTAGATACCATTTACGACAAAACAAAGCCCCATAAACTATCCTATGCTGGTATAAAACATTTGGTAACGAGTCGACAGCATCATTCAGCTGTTAACAGTCATGAAGTTCCTAATTATCTCGTGCTTGGTCGCCGCTGCGTGTGCTGAGCTGCCTCGCTTCAAACCAGCGAGGTTCAGGTTTCAGCGCCAAGAGTTAGCCCCTACCACTGACTCACCAACTGAGCCGACGACAGCAGCCGGGCCTTACCCTGCCTCAGGGTGGAAGCCGACTGGACAACCGTTTACCCTCCCTACTGAGACCGAAGCCCCTGCTGAGACTTACGGACCTCCAGAAAGCGCCCCTTACCCTCCTTCTGGTTGGAAGCCAGAGGGACAAGCTTTCACTTTACCCAACGAGCAGACCCCTGACAATACCTACGGTGCACCAACTGCTACTGATACTCCAACTACTGATAATCCTCAAGCTGAAAAACTTGAAGAACCAGTGGAAGTGCAGAAGGCTGTTGGAACCTACTATGTGCTGCTGCCGAATGGTCAGCTACAGCAAGTGCAGTTTGTGACGGAGAATGATGTGCAAAATATGAAGTATACTGCCCGGCTGCAGCTCAGAAACCCCGCGCCGCTTTTCATTGTCAGACCATAAGCTGTTTTTATGGGATCCGTTTTAATAAACATGAGTTACGATTACGAAGGTGTTACATCTAATCATTTCCCATTAATGGGACAAAATCATGGGACCACGAGAAAACAGGGGACTGTATTCCGACCAAACACGATTCTGTCCAAACTAGGTTCTGCCGTATCGCGAATCTGCGGGAGGGATTCTACATTTAAAGTGTCATAACAAAGTTCGCTAAAGAAATTGAAAATTGTTGATCTTAATTCTAAACAAAGCGCCAGGTACAATTGAGTTCATTAATATGTTGGCGCTTTTGACAGTCCTTTATGCCTTATAAAAGTCAACAACATCCTGTCAAAAGTGCTAACATATGAATGAACTCGAATCTAGGTACTATCTTGACAAACTTAAATTTTTATTTTCCATCCAAAGTTGCAGCTACTTTATCGCAGCTTGCGGACAACTTTCTCGCAGGTCGAGAAGTTTCAATATCTTAGGCATGGGTTAAGTTAAATTAAACTATACCCATGTTTAGTTTAACTTTTAAAAACATGATTATAAAATATTCAGTCGTGACATGATTGTCTGTGTGTTTATAAATCCAAACCACGCGCCTCACGTGAGTATTGCTATCTATCGATCGACATTATTATCTTAAATCTCCAGCGCTCTAGTAGTAATATTTTTCAGAAATCTATTTTTAAATTGGAAAATAACATCAATTTTATTTCTATTATACTGTTGGTCATAAGAGTAGTTAGGCATTAATTAATGAAAACACAAAATCTCCATATTGAACAATTTATCTTGAACAAGCGAAGCGTGGAATTGTCCCTGGGAGTTGCGCCCACATGTGGCCCCAACAAACAGCCACGATTCTAATTGGTAATATTAACGCCATAATCGTGTCTCGATGGTATTTCGATAGTATTGCTATTTGTGTTTTAGCACACCCCGGACACTCCATATAAACGTCTCGTATATCTCCAACTTCTACTACATATAAACTGAACGACGTCTGTACACACTGCGTATGTGTGGGTTAAGTGTTCAGGGTTACCTACCTGAGATTGATTAGGCACTTTTTTAAACATTCGTACTTGTTTAATCAATTTTATTCGTAATTTCCAAAGTACTCTTTGCAACTGTTGAACCGAGCGACGACGGCCCTCAATAATAATACAGATACTCGTCAACCTAGTGCGGGGCGGGGTGAGGTATCGCCGATCGGTGGGAGGGTGGGAGTGTCCATTCTGTACATAGTAGTGATATACTATATTAATTCTGTGGTTTTAGTACAAGAACTGTATCAAAAAGTAACACTATTGAAACACCATTGAGATACGATTGTTATGTTAACATTAACAGAATCGAGGCCCAGGCGCAATTAAAACGTGCCATTATGGACGACTTCATTATCGTCACTTTCCGAAACATTAGGCTCGACTCCGGCCGCAAATCTTTCGCAGGAAATTATGCAAAGTACGCTTTAGCTGACGGATTTCAAACGATTATGTTTTTTGGAAACAAAGACTAGCTTTTTATTCAATGGTGTGATAAAGGTTATGATCTTTATAAAGAACCTTTTTTTGTCTTGAAAAAGAGTACTATCTCTTAATAGTTGACATATTGACTTTGAGAATTTGTTCTACTAAATTACAAGTTCAAATATTGCTTAAAATTAATTATAATATGGTTTTCATGATGAGCATATTAATTAGTGCGCCTGTATTATGAGTTTGTACAGTTACGTTTAGCTGTACTATACACATACTACTACATATACTATACTATGTCGCTTTACGCGATAGCAACTACAAGCAATTGTATACAATTTGGCACAGCGCCTCTGACGGTAACTAAACTAAATAAAAAATTGTCATACAAATTTTAATGTCAACTACAGTTGTTATCGAGTACTGTAAGCGTAAACTCCTAATAAGTACGTATATAATTATCTTTGAGTTGTCGTACTCTGACGACTGTACTGTGGGTCAGGTTATTTTAAAATTAAACAATAAAGTACAAATATCTTGTTTCCTTTATAAATTAAATTATTGGTAAGTATACCATTATGTAGCATTGAGTGATGATTTTCAATAATATTTATAAACACATTAATGAGGACTAAAAATTCAAAAGTTACAATTGTTTGATTTGATACTTCATTGATAAGTTTCTTGCGCCTGTTCTTCTTGTAAAAAAGCCTGGAACGGGTGGTACGAAAGTAAAGACGATTCAAAAGTTCTTAATTATTAAGTTTATTTGAATAAAGATATTTTAACTATTGACTATTGACTATCTAATACGTGTCCTCTGAATCAGTATGATTTTTAATAGTTTTATGCATTCGACCTGAAACAAAAATAGCATGAACAAAACACATTTTTTATGATCATAAAAGGAGCTTATAGTAAATATTCCACTAAAACTCTGAGGGTTTGTTTCACAAGTTTCGGATAGCACATGTCTAGTTTATTAATTTTAAAATGA
The DNA here is from genome assembly GCA_963556745.1 of Catoptria pinella. NCBI lineage: Eukaryota > Metazoa > Arthropoda > Insecta > Lepidoptera > Crambidae > Catoptria > Catoptria pinella. Next base: position 12,408,048 of record OY750770.1, read on the forward strand.
AACAGAATATTATACTATCAGTCAGGTGTGAGTGTGACATCTGAAATAACCATAACTTGTGAAACTGGGCCTTATTACAGTATTCTAAATTTAACTTAAACAGAGAAGGTAATATTTTTTGACAAAGATAACCAGAAAGTAGCTCTCAAGCAACCAAAGTGTTGCGTAGAGTACCTATTGTTTAATCTATAAATGTTACTTGTGATGAAAGACCAAGTATAGTATGCGTAATAGTTGTCCTTATTGAGCCAAAAGTAGACGACCGTCTAGCAGCTGATGTAAGCCTTGAGAAGAGATATTCAAGAAATGTCGATTTTTACCATAAAGCAGTGCCTGTATAATGAGTTTGCAAAGGTACTCTTACTATACTCGATGGTGACTGTAGTATGAAATTTTCTATGTAATATGGCACAACGCCTTTTGCTGTAACTACACTAAATTAAAAGTTTTTATACAAATGTCAACTACAGTAGCTATGGAGTATAGTAAGAGTCAATAATACGCCTACTAGCACAGTATATACAAGGTGTTACAAAAGTACCCCTAATGCCGAATATGGTAGATAGGGACCATCAAACTGAACAACTTTTACTATGGGACCAACTCTGAAATCGCGAAAAAAAAATCAGCTGTTCCATACAAAAATGAAAATCGAAAATATCAAAATGTATGAAACAGCTGATTTTTTTTTCGCGATTTCAGAGTTGGTCCCATAGTAAAAGTTGTTCAGTTTGATGGTCCTTATATACCATATTCGGCATTAGGGGTATTTTTGTAACACCTTGTATACGGTGACGTAAGTCTTATGTTCTTCTCAAGCAACCAAAGATCGCTTTATATATATTACTTACGATGGAAGGCTGAACCCGCACAGTAATTGTCTTTGATCAGCCAAAAGTTGATGACCCACTGGACAATGGCCCGGCAGCTGATATACGCCATGACAAGAGATATCCAGGAAGTGTCCACCTTTGGCGTTAGGGTGCTCTCGTGCTGTCTGAGCAACGGCGATTGGGCGAGCAAACTCTGTATCGAGTGGATATCTTCTGAGTTAGCGTTGATGTAGTTGAGGATCCCATCTGTATTTGACAAATGAATCGGATAAAGAATAATATTACAAAAATAACTTTAGATTTATTTTATTTTTTGTTGTAATGTGTAATGTTGTAATGTGTCTATTTGTTTTTGTTATTGTTCAATTATATTTTGAGTCTAGTCACTCCTTGGGCTCTGTCAGAATGCCAGTGCTTCTGGGTCATTCTGAACATCAACGAATGACCCAGAAGTTGGATTTGCTGACACAGGGCCAACTAATTAGCAGCACACTTTTTGTTTATTTATAAATATATACCTACTTCTTTTTTATTTTTTGTAACTCGTTCGTTTCATTGTAAAAATAATAAATAATTTTTATTCTATTATAATTCTATTCTTTCTTTGGATGATAGAGAAGTCAATTAATTTATTGATAAAGTAACTAGAAAAATATCTAATAAGTCTCTTTATGGTATAGGTAAATGTCGACCATCATTTATTATCAACAATCGCTATATTACCAATGCCAATGCCATTTGAATTTAACGTACTTCCTTCATTTAACTAGATGAAGGATCATCTCATTTCATTTATGTCACAGAAGGCGGGTATCAAAGTGCAAGCATCAATTACAATATCGAATCCCGTAAGCGATATTCATGTATTTCCGAGTGAAAATTTCGATGCAATAAGGATGCAAGGGGCATACTCTGATCCAGCACTGTAGAACTAATTCTTCTTGTCAGTTAAAAAACTCTGGAACGGGTGGTAGGAAAATATAGACGATTCAAAAGTGTTTAATTATTGAGTTTATTTGAATAAAGAAATTTTGACTATTGACTATTGAATAGAACAATCTATTAGTTCTACAGTGCCTGTCCTATTCTATCTTACATCTGCTTTCATCAAAAGCACTGTATCTAAAGCCTTGTTATTTCGGAGAATCGGGAAGTTATTAGCAACTGTTGGTTAATTAGGGAGTGTTCACATCGGCAATGTCATCAACCGATTGTCTCGATACAGCTCAGTTTCCTAACAAATAGTCGTTAGTTTGGATATGCAACGTCATCCTACGTTGTCGCTGTAGTGACTGACTTCATTAGAATTGTTTGTTGTGTTATAAATATCAAGCTACTAAAATAGACTATTAATGAGTAATGGATAATCGGTAGATCATCTTTTTTGGTTAATATTCAGTGACTCTTTTAAAACCAAATAATTCTTCAACACAATTTAAATTCAAACGAAAAGGTACATATAACCAACACTGAAGACGCAAGACAAATATTATAATTATAAATGTTTTGAAGTTGTTTCAAGTAATTCGCAAATATCCTGCCTATTGGATATTAAAGAGACGATTGTTGACGGTTCAGGAGTCGGCATCAAAGTGCAAGCGCCGAATCCAACATGGCTGCCGAGTTAGGCGCTCAGCCGGAATTATCCGATGGAATGGGCACATTTTACCGAGATACTCTCGATATGAATAGTTCCATTGAAGTCGCGAGCAAATTATACAAAGAACTTTTAAACAACCCCTCTTTTGTTGCTGTGCGACTGTTTGCAAATATGTTTTTACCTTTAGCTCTATTGCGCTTCCTTTCGACTTCTTTAAAACCTACAACAAAAAACCCGCCAAGTGTGTTTGTCGGACTTCGCACATTTAGGGTTCCGTATAAAATAGAGTTTTAGCCCTTTAGTCCAGATAGAGATAAGAGTTTATCTATACTACGCTTTTGACTGCAAAATTAAGTTGGTTTGCAATAGAAAAATGAGGGAATTTTACAGAAAAAATCAAATTAATTAATAAACTTGGTATTTGTTGGTAAAATATACGTAATAATAAACATTCTATTTTCTTTGGAGTAGTCTAGTTTTTCATGCTTTGAGTCGGTAAGACACACTTTTGGTGCAAATATAAAGACTAGCTTCAACGGTTTAGCTGCTAGAGCTTAGTGATAGACGACGGACGGACACAATATGAGTGACAGCAGCAGCCCGTTTGGCCACTTCGGGTACGGAACCCAAAAAATTAGTTCTACTAAAAAAATATTTCTTAGCTGTACTATTTTCTGGAATACAATTTTTTTGTTTGTCTGTTTCTTTCTGTTGACTCACAAGAGACAATAAACTTCATCATATCCTCGCTAGATTAGCTTTTAAAAGTACCAGAATATCCCAGGTAAACATAAACCTTTGCTCTAATACTGCTCTGTTTCATGTGTTTTATACGGTTTATGAAGGATTTCCACATTGGACCATTTCGGCATAATTAATGAGTCTGTCAGGTAATTTGAAACCCTTGTGGAGATATTGTCTGTATAATCCATTATGACGCAGTACAGCTGAGCCATGTCCGAAGTAGTGTTATTTATAAGAAATAATTAATGCTTCTATAAGTACCCTGCGTATTGATATAGAGGAGATATATTTTTTTCTAATATTATTTATCTTTTTTTTTCTAATATTATTTATCTAGATATAGAGGCTTTCACGACGGGTTAGAATTTTTCAAGCGTACTTGGAAAAAGTCCTCTAAATAAATAATATAGGAGTTTTGGTTAAATAAGACAATCATTAGGCTAGCAAGGCAAAGCCTAAGTATGCGCACTCGAAGAATGATGTATGCAGTAAAAGGTAAAGAGTGTTATTTCACGATCGACTGACTCCTTTCGAGATCCAAATCCTTCCCCTGAGCAAGTACGTTTCATTACTGATGAAATTGTAATGTTACAAACGCATGCGTAATAATTGTGGCAAACGCTTTCATGAAATCCGAAAGATCAGTGGAAACCATAGTATTGCTTGTATTCTTGCCTTCAGTGCTCGTCTTGTCAACGTCCATGAGGAATATTGCAGTATATGCCACGTCCATGATCAGTACAGCGGCTCCCACCACTGTGAACGGTATTAACGCCACGTATAATCCGCATGGCCGCTGTCCTTGGAACATGTACACCACGCCGAGGACCGCCCAAATTACGTGTAATGATAACCATACTTGGACCATCCTGGAAGAATAAAAGAAGAATTAATGGGTGAATCAAATTCATAAAAGACCTGATACAAAAACAAATATTGAAGACTTAAGATATACTTAATGAATATTAATTGATACATAATAAAACACTTAGGGCCTGTTTCACAATGTAAAAGTAAGTTATGAGTAGCTTACTCGACAGATGATTTGACAGTTATGATCTGAAAAATATGTCAAATCATCTGTCAATTAAGCTACTCAGAACTTACTTTTTGATTGTGAAACAGGCCCTTAAGGAACAAGATTAACCCGTATGGAATCCCTTGTAATATGTGCGTTTTTAAACCACATGTGGTCTAGTGGTGCGCCCATTCGTGTAAGACGCAGGGGTCCCGGGTTCGATTCCCAGTAGAGGGGTAAATTTTACTCGGTTTGGTTGGTAGTAGGGCTTACTTCAAGTCCGCCTGGCTAGCTACCACCATCTTATTTAAGTCTGACGCCATAACAGCAATTTAAAAATTGTTGTATTTCGGCAGTTAGAGGTAAGATAGCCAGTTCCTCAGTGCTGAGGATTCCGGGTGTAGTGCGCTTCCACCGCCTTACCGTCACTTAACATCGTGAGATGAAGGCCAAGCACTAACCCGTAGTGGATAAAAAAAAGTATAAAAGTATAAAATATTTATAAATGAAAACTAACAGTCAATAATTCTTCATAAGTATTGGAGATGCTTTATCTTTAAGATCGTTTTTACAAAAATCATAAACAGTAAAAGAAAAACAAAAACGTCAAGAGGCAGAAGAATCGGTGTAAAGTCAATGATTTTTACCAATATTAAAGAATCTAAACATGACAAATATTTTGTGTTATCTACATTGTTGGCGTAAAAGCAAAATGTGACAAGCATATTCCCATAGTCACATAGGACAATCAGGTTTGATTCGGTAAGGGCGAGTCGCAACCAAATTACGTTTGTCAACTGGGAGACTGGGAGTTCGCTGCTTGGCTTTTATTCTATTTTTATTGGGTTCACGAAAGGGACTCGACTCACAGAAAAGTTTATGACAAAGTAAAGTTTGATAAATTGTTTTGGATGGAGCGGTTATAATTATTTGACAGACTATGAAACTCCAAAAGCTACTGTTTAGTGTTAAACTAGGTTTGGCTTACGCTTGTAAACTTCATCTGCAAGCCTTAGGAATGGAGACAGATGTACAACAGCTTGATGACTGTAAATAATGTTAAAACTATAAAATGCTTACCGTCTGAACCCGGCTGCGACGCCGGTCACACGATAACAGTGAGGTGTACACTGTACAGGGTTTATGCTGGTATGGCTATACTTTCCTTTTAATATGGTATGGCTGTAGAAGAGCGTGCGATTGCAAGCCTCAGGGACGAAGAGGTACAGCAGCTTGATAGCAGTAAAAAATGTTAATGTTATGTTTACTGCCTAAGCGATGCGGTTCTTAATCGCCCACAGTTAGCCGAGTAGTTGAAAATTGATGATGACTTGGATTATTATTACGATAAATTATCTGGACTGAACTGTTACAAGGTATCTAAAAATTTCTTACTGCCTAAATCCGGCTGCGACGCTGTTCTTGATCGGCCACAATATAGCAGTGAGTTGAGAGTTTGTACAAGTATGGTTGTAGAAAAACACGCGACCACAGGCCTCAGGGTCATAGAGATACAACAACTTGATGAGGGTCATCTCGTGGAGTTCCGTCTCTTGTGGCTGGAACTTGCAGCTCAAGGTCAACCAGCTCAGTATGATGGCGAATACCGCTGGAATATGGGAGCATTAAAAAGTTGAGTAAAATATTATAGTGGCTTTAACGCCGTACTATTTTCTAGTGTAGCTATTTTTAACGGATGTTTGCAAAAACACTTTCACCGTAGTATTTGTTATATGGTCTGTGAGCCAAAACCTATCAAATTTGGAGAAATTCCCCTCAGTGCTCAGGGTCTCCACCCTGAGCACTGAGGGGACCTACTCCCAGACAAAAGTCAGTCTTCTGTTTCGTGAATGTATTCTTTCAAGTTCTTTCTGGGTTTCAACCGGACCTAAACGAGCGTTTCCTAATTTTTTGTTTTCTTAAAGGACTTTGGTCATAGTCCATCAATAATAAAAAGATCTCATTTCAATAATAGTTAAACTGAGATAATGGCGGTACAGATAAATAATTGTGATCATGAAATGAAAACCAATAGATAATTTTTCTTCTTTATTTTTACTTAGCAACTTTAGTCACTTAAATTAAAAGAACTTAAAAGTTTTGTTACACGCTTAAAATAAACATAACGTAGGAACTTACTTTGATATAAAATAACAACCATAGTCCAAAATATAAGAGCATTCATTTTAATTTCTAACAAGGTCACAGTTTACGTTTCCAATCTATACGGGCTTGATGTTTGCAACAAGCGCTCCGGATCCATCTAGTTAGGGGAACAAATTTCAAGTGGGCTAAGATCCAATTTGCTGTCACCGAAATTGCCTGTCCCCTGTTTTGATTACAGGTAAAGTCCAAAATTAATGATAGCCGACTCAGCGCCGAGGTGATAATGAAAAATTTAATGGTATCGTCCGTTCAGAGCTGCAAATTGAATTTCCACGAGAATAGAAATTTTCATTTCATTACCGAATCGTTAATATTTCTGAGAAATCGTCGTCTTTAATTCTCGAAAACGATGTTTTAAAGCAAATGGGTTACAATTTAAATTGAAAACAATAATAATTTATGAATGACCATAAAATATTTTGTGAAGCAAATTGTTATCCTTTGCGTAAGGTTTATTTTCTCCAGTTCGAAAGTACAGTATAGCGGCGTCGTCATCCTGTTCTCTCCTCGGTTCTGGTATTGGAAGATACCCTTCGGATATCAGTCTCGTTCTGACTTCCCTTTTCTTTATTTTTCTGTGTACGTGGTCAATAAATTTGCAGCTGTAAACGTTCCAAACAAAGAATAAAACTCCCCTCATCCATAGTATGGAAGCTGCCATCGGGAGCCAACCGGCAAAGTCATCGCCATTATGTAGCTTCAACTCGACGTTCCAGCCGCTATATCTCAGAACCATATTCATGGTCAAACTTTGCTGGATGTGTGCAATATATACGGTGGCCATGGAGACGTCAAATACTATGACAAATAATGATACATATAGGAAAGTCAAGAGAAAGAACTTCAGAACACGTAGATTCTCACTTTTCCTTAAGACAATGTGCAGTAAAATAGCGACCGTCATCCATATAACATGTATGCCTAAACTTGACTTGATGTATCTGTACACAAAAGAGAAAGTATTGTTTTACTTTTGATGTTTGTTACGCCATTTTTTATTGGATTTAGGAATAATAGTACCATTGCTATGGATAAAAATTACATTGTAAAAATACATTTATTATGTAAGGAATTATATGATAAGTATTTCTGCATTACCATATTTTTTGAAATTGTCTGTTGATGTAAATAGATTTTAAATTACATTCCTTTGGAAAAGTAAGTAAAGTAAGAGAAATCATGTCCGATGTAGGTAATTGAAATGGTCTCTTACCTTCTAGTCTTTGAAGACAGCCTTGTAGAAACAGTAACAAGGGCCTGCTTCCAAGCGATAGGTTTGACATTTAGTCCGAAAGTGTTGTTAGAGAGTTGGACGTTGGCGAGGCCACTGCTCGTGCGCAAATTATGCCCGCACGCCTCATAGTCATAAAGGTACATGATGCGGGCCACCTTGCCTGTGTCCGTGTTGGAATTATCTGGGGACCACACACAGTAGAGGATTGTCCCAGACCCGATGTAGACTAAGACGCCTGAAACAAAATTAATAAGCTTAATGTAAAAAAGTTGTTTAAAGGTTCAAAGGATTGCAGTGGGGCACATAGTAAAGAACCGATACTCTGCTCTGGAGCAGAAAGGTTCTGGAGAGCACCAGACGATTCTTCGTGAGAAGTCCGTTTACAAGGTGAGGTGGACCGAGGGTTTGGTGAGGTAGCGGGAAGCCGCTCGGCAGGTAGCACAGGACTGAACATCACGGAAATCTCTGGACGAGGTAGGAGAAATCCCTGCTGCGAAGTAGGAGTGAAAAAATAAAGACATCGGCAAGTATCATGGTGGACCTGATTTACCTAGACTTGGACGCCTGGGACATGCAATGAATGTATTAAAATATTTGAATGGGGTGCTCAGGTACGCGTGATAAAGCAAAGTTATAATCAGTTCATGACTGATTCACGTAATCAACATGTTCCAGGCCGTGCCTATTGGGTAGTTAATACAAAGGTACCAATATTCAGAGACATATTGGAATGTTCAGCTTACAAGAGATTGCAATCTCGGAGAGCATCGAATCCCCATAAATGTCAAGCTCTACAACTCTGAATTGGTCAAAGCTTCCAATTATTAGTTAGAATTACAACCTCCATGTAGATTTTAAAATATATATACAACATGCTACAAAATTACCATCAAACTGAACAACTTTTACTATGGGATGGGACCAACTCTCAAATCGCGAAAAAAAAAACAGCTGTCCCATAGTAAAAGTTGTTCAGTTTGATGGTCCCTAAATACAATATTCGGCATTAGGGGTATTTTTGTAACATGTTGTATATTTAAAATAATGAGGGATATTAAAACACGAATGCTATGTAGGTTTATCACATGAGTGTTTTAATACCTAATTATGTACAGCTGCATACAAGACTTTATGTACACCCATGATATAAATCATCTAAGTTTAAAAGGTTTTGTAACAATGGCTTATTGCCAACATCAAAACAACCAGTGTCATAGTAACCATAATATCCGAACGAGTGGATGGGCGCAGGCGCAAAGCCGCCACCATCCCGCGCGCGCCACCGTCATAATATTATCTAAACGAGTGTTATTATGTTATACTGAATTTCATAATGCAACTCCAGCGGCGCGCGCGGGGGGCTGGCGGCGCCCCCAGCCACTCATTCAGATGATATTATGGTTACTATTACACTGGTTGTTATAATGTTGGCAGTAAGCTAACTGTTTCAGAACCTTTTATAGAGGATTTAAAGCATGAGTGTGGATAATAGTACAAAACGTGTTACTGCAGTTACATTATAGAATTCTCTCAGTGGTTTGTCCCATTAAAGCATCGTCTGATCGGTATCAAACCTGGAAGTTGAAAAGAATTCTTTACAAAAACCACTACCAGAGGTGGGTAATAATATAATAAGAAGGAAGCTTAGAACTAAAACACAATACAGACTTCTTCTTTTGGGCAGTCGTGTGAAAACCAATGGCAACAAATGAAAATCATTTAGACTAATCGATTCGTGATATAGAATAGTTCGTTGTCCGTTGAGCTGCTTTTTTTAGTCTACTAAGTGCTATGTCCACTCCACACCTTTTAAACTGCAAATTTTATGTTTACCACTTGCGTTTGGTTTTCGACCTTTCGTCTTCCTTTTACCAAATAGGTATTAACATACACTTAAAGCTCTGTGTTATTTATAAAAAAAATAAACTCTGGCCTGCCACTTTGGGTCATAAGTAGTATTTGTTGTATGATCTGTGGGTCATAATGACCCGGACGTTTTGCAGTTGTGGGTATTTTTAAAATGAGTTTTGCACAGATGTTGATTTTCCAGTAGCTGGAGATAAGACTTTGTTTCGTTCGTTTTGCAGATAGACGCGTTCAAGGTAATTTTGACCCAACGTGGCATTCGGTGTAACAATTTCGTGCTATAGTAGTGTACATACGTATTACGTATATCTACGTGATAATTAGTATTACGATCTTTTACCTACGTTATAAATGTTACATTTTAATATGTATATTTGCAATTTCAGTCTTATTATTTATTAATAAAAAAGCGTGTCCGTTTTAGCTTGGGCAAAAATGCTTTCGTATGTCTGGCTGTCCCGCTGTCTGTTTGCTGTCAGTTTGTTCTCTTCTACTGGTCGCATTTCTCAACCGATTCTCGTGAAATTTTGTATGCAGGTTCTATAATTATATTAATTTTTTTTCGTTGATTCGGTTTTGCGAAAATTTTCAAAATGGCGGAGAATGGGGAAATCATACTTGAGCCATTTCGAAAAATTTTCAATAATGTCACAAACGCGAGGTCTACCAGCTCTACAGAGCCATTAGTACTTTTTTAATTTGAAGAGCTAAAAAGGATTTCCTGTTATGTTTGTTATAATTTTGAAGTGATTTGGAAAAACAAACAGTTAGTTCTGTATTTTTTGTGATTTTATTTTACAAATCAATTAAAAATATTATATATTTCAAATAACTAAGATGTTATGAACACTTGGAGCCAGTTTCCGAAATGAACCATAATCTAAGTGATTTGGAATTCGGTCATGGACGAGTAGAATTGCTCGTCTGTGATCTCGGTGGGATATACATAGAAGTTTTTGTCTCGCTGCAACAATTTTCACCTGGACGACGCGCGGGCGTCCTCCGGTTTAAAAAGTCACTTTTTAACTAAAATACTTTTATTTTATACGATTAACACGGTTAGTATGCAATTTAGAAAATAATTCAACTTACATTGAACAATAACGTAAATAGTCAGACCTAGGCAAGTTTTTCTATCCCAGGGAAGCAAGGTTATGGGCACAGTGGTTATAATCAAACTCCTCCTCAACATCTTGAAGTGAGATCTATTTCGTTATACGGGTTATAACTCGCCCTCTTAAAATAATAACAACGGCACTTTTTCGCCCTATTCTTTGAACACTCTCACCTTTTGATTTGCACAAAAATGCATTCTCGTTTGACATGCATTTGACGCATATCATATTTAGACTTTTTTTCTATGATTTGACGTCACTGACATGAATAATTTTTTTGTATTTGACCACTGACCTCCAAAAATTTTTTCAGGTCAGTGGTTTGACGTATAAATCAAAGTTATTTTTTTAAGTAGGTTTGCAACTGAGATAAAGTAAAAAAATGGAAAATAACACAGATCTCTTAGTAAGAATTGCAAAGCACTTTAAAAAAAACCTTTAATTTAACTTCAAAATATAAAAAAGTGGGTTACAATTTTATATACCATTTTTTTATTTTTCGGAAAGAAATATAGGAGCTTAGTATAAATCTTTTTTAGAGTAGGTAGATTGTCACATTCGCCATCTAGCAAATGTAGGTTAATCCAACTAAAACTCTTGGTCAAATCGAAGTGAAACAAAAGACTAGCGACGTCCGAGGTACAATCATAGAATATGATTATAAAGTTCTTGAGTACAATCATAAACTTATCGTATAAATAAGTCTACGGGTACAATCATAGACTCAGGGTACCGTACGTACAATGGACCAAGTGCAAGCACAGATGACATGAAAGGAACGGCTACCCGGCTACCATTCAGTGGAACGGCGCGTTCAAGAATTTTATATTCATATTTTAGGTGCGTTCATTATCGTGATACTTTCGTGAACTTATGGCAGATTCAGATTTTTCAGGAGAAGAGTCTCATGATAATAAGCAATGTTGCCTGTGATAATTTGTAGATGTTTTTCGAAGTTGTACCTATGGGTTTCCAATTTCCCATTTTTGTTTGAAACCTAAAATGATTCATTATTATTATTATTGTTAAGTACACACGACGGCACCTCAGACTATACAGGTTGACCTAGAGACCGCCTTTATGCCCTACGTAATAAAAGCTGTTTTCGCAGTTTAACTGTATAACCTGACGTGCTGTCGTGTGTACATTATTCATTATTCCACATAGATAAAAAAAATATTTATAGTGCATATTAGATGTAGTAAATACTAATTACTAGATATTTTAACCTTACCTTACATAAAGTTAGCTTTTCTGGAACTTATAAGCAAGTAAGTTGCTTTGAAAAGTTTTTCTTGAGCAGTCGAGGCATAAAGCCTGTTTAATTAAACCTCCAGCTTGCACTTTTATGGGCTCACGTTACTGGCAATAAAGCCAGAGTAAGGCATGCCCGGATTAAAAACTACGTGAGACGCAGAAGGATGAGCCTTACCATATTGTTTACCTGGTAAGAAGAGTGATCTTCAAATAATAAAAATTTCGAACAGATTCGAACCTACTCTAGCATTTTAATGTTTTCAATGCTGGGCTCAATGCTGGTTGCACAGGCCTTTTGTAAGGGCGAATAAGGAGGATGGTTCCACCCACCCGAATTAGATGAAACATGGCTTGGACTCCAAGCTACCAACTGTGAAAAGCCCATCAAAATCAGTTCAGTGGTTTTTGCGTGCGCGCAAACATTTGGAATTTACAATTTTATTATAAACTAGCTTACTAGTAAGGTATTACCTTGACATTCAATTGAAATATCTTTCCAGATATTTTGACAATTGATTATGATGAAACAGCTATGTAATTTTTAAATTTGAGATTTTAGCATTCACGATGCTATTTTTATACAAGAGTAAATAATATACTTGAAAAAATACGACTCGCACGAGATCATATTCTCGGACGGTAATCGAACCCGTGACCCCGCGAATAATATAGCTGTTTCATTTTAATCAATTGTCAAAATATCTGGAAAGATATTTCAATTGAATGTCGAGGTAATTCCTTACATTGATGAAATAACGCTGGCTTGCAGCGAAAGAGTGGAATTTACTAGAAGAAATTCGCTGTTGCCACTAGTGACTCGGTAGCTCAGCGGTCAGAGCATAGGACCGGACATCCAATGGTCGCGGGTTCGATTCCCGTCCGAAAATATGATCTCGTGCGAGTCGTATTTTTTCTAGTATATTATTTAGCATTGTATTCAGAGTATTTTTTAATCTTATTTATAACGCATTGATTTGTGACTTCTATTACATTGTAGTTAAAGTAATTATATATTTAAGTAACATTATTTTATTGTACTAGGTATACATAAAAATATAAATTGTATCGTTTATACAATAACCACACCATTAGGCAACACGAAAAGGAGAGACGAGTGAAAATTATTTATGACGGTGCATTAATATGGATGTGGTCAACAGGGCTGACACTCACATGAAATGTATTTAAACCCATTTTAAATATAATTTGTATTTATTACTATTCAAGGATCTCGGTGACGCAGTGGTTTAGCGCTTGGTCCTGCGATTGCGGAGGTTAAGCAACTTTGGCAAGGGTCGGTCATGGGATGGGTGACCAAAAACTTGCTATTTTGAGCTCCTTCTTGCTTGGGAAGGCATGTGAAGTCGTTGGTCCCGGTTGCGTTCAGCAAGCCGCATTGGGCCCGCGTGGCACTTTGGCCCATCTTCCTTATCCATTCACAAGGAAGGCCTGTGCTACAGCAGTGGGGACATTAAAAATGGCTGATGTCAATTACTAGCGGCTACAGTTATTTTTATATCCCTCGGAAAGGCGGAACTAGTACTTTTTACTAGATTTTTTTATTATCAGTTGAGTATTCATCATCATAACGAAATAATTTGTTATGTGGTATTATAAAGTACTATTAGTTATTCTGTGTTATAACAAAACTATGTAAAAGAGTGATTCTTCCAAAGGCGTCAGATCAAGCAAACTAAAATTTTTGTCTCAAGAAAATTCGAACTTTGCATTTTCAGGACCAGAACATCTGTATTTATAGGTATGTATTCTGTTATTGGGTCCCCTCCAGAATACCAGCGCTGCGACGACAGCCTTGTGTCGAGGCTGGGGCCTTGTTGGCAGCACACTTTGTTTTTGTTATTTTTGTTTATTTTCTTAATTTTAATGCGGTACCTATTTTTGTTAACTAAACAACTGTGTAGCCAATAAATGTTTTACTTACTATTCAAAATAGATCCTCATTGTCAACCCTAGGAACAGGCTGGACGCAAAATATCGCTTAGCATATTTTATAAAGTTCTTTCAGAGAGCTATACCCTTTGCAGCAGTTCATTCTGAAGGAAAATTCTGCTGAATTTACAGGCGCATAGCACCCTGATAATGTATCTCTGTTGCTAACAATTCTCGTTTGAAATCTTTTGAAACCGTTTGAAATTAATGAAATTTTAGTTTTTGTAACAGTGCTATAATATCACTATGCTAATAAATGAAACTGACTTTAATTAATTTCAAATGATTTGAAACGGTTTCAATCGATTTCATTTCAATCCAGATTCGTTAGCAATAGAATTCTTGCAGAGTAGATCTGCAACTTTAGAAATTATTCAATGAAACATGATTATTTGCTGTATTTGCCTTTGATTTTATTTGTAGTATTCTTTTTTAAAATTTTAAGATTTCGGACTATAGAGTATTTATAAACGGTTTCCCACATTATGCAAGTATTTTTTATTTAAAAAAATTAAGCAACTACTTATTTCTTAACAAAAAATTAACAAACCAACTAAAGTTATACATAGCCTACCAAATTCTTTGAAATAAATATTTTCTAACGCCCATACTAATAAAGATTGTATTGCAGATGTATAGTTACACAGTGTTTTGTCCCTTTCTTTTATGTCAAACTTAAATAGTTGGATAGAGAGTAACCATTGTGTAACTATACATCTGCTATAAAGTCTTTATTAACAAGGGGTAAAGATTTTCGGCACTGACATGAAACCTTTTTTTGTTGTTCGGCCTTACCACAAACAAAAAAACACTGACTACTTAATAATAAGTCTATGGATTCAATGTGATACCGTCTCTTTCAAGCAATATTGTCAAAAAGGTTACAGCATCACATTTAAACAGTGTCAAGGTTCTGTAGTTAATTCACACACAATAACCTCATTAAAATATAGTTCGTTGTAGTAGTAGTAGGCAAAAGAGCAAAACGTGGCCACTTTAGGTTCAAGTTAAACACTTGTTAAACAGTGTTTTGAAATCTTTTGTGGTAAGGCCATTAATCTATGATGTACAGTAGAGTTCATTAATATGTGAGCACTTTTGACAGATGTTGACTTTTATTACAATGGTATAAGGTTGATGAACTAACTCCACATTCAGTAGTTATTCACAACTTTGCCACAGAATTAGTATAGTACTGACGTAACTTTGCACTCTACTCTATTCAAAACAAAAAAATAAAAGACATAGGTAATGTGCCTGACTATAAGGCGGTAATTTTTTTTTTTTATATAATAAATAAATATTTGGCAACATCACATACATTGCTCCGATTCCAAAGTAAGTAGCTAAAGCACTTGTGTTATGGAAATCAGAGACAATGCTGGTATCACAAACACCCAGACCTGAGCCAATATAGAAAAGTTCGTTTTCTAAATTTACCCAACCGGGGATCGAACCCGGGACCTCAGAGGTGGCGACACCTTTAAAACCGGTGTACAAATCCACTCGACCACGGAGGTCGTCAACTTTATTTCTTTGCCATAGTTATTTAATAAAATATATTATCAAAATATCTTATTAGCACAAAACTACAAAAAGTAATAAGTATGTTCATTTCGTCATGAACACCATTGTAATCCGAGCCACAGATAGGTAACATAATACCGAGCCAAGCGCAATATTGTCACAGATCAGCAAACAGGCAAACCACAGACTACAAACAAACAGTACCGCCTGAAAATTCAACTGGAGCGTATTTTACGCTAATCCCGTTTGCTCGGCACGTGTGTATGTTGGTGATGTGAACTGTTACATTTTGATCAAACTGTTAACTCGTTACTGCCAACACTGATACTAGTTGACTACATAACAGCTTACAGTTTTGAAAGGATTTATGATAGGAATCAATTTTTTTTCGCTGTAGCTCACAGGTTCAACTAACTTGTCATGCGCGCTGGCGCATGGCACGCATGGCACTGCCAGGAGTGCTGACTCCTGGCAGTGCTTGCGAACCCTCTGCTGGCAGTGCTTGTGAACCCCCTACTGACAGTGCTTGCGAACCCCTTACTGTCAGTGCTTGCGAACCCCCTACTGACAGTTCTTGCAAACCCCTTACTGTCCGTGCTTGCGAATCCCCTACTTTCAAGTCTCACATACGAACCGCCTGCTCACCTGCGGGTGGGGGATACGTAACAACATTTTCCTTGGTATGAATAGGGGGTTCAGTTCCTGGCGAGTCCTATATAACTTCAAGATGCGTAAACCCTAGTACAAAAAACATACACAAACACACAACCTCTAACCCCAAACGCATATACCGCCTCCGTTCCGTTCCCTCCGTCGTGGGTAAAAATATGAAACGACATGTTTCTATTTAAAAAATTAAGTGAACATAGAAATATTTCTAAACTAAAAAATTAAGAAAGAAAAAAGGTTACTGATCTCACAAAAATGTTTTCTTCTAAGATAAATCACTATGAATCAATCTTTAGTATTTGTTTATTTCATCAAGCAAGCTGCATCCGATTTAACTAAATGTTTGTCGAGCTCTAGGGATCATACCCGACGTACCCACTTACAGATGAGTACAGAGTCCTACCAACAGTCGGTCGGCCACATAACAATGTGCTTTGTGTATTTTCTACTCGCATGCATATGCATGCATGCAGTTAACTACGCGCGCGGCATTCCAATTTGGGAATTTGGATTCATCAGTATATCAAAGTATCCAAAGATGCTAATCATTTTTATTAATGGCTTTCGGCGAGCTTCTTATTTCAAGTATTTATGTATTATTGATCTAAGTAGAGTATTCTTTATTACCATTCATCCATACTCTTATGTATGATGTATCTGTTTTCATATATCAATGACTCAACGTAAATTTTCTGATGGTCCTAATAATCATAATACAATGCGATTAAATGGACAATATATAGTGATACGCTGCAACTTCACTCGAGAATGTATGACAAAGAGAAAATTTTACAGATTAAAAAACGTGGATTTGTACCGCAAGCGCTCTGAAGTTAGCCACATCTGTTGTATATTGTTCAGAGAAACACCTCTTTATATCTCTCTATCCATCCATGCCTTTCTTTCTTTACCGCTACATTTTTTTTTCATTTACGGTGCCAGTGAATTTTCAGCGGTTTCCGACAGACAAATGTCACGAGAAATATACGTATTCAGCAAAATCCTTTGGATTTTACGAATCCAACTGGCGCACACTGGTACGAATTAAAGGAATTGTGCGCCAGGTAAATAATAATAATAATAATAATATTTAATATTACATACATTGCACCGATTCCAAAGTAAGTAGCTAATGCACTTGTGTTATGAAAATCAGAGACAAGATATATACCTATAAACTAAGCATATATAATTTATCCATAATTTAAATTCCTTACAGACTAACATACATATTATATTATATTAATAAACATTTAAAACAGCTGATGTTGATTTAGTAACTTTCTTGACAGATATCTCGCACTTTGAAACATACATCAAAAAAATTCAATGACAAAGTACTAAAGTGTTGAGCAAGCGTTTTGTTGCTGACCGTACTATGCCCTTTATAATTTATACACCCATTAGATGCCCAATAACAGACAAGTAATGTCTGTAAACACATCTGACCAGTAATCAGATTTAACGCTACCAGACAATTCGTTTAATCAGTTTTGACCAATGACGTCAATCTTTGAGTTGACAAATGTGGGAGATACTAACAATCAGAGCCCCAATTAGGGGGTTACCCCCTTCCTAATAAAGATTGTACAGCAGATGTATAGTTATACAGTGTTTTGTCCCTTTCTCTTTAGTGTCAAACTTAAATAGTTTGACAGAGAGTAACCATTGTGTAACTATACATCTGGGGGTCTAGCCAAAGTAACATTTGCATATCTTCGTTATCGCTTCGCGTTTGAAACATGTATGGGATTGACATAAAGTTTCGTTATCAATCGAAATTTAAAACGTCAAATCCATACATTTTTCGAAGCGAAGCGATAGCGAAGATTTGCAAATGTTACTTTGGCTAGACCCCCTGCTTTACAATCTTTATTAGTAAGGTACACTTACTCAGTGTATGAGACTCTATTACATGTAGTAAATCAAACTGTAGGCCTCTAGTGGTGCGTGTTCGTTGTCTGGAACAAAATAAAGTCTGTAACATGTATTCAAGTTTTCCAGTGTGCGGCGAGCGTTCAATAATCATACGATCTCAGCTGTGCAGTGGTTCTGACAGTTTTCAGGGTTCAGCGCTTAAAGGGTAACGAATGTTAATGCCTTTTCATCGATTTCCATTTACGCGAATGGGTCTTAGCGTTTAACTAAAATTCATGATGTTTTATACAGGGTGGCGCAAAAGTAGTCATCTGATTTCATAAGACTATATTTTTTTTGTATATAAAAAAAAACGTTCTGGTTGTGGATAAGGTTTATTCGGATCGGACTTGTAATAATAATTGACAGAGAGAGCGCGATTGCGAACGAAGCGTCTCTGGTTCAGCTTAAAAAGGCTGTCGTATGTCCTTCCGGTGTCCGGATGTCCGTTTGTTTTCCTCTACATTTCTCAACCGATTGTCGTTTTGTAAGCAGGTTCGACAATTAAATATTTTTTTTTTGTCAATTTAGTTTTTCGATATTTTTCAAAATGACGGAGATATGTAAAAAAGCCTCTTTCAGCCGTTTTGAAAAATATTCAAAAATAACACAAAACCTGTTTTGTTAGCGGTGCAAAGCAAATTTGTTTTCTTTTATTTTTAGAAGACTCAAAACTTCATAGATCAAAATCAATCAATTAACATTTCTGGCCAATATTCGAAATTTGAAAATAATATATAAGATTGTGACAGAACCTTGTTTTTAAACAACATACAATTTGAGCTACTTTTTAACGCGAGGTCTACAGCTCCAGAAGCCACTAGTTTTAAAGGTGACAATGAAGTATATTTCTCAAAATAACGTAAAAAGATCCATTCTCTTTGACAAAGATAAAGACTGAATATTTTTTTACAAATTTTACTACTCTGCCATGAAATAAAATCAAAGTCTTCAAAAAAGAATAAGAGTTCCTGTTATTCGCAAGTTTTAATCTAAATAATCGTTAGACTAGGTGTAGATAGAATAAATTACGGGAGCGGCAAATTTATTCATTGGTGGTGCGGCCAATGCGCTCGGTCTCCGCTCATGATGAGCGGGACTACACCTGCGTCTGAATTATTTAATCGTGATTGCTTTAGTAGTTGATAAAATTAATGATCTAGTAAGTAATAGATAATTATTTGTCGTTAACTAAAGTTATAAAATTAGTCTATGTCTTATACAAGGTATTACAAAAATACCCCTAATGCCGAATATGGTATATAAGGGACCATCAAACTGAACAACTTTTACTATGGGGCCAACTCTGAAATCGCGGAAAAAAAAATCAGCTGTTTCATACATTTTGATATTTTCGATTTTAGTTTTTATTTGCAAAATATAATAAGTCTATAGTTATTTGTAAAACACAGACAACATCGCAGGCAGGTGTAGATCATTTTTTTACATATCTCCGCCATTTTGAAAAATATCAAAAAACTGTATCGATCAAATAATTATATACAAGGTGTTACATTAAAAATTAAAAAGAAAAACCTCCTTCAAAAAACCTTAAAAAAAATTGCTATAAAAAACAGCTTCAAAAAGCAACAGCTCTAAAAAGCAAGAAATAATATTCAAATCTGCATAATTACCACTATTCAAGTACCTACGCATATCTGATATAAAAAAACGTCTTTTGAAGTCGGGTGGGGCTGAAAGATATTTTCCTTTTTTAATTTATATTAACATTTGTAGTGGTTTCTTTTTCTTAATTGGATTTTTTAAATCTTAAAGCCCCACCCGACTTCATAAGACGTTTTTTTTATATCAGATATGCGTAGGTACTTGAATAGTGGTAATTATGCAGATTTGAATATTATTTCTTGCTTTTTAGAGCTGTTGCTTTTTGAAGCTGTTTTTTTATAGCAATTTTTTTAAGGTTTTTTGAAGGAGGTTTTTCTTTTTAATTTTTAAAAGCTTTTTTATTTTTCACTTTTTTGTGGTAGGTATGTACAAGTAAATGTAAGCAATGATATAAATATATTTTATTCATATTTTCAACACTTTTCAATGGTACTCGTATAATACCTACTCCGAATAACTCAATTTCCACTTTTCGCGCTGTTAATTTTAGCAAGGGTTAGTCATGGCGTGGGTGACCAAAGTGTATTATCGCAAGCTCCTCCGTGGTTCAGAAGACACGTTAAGGCGTTAGTCCCAGCTACATTTGCACTCATTAACACCCACCAATCCGCATTGGGCCCGCGCGGTGGGTTATGGTCCATCCTATTCATT
The DNA here is from genome assembly GCA_963556745.1 of Catoptria pinella. Taxonomy (NCBI): domain Eukaryota; kingdom Metazoa; phylum Arthropoda; class Insecta; order Lepidoptera; family Crambidae; genus Catoptria; species Catoptria pinella. The sequence continues at coordinate 12,428,221 of OY750770.1, forward strand.
AGCCCATAAGTAAGGCTTGAATTCCAGCCCCAACAGTGACACTAAAATGGCTGATGCGAAACCTTTCAATACCGTAGAGTAATCACCAATACACTATTCAATTTGATTTTGAAGAGTTCTCTTGAGTATCTTCGAAGTCCAAGGTCCAATGTACAGGAAATTTTAATGAAAACACCCTTAAAGTACCCCCTTTCTAACAAAACAAGAATTATCTCAATCGGTTTATAAACAAAGAAGTTATGTCTGAAGATCCGTTGAAACTCGTGCAAAAGTTACCTAAAAAATTACAGTATTTTCAGGATTACTCGAAAACCACTGAACCGATTTAAAATTTTCAAAAAATGGGACCAACTGGGGAACAAACCTGATAAAGTGGCGTTTGAATCATGTCAATCGGTTCAGCCGTTCTCGAGTAATCGGTGGACATACATAAAAAAAAAGAACCTCCTCCTTTTTTTGAAGTCGGTTAAAAAAAAAAAACAAATAAACAGACGAACATAGAACCTCCTCCTTTTTTTTAAAGTCGGTTAAAAAATACCCCTAATGCCGAATATGGTTCAGTTTGATGGTCCCTATATACCATATTCGGCATTAGGGGTACTTTTGTAACACCTTGTATAATTATAGAACCTGCTCACAAAATTTCACGAGAATGGGTTGAGAAATGCGACCTGTGAAGAGTACAAACGGATATCCGGACACCGGAAGGACATACGAAAGCATTTTTGCCCAAGCTGACCCGGAGACGTTTCGCTTGCGCTTCACGCTCGCTCGGTCAATAAACCCCATGTTATTCTCTAGTAGCTGAAATTTGGAAAAGTAGAAATTATCAAAAATGTGAAATGAAACGAGGTGTTTTGTATCTTTAATCTTGACTCAAATCAAATGAAGTACAGTTAAAGGATTTTAAATAAAAACCAACAAGTCATTAGTAAAGTAAATACAAAGTAATGTCGAACTTCAATCAATGTTTAATTTAAAGCTTGTGAATCCAACCCTTACGTGAATACCCTTCATGATGAAATTAAATAACAAAGTACACTGACTAAAGAGATTAGTCAGTTTCTCCAAAAGAGCCTGCTGGCAACTCCAACTGAGCTTCAAACCATCTTTTGTTACTGGCAACAATGGTACAATAGAGCCATATGCATTCATAATCACTAGTTAATGAGATCATACAATCACAGTAATATTATACAATGGATCAGGGGGATAATTGATGTCAGACAAAGAGAAATTAGAATGGCATATTGAATCCTAGAGAATAATTAAAAAGCTCATCCAAAAATTATGAAAATGCGCTGAATAATTAAGACTGTGTAATTTAAAATGAGGACAAGTTCTCTATTAGCATGAATGGAGTCAACAAATACCTTCCATTAAAAAGTCAATGTTGTAGTTCACTCGGCTTGAATATCGATTCTGAACGAGGGTGACACATCCGGACAAACAAAATCATATGCATCTGGATCAAGTATAAAAGAGCACCATTTGACAAAAACCGCATCATTCGACTCCAGTTAGTTGTAGTGTCAACAACAAACAAACATGAAATGTTTTGCTTGTGTGTTCCTCCTGGCAGCTGCAGTGGTAGCTGAACCTCCTCGCTACAGATTTGCGAAGTTGAGGGTCCAAAGAGAGGGGCTTAATGACGGCGCCGAAGAAGGCGCAAAAGCACATGGTGAAGAAGCTCCCTACGCTGCTGCAGGATTCAGACCTTTAGAGGAATTTAAACTACCATCTCGTCACGAAATCAGAACATCATTTAGAACTCCTGAAAACAGCTACAACGCTCCGTTCAAGACATACGCTGCTCCTTATGTTGAATATGGAGTTCCTGAAAAACGTGAGGGTGAAGAACGATCTGGAGGAGAAAGTAAAGAGGAGAATGGTGAAAAGCGTGAGGGCGGTGAAGCTGAGAACTATAAAGTACTTGAACTGCCATCCCGTCATGAAGTTAGACCATCATTTCGAACTCCTGAAAACAGCTACATCGTTCCGTTCAAGACTTTCACTGCTCCTCATGTTGAATATGGAGTTCCTGAGAAACGAGAGGGTGAAAAACGATCTGGAGGGGAAAGGAAAGAGGAAAATGGTGAAAAGCGTGAGGGCGGTGAAGCTGAGAACTTTAAAGAAGGCAAGGAAAGGAAGGAAAACTTAGAACAGGAGCCAAAAGAAAGAACAGAGCTGGAGAGTGCTTATGGTGCGTACTACGTGCTCCTGCCAGGCCCCCAACTGGAAAAATTTCAGTACCAGGAGGAAAATGACGTCCACAATATGGCATTCGCCGCCCAGCTGCAGTACAAAAGCGAGGAGCATGCCCCGCTGTTCGTGTACACCGCAGGTCCCCAATACCAGTCCGCCGCGTATGTGCAGCTAATATAAACTTTCCTTCGGAACCGTTCTGCCTCGACAAACAGATGCAATTTAGATTTAAATGAATTATTCCTTTCACAGGGAGTTTTATGTGTGATCCAAACGATGCGCTTTCAAGGAACGCTGCTTTTTATACGATTGCTTAATTTATTTTGGATGAAATAAAGATTAAAGTTTTATGTAAGTATTTTTTCATTTCATTTTAGAACATTGAATTTGTTCTTAAGCTTGAGGATAGATGGGCCCTCTACACGCACAGGCCCGGCTTGCAGGATCGTACGGAGAGGCCTCCCGTGGTCATACAGCCAAATTTTCACTCCACGTGCTAAGATTTGGCCGGAAAACCGCGCCTTTCCGTACGATATTGCAGGCCGGGCCTGTACATGTGGAGGGCCCATTACATCGATAGCAGTTATTATTAATATTAAAAAACTATTTGAGAGGTCGACGTTTGTATGGGAAGTGGCCATTGTTCTTTATTTATTTATTTAAATCTAGGACACAACATTATATTACAATCAAAAAATGCAACCAGAAGAATAATTATGGTTGCATTTCTTAATTGTAATCTGTAGTGTGCTAAATTTAAAAAAATAAAAAGTAACATATAAACATGTCGTTGATCAAGAGGTGTAATTATGTAATTATTATCAACGTTGATAACGGGATCTAGTGACTAGTGACGGAGTAATATTTTTTAACGATTAAGTTAATTATTACCTTGACTGAATTCTGTAAAATTGTTAAATATCATTGAACTTTTATTTATTTATTTTTGAATAAACACGTTTGGTAAACGACAGTAGGTATCTAACGAAACACAGAAAAAGGAACAAAACATGTCTCTAATTAATAGTATTATATATCTCACTAAAAAAATCAATCAAGCAAAAATACTTTTCACTTGGTAAACACGTGGATAAAAGTCTTTGTAATTATGTAGAAATATATGAAAAGTAAACAAATATTTTTCCAAAGTAAAAAATTTAAAAAAAACTTAAAACCCCACCTGCATCAAAAGACAAATCAACTATAAAAATGGAAAAAAGATCAAATATTAAAGGCAACATAATAATATGCAGTCAAAGGCATGTATAAAGTGACATTATGAATGATTTTACTTATCATTGAATTCTATGCATCCGGTTTTTTAGTTTTTTAAAATGATTTGTTTTTATTTAGTTCTTTTTAGTTATTTTATTTTACGGTCATGATATACCTTTTTGAAATCCTTATCATAAGCCCTTTAATTTTACACCCATATTGCAATATTAAAAAAAAAATGTTTTTACTTCAAATAATAAATAACCGCACAGACGCTATGTTTTTTTTAACACGCCTTAGAACACTTGGACAAGACAAATCTAAAGATATGTTAATCATCGAAATCCGTTCAGCCGTTTGAAAGATAGAGGTAATAAAGAAAATTACATTATAATACATACAATAAATACAAGATACGCGCGAAAAACATAACCCTTTCTTTGCAGTTGGGTAAAAGAACATAATTTATACTGTTGGCGTAATTAACATTCCCATTAATTATACCAAACTCAAATAAAATCCGCTGTGCAAAACATATTCTCATAGTTTATAGATCATTTCCATTCAATAACATTGTGTAAATGAACTTTGTAGGTAAGTGGCGCCAGTGGTGGTATATGTACACACGACAGCACGTCACGTTATAGAGTAAAACTGCGAAAACAGCTTTTATTACGTAGGGCATAAAGGCGGTCTCAAGGTCAACATGTATAGTCTGAGGTGCCGTCGTGTGTACAGTACTAAATGATTTCATGATAAAATAGCGGCCGCCCGCGACTTCGTCCGCGTGGATGGACTTTGTTCCAAGTACCACAAGAACTTATCCCCTTCAATATTATTTTTGCCACAGAATGTCTGACCTATAATCTGTACCAAAATTAATGAAAATTTGTTCAGTGGTTTAGCATGAAAAGGAAAATTATACTTTGACATAGGTATCCGAATTAATATTAGTATGGATCTGTTGATTCGACTACTGTTTAATCAAAAACTCAACGATCTGAGTTTCTCCAATATTCTTCTTTACTTTACTTTTACTTTAAGTTGAAAATGGGTTAAGGAATTTTACACCACGAATAGATTAAACTGCTATTGAATGTAATAAAAGTCAGACATTGTTACGTAATTACAGTTTTTTTGCACCAACATCATCAACATCATCGCCCATTTGAAATGTCCTCACAGCAGGGGACAGGTCTTCCATATGGATTAATAAAGAGGAATATGCACCCAGCATCCAATAACGAAAGAACAATTAATAAAATAAAGCAAAACGAGAAACAAACAAAAAAATAATGATGTCATTGTGTTCAATTAACCTTATTTGCATGCCACAAAAGTAATGTGTTAGTTATTTAAGAAGATGTAATAAAAAGAATAAAAATAAAAGAAATTAATGATGATGAATAGGTAACTCATAAGAATAATTGCTCATAAATAAGTATAAAAAACATGTTAATTGAGTAGCTTGAATAATCAATCTATTTTCTCTTTTGAATATTTTCTAAGTTTACTAACCATTGTTTCGTTTGGGTCAGATTAATTTTGCAAACAAAACAGTTATATTCAAAGGACAACGAAATTCAATTCCGAACTAAAATAAAAGTAGCGCAAACAAGAAAGTGGAACTGCCTGAAATTACCAAATCGGAGGAACTTTGTTATGTTAATTGTGTTTAAGTTAACAAACATTAAGGAGTTCACGGTTTAAGCGAAGGTGACGGCTTCAGAATTTCGACCATTAAAACTGACACGCTTACGTAAAAGCAAAACTTTATTTCATCCAAATAAATTACACAATCATTATAAAAAAAGACAGCGATCCCAGGAAGCGTATCGTTTGAATTAAACTGAAAACTCCCTGTGAAAGGAGTAATTCGTTAAATCTAAATTGCATCTATTTGTCGGGGCAGAACGGTTCCGAGGGCTTTGTGGAAAGATTAGATTAGCTGCACATATGCGGCGGACTGGTATTGCGGAACTGAAGTGTACACAAATAGGGGGGCGCGGTCCTCGCTCTTGTACTGCAGCCGAGCGGTGTATGCCATGTTGCGAAGGTCGTTTTCGGTCTGGAACTGAACTCTTTGCAGTTGGGAGCCCGGAAGGAGCACGTAGTACGCGCCTTGAGCACTCACCACCTCAGCATCCTGTTTCGGCTTCTCCTCCAAGTTCTCCTTCTTTTCCTTGCCTTCCTTCAAGTTCTCGGCTTCTCCACCCTTACCCTTTTCACCTTTCTCCTCTTTCTCTTTGCCTTCAGATCGTTCTTCACCCTCGCGTTTTTCAGGGACTCCGTATTCAACTTGAGGAGCTGCGTAATTCTTGAACGGAGCACCGTAGCTGTCATCAGGAGTTCCATACGAAGTTGCAGGAGGACTTACTTCTTGACGAGACGGTAGTTTGAATTCCCGAGAAGGTTTGAATCCAGCGGCAGGGTAAGGAGCTTCTTCACCTGGTGCCTTTGCGCCTTCCTCGGCACCTTCTCCGAGCTCCTGCCTTTCTTGCCGAAACCTTGCCAATCTGTAGCGAGGAGGCTCAGCTGCCACAACAGCTACCAGCAGAAGCACACAAGCGAAAGTCTTCATCTTTGTTTGTTGTTGTTGCTTTGACTGACTGCAGACGAATGATGCTGCGTTTTACAATCGGTGCACTTTTATACATATTCCTAATACATGTAAGTTTTTAGTAAACATTTCCGTTTAGTCCGGATGTGTCACTTCTCCTTCGGAATCGATATTCCGGCCGAGTGGACCACGACATTGGCCCCTTAACGCGGCGATCATCGGTTGTGTAACCGTTGCCGATTAGGAGCTGTCATTGTCCCGAACGCGCGCGTGACTGGAATGCAAGTGGCACCACGGTGACGAACTTACGAAAACTCCTAAATGGGAGTTTTAATATTCATGACTTTCGGTGAAATCGCTTTCTTTTGCCGACGCTAATTAGGCCTCAGTGTCTAGTATTAGCGATATTTGGTTCATTGTGGCTGTAATAGGCCATATTGGTATAATCACAGTCTCACTGAATTTACAAAGTCTAGCAGTCTGGCGATAATTAAAGCGACTGGGATTGTTTTGTGACCGCCGTGGCCTGGTGATGCATTATGTATGATGCAAATCCTTGCAACTCTATTATGGTGTGCATTGGGCCATCAAATGTGAATGTTGCCAATGCTGTTATAGAATAACTAAATATAACTCACAATTAGGTACGTCATTACAGTTTTTAGGTTTTAAAAGCAAAATACAGGCCTGGTTTATTTATGAAAGTGTGTTGCAAAGCTGGCATCATATGTCTTGTGTTTGTTCCTTCTATTACTAATTACCGACAAACCTGGTGAGACGGTTATTTCTTTTTGGTCAGTTTCTTTCAATAGCTATGGCTCGAAAGTTACTTTCGGCTTTTTCAAATCAACTTTTTTATGTATTAAAATAATTAGGATACCTCAGTGATAAAAAAAAATACAATCAAAGTAATTTTACTTGTAGCAAATGGGTATTTTGACTGAGGTAGACTTTAGATATGTGTACTTTTTCGTATCTCAATTCATTAACAAACTGATTAGGTAGGTTGAAAGGGTTATATTTAAAACCTTTGTTGTTTTTTTCATTTATGTAACAATTATTTGCCCTACACGTGTAGGGAAAGTAATTGAAACCCTTTTGTTTCATTAACAGATACACAATATTCTTCAATTGAAACATGGTGTGAAATCTCACCTAATAGCTACAATGTAAAATAAAAGCATTGAATCTGCAATAAAAACACACATTTGTGTCACGTGACACATCCTCTGGGTTCGAACGAGTTGTGTTTAATTTGTATACGAAATGGTTGCTTGACGTTTAATTACGGGAAAATGGCCGCCGGCGCGTCCTCGTTATGGCGCGAAAAAAGCATTAAAAGAGATTATCATCAGCCTTTTTACTCTGTGAAAACCTTTTTTTTTAAATTGTTAAAACTCAGGTTGCTTACGTAGGTGAATAAAAATGAAGGTTATTAGTACCGCCCTTAATTGGGGCTTTTAAGTCTTGATCCCTGTATTATATTTTGTAGCATCATTTTCAAGCTCCAATTACTCAAGTTCATTATTTAAAGACTCCCTATTTCGTTGTTTGAGTAAAAAGTAATGAAATAAATCGCAAAAGATGAAAATGTCTAACGTACTCCTGAAGTCCTGACACAACTGGTTGACTCCGCCGCCGCAACAAATTGGAAAAGTCATATATGAGGTGATCCGATTGGCTTCCGGTTTGATTCCCCTGTCATTCGCTTACGAAACAAATTGAATTCTGTTTAGGTACGTGTTGCTTCGTCCTATACTTTATTGGATTTAGTTTATGTTGAAGCTTTCGATCTGGGAGAGAATATAAAATCGATATAGGTACTTTGTAATAATATAATAAAACTTTTAGTTTTAAGGAAATATATTTTCTTGCGTTAGTAGTAAAAATAACAAATTCTGTAACTATTATTGTTCATCACAATCTCGTCATTGTAAGATACTATTTTTGTGCGTTTTTTCTTACAGGTTCTAATGTAATATAATCTATTTTTCCTGGGCAAGCATGCTACACCTTAGACTACATCCTGTTTACCAAGCAAGATGGTGGTGAAATGCCTGTCCAGTAACTAATAAAAAAAATATACCGTGATCTACATCCTGAGAACCCATAAACTTAATATATTACCAAAAACATGGGTTACTTCTACAAATCTATGCTCAGAGCGGAACCTCAATTCGAACTTTTTTAATAATACTCTCGAATGTTTGTCCACTCCAAAATTAGCATTTTATTCGCATATTCGCATCTTATCAGAGATTCCGCTGACAGAATCCTCGAGGGCATCAACAGGGAAATTATGGTACCTCAACAAACTGTGCGTTTACAGATTGCAAATTCTCTGCACGGTTTTGGTCCTTCAACGGTGCGCCAAACATTTACGTCAAACCTTATAAATGCTTGCGTTCGTTATTAGATTAGGATAGGTTAGAACTGCAAACAAAAAAGCGCGACGACGCGACAACATTTTTGAAAAATTTACTTTCAATAAGGTCTTTAACTAAAATTTTCTGAAGCCTTAGCTATTTCACTCACTGACTTCCCCACTTTAACGGTATAGAGATGCCTATTAAAAATATGCTTTGATACCATTATGCGTGTTTAGATTATGATTTAGAACGTTATGCATTAAACATGATTATGCTTAAAATAGTTGCACTTGAAAAAGGGTGAAAATGCTGTTAAACCTAAATAATATTATGCGTAAACATCATTCGGCTAAATCAAAGTATGCTTATGACAATTTGTGGCTTAAAATTTTATGATAATACATTGGACACCATCACATACATTGCTCGGGCTCCAAAGTAGCCAAAGCACTTGCTATGTAAATCTGAGACAATGGTGGTAACACACTTGAGACAGTATCAAAAAGTTCATTTTCGAAATAGACCCAGCCGGGAATGGAACCCAGGACCTCGACACCAAGCTTTAGATTCCGCTCATAATAATAAGTATGATAATCCCTTACTACCTGACGATTGCGAACTCGGAAATGAGAATATAAATTCACTTGTACGGAACTCGTGAAATATGGCTCGTTTGCGGCGACGAGGTGATAAGTCGACGGCTAATACGGTATTAGGGTTACGTGTGGAATCGCATTATGGAATACAATTTGAATGGGAATGTAATAAACTGAATCTCAGGACAGCGGTTTTATGTCGCAAGTAGTTATGAAGTTGCATGCCACGAAACAATCCCTTTTGGATGACGCTGAGGTTTGATATAGTTTGCGTCACTAGAATATTAACTTTGTCAGATTATACATAGTAAAGCTTTTGCCCGCGACTTCGTTCGCGTGATTAAGTTGTGCATATATTTTGAAAGTCACGGATTACCAATATACCTAGGTATTTATCAGTAGACCTTATTTCACACATTTAATTTTTTTTTCATAAAAATTCATGTACAAACTGGAACACCGTGTAGCACCCTGTATACAGGAATTTTCCAAAACTCTTTTTTTAGTGTTCACCTACACCATGAAAGGTATCTTCTCTCCAAAAATGGTGTCTCTGCCTTCAGCCATTAGGTCTCTACGCCTACCCCAACAATGAATGAATAAATCAATCAATCAATTTAGAGTTTTATATGTATAAATTGGCTCAGCATCTAGTATTCGTAGTCGATGTTCGTGTTTAATGTTCGATGCTCTTGTTTGATGCTCGTGTTCGATATTTGTGAATAGTGTTCGTGTTGGATTTTCGTGTTCACCAATTAAATTGTTCTTTCATCATGGCCGTAACTCTATGATTTAGTTACCTATTCAGTAGTTTAAATTGCTTTGCGTGTGCTTTGAGTATCAGTCAGATTTTAACTAAACACTAGTATTACAAAGCCGTTCACGTATGCACGTGCAGTAAGGTGTCACGTAGGTTCACCCAACACGTGGTAACGAATCGACTACAAGCGTGATGATCAGTTTTTTTTCATAATATTTTGTGAGAGCAATATTTGACTAAAACTGTTGAAAGAAAAAAATATAATACTAAATAATATACTAGAAAACTACCAAGTTTCTAAGCTACAGAGACTCGGTAGCTCAGCGGTCAGAGCATTGGACCGGATATCCAAAGGTCGCGGGTTCGATTCCCGTCCGAGAACATGATCTGGTGCGAGTCGTATTTTTCTAGTATATTATTTAGTATTATATAAAAATAGCATTGTGAATGCTAAAAATTCTCAAAAATTAGAAAAAAAAATTTTAAATTATTTTTTCATTTAAATGGTGTAGGTTTCTTCATAAATCGCATTTTATGATCAAAGCAAAGATTATACTATTACATCGTTAAAATCCTCGATCATGTAAGGTAACAAACAGGAAAAGGACAAACAAAACAAGACACACAATAGTCATGTTACATGAATGCAAACATTTTGCTTGACTCCTCGTCGAAAACCTAGTCGAATTGTCAGAAGAAAAAATAGACATTGTATCCCCGGATATTAATATCAGATCAGTGGAACGATTGTCAGTAGCACGTGCTGATTGATTATGGAATGAGATTATTCTTGATTATTAAAGAAACAATCTGTTGGCATCATAGATTACACTAGGTGAGGTATAGTTTTAGAAATACCTATGTTACTAGAACCGGCTAATAATCGACTCGAACCTTCATCAAACTTGACACTGACACAGACTTACTATTTTATGTGATTTGTGCTCTAGTCCATACACTTACCTACTTTAGTCTTAGCTCTAGTAGTCTAGTCTAATCCCTCAACTTTACTCATGTGCCTCAACGATGGAGATAGACATGAAAAAAAAAAAGTACAAGTGTTTCAATGTTTAGTTCGTTCATTAGTTCGAAATCAGCTTATAGCAACTATAAACCCTTCAAGGCCAATGATATCTTCAAGACCCGGAAAATGAGACACAATAGATATTCTATTGTTGTCAGGCCGCATTCGGCCGCTCGGGCGTTGATGAATTAATATGATATAGTGAATAATAAAAATATGATAAAGTGAATAATTAGTTTAATGAACATAAATAAGCGATAAGATGGAATCATAGTTGTATAATTATTGTATGCATACAATATCGTATATACTTATTTAGTCTTCATAGCACAAGTGTGAGAGGAGATTTAAAAAAAAACTGTTGATCCTCTAATGAAAAGCGTCCTGTCTATTTCCATCACGGGTCCCATCAGAAACAATGACACACGCCAAGGATTAAAAAAAAAGAATTGTACTACTTAAACCCACATTTGACCGTTGTATCAAATAAAATAAACAGTTGATTACCGGTGTATGTTTTTTCATCAAACATCAAGGCTCGGTTGCATCATCTTAATTCAACTATAACAGTATATGACACAAACTTATCTGAGCCGGTGGCCAAAACTGGAACTAAGTGTTGTTACATATTGTTACCTAGGCTACGCCATAGACGACAGCGACGCTGTCACCAAGTCAGATAAGTTTGTGTCTGTTAAAGTTAAGGTTAAATCAAGGCGATGCAACTTAGCCTTAAGGCTAAGTATTTATTGCCTGAACTTATGTTTGGGTAGAAAACGATCAAAAATTAATTCCATTTAGATTGCTCATGTCACTAGTAAAATTGCCAAACTAATATCACCAGTAAAAATTCAAATTTGGACCTTCCTGTAAAGTAATAATGGTTATTTCACTTTACGTGCGTATAGGCGATGTAATAAAATTTGCAAGTAAACGCGTCGATATCGAATAAAACAAAGGCTGTAGGATGCGTGTGAGCTGGAATAGGGCTGCCACCTTTGGACGTTATTATATTTTAGAAGATAAACCGCAGTTACTTATTACGGCCACCAAAAGAAGCCAAAATATTTGCACAACTTTATAAATAAAAACTTAGTGGAAGACAGATCAAAATCTAATAGTATATTTTTTAATGTATGTTTTTTGCGCTCTTAGGATAGTTGATTGGAATTTAATTTCTAGCGAATACGGCGAAGGAAGAAAAAATTAAGATCTACTATATAAAATATATATGGAAGGTAGCTCTACATTAAAAAAACTGAAAATAATAGTCAGAAAACACACAATGTATTCTTGTTTATCATGTTACTAATAACAAAAAGAAAAGCGAGTGACTCGCTTCGCATAAAATCACTCGCTTGGCAGTTGTCAATTATTACCTTTTTAATTGTTTAATCAACGGATTATAGATTTATGAAAATGGCAGTATCTTTCCTGAGTTGGCAACCCTATCAAGGATATCTGTTTATTCAAATACAATAGAATGTTAGCTTTCGGACTCGCCGTAAACATATGGGTTCGTGATGAAAATATTTCGACGCCATTTTGGAATTTCAAATGAATTACCGAATGTTAGCCGGGTTTTTTTAGCATACAATAAATAAATTGGAAATTTATCGTAAGAATATCGAATATGGCCCTTATATTCATGAAATGACTTCATTTCTACCTTTGAAAGTGATATTTTATCTCAGGCCTGTAAAAAAGAAAAAAGAAAATAAGCTCTACGAAAAAGCCAAAGAAACGAGATGGAAAATAAGGTCTAGGAAAAACCTGAGCTCAGTTAATATTTTGTACTTATGAAAATACTATTGTAAATCATTTCTAATTATTTAAAAAAATCCATATTTTCCGAACTACTTATGTGACGCGCGGTTATTTCATGTGCTGACTTCAAAAAAGAAAGATGGATTTCAATGTTTTCAAGTAACGGTTGTGATCAAGCAGTACCCTGAAACGTAGGTAATTTATTTAGTTTGTAGGTAGTTTATCCATAATCAGAAATCAATTTCCTGTCTAGAATTTTAATTATGTAACCACAGAACAAAGGAAATTATTCTGTGATTGAAACTTATTTTCCGCAAGACAAGAGAAAGTGGATTTATTTGCGGATTTATTTGGACAATTTGCGCGTAGAAGTGGTCAGAAAAGGGAATTCTGTTTGTTATAACTTTGTTATGAAAATGATATCGAAATGAACTGTTCAACTGTAAGTTGTTGGAATTTGTATTTATGCGAAGTGCTTAGAAAACTTCGATATCGTGAGTCAGGTCTTCATACATTTTTGCCTTGATGTTAGCTTGACGTAGTGCGACGTCACGTCTGCGTAATGTTTACATATTGTACTTTTCGCTGATCCTGCATTTCTTCGTCATTCGCCGATATGCTTATGTAGCGGTTTGATCGCGTCGCTACAGGTTTAAGAGGAAACACCACGGTCGAGAGAATTGAAAAATTCTTATAGAAAGTTGCCAAAATTAACGTTTGGTAGCCTGTTTCCTCCTCAAAAACTAGACCGATTAAAATATTTTTTTAATTAAAAGGAATTAATTGGCTGTGTTCCTATGCATTCTTTTTTTTCATAAAATAATTATTAAAAGAGATATTAATCTCCAAAAATCTAAAAAAAATGCCATTGCCATAGACATCCAGCAATCTTGGCGAGATTATATAAAAAAGTAAAACATAGGAACACAGCCAAATCCTTTCTTTATTTATTTATGTGAAAAGTATTTAAGTTGGTCTAGTTTTAGAGGAGGAAACAGGGAACTACGAAACGTTGATTTTGTCGACTTTATATAGGAATTTTTCAATTCTCTCGACCTTGGTGTTTCCTCTTAGCATGGATAAGTAAGTACCAGTTGTTTATTGCGATTATATGACACAGTTTTTTCAGTGAAGAGAAGTGAGAGATTCAATCCTCATTTTACGTTTTGTTAATGAATAAAATATAATTTCAAGCCTTTAGAACGTTCGTGAAGGCTTAACTTTCTCAATATACATTTTATTTAAAATAAAAAGTCACTTGATGAATGCCTTAACTTGGTCTCAATGTGGAAGTACTTTCATTCATGCTCAAGTGAACTCGAGCAGTGTTCAAAGTAGCAAAGACCGGGATGAATGCAAAACATTAAAGCGTTTAGTTGACTCGCATTCTGTTAAATGCATACATACAGAATCGTACTTTATGATAAGGTATATTTTTATTATGTCGATGACCATGTCGACAAACACGATTTGAGCCTGGGTCAATCCGAAAACAGCACAGCGCGTTGCGTTGCGTAGCGTGACCGACGTTGTAATGTATGAAATGCTATGGATATGTCACACAGAACGCGCGACTGATGCGCAGCAGCCGCGTGACATTATACTGTCATACAGGGAAAAAATAAAATTCTTTGTTTTGTGGTCATACATGTCAATCGCAACGCAACGCGCTGTGCTGCAACGGACACGCATTTTGAGGTGACCCAGGCTTAAACGATGTTGCATTTTATTAGTAAGTAGATAAATAATTTCATGATATTGTTGATCACTTACAGCCTGCAGAAAGAGCATCTACGCTACGAAAAGTATTCATTCCAATTATGACTCAAATAATTTTCGTAATAAATAAGATTAGAAATTCGTTCCGTAAATAAACCGTAACATCAAGTCTTAAAAAAGCAATAAAAGTGCGAAACGCGAGCGAAGCGTCTCAGCTTCAGCTTGGGCAAAAATGCTTTCGTTTGTCTGGCTGTTCTCCTCTACAGGTCGCATTTGCTCAAACTTTTGTGTGTAGGTTCGATAAACAGATTTTTTTGTCGAGCCAGTAATTCGAAATTTTTCGGAAAAATAATTTTCACCCATTTCGAAATATATTCAAAATTAGAAGTGCCATCTAGCTTCGCATAGTTAATAAAAAAAGAATACCTACCAAACAGCTCTTCGTTCTGCTTTTAAAACCTTGTGGGGACATCTATTAGATTAATTTTTAAACAACATACAATTTGAGTTATTTTTCAACGCACAAACGCGAGGTCTACAGTTCACCGAGCCACAGTATAGTATGATAGATAATAACGCATGTACTATAAAAAAATCTCCTCCTTCAATTGCTATACCCTACTGGGTCCATAATGTTCTCTTTCTATAAAATTACCACTTATACTTACTTTATGGTATGCAATAAAATATTGAATTGAAATGTACACTAAGGTCTCCGGTCACGATCTTTGTGTACGCGGCTGACGACGTTTGTCAGTGTAACTAGCGTGTCTTTTTATGACGGGTAACCCTTGTCACAGTTAAAGCTGTACAAAAGGTAAAAGTAATTTCAATGGATAATATGTGCGAAGGTCATAAAACAAGATTAGTTAAGAAAAAAGAAAAAAAGACAAAGAAAGGTTTTCCTTTATAAGGTAGTGGCAATTATATTGCCACCATGTTTTTCGCTCAAATCTTCAAAAAATATTTGTCGAAACATTACTTTTTTGTAACTTTAATATTAAATTAAATAAATAAAAAGGAGACTTTTATAATTTATATTTTTTCTATGTAAAAAATATTTAAAAAGTGTTTTTTTTTTGAAAATTTGAAAACGGAGGTCTTGCAGTCTTATATTATCGATTTTTATTTTTATAACTTCAGCCGTTTTTTCTGCCTTATAAAAGGTTAATAGACGTATAATGTTATTTTTCCATAAACCATTCTCTTAATTTAAAAAAAAATTGGCGAAGTTAATTACACTTCAACTAACTTACAAAAAGAAAGTTTGTCAACGTAACTTTATGCATTTTTCATATTTTTTCCACGCAGATACTTTAAGTTTAACGTAAGCTAGTTTGCTTACAAACATTCGCTCCGAGTTGACTGAAGTAAAGTGTGTTTTAGCCCTTTTTAGAGCTGAGTTAAATACCGCTGTTTGTTCCGCTCTCCACCATGTATGAGATGCCCCATTCATCCCCAAGTGGCTTGCATCTGGGTGCATTGCGGATAAGTCTTGCGAACCTTCAACCTCTAACGGCTTTTTTCTCGACCAAGACAGAAAGGCGAATGACAGCTGCATGATAGCTAAGTTTATAACAGCGTTTCGATTAGGTGGAGTTGTAGTTAGGAAAAGACTTAGGCGATTCTTAAGTTTAGTGCAAACGGGTGTTAGTCTCGATTGCATCATCTTAATTTAACTATAACAGTACAAGACACAAAACTATCTGAGCCGGTGGCCAAAACTGGAACTAAGCATAGACGACAGTGACAGCTGTCACCGGGTCATATAAGTTTGTGTCTGTTAAAGTTAAGGTTAAATCAAGATGATGCAAGTCAGCCTTAATATAGTAAATTCTGAGGAAAAAAGCCGTTAGAGGTTGAAGGTTCGCAAACGGGTGTAAGACTTTTTCCTTACGATGCAGGAGCCATAGGTAGGTGAAGACTAACCGCCCGATTTATAAAAACAAGCAAAGTTATGGAGACTTATAAAGTGTTTTGTTTCTTTTACTCTTTTGATAAATGATAAAGATAAAACATATATTATCGGTATAATAGTAAAAATAGAATTATTAGGCGTATGAATACGGCGTTAAGGTACGTACACAATACGTCGATAGTTTATTTTTTCCTTACATAATTATTGAATTAAGATATAAAATGAGTAAAGTCAGCAAGTATTTAATAATATGTCTTTTTTATCGGACATTAACTTTTATTAACTTCTGCTGCCGTTTATTTAACTTAAAATGTGTTATTAATTTTATAGTTAATTATATTATGAAACTGTGCTGTAAGCTTTTATGAGCAGATTTTATTAAATACCTCGGGACTGAGGTCCTTTTATGAGTAAATTTTATGACACATTTTCATGGTCTGTATTTCCCCTTTATCGTTTAATGACTACGCAATATTAAATTTTGTCACTTGTCTCTAGGATAATAACAGTGTAAGTGATCTTATGACAAAATCAAACATTAGAAAGAAAATTTATATTTAATAGTACGCGTGGAAAGTTAAAAAGTGCAATAAGTATAAGTTGTTTTTTCAATATTATGGAACTTTTTTAATTGAAGATATCTATTCCCATATGTTTCTAACACATGAAGCAGAAGGAATTGCAACAAACATGTACTCAAAACAGCACGAAGTTCGTCACCCAATTAGCCTGCTTGGTATTTTTAATTTGTCATGGCGACCGCTAATGGACTGTCAGCTGGTGACACCAATTCCGTGGCAGCCATGATGGAGTATGGAAGAGACCGGAGGAAATGCTTTACGTAACAGCATACGAATAATATGGTAACAGTGTGAGTGCAGTGCGGAGAAATGGGTTAATCTGAATTGCACGGAAAGATTAATGTCAGTGAATAGTTATTACAATACAGTTTGTTAAGGTTTCGCTGTACGTTTGCAGTTGTTATTTAGGCAAGACTATAGACTTGTATAACTAGTGGCTATGTGAGTTGTAGACCTCGCGTTTGTAACATTTTACGAAATGGCTGAAATAGGTTTCGAAAAACTGCATCGACAAAAAAATACATAATTATCGAACCTGCTTACATTTCATGAGAATTGCCGGAGGCGACAGGAGAACAGCCGGGCAGACAGACATACAAAAGCATTTTTGCCGAAGCTGAAACGGACACACTTCGCGCTTGTTCGGCCAGTTGTATTTCATTGGATTTTCATTCAGTTTTCTTTCACAGATTAGGAGTCACTGGAATGATTTGCGAGATTCTTATAAACTTGTTGATAAAGTTGAAAAAATACAGCATAGTGAAACGTGCGAAGCGGGCGAGCGCGTATTCTCACGAAGAAATTTTTCCTTCTTAAATAAATGTAGTGTGGATTTGTGATGTACATTACCTACGGAGGGATAATTAGGCTAATAAAAGAGCAGTCGTTCGTAAACTTCTCTCGTTGGGTATGTATAGCATTCATAATACGCCTAGTTTGTTGTATTGACTATGGGGTGAATGAGATTATTAGTGAGTGATTTATTTAGTATCTTACAATTGATGGCAGAAAAATGTTTATGGGCACAATCAATTTCCTATGACATGACCTTAAAAGACAAACTTTTAGGCTAGGTTGCACCGTAATAGAAGTCATAGTAAAAGTTTGTGTCAAATTTAACAATAACAGTAACGCTGACTTTAACGGTTACAGCAAAATGTGTTGCACCGGCAAATTCAATAGCTTTGTTAAAGTTATCAGGGCTGCAAGTCAAATAAGGCGTAATTTACCCCAAATTCGTTGCGAGTAACATATTTTAATATCCCAATACTTAACATAGCCGTCATTAATGTCATTTTATTTAATGTCAGTTCGAGTCACAATTGAATTGCGCAAAATATTGAAATCGTATGTATATTCTTTAGTTTTATATTTTGTGAATATTATGCTAAAACCTACTTCCTAATCAAGAAAGCCTCAGAAAACATGAACGACAATTTGCTTGCAAACATTCAAACAAAGTAAGTACATGTTTATCGCCCTGTAGAGAGAAGAAAGTATTGCAAACATTCTTGAATCCTTTATAATTTATCATGTTTTTACAAATTAAAGTTGTTATCAAATCGGCTATAAAATGAAAGCAATAATATTAATTCAGTTTCGTATTCAGAACTAGTTTCCGCGAGTATTTCTCGGAGCAGGGACATGATGTTTGAGGTTATATTCAACGCGTTTTGACAATTTGACACAAACAATAACACTAACCAGCGAAAAGTGAGCGGTTACCGTTACGGTTAAAGTTATGACGTCATTTAACTATTTGTCAACTGGTGCAACTCATTTTTTGCCTAACCGGTACTTTAACTGAAGTTTCGATGTTTGTTAATGTTAAAGTAAGATGGTGCAACCCACCCTTAGAGTCGTGTCCTAACAAATTTATAAATTGCATCACAATAATATTACTTATTTCTTACTCACTTGATTCCGAAGTTGTGACAACGTTTTCATGGATAAATTGTGAAATGTAGTATTCATAACTCGTAAACAATATTACATACTTACTAATATTATAAATGCGAAAGTAAGTTTGTTTGTTTGTTACGCCTTCACATCCTAACTACTCAATCGATCACCATGAAATTTTAACATTGTCAGGGGTACAAGGCCTCCCGCTTAGGGTTTGCGAACCGATGGCGTAGCTTCTTTGATATTCACAAGTGCTTGTAACAGCCTAGACTGAATAAATGAGTTTTGAATTTTGAATTTTGAGAAAAGGATATAATCATCCAGAAAAAATACAGAACTCCCGAGGGAAACAAAAAATACTTTAAGACGATTTTCTGCCTTAACAACGCGGCCTATTGACATGAATAGTAAATAATAATAATCATATATAAATAATAAACTGGTCACCTTATTTTAAGTCGCGAGCAAATGATAAACTTTTTTTTAAAACTATTTCCACGCGAACGAAGTAAAAGCTAGTATTATTATATTTTTCATAATTCAAGATTTTTATCAAATGCCATATTTTATTAGGGTTTTGTTTTTAAAAAACTGCGTAACTACTCCCTGAGTGATTAGAGACGAGTTGCTGTCGTCACATTTTATTTCATTATAAATAAATCTTCTGAAACAATCACTCTCGGTAAAAAAATTTATGGTGAATGAAAATTCACCATACACACTGCATTTGCAGGTTCAGTATTTCTAAATGACAAAACATTGCAGTTAGAATTTTAAAAAAGGTGCATCAAAGAAATTGAGTGCGATCTTTTGCAGGTGCATTGCCAATATGCCGTCGCAGGCGCGCCGTAATTGCCAATATATTCACTGCCTCGGATAGCGCCGTAAAATGGACTGTTTTTTATGTTGTTGCTTTGACACTTTTTACATGTCCCATTCAATTACTACTGTGATGCCGCTGTCTTGTGCATTTATCGACGTCACTTATGCATCGACATTTATTTGCCATTTTTAATAGCTACTGTTAATGGGGCACAGGCCTTCAGGCAGGCTTAATACGGTGGGTGTTGACAACTGAAAATGCAGCCGGGACTAACGGCTTAACGTGCCTTCCGAAGCACGGATGAACTCGAGATAATAAATTGTTGGTCACCCATCCCATGACCGACCCTTGCGAAAATCGCAGGCCAGGTGTTAAAGAATTTTGCATAAGCGTGATTTGATTGAATTTTTGGGTCGTCGCGTCGCCTGCTCGAATCGTGAGCGTAAAAATCCGAATAATAACCTGTTTTATATCATGCTTCATCGTCGTTTTCAACTTTTAGGATCATGTTAACTCTGTTGACGTTGACGACCCAAATAAATAAATAAATCACAGCAACCTATTACAGTCCACTTACAATCACAAAATACCTTCTAAATGAATGTTCTAAGTTAAATCACATGCGAAGATACAATGAGAGATCTATTTCAATTTGTTCGTATCTTTTCACAGATATTAGCTCTTTTAATTCATCGTTCTCGTTACGAAGGTCTAAATTGGCAATAGCAATCGGAGATCTCGTTCGTTCTCATTGCCTTGATCAGGGAATCCTTTTATTTCCCTTTACTGAACTGCGCTGAAGGTGTATTTGAACTTCTACTTTCCAATAAAGATTCCGTTAATGAAATTGATATGGGATATACATTAAAACTTACTTTTATCAGTTTACTTTTTGCTAATTTTTCTTGTATATTTTTCAATATAATTACCCGACTGCAAGGAAAGGGTTATGTTTTTCGCGCGTATCTTGTATGTATGTTTATATGTAATATTTTTTATTACCTCATAAATATCTTTCAAACGGCTGAACGGATTTCTATCATTAATATATCGTTAGATTTGTTTTACAGCTCAAGTGTTCTTAAGTATGTGACGTTAAAAAAAACAAAATGGCGGCTGTGCGATGCTATTATTTGAAGTGAACAAAATTTTTTTTTTAGAATACTGAAATATTTTTAGATAGTTAATTTTTATTCGTTTTTATTAGATACTTAAGTATTGTAGTAAGTAAATCATTATTACAAATGGATTAATAAGTTCTCTTTTTGATTTGTTGCAAATCCTTTGTTAATCTGTTTATAGGCCTTTGGAGCATCCATATTGGAATATTGGTTTCGCTACATTAAACGACCGCATCCGGATATTGCCACGTTATTTTGTAATACGTGGTATTAGGGCTGGCAACACAAATGCCATGGAATTTTACGGATATAATTTAGAATCAAGGATCACCTCGACCTCCGTGGTCGAGTGGCTTTGTACACCGGTTTTCAAGGTGTCGCCATCTCTGAGGTCGCGGGTTCGATCCCCGGTTGGGTCAATTTAGAAAACGAACTTTTCTATATTGGCTCAGGTCTGGGTGTTTGTTATACCACCGTTGTCTCTGATTTCCATAACACAAGTGCTTTAGCTACTTACTTTGGAATCGAAACAGTGTATGTGATGTTGTCAAATATTTATATTTATAGAAAAGTCAAATAAATTACTTTTCTCTAACCTTTAATCGCTCGAAATTGAAACTCCTGAAAGAACTTATTTGTTGTCAAATTATGCATAGTTACATACATCAATAAATTATTTTCAGAGAATTCTGAAAGCGAAAAAAGTTATAAACTTAATTATATTCGGAAATCATCACAATTACAGAAACTGAAACAACAGCGCTAATACCGACTCTGTGGTCTAGTGGTTCGCCCACCCGTGATTTCATATATTCAGCGAAAAGGGAAGTACTTCCGCCGAGCTAGGTGTCTGTGCTCAGGGACCGCGGTCCTACTAATAGCTGTTGGAATTTGTATTTATGCGAAGCGCTTAGAAAACTTCGATGTCGTGAGTCAGGTCTTCATACTTTTTTGCCTTGATGTCAGCTTGACGTAGTGCGACGTCACGTCTGCGTAATGTTTACATATTGTACTTTTCGCTGATCCTGCATTTCTTCGTCATTCGTCGATTTGCTTATGTAGCGGTATGATCGCGCCGTTACAAGATGAAGGCCAAGCACTAACCCGTAGTGGATAAAAAAAAACAACACTGTAAACAAAACATTTGTAATTTACGTATGCATGGCGGCCCTGGGTGAGATGCCTCCGTTTTTTAAAGGTTCGCGGCCTGACCTTTCAGGGGGATATAAATTGAATAGCCCCATACCTAGATACCTAGTTTGATTTATTCCAAAAAGGTAGACAATATTTTGTTCCGAGGTATATAGGATTCGGAATGGTTTGAATTTTTTAATTTAAGATTTTAGCATTCACAATGCTATTTTTATACAAAACTAAATAATAAGACTCGCACTAGATTCTCTAACGGGAATATTATCGGACGGGATCCGAACCCGCGACTTTTGGAAGTCCTGTCTGAGTCACTCGGTAGCTCAGCGGTAAGAGTATTGGACCGGACTTCTAAAGGTCGCGGGTTCGATTCCCGTCCGAGAATATGATCTGGTGCGAGCCGTATTTTTTATTATATATTATATTTAGTATGGTTTGAATATTTAAAATCTTAATTGTATAAACGTTATCACAAGTAGATTATATAATTATAATTTGAAATGGATAAAAAATTCAAGGATTTAATTGACAGAAACAGGAAATATGCTATCTGGATTGCTGTTTTCATGTCAAAATAATTTAATAATAATAATTTATTTATTTTAAGTAACATTACAACCCATTTTGTAAGTAACAATTTGAGACTTAAAACTATGTTAGTATTCAAAAATGTATCCAAAAAGAAAAAAAAATATTGTCACCATGCCACATGATATGGCACAGCAATGTTTCACATACGGACAGTCAAGACTGTTAGCAATCATGTCCAGTACGCTGTTAGGGCTGCTCCACACCCTGCGTACTTGAGAAGCATATCTTGCGCATTGTTGCGTAGAAGCAATCACCGCGGGCTTCCGCGAACATTTCCGATGCACTACAAGAGCGATGCAGCCCCAAGGGCATCCTAAATGCATTATTGTATTGCACTCGGAGGGCGTGGTAAGCTAAATGTATCTTTATTTGAAATTTTGAGATTTAAGCATTCACAATGCTATTTTTATATAATACTAAATAATATACTAGAAAAAATAGGACTCGCACCAGATCATGTTCTCGGACGGGAATCGAACCCGCGACCTTTGGATAACCGGTCCAATGCTCTGACCGCTGAGCGTGAGTGACTCGGTAGCTCAGCGGTCAGAGCATTGGACCGGTTATCCAAAGGTCGCGGGTTCGATTCCCGTCCGAGAACATGATCTGGTGCGAGTCCTATTTTTTCTAGTATATTATTTAGTATTATATAAATGTATCTTTGCTTCAATTTTGAATAATAACACTATTCGTTAGGTTTCACCTGTAGGAATTAAACGGGTTTCGCGACTAACCTTCTACTAGGTACTGTGAGGCCTTAGCCTCATATGCAAACTATTTGGGTTCTGTAACTCTTAGGTTACAGACTAAAGATAAAAAGAATTTTAAATGCGAATGACAGTTCTCTAGCTTTTGTTTAGAAGAAAGGAAGCTAGGCTGTGCCCTTCAGGCTACGAATTATATCAATGCCTATGCGTAAAATAAATAAGAAAAGTTATTTAAATCTCTAATTTAAAATAGATAGAGGCTTCGTCTCTACAGTACCTTTAAACATCTTTACTTACTAGGTATACATAAAGCATAAAATACATATTATACAACATGTTACAAAAATACTCCTAATGCCGAATATAGTATATAGGGACGATCAAACTGAACAACTTTTACTATGAGACCAACTCTGAAATCGTAAAAAAAATCAGCTGTTTCATACAAAAAATAAAATCGAAAATGTATGAAACAGCTGATTTTTTTTTCGCGATTTCAGAGTTGGTTCCATAGTAAAAGTTGATCAGTTTGATGGTCCCTATATACCATATTCGGCGTTAGGGGTATTTTTGTAACACCTTGTATATCAATTCTTCAATACGCCGAGCAATCACCGCCGTCAAATTATGTTAACAAACTCCAATTATTTCACAGAAAGGATGCATTAGCAAAACGTATGAAGGGATTGATATTATGTAAATCCCATTCCAATTTGATTGCTGCAACTTTATCCATTTCCATATTAACTTTTGAATAACAATTTGCCAGTGAGCCACGGTTGCTGCGAAAGCGAGTATGGAATTAATCCTTTGGGAGTTGCGATGTAGGTTTGAAGTATTGTGTAAAATGTTTTTGTTCATTTTAGAACATTGCCATTTTTCATATATTTGAAATAGCTTTCTCATCTTAATCAACTGTTTAAAAATATCTGGAAAGATGTTCAGTTGAATGTCGAGGTTAATTCCTTCTACATTGGTGAGATGGCGCTGGCTTGCAGCGTAAGAGTTGATATACTAGAAGAAATTCGACGTTCTCACCAGTGACTCGGTAGCTCAGCGGTCAGAGCATTGGACCGGATATCCAAAGGTCGCGGGTTCGATTCCCGTCCGAGAACATGATTTGGTGCGAGTCCTATTTTTTCTAGTATATTATTTAGTATTTTTCAGATATTCTTAATTTTAAAAATTGGTTCGTCGTGAACGATTCTACGTTACGTGTCTTACATAGAGAGAGATTTATTTATGCAAAATGTTTACTGCTAATTATGTCGGATGGGAATTATTACTTGTTTTGTGTCATATTTTTATTTGCTATGCATTATACAATGTGTGTGGTTTAGGATTTTGTTGTGTAAATGGTCATCAATCTTAATTTAATTAATTTAAGATAACACGTCAAAAAGAGAGCTGTGATAGAGATAATCAACATAAAACATAAAAGTGTCTATAGAAATAGTAGCAGACGAAAAGGTGCATTAAATGAGAATGTACTTAGATTTTGGGAATTTTTTATTTGTAATAAAGTTAGTAATTCACAAAAAACATTATCTTATGAGCCAAAATCAGTTTCAAATCAAATGATATTGTATTTTTTTGTACACGCCACGCTAGTTTTTGTACCACGGCCTTACATAGCAACGTGGTAAGTGAATATGTAAGTGCCTGCGGTTTTCATTAAATAAGT
This sequence comes from Catoptria pinella, assembly GCA_963556745.1. Taxonomy (NCBI): domain Eukaryota; kingdom Metazoa; phylum Arthropoda; class Insecta; order Lepidoptera; family Crambidae; genus Catoptria; species Catoptria pinella. The sequence continues at coordinate 12,452,915 of OY750770.1, forward strand.
GTTGCTAATCAATTAACGTATCAATTATAGGGTGCCGAAAGTGTCTAGATAAATTATAAAATATATAAATAAACGTCAATAATTTATGTTAAACCATAAATTCTCTATGAAATATATTAAATCGTACGTAGTTGGTATTTTTTTCCGTTAATTAAAAAAAAAGTAAAAAAAGTACATCACTATCTATGCTTGACATGCCTTGAAATGGGTACGTACCAGAAAGTCTAAAGTTAGAATGCCTAACATTGAAATGGCTAAGTTCAAAATGTCAAAAATTCAAATTCAAATGGTTTAAAATGTCGAAAGTCATTATGTTTAATTACCAAATAGCAAAATTCAAAATATCAAACGTTTCAAATACTAAACGAGTAAAACTATTAATAGTCATAATTTTTAATTTTGAGATTTTAGCATTTACAATGCTATTTTTATATACTTAATACCAAATAATATACTAGAAAAAATACGACTCGCACCAGATCATGTTCTCGGTAGCTCAGCGGTCAGAGCATTGGACCGGATATCCAAAGATCGCGGGTTCGATTCCCGTCCGGTACTATTAATAGTCCTTAAGTCTAAGTTCACAATAATTTATTTGAGTTTAATAAACTCAAATAAATAAATAAATATTTGACAACATCACATACATTGCTCCGATTCCAAAGTAAGTAGCTAAAGCACTTGTGTTATGGAAATCAGAGACAACGGTGGTGTCACAAACACCCAGACCTGAGTTCGTTTTTCTAAATTGACCCAACCGGGGATCGAACCCGGGACCTCAGAAGGCGACACCTTGAAAACCAGTGCACAAAGTCACTCGACCACGGAGGTAGGTCTATATATATCGTCTAAATAACTATATTAATCATGTGAATAAAATTTTAAGATTGTTTTAGTAGGACCAACTGCTTAACATGCCTTCCACAGCTCGGAGGAACTCGAGATAATACATTTTTGGTCACCCATCCCGAACCCCCCCTTGCGAAAGCTGCTTAACCTCCGCAATCGCAGGGCCAGGCGCTAAACCACTGCGCCAGCGAGCTCCTCATTATGAGTATGCCAGTTATGAGTAGTGGGATTAAAAAAATATGTCAGATATTTTTCAATCCTGCAAGTTATTTTATGGTACCGCAAGCTCCATAGCGCCGTCGTCCGGCATCGCGTTTTTCATGTTGCTACGAGTATTATCTCTTTTCGTCACACGGAAATCTCACTAGCATGAGCGAGACAATCATTCTGCCACTTCTATGCTATTCCGAATCAGTCGTTACCACGCTGTATATTGCACTAGCTACCGAGCGTTAGGTAGAGTTTTGGAAAAATGTGGAGTCAGCAGCAATAATAACAAAATTATTGCGCTTTAATTACGCATTATTTTCGGCATCTGCCTTTTAGGAATCTCACAATTACAATAATCACACAAATACATCATCACCATCATCAACATTTATCCTTTTGATGTCCCGACATGCGGATTGTTACAATATTACATATACACATACAATAGTCAATACCAAAAATTCACACAATAAAATACTATAAATTGGCTGTACTGCAAACATTATATTCAGTGCTGCAAGTGTTGATTAAAAGAGTGAATGCGGGTACAGCGATACTGAAACGGGTATGGACGACAAATTAGGTTAGCTCGCTTCGAAACTAAATCCCGTTTTTGTTCAGCCTCGTGTTTTTGAAAGGTAAAAATATAAATGTAGCATTGAATTTTTTGATATTTACCTTTTATTGAAAAAGAAGTTAGTAAAATCTAAAAACTAGATATGTGAAACATGCGAATAGGACTCTGGTGTGCTCTATTTTAGAATCATTCATTTGAAATTGTACGTGCGACTTAGTTCCTCTTCAGATCTTCGCGCGAGTAAGACGCGTTTTGTTATACAACGCTCGCTTAGGACCAGCGACGTCAGCAATGTGGGCAATATCAACAGCAGTGTGACCGAAATCGCGTGTAAATTCACGGCGAATTCGCCCTTTCTGAACAAGGTCTTTAGTTGTATGCGGCGTAATGTCACAATTGACAACTAAATGTCACTCCAAAACGATTGACAACTGGCTGACCAAAGAGCTGAGGAGTCGATGGCGCAGTGGTTTAGCGCCTGGCCCGGCGATTGCTACAGATTAAGCAACTTTTGCAAGGGTCGGTCATGGGATGGGTGACCAACTATCTCGAGTTCCTCCGTGCACAACGTCCTCCGAGTACGCCAGCCGAAGGATTACAAATAGAGCCCTAGGTACCTACATCGTTTACTTTTATTAGTATGAAATTCCAAGGACCTTGTAAAATGACTTCCTATTGACATGTTGTGCTACTGATATAATAACACTAGTGCTATTTGTTCTAAGCTAAGTTGTTTTTAAACTGAATAAGAAGTTTTGCCATTTCTGACATTACATTAAATTAATTAAACCCGCATCAGGGTTGTTGTGTTCAAAAAACTTTTATTTTCACAAAAAGTGTTGGCATCTCTGGCATGACCTCCAAAACCAGGAACCCCGAGGGTGGTTAATGAACTGTACTCGTTTGATTGATCAAACCCGTCGGCACGCTGTTCATACTCCATTAATTTTCAATCGATACTTTTGACTTTTAGACTTATTGCCGAATTCTGGGAAAATAATTTTTCTTTGACTCCGTTTAACAGGCTAGGCGACTTGATTAAATGTTTTTATTTATTAGGTTTGAAACGCCTTGAAATGTTATGATTAAATAAAGGGAATTAAAGAGTTTAAAGGATAAACTCTCACCTTGGTATAATATCTTATAGAGTTATTATTTTCAGACGTATTTTTAGGATATTCGAGCGGTGTTGAATCGATTACCGGTTGTAAATGGTAAAGTACATTCATGTACCGTAGGGCGGACACCGCGGGTGTAGAACCTCTACAAAGAGTAAATATGTAAATATTGCAAGATCGGTGATGCAGTGTTATATAGCGCCTGGCCCTGCAATTGCTTGTTAATCAACTTTCGCAAGGGTCGGTCATGAGATGGGTGACCAAAAAATTATTATCTCGAGCTCTCCCGTGCTTCGGAAGGCACGTTAAGCCGTTGGATCCGGCTGCATTTGCAGTCGTTAACACCCACCAATCTGCATTGGGCCCGCGTGGTCCTCCTAATCCACCCATAAGGAAGGCCTGTGCCCCAGCAGTAGGGACATTCAAAATGGCTGATGGTTGAAATATGCCTTGTACCAATATCACCACTTTACTTGCCCACGTTGTTGATTAAATCATCTCGCGGACATACAATCTCTTCCAACCACAACCAAAATCCTTCACCGTACTATTTACCCGTTTCGTTTATTCACAAACTAATTGAAACACTGGCACCTGTAATAAAGGGAGCAAACTTGGTTGTTTGGCAACAATTAATTCGTGTTAGCACAGAGCGAGACAATGCGGGTGTTTGGAGTGGCAACACTGGCGGATTACTCCAATCCATAGACAAAGGTGGACTTATTTAACGTTATCTTAGCATTTGGTAACTCTATTTATTGACTTGTAACCGGTGTTTAAATTAATAGTTTACTTTGACAATCAAGTTGTATGTGGAAGTTATTTTTTGGTATTTTGTCTCTCTCGTATTTGCAGTGGCAACACTGGCGGATTACTCCAAATCATAGGCGTTGTCCTAATACAACGCGACTACGCGATCATCGCAAGTTCGTGCGAATTTTAGTCGTACAAAGCCGCGATCAAACATACTGATGTCGATTAGGTGTCCTAATTGACATTCGCACGATGCGGTCACTCGACAAAATATGTTTGATAAACCTATTCGCGCGAACTTTCATACGAACACACGATCAAACATATCGATGTCGAACAGTGTCCTAATTAAATTCACGAATTGATTCCATTCCAATGGTCCCGGTTCGTCCCATTCCTTGGTTGGTCACGTTCCCAGGTCGTTTCATTCCCGTCGTTATTCACGTGAAGATCGCGTAATTGCATAATAGCGTAGGACACCCATTTCTTGTTATCGCGCGAACACAAGATAATTGTGTCGTTAATTCGCGCGATGATCGTGTAGTCGCGTTGTATTAGGACAACGCCTTAAACAAAGTGCACTTATATTATTAACATTATCTTATCACTTGCTAACTCTATTGGCTTGATACTGGTGTAACTAAGTTTATTGTTGACTGTTAGGATCAACACAGACAGGCAAATTTATTTTGTGGAAAAAATGTTGTCTGTTTGTTGGGCGTCCAATAAAGCTGTTTAAAATTCAAGATACTGTTTAAATAGCTTTGGTTAGTCAATTGGAATATGCAGAGTAAGTTGTTACGTGAGTTATGAAGATGTTTTCGGTATCTACATTGAAGATAGTTGTTTAGTTTCATAAACTAAACACACTTTTATTTTTTATGAGGAACTAGCGACCGCCCGCAACTTCGTCTACGTAGAGTGTCTATTACTCTATCTCTTGAGAACAGTACTTTTTTGGGTTAAAGGTAGCCTTTGTCCTTCTCTGTACCCCTGACAAAGTGTATGCAAAATTTTATTATGATCGATGTAGTAGTTAAGACTTGAAGGTGTAACAAATAAGTGAGGATAATCCGGTCCATAATAGGGATATATTGTACATATACATTAAGGTATAGGAGTTGAAACACTTATGTCATGGAAATCAAGAACTTCAATCACCACTCAAACCTATAAACAATGACGGAACAGTTTTCCTACATTGACCTATCAGAAACGTATTTGAGACTTTAGAGTTTAGACTTAGCTAAAGTGTTTTCACCACTCAGCTTTCGCCAAAGGCCCCGTCGCTCGCAGGTGCTCTCGACGTAATCGCGCATCTCTCGCTAATGACTCACTCCAAAACGATTTTTCATTGGACATCCCCTCCTCCGTGGACTACCGTTTTCACCTTCAATTGAACATGATTTACATTAGCTACAGAATCTCGATGTTTTTACGTAAACTACAATCCCACATTATTATTTCAAGCTTTGAGACTAGTTGTTACGTCCGGTTTCAATTCACGGGCGAATGTTTAAATATTAACGTTTTAATCATAACACTATTAATGATGACTAATTGATTCGAGCTATTCAATGACTTTACTCTCTCCAAACTCGATTCGAACTCCAAGTAAACGTGTTTCGTTAACTCGAAGGAGGCGCGTCACCTCACACCTCGTCACTCGCAACCCGACAATGCGTAGACTCGCGATCCAATTTGCAAATTGCTTCCCGCCCGTTCTCATTACGAGCACTGAGTATTTGGTGCTTCTTTCTAACGAATCATATGACAGTCGCACAATTTGATCATTCTTTAGGCCGTATGCTCGGGATGCTCGGCATACCGAGCTTATTAGGAACGCTCTATTGAAATATAGGCGCTCGATAAGGTTTCTGTATTGCGTATATCAAGAATGCTGATGTCGCACCGCTGCTTTGCAGAAAAATTAGAAAACGGCCTTACTGTTACAAAATTGATTCGAAACAAGTATTGAACAGCAGCATTCAAAATACTGATAGCAAATAAGTTACTTTTGAAATTAAAGACGAGGTTAATTCGTATTTGTTCATAATATTTTGTATTTTGTAGCAGCATAATGCTACGACGCTATAGAGTGCTACGGCTACGGGTCGTAGCACTATAGATTCATCTTGCACATACGAGGCAGCATTAAGTTGAATGTGAATTGAATAAAATTAATAAAAATATGTAAGCTACGTCTTGAACTCATAAGGCTTGCGTTAGCAAAATTGCCAGCAAAATCTACTATTTTCTCCCATACTCGGTACAGAATTTAACAGCGATATTCCAGTAAATTTCCTATGTGTAAACGGAGCACCCTTCATCGTATGTCGAGAAATTAAAGCACAATATCGCATCTTACGTAAATTCATTAGGCGATTACTTTGTGTTGCCGCGACTGAGCCGCGCCGCCGTGAACGACTTAACGGCTCGTGTATCCTTTAATTAATATCAAAACAGCTTTCAATAAACATGTTAATTTAATGCGTTACATAAAAGCTTTTGTCAACTAGTTTTCCGGATTGGTTTAGTTAGATCCTTAATGGAAGATTATTTAAAGTCATTTACACTATTCTATTATGTTTGTACCTTACATTGCATAAAGCATTGATATTTTAGTATTGAAACATAATTTAATTCCTTAACCAAGTTAATGTTTTTCAAATAGTTTTTGCACCTAAATTAGAAACATCGTTTTATTTTTCCTGTAATCTTTCCATAAACTTCTATCACAATCATATTTTTTATATACATTTTTCATTAAATTCGAAAACTATGCGGCCTAAAAAAAATTTTTGAGAATGTGCAAGCAGCGCTTATGATACCCCATATGCCCTAGTAGCCTCACTTAAAATATTTAAAACCCCCTGTTACACTTATTTGCAAAATAGTTGGGCAAACGTCATCTAAAACTATTCCAAATTTCAAGTTCATAGCATTAGTAGTTCTCGAGATATCCAGCTGTCAGACAGATTAAGTCGCATCATAAGGGTTCCTTTTTACCATTTTGGTACGGAACCCTTAAAACTGGGAAATGTTGATGTGTACATTTCCCAGATATCAAAAATAAATGGTCTCATCTCCCAGGTCGTGAATACGAGCAAAATGTTTTACGTCTCCTGAGTTCGCGAAGTGTTCCACCTCATTTAGTGTTTACTCGCAGCAGTTCCAGCGCCTCAGCATTGTACCATAATGAGTGCTGCACTCGTCAAATTCGTTACTGCTTTCTCTAGATCTCTCGAGATTTTGACTCACGGGAGCGAGTTGTGAGCGTGCCTGTAGCTTTCAACGTATTGAAGGCTTTTCAAAGTAATATTAAAAAAAAGAAACTATTTGCCTCACTAAATGGTGTTAATGGACAAGTGTCAAAATTGGTTTTAAATAAACAACATGTGCTTAAAAAAAGTCATTTTTATTCCTTGGCATTCGTTGGTTGTTAGCGGTGTTGTCGATGTTGTGAATTGTGTTTTCTCTTTCCTACGTTTTCCACAGTTGACACATGCCTGTTTATCAACGCCATCTATCGAGCCTACAGTATTTTTGTTATTTTGAAAAGCCTTCATTGAAATGGAATATGTATGTAAATGTTTTGAAAGATAATAATAATATGGTCCCAAGATCCCTCACCTCTGTCACACGTTTAAAGGAGCTCCGTATTCACAATATTGAAATTGTGGAGATTGTCGTGACGACGTAAATGACGTCAGGGAACATTAAGCGACGTTAAAATATAGCAAACATAGTTTACTTCTTCCTTTTTTACCTAATTCATGCGGGAAACAGGACAATGCCAGAGTACGGATAAAAAAATTGAATTTTATATTATGTTTTACGAAGCTCGGCGTTCGCGGTAGTAATAGCTTGTCGTATACACTCATTTAATTTGTCGTACATATTGTGTTTTTAGCTGACAAAAGCACCAAATTACAAAGCGACTTTTCTAATAAAGAGCCCAAGATTAAACGTTCGAGGTAGAATAATTATATCTACGTTTATTAGAAGTAAAAATGTGTTGTACTAATGATCCTTTTCTTTTATTTTCAGGAACTGTCGTCAAACGCTGTGTCAAGTGAGTAACAGTTAGGTACTTAATTTATTTTCTTAAAATAATCTAGATGGTTACAACAATATTTTATAAGCAAATACAAAACGAATACATTTACATCGAAAAGTAGACAAAACAAACAAGATTTAGTATTCTAACATAGATTTTGTGAGAAATTATCTTCGTTCAAGAATATCGGAAATGACAAAAGCAGCACGCGAATATGGCACAGACTGAGAAAACAAGTAAATGAGAAAAACGACCTCCAGCGTTCATCAGTTTAAACTAATTTATGCCTTATCTGTTAATTCTAAAGCGCAATTTCGTTTGTGTGAACATTCACTTATGATCTTACGACAAGAATGACAAAAAGCGATTCGAAATTTGGAAATAACTATTATTTCCAAATTCAACTTTAACTAAGAGAATAAGTAACCTTGTATAAGTTTTTACATACGTCATTTTAAAATTCCTGATTTAAGTTATTGATTTTTCTGTTCTAAATAATAACCAACATTTGGCCAAACATTGGTGAATGTTGGCGTTAGCGTGAATATTTAAAAGCTTTGTAACATTAAAATAATAAGGATGTTTTAACATTTATAGTAAGTATGATTTTCCATTTGATATATTTGTGTTTCGATGATTGTTTTTACAGATTTTAAACAAATTGGCACAATCACAAGCGAGCTAAATCAAATATATTATCAACCCACTTTGAAAGTGAGCCGCTATTGAGACTCTGGCCGGACATCTAGGGTATTCTTGATCGAAGGGAATTATGGGTCGGACATAGAATACATTCATTCATTCATAGATTGAAAGTCCACTAGAATTTACAGTGATTTGAGCAATTCCGTCTTTAACCTATTTGAGGCCCTGAGTACATTTGGGGGCCCCTATGATCTTGACTTAAATTTATCTAAACATGCCAAAAGCTAGTATGTAGTAGTATTTGTAGTCAGTAATTATTGTTTAAGTTTTCGAAATTCCTAAATATGTATTATGTTTTTTGGTAATAAGCATCCGTTATAGTTTAGCGATCTGGCAGGAAATAGGGGGCCCTATCGATCGCGGGGCCCTGGGCACGTGCCTAGAGTGCCCAGTGGGAAAGATGGGCCTGGATTTGAGTCAACTGCGGCTCTTTTCAGTTACAGTGAACTGAAAACTCCGGCTAAGACCGGGCTATGTCACGCAATCAGAGACAAGAAAGAGGCTTTTGTCACGAATATTTTTGTCTACCTTGTGCTTTTGTTTTTTGAAACAACGAGTTGTGTACACATCGCACAAAGGGCGTATTGCAAATACCGCATTTTAATAATCGCCACACTTTGCGTGTCTATTTTAAATAAATATTAGACAACATCACAAACATGCTCTGATTCCAAAAGTAAGTAGCTAAAGCACTTGTGTTATGGAAATCAGATAAAACGGTAGAACTACAAACACCCAATATAGAAAAGTTCGTTTTCTAAATTGTACCAGCCGGGGATCGAACCCGGGACCTCAGAGATGGTGACACTTTGAAAACCGGTGTATGAGCCACTCGACCACAGAGGTTGTCAAAGCTGAACGCAGCACCTTCTTGCATTATTATTGCGTTTGTGTAGTAAATTGGATTGGTTTAACTATACTATAATTTAACGCAATGAATGGCGTGACATGGTTTGAGTATGTTGAGCTACTGATACGTGGTGAGGTTTTGCACTTAACACACTTAAATCACGTGTATTTTTATGGTTTAATATTTTTTTCAGAATAATCGGTTTAGAAATCGCGCGTTCAACGAAAAAATAAAAATACATACATGTTATTTATATTTACATAATACACTACATATCACTACTACAAGGAGCTCGGTGTCGCAGTGGTATAGCGCCTGGCCCATCGATTGCGGAGGTTAAGCAACTTTCGCAAGGGTCGGTCATGGGATGGGTGACCAAAAATTTATTATCTCGAGCTCCTCCGCGCTTCGGAAGGCACTTAAGTCGTTGGTACCGGCTGCATTTGCAGTTGTTAAACCCACTTATCCGCATTGGGCCCGCGTGGTAGGTTATGGCCCATCCTCCTTATCCACCCATAAGGAAGGCCTGTGCCCACCTTCCCCCCCTTTTGATATTTCGTGATTTTTTCCGAGTAATGGACTATCCCTAGCCGATGAGGATTGAGGACTGATTCGACTTCTTTCTTATCAAATCGAATTTTAATGATAAAAGTATCAAATTATTATACATCATGCTTAATTAAGGTCTTATGCACACATAATATGACACACAATTATGACCTTTTATAAATTATTAGCGGAACTTTTTTGGTAAAAGTAAAGTAAAAGTAAAAACTAAAAAATTTCTTTATTCAAATAAACTTAGTAATTAAGCGCTTTTGAATCGTCTATATTTTTCTACCACCCGTTCCAGACTTTTTTAACTGACAAGAAGAACAGGCGCGAGAAACTCGGTTTTCAGGTAATATTAACCTAAACCGAAAATCGTGAATAAGTGTCCTGTTGCACTATCAAAACTTGGCAATATCCTCTAAGGTGGTCACCACGTGGTCCGACAAATGTATTGTGCCGCAAAGCATAAAATAAAGCGCATAGCTTGGCCACTGGCAATCCGCCAAACGACTCTATATCGTGTGCCAATACTTCAGCAAGCTTATGCCGTATCTTTAAATTTAAAATTGAACCTCGGCATAGAAGGCAATAACATTAATCTTTATACAGGATGTTTCTGGTTTAGCTAACATGAATTATTGGGTTAACGATATGCAATTTTAAATAATCGTGTTCAATGATTTACACTTCATTTTAATTTATTTAATAAACGTGACAATTTGTCACCTGTCATGACAATTTTATATCCATTGCGTCAATCAATTTCAAAATAGAACAAACTACTTATAGCTACACTGAAATGTTGACCAAATTGTCATGACAATTGACAAATTGTCAAATTGTCACGATATTAAATAGGGCCCTGAATTCCTATTTTTCGGTAACAGTAGAATAACCCAATCTGGTTAACCCCGTTATTTTTGGATGTTATTCAGCCTTATAAAATTAGGAGTAAGTACCTATTTAATTTTCAGAAATTATCTGTTGTTGACTTTGTTATCATCTTTACTTTGATTTTAATTTGATTTTTACTTTCAGAATATTTCTTTTTCAATATTCGATGAAACCTTTTATATTGCCTTTGTGGAATATCTAAAGAATCTTTTTATTTAATATCCTTATTGTTGACTAAAGATCTTAAAACAATATTGTGAGGTTAAACGTAGTTACTTTAAGCCAGAACTTATTTTTGTAAGCAGTTTATATTATTTACACAAATAAAGTCAGATATAAGTTATTTTTTTGTTCAAAAAACGTAACTATTATTATTTTAATTGCTAGTCTAAAATACGGATCATTCATTTGTATGTAGATATTATTACTAAATAAAATAATGTTTGACACATTTTTGTCGTAAAATCATAATAAGTAAACAGTCAGTCTCATGCCCAGTTATTTGTGAACAGGAGAACCGGCATATTGTAAATAGAAATCAGACTTAAAAAAAACCAGTATTATTAACTACATGAGGAGGTATTCATCCAATTCTCCGCAATGATTCAAGTCCTGTCTTAATTTTAAGATTAATATTTTTGGATATGGAAACACACAGAAACAACGACTCATCCAAGACGTTTCGTTATCCACATTAAATCTTCAACGGGCAGAATTGTAGTGACATTTCATCACTATGAAATGTGAAAACACGGCTGCATAAACCAGAATTCCTTTTCTTTTTTCGAAATTAACAAAACGAAATTTCAATTTAACTGCAACTTAACATTGATAGCTGTCATTTGGTTAACAGATACATAGAAACAGATAAAAAATTCAAAGGGTATACAAATTGAGCATAAAATGACCGGTCTCCTTTTTAAAGTTACTTAGTACAAACTGTTGGCAGACTCGATTGTATTTTCAGAACAAAGGACTGTGTTAGTGAATCATTCTCGTTGCATTATTTAATCAACAGTATTTTCCATACATTGGGGTGCATAATATACTGATAGTTTTTAAGATTAATGCCTTGTCGTTTAGAAATGGGTTTGCTTTTTAAGCCGATGAATTCCGTTTTATCACCCATAAATTGAATTGTATCGACTGTTATGGCAACATCGCGTTATAACATTATCACACATGTTTTACCTACTTGCCTTGAACACGATGTTATGTCTTTCACAGTATCGACACTGGTGTTACGATATCGATTACAAACGGTTCTCATACGTCTCTATTAGTGACCATGGCATGCTTGGAACAGCGCCAACATCGTGTCATAATTATATGTTCATTAGTTAGTACTAGTACACCGGTTCTATTAATTTACTACACATAATTGAAAACCACCAAGTTAACGAGGTGTAAATAAATGATAAGGCGCTATGCGACTAAAGCGAGATAGCAATGCTAAAACGACGCACGCAGGAGCGAGACCGATTTGTCAGATTAGGCGAAAAAAACACGAAGTCAATTCGTAGTAAATAACTTTAGCGATTATAGAGAAATGCTTCTACACGACTGTGAGTTTTTATGATACATAATACTTAAAGCAATCTACTTGAACACCTAATGTTGTTTCTAAATAATTTTGAACTTACGTATTTTTAAGAGGTATTTTCGAAATTGAAATGTATCGAGCCAAATCATTGAAACATGTGTCTGGTTCAATACGTGTCTGGATAAAAAGATATAAAGAAATATATTCTTAATATCGAATCCGTAGGATCTTTTAGTGACCTTTGGCATTACATCAAAAAGTGATACGAGTAATATTCTTCAACCCTAGCTCTTTTCTGTACCTAAAAAATCCACTCGCCACCAGGACCCTTAGCACGAACATCTATTGAGAAATATAACGCATGTAAAGTAATCAATACAATAATTATGTATGGAAAATTACATTTCGCTTTTCGGCGGTAGATGGTGCTGTACTTCCATACACAATTACGCTATCGAATGTTTTTACGCGCATTATTTCTTTTCGATAGCTGTTCGTGCTAAGTACAGATAATTTTCTCAGGCGGGATAAAACGGTATAAAATCTCAAATTTAAAGACCTTGTTTGTATTTAAGGTCTTTAGTGCCTTACTAAATACTAAATAATACTAGAAGAAATACGACTCGCACCGGACCATATTCTCGGACGGGAATCGAACCCGCGACCTTTGGATGTCTGGTCCAATGCTCTTACCGGTGAGCTACCGAGTCACTAGTGGCATCGTCGAATTTCTTCTAGTATATCCCACTCTTCATCAATATAACGAATTACCTCGCCATTCAATTGAAATATCTTTCCAGATATTTTGACAAATCATTTTTAAATTTGAAATTTTAGCATTAATGCTTTATTCTGTTAGAGCTTTTTGTAGATTCGATTTTAGTAAAAGTAAAAATTAGTAGGTACCTATGTAATGCGAAAGCTAAAATTTAAGTCAAGGCTCTTTTATTAATGTTTCTACTTATGTATTACCTATTTTAATTCCTTCTTAATTAAAATCTATTTCCTTAAATAAAATGTAAATTAACAAGAGTCAATTATTATATTATATTTTTTCCGATACAAAGTGCATAATATTTCGTATCTTCCTTTCCCAACTTTAATTCCAAATAGAATTCATTCGTAATCTTTGTATGCGCCCGCCGGCAAAAAGTTTTTAATGTAATCAAAATCTTATGAATCTTGTTACCGTGTGTTGAGGGGAGAATGGGAGAATGGGAATGGGAAACGGTGATATTTTCCCCTCCCATATTCCCGCCAACTTTTATATTCCTACTTCTATTAAATTTTCCTTTTTATATCTTCAACTTTTGTTTTAGCGCATTCTGCTGTTATTATTACGCAAATTTAATACAAGTTTTTTGGTTTACTGTTCTAAGTATCTATACTTGCTTGATTTTAAAGTTAGTTTTTAAGTTATTTTTGTTAGGAAAGAGGTTTTGATAACTTAACTATAACGTGGCATAGGTGCCCGATCCAGTTGGAAAGTCAAGTGGATGCATACAGTGTTGCCAACGCTGTCTAACGTAAAAGCTAATCTGAAAATCTACACCTGAAAATGGATGTCATACAACACAGTGCCAAATTCTTCTAATTGCTTATAAGCCACAGCGCTAAACTTTTTATGATTTTAACTTGCAAATTAAACATACCCTTAGCGATAAATTGATGGCAGATGAATATTATTTTTTTGTCCATGTTGTGCCTGAATGAATTCCTATAGCTTCAGGTGGCATGGCGTGCAGACGGTATCGACCGTCTCTTCAATGATTCATGTCGTATATACCATTGACTCACACTATGGTGGCCATGGTTGAAGACATTCTTGTATTCAACTCAAAAACAAAACCTATTTTTTTATTTTTTTAGTGCTTATTGTCTCTACATTTACTTCTACAACGGATACTATAGGGAAAATAACCTTTAGTGGCAATGGTTGAAAACAATCTAATATTTAACACAAAAACCAAATCATAAGGGCTTTCTAATTGCTTAAAAGATTTAAAAAAGTGTATTAATTAAAAATGGTCTTTCTCGTTTTTCTAGATAAACAACGTTTGTTAACGAGTTATGTAATTTAATTGCACTATAATGCCATTTATAAAGTAATTACAATTTGGTACAGACTAATTGAAGAAAATTTTGAAGTAAGTTAAATTGAAATCGGTTTAAATAAAGAGTAAGTATCCCAAGAAGAACAAGAGTATTTTCTGAAAATAGAAAAACTTTTCGGTATTTAACTAATGGAAAAAAACCTTGTAAGTACTCGGAGTAAGGGCTTGTAAGCAAAAACCTGCGAGCTCGCACTTATTTTTTCGATCCATGTCACAGCAATTCGTATTGAAATTTTCTGCGTTGCGAATTCGCATCGCGTTGCATCGCAGTTTTGTGTACAAGCTTTAAGCTGTGTGGTCTCCCTACTGCCCGCCCCGTATGCTGATAAACCATTCCAAATTACGTGCAACAGGGAAACAAAACACAAACACCATTCGCTATCTTTTTCTAAACACATTGCTGCGGTCGTTGACCTTTGCAGATAAGCTTTTTTCGATCGAAATAATTGCACGACAGGGGGACACGCGTGGTTGCATGATCGTTCTTTGTTTAAAAATAAACCGCAAAGGTTAGGATTTAATGGTTTTAAGATAAGAACTTTTTACACAGGGGTGGTTTTTACAACTGTAGGGCCATTAATGTTTTTTTTATTTTACTTGAAGTGACCGGAACCGATAATTAAGTTACGGGATTTTTATACAACATGTGTAAGTATAGGTGCTATCAAATGACATTTGGTTTTTAACATTACTAACAGAATTGATAAAAAAATAAGATTATCTCTTGAGGTCTCGTAATGAAAAGTTAAATTTTGCAGTTGCAAATCTATGTTAAACTACATTGATCTTGATTCATAGCTAGTACTTGTTATTCTATTTATCACCGGCCATCTTTTCCCCGTACAGGTGAGCACAGAAGTGATATCATGTCCCTTCCGCCCAAGCTAAAGCACAATCGAGTGCAAAATTGCATTGGGGTTGGCACTCGGATACAGTAATTTGGTTCCTTTTTTATTGGTTCACTTCACTTATAATCGAACGTGTTCCATATAGAACGGTGAGTCACGAATTCCGGTACAAAACGGAGCTTTTTGATGTTCGAATTTCTAAAGTGAGTAAAAAAATCCATTGTTCCGACTTTGGCCTTTGATGCAGCTGCATTTTTTACGTAGAGCTTGGCTGTAACTAGAAGCCTAGACTTTTTAATAACCCACGCGATGGCAAATAAAAAAAATGATAAATTCTGTACTCAAATATTGTTTTTTAACCACAAAACAGTGTCCAAATCTTTCATTTCCGTTTCCTATAAAACAACTTGCAATTACTCCTTTTAATAAAAATACCCAGTGCAATTGCCAGTTGTGAAGTTGAGAGGGATTTGAAAAGAACTAAGACAATAGGCAAATGAATAGACGCAGTCCAATTTATAGACAATTTCAGCTGTCCGGTGCAGAGAATAATATCACAGTATTTAGTTTTATATTCTTAGGCCCTTTACTCATTTGTCGGCACAGCAGCGGTACGACATCGCAAGCCATAGTAACTCACCTCGGTAACCATGGCAACCACGACTGTTTAAGTCGGTCTACAACATAAATATAAATATATAAATATTTGACAACATCACATACATTGCTCCGATTCCAAAGTAAGTAGCTAAGCACTTGTGTTATGGAAATCAGAGACAACGGTGGTATCACAAACACCCAGACCTGAGCCAATATAGAAAAGTTCATTTTCCAAATTGACCCAACCGGGGATCAAACCCGGGACCTCAGAGACCTCGAAAACCGGTGTACAAAGCTACTCGATCACGGAGATCATCAATACAGTCGTCAAAAACATAGAAGTCGTTGGAATAAATTATAATGGTGTGTACATTTCAACAATTTAGATTCAGATTCAGATTCAGATTCAGATTTTTATTGCATAACATGTGGTAATACAAGGTGTTACATTATAAATTAGGTCAGCACATGCACCCTGCAAGGGCACAGCAACATAACTTAAAACAAATTAAAACTAAGTAAATCTAAAATGAAATTAAAATTAAAGTAAACAATATTTAAAAAATAAAACAATTAGAATTTAGCAAAATTTGAAATAATATTATAAATTAAATTTTAACATTATTTATAAATTAAATTGGAACATTATTGGCAATAACATTAGGATAATAGGGTATTATGTCAGACTACAAGCGTATAATATTCTTTTAATCCGTAATAACATTTATCGATTAGGTATTTATTAAGTGAGGTTACAAATATTTTATAATCATCAATTTCTTTTAAATGTCTGGGTAGTGCATTATATAATTGTACTGCCATAGAGTATGGTCCGGACCTAAACATGGTCAAATTAGTCGTTTGAAGCACTAGTTTATTTCTTTGTCTAAGTTTCATTGTACCACCATAATTGTCTTCGGAAGTTTTAAACATGTTTATATTCTGTTTGACTAATTTACATATTTCTAAAATATATAACGATGTGACAGTAAGTATTTCATATTTAATAAAGTAAGGTTTGCAGCTTTCTGTTGAATCTATGTTGGCCATTATTCTAATACATTTTTTTTGTAGTCTAAATAGTTTTTGTATCTCACTGCTGTTACCCCATAATGGAATGCCATAGCGCAGCCAAGACTGTGCAAATGCATGATACGCTATTTTAGCCGTGTTCAGGTCAGTGGATCGTTTTAGCTCATTAAATGCATAAATAAATCTTGAGAGTTTATTGCATAGATATAATATATGGCTTTTCCAATTTAAGTTGCTGTCTATTTTAACACCTAAGAGCGAAAAGTTATCAACACATTCAATTTTACAATTATTTATAGAAAAATTTATATCAAGCGGTCTTTTCTGGTATGGTCTGAAAACCATAATTTTTGTTTTATCGTTATTCATTTTTAAATTATGTGCATGCAACCAGGAAGATATTGCTGTTATGGTATTATTCAACTTTTCATTCAAATTTAACTCATTTGGAGCAGGAAATACTACCGACATGTCATCAGCAAACAGAATGCTTTTTTCCTCTATTTCTCTGGGCAAATCATTTATATAAATGAGAAAAAGGAAGCAACCAATCACGCTACCTTGAGGGATGGAATTGCTAATTTCTATTTGTTCTGATCTATACTGGGAAATTTTTCTGGTTTGGGGGCATGTGTATTGTACTTCAACATATTGTTTTCGATTTTTGAAGTATGAGACAAGGCAATCGTGAGCCTTTCCTCTTATTCCTAGGTTATAGAGTTTATCCAACAAGATGTTTGGAAGAACTCTATCATAAGCTTTACTGAGGTCCAGTAGTAAACCTACTGCATATTGTTTTCCGTTTATTATATTTAAAATTTCTTGTATGTATTTAAAGACGGCTATTGTGGTAGAACGTTTTTTTCTAAAGCCGTTTTGGCTGTCATGAAAGATGTTAAATTTCTCACAAAATGAATACAATCGACTGGTTAAAACAGATTCAAATATTTTTGAAAATGACGGTAGCACCGCTATGGGTCTGTAATTACTTTTTTCAGTAGTATCTTTAGCTTTGTGTACCGGTTTAATTACTGATATTTTTAGTTTGTCTGGGAAGATTCCTTCATTTAGTGACTGATTGATCAAAAAAGTGAGCGGCTCCGTTAGTTCATCGACACACCTCTTTATTAGAAACGGTGGAATGTCATCGAAGCCACAACTACTTTTATTTTTCATGTGTCTAATTATTTTCTTTATTTCTTCAGTATCAACAGGCCGCAGGTAAATTGAGTTTTGTATTGAGGCAGCTACCGGGCGACCTGAAGGCGGTGATGCTTTATCGTAAGCTCCTACGGATGCAAAATATCTATTGAAAGCATTTGCAACTAGACGAGGGTCTTCCACCACTCTACCATCAATGCATAATTTTGTATTAGACTTTGAACGGTTTTGTGACCTGTTAGTCCTTTGCTTCACAATTGCCCACATTGTTTTACTTACATTGTAAGATTCTTTCATTTTTTTGATATTTTGAAGCTTTTTTGATCGATATACTACTTTTCTTAATATTTTGGAATATTTTTTGTAATGTTCATTTAATATAGAACTTTTGGTTTGTGAATTTATGATTTTTAGTAATCTTTTATGTCTACATGATTTTTTAATACCTTTAGTAAGCCATTGTTTTTGTGTTTTGTTTTTTATTTTTATATTGGTAATTGGGATACAGGTATCAAGTGTGTCATTTACAATTTTTAAAAATGAATTATAATTTTCGTTAACATCTTTATTTTTTAGAATTTTTTGCCAGTTTACTTCACCTAGATGTTTTTTAAATAAGTTTATCTGGTCATTTTTATAGAGTCGCTTTTGGATATACCAAAACGGTTTAGTTTCATATGGCGTGTTTTTTAGTGTCACAGTTATACCTTTATGATCCGATAGACCATATTCAAAAGGTTCCATGTTCATATCTACAGGATCAAAGTTCGCAAAGACTAAGTCGAGACATGTTGCGCTCGTGCTTGTTATTCTAGTAGGTTCTTTGACATACTGTGTAAAGTTGAAAGTCTGCATTGTATTCAAAAATGATAATTTGAGCTGTGAGTTTTCCAAAATATTTATATTAAAGTCCCCCCCTATTATTATATTATACTGAAAGTACTTTTTTGATAATAATTGTAACAATTTATCTACAGATGCAAAGAATAAATCAGAATTTCTAAAGGTCCAATAAATAGTAATAATTACTAAATTTAATTTTGGTATTAAAATTGCACAAATTTCAAAAATGTATTCAGTAGACAATTTAGTTATATCAGTGAGATCTTTATATTCTATGTCTTCGTGTGTGAGTATGCAGACACCACCCCCATCGTAGTTTTCTCTACAAAATTGCGATGCGCACTTGTAGCCATCCAGTTGTAATAGGTCTCGTTTCCGACTTGTTATCCAGGTTTCTGACAGACATAGAATCTTCAAAGCACTGTCACTTTCTGTAATGTCCTCCACAATATGTCTTTTACTATTATAACTACAGATGTTTTGAAACAATATTTTAGTTTCGAAAAGTATGGGGCTTTAAGGTTTTTGTTCGAGTTTCAGTTTGTGTGAAACCAGTCGAAATATTGTGATTAGAGGTGTCAGTATTTTCTGATATTCTCTTACTATTTACAAAATGCCTTGATTGACTCCTACTTGGCTGCTCGAATTCTTCCTGCAGGTTTTGCGCTTTTCCATTTACTATTAAGATGTTGTTCTTTATTACAGCGTGTTGCCCTTGTCGACGTGCTTCTTGTAAAGAGAGCCACATTTTACGCCTGTTTTGGAGTGATTGTTTATCCAGAAACTCGCTTACAGCAAGTCCAGTATTTTTGAAAAAACTCTTACCGTGAGTAATAATCCTTGCCATCCTTTTACTTAAGAGTTCTATTACAATCGGCCTCTTATTACCTCTTTTCCCTAGTCTGTATGTTTCTTCAATATAGCCAGTAATATCTACTTGCAATATTTCTTGAAATATCCATATTATGCGACTATGTAGTTGATTTTCCGACTCCCAGTAGTTTTCTTCGAGTCCATACAGAACAATTTTATTTGTGTTTTCGTATTGGTTTGCTTCTTGTGGATGACTTATCGATGTTTTAGACAGGTTTTGAGACCTCACTTCTATCCGTTCTATGTTTTTTTGTAGCTGCTGACTCTCTAACTGAATTTCGCTCAAGGTTTTGTTTATTTGATCAATTTCATTTTGTATTTTGTTTTGTGACTCTGAAATATGGTTTATTTTGTCCTGATTTTCCCGGTTTTTTTCATTTATTACTGTCATGATTTCAGCGTTGATTATGCGTTTCATTTCAGACATCAAGGTGGTATTATTACTGTGTAATTTTTCAGTAATAAACTGTTTCAATTGCTTTATTATTTCTTCCATTTCCGAATTAATAGTGGGCGAGTCTTCGATTATTGTGTCCCCCGCCACACTAATGTCCTCTTCAAAGATCGACAAGGTTTGGTTTGGGTGTTCACATTTCTTCCGTATGGTAACGTTACAGTCTCTTTGGTTTTCTTGCTGTATAAGTGTTGCCTTAGGATTGTCGCATTGTTGTGTACGAACAGGCGTATTGCTATTACCTGTTTTAGGTATTTTACAGAAGCATAGCTGACATTTCCAATTCTTCCTGTGTTCATTTATTAAAGTGTTCCTAAAGCGTTGGATTGAAACATTTGCACATTCCAAATCATATTTATTGCTACAGATAGAACAGATAAGCATTTCTCTAGTTGTTATTGGTTGTACACATCCTGCACAAATGTTGGGAAGCGACATCTTGTGGCAACTTTAGTTTCGGTTGATTATGTTTTTCCTTTAATGTTTTTATCACTGTTAGTTAGTATTATCACTTATAGATGGCGTTACGCTAATGAAAGATAGAAAAAATAATAGTCCGACTCGAGGATCGAACCACGGCCCCACAGCTCGCTCGATGTTATGAACTGCTGTGATCGACGCTCGACGCCACGGAAGCAATATTTGAACCGGCAAAATTTGCCTATACTTTTGAATCTTGTTTGAAGTACTTGAGCAGACAGTGTACGTAGTTACGGAAGAGCAACAAATAGATGTATTATTGGCATAGATCACTAGCACTGTTTTGGGTCCAAAGGTTATTGCACTTAGACGAATTACGACACTGAGCCGTTTGAAGAATTGTTAATATTTAAAATTTGGTGCACTTTCACTTGTTTAAATGTTATTGTTTTTTCATAGATGTTTTATTGATTTGTTTTGATACTTATTAGAGAGGGTTTATTTGGATATAGTTATTTTTTCACAAGGTATTTGTACTTATAGCATTTTCACTTTTTTCTTATAATCCGACTATTTTACACTTCACCAACATTACCACTAAATATTCGTATTATATTGAGTTTCGATAAAGTATTTCTGATATATTTAATGCACTTTTACTATTTTTTTAACGATAAAAATACAGAGCCTATGTTTACTTGTTGACGGTGGCGCCTCCTCCCTCTAAGCCAGACCATACAGGTTGAATACTTGCGTTGCGTTGAAATTCTGCTGACTAAAGCACAACAGTGACGGTACAAACAGTATTCACGGAATCCTTATTGAAAGGAGTTCTCAAATTCCAAATTAAAATGTTGTCAGATAATGGTTTTTCATACAAAGGCCACTGACAGTGAAATCTGAGACTTTTGATAAAGATAAGAAGTAATACAAGCAATTAATATAAAAGCGGCTGAAAAAAGTTTTGTTTACGGAATGACGTCAACATAAGCCCCATCAAATTCCTTAAATAAAATATTACAAACATCACACAACTGAAAGGTAGAAAATTACGCGCCCCTCATTTCGGTTCCGCCACTTTTCCAATACGGAAATTGTCCACAAAAAACCGCATTGGTTTTTCCGTTCAAATTACGGTGTGCCGGTTGGTAAATGAGGAGTGTAATTTCGAGCGTCAGCCTGTGATGAATGGCACGGCAAGGGTATTTACCTAAATAATTCATAAACCGAAGTCCCTAGGCACTTTGTTGGCGATTGTACTGGTATAGAAAGCGAAAAGGGAAGAGTATATTAAAACATCACTATAATAGTTCTTTGTTATACAAGAGACCAAAGTATATTTGTGCTGCGAGTGCCGACATTAACGGCCGATTTCAATAACCTATCCTCAGTAAGAGATAGGCTTCCTAAAGATTTGTTGCCTATATATTCCTGTTAAATGACGGGAAATAACAAACAGTTGCCTAGTAACAGATCCATAGTAGGCTTATCTCTTGCTGAAGATAGATTATTGAAATCGGCCGTTAATTACGAACTAGCAAAATAGTATAGAATATACCCAGACTACTGAGCACAGTGAGTGATTTTAAAAGGTACGAGGCAGATCCAAATCGTGTTTTCACCTCTACCAGCGAGCTGGAAAGGTGAAAAAAAAAACCATTTTCCATCGAAGGAAGTTATTACAATTCATGCTTGTCACATCTGAGAGCCATACAACACTGAAGACGATTGTCTTTACAATAAGAGTATCGAAATTGTTTGTTTAAAAAATTTTAAAACTGAAAATAAAAATCCGTTTTGAGTGAAAAATTGTATATAGAAAATCTAAAAAGATTCATTTGCTGTACCTAACTCTACAATCGGTAATAACAAATCTCTGTATTTTTAAATTCCAGTTTTGTTTTTATATGTATTGTACTTTGTGCTCATCTCAGATTGCTCGATGTTCTTGCTGTGGATGAGACTAGAGAGAGAGCGGTTGCTCTTTCAAAAGTAATTCAATATCACCCGTTCTGTCTTTGATAGAGAGAATAAAATTGTGTTTTCAACCTTTTCCAATAAACCGAAAGAAAAATTCTATACTTACCATCTTTATTCTCGGAAAGGATGTTGCTATTATGGTTGTGGTTTCGGTAAATTAATAAAATTAATAAAGCGCTTATTTTACATTCTTTGATTCCTCTATTGTGCTATTTCATGGGGTTCTATTTGTTTTGTTGTTTCAAACTGAAATAAAGTTTAGTATTTTAAACAATTTTGCAACTCTTATGATCATTGCTAACTGGAAATTCGAGGGTCGTATTATAGAGACTCGTCAATGTAGATTTATGATTCTGTTCAGTATTTTATCTGTGCAATTGTGACTAATTTACATTTCAGAAATACCTACTTCTAATTTAATCTAGCTAACAGCCTTAGTGCGTAATGCTGTGGACGTTTGTAAATAAATAAAAAAACAAACAATCCAATCCACATAACCACGAAACTCTTTCATTACAAAGCAAATTCGATATAAACAGACGCTGCGTCTGTTTATACTCAACGCAAAATACACAGAAAATCGTGAAGAAATTGCGAGTGCATTTTGCTAACAGTCCATTCGCCCCTGCCCGTTCGCCTCGCTCGTTCCATTCGCCCCGAATTCCGGTCGGCACTCTGTCCCCTGTTTTCGTTCCGACTGGTGACAATAATATCAATGAAACAAATGAAATTGTCCCCTCCAAGACTCTTTGCGTTTCAATTTGCGATCGAAGCTCTGAAGACTTCGTTAGCGCTTTTGATGTTGTGGAAGAAAATTATAAGGCGAAGTGTTTTTTTAGAAAGATGTAAAAGTAGCAGAAAAGAAGACAGTATTTTTTATTAGAAATACGTCGAAATGCGCTATAAGAGCATAATTATCCTATAAATACAGAGCAAATTATGATTATCAAATTCAAGAGATTATTATTTGCTGTAAGATTGCTGTTCTGATATTTCTGTATTCTGAAATCTGATTTCAGGTTCTCTATAATCAAATGCCATTAATAAATTAAAATGCATATGTTTAGTAAGTAAAAAAGTACTACGAGAGCTACTTTGTTATATAAAATAAGGACATTATCGAGTATTTCGTAATTTACGAAATTAGAAATTAACTGAAAATATTTTTGTCATTTTAATATTTCAATCTAAGCGGATAATCTTCGTTTTCCGTAGTAAAGGCGGAAAAGCGAACATAATAAAAAAGTAGAAATCTGAAATAAATCGACACGCATATCAAATTCCTTACAGGGAAACGAGATATTTTCATGATGAAACATCTGAGGCTGTTGTGTTTTGTTTTTATCGTGGAAAAGTAATTTTAATTCTGACAATAGAAATTTATCCGAAATCAAAGACTCATGAAAGACATCTGGCGGTGTAAAATATCAGTAACCCTTTAGACTTAAGGAGTTAAAAGGACACTAATGACCAACGTGGATAAAAACTGACGTCCTGACAGTGGAATAATATGATGGGCTTAATGATAACGATAACACAAAGTTCTGTTTTCGTCGTTTGTCGGTAAGCTAGTTCCTAGCTAAGTGGTGTACTATAATATCTACATTACAGTACATAACAAGTGCCAAAATAACAAGGTTCGAGAGAGGCGCGTCTGCAAATGCAGTGTTGAATTCGTAAATTCAGGAGGTGATTCGCCGTCAAATTATAGGCTGGCGCGTCGCCCCGGCCGCAAACCACGGATTGCGTTCGCCAATATTCTGTTTCCAATAGTGTTTTGTGGCACACTATATACGAAGTTCGTGATTATGTTGAAGTCCTGTACTGAAAATTGTGGAATATTTTTGTTAAATGTTGTCTTGACTGGACTGTTTTAGCATTTAAAGTTATTTGCGATTACTCTTTTTTAACCCCCGACGGAAAAAGAGGGGTGTGATAAGTTTGACATGTGTGTGTGTTCTGTCTGTCTGAGGCAACATATCTTTTGATGCGGTTTTTTTATTCGATAGCTGGCGTGATCGAAATGGTTCTGAGCTATATTTTATGAAGATCTGTTCAGCCGTTTGCTCATCAGCTCATTTCCTATTTGACAAAAGGGTATTACCAACTTTCACGGGCCGATTGATTTGGTGTACTGTTACTTCGGTATGGTAGTCTTGAACTGACGCTTCAGCATCAAGTAGTCTGCGGGATACCCAACTCTTCAGAAATTTACAGCAGTTACAGCGTGTTTTGGGTCATTAAAATGGTCTCAAGGTCTTTAGAGTCCGGGGAAATTTAAATTTTTAATATAATATTTTCAAGCTGAAAATTGAAGATGAATTGAAATAGACAATGAAGTTTGATTCGACAAGTCATGTAACGAATAAAATGACGTATCCTTAATCACAACTAATCATATTTTGCCGAAGGGGGTTATTACTTTATCCCTTAAGATAACACTTAATCTTTATCAATCAAAACTTGTAAATTAATAAAGGTGTCTTATAAGCAAGCCATGGCTTTATTCGCTCCAAAGCTATCAATTTTGTAATAGAGCTCCGTAAACCCTATTTGAAGTTGTATAAGTCATAAGCGAGAGCGGACGATTTCCAGTGCTAAGTGATATTTTTTACAAATAGATTTCTGGAGATTGGTTTATAAAATGTAAAAAAGACTCATTCAAATTATGTGGAAGATTATGATCTTGTCTAAAAGAGAAAAGGACGAGTTAAGTTCATAAGTAATGTTTCAAATCACTAGTGATTGTGATAAGATTGCTTTAAGCACTAGAGTCACGTTATTATATTAAATTGTATTAATAATTTTATTGTCGTGATAAATCTACACTTCGGAAATGGTTTTCTACAAACGAAACTCTTTTTCATTTCTCATATTCGGAAAGTGATGTATATTTAAACTGAGCAGCGGGTTAAAAACTTTGCGTTCCACCCTAGGGTGTAAAAGAATAAAAAAAAACGAATTTGGTTACATAGTTGACCATAGAGTTGGTATAACAGCCAGTGCAAAATTAAAAACATTGGGAGGAGCGGCGACGCGGGCTGTTCCAAATTTGAAATAAAAAATAAATAAATATGGTCTACCAGTATAAATAAGTCTATTTATATTCATAACAAAAATAAAGGAATCGCTGTCGCTCATGAAAGAACCCCGGATAAAGTCACTGTGGGATTCTGTATGTATCCCGCTGGGAGTTTTATAAGAGCTCTAATTAACAACGGTGCAGCCTGCAGGCTGAGCACCGACTGCATAAGTATAACGGGTTTCCAGGAGATTGTATTTTAAATGGAGTTTAATGCATGCCTGTTGAGAGTTCACCTGTGAAACTGAAAAATTAAACTTTGTGTTTTAACTAAAACGTGACTATCAAAGATAAGGCTCGTCTGATATCGTCGTTCGATCGTCACAGGTTTTGTTGTTTGTTTTAACATTGTTTTTACTCTGTCTTAAATATCGTCATATTTTATGATCATAGAAAACGACCATATTTTTGAATTTGAGATTTTAGCATTCACAATGCTATTTTTATACAATACTAAATAATATAGGTACTAGAACTTCAACTAAGTACACGATCGTTTCATTCGCATTTTTTACCACGACATGAAATTAGCAATTAATTGCTTAGATAATAATAAAGCAATAAGCAAAAGAACTTGGTTGATTGCAATTTGTATATAAGAGGCAGTTTTAATGAATAATTTATCACTTGTATTTGACATTCAAGCCCACTCCAACTACATCAAGGTAAGTAACACTTTAACCCCTAACTAATAAAGATAGTATAGCAGATGTATAGTTACACAATGGCTACTCTCTGTCAAACAATTTAAATTTGACATTAAAAAGAAAGGGACAAAGCACTGTGTAACTATACATGTGCTATACAATATTTATAAGTAAGGGGGTAAATATGTTCTTGCGTTTGAAGAAAATAATGATACTTTATAGTTTATTTTAATATTTTGTGAACGTAGGACATCCTTATATATAAGTATTCAGTAGTAAATACTTCTGTTGCACCCTACTATTGGAAAACGTTGAGGTAGCTTTAACTTTTAGAATCAGTTTCTTATCATTAGCATTTCAAGTATTCCTTCAAAATCTTTCAAAGAACTAGGAAGGAAGGTTCTTCAGTACAAATGAAGTCTAAGGATGTTTCCGTTAAAACCTCTCAGGAGTTTTTTCTTCACTTTGAGCGAAAATACGTCAAGTACAGAGAGGACACTTTCTTTTAATCAAGCTTCGGAGCCAAAGTCGAGAGTGCTCCATATTTTAATGAAGATTAATTTTCGAGCTGACGTCTTAATTTTTTAATATATTCCTCTAAAAATCACTTTCCTTAATTTACTCTGAGTAGTAATTAAATAGATACTGATAAGATGATTACACGGCTAAAAGATTATAATATATTTTAGTTGCTTCAGATCCCTAAATAAATTAAGTGCTGAAATTGCTGTAAAGTAATTACTTTTATCTTAAAGTTTTAGAGTACCCGCAGAATTTATTTTATATTTGAATTATATTTGTTATTATGAATATAAAATAGTTAAAACTTAATTTTGATAACTAACACATCTTGATGTTATTTGATTTGATTATTTTACAAATGTCTTTGAACTTTGGTTTATTTTCAAACTCCAGTAAATGCGATTTAATAGTCTTTATAAATTTTTAGATTTTCAAAATAATTTTAATACCTAATATTATTTTATCATGCATGATCAATTTGTACTGTCATTATTATTTCAATTGTAGTATAGTTCATTCAACCCTTCATTGTATGCTATCACGGCAGGACATAGCTGAACAATATTGTATTATGACATCTGTATGTATGTACCTATGTTTCACAATAAATGATTATGATTATGATTATAGATGAAACTCATTATCGTCGCTCTGTTCGCTTGCGTTGCCGTTGCCATGGCGAGCCCCGAGCTGAGATGGTCCGAGGATGGCCAGTACCGGCTGATCGACACTTACCCCGGTTACCGGCTAGTGGCGGAGCCCGGCAATTACCGGTACATCAACTACGCCGCGCCGCTCGCTTACCGGTCGGCGATGTACCCGACCATGACCACGCTCGCTCTGCGGAACTCCGAGCCTTTTGTTTACAATTACAAGCAGGTTGACTCTAAGATTTAAATTTTTGCGAAATTGTTTAAATAAATGATTGCACTGTTTCAAGCTTTTTTTATTACTTAGGTGGATTTCCCATTGAACAAGGTAAAATCAAAATCACTCACAGTATCAAAAGAGATGAAACTTTTTTATTTAAATGAAACATGGATCGAAATACGATAAAAATATTCAATCATTCCATACTATGGTGAGTCCAGCTGGCTTACCGTGGAGCCCGGCAAGTACAGAAACATCAACTACGCCGCGCCGCTCGCTTACCGGTCGCTGATGTACCCGACCATCATGCTCGCTCTGCCTAACTCCGAGCCTTTTGTGTACAACAACCAGGTCTACTCTAAAGTATGAGTCACAAAGATGTTTTTGATAAAATATTTTCACCGTTTTTGGTACTTCCATTGCTTGGATAAATAACATATTTTAATACTAAGTCCACTAACCAAACGGGTTGGTTGGTGGGTTATGGCCCAGCCTTATCCACCCATAAGGAAGTCCGTGCCCCAGCAGTGGGGACAGTAAAAATGGCTGATTGTCAATACTAATGCAAAAGATTCCCTGATATTGAAGATGAAATCTAAACACTTAAGTTTTTAAGAAAGTATTTACCAATTACACAGATTTTTTCCCTAAAGACGAAAAACGACACAGTACTAATTCCCCAAAAAGAATATACCTAACGGCTTTACCAGAAAAGATTTAAAAACACGTTTTTTAAAGAAAACAAAACATGACTGCCCTACTAAAAATGAACTAAAAAGTTAAATAAGAAGTATCGTTGTAGTCTGGGGACCTCTTTGATTGAAAATTGTTCCACAAAATGGTAAAATAACAAGTGTCACAGCAGTCGTGGCTGCAATGTCACTTTTGTTATTTTACTTTTTAGTTGGTTTTTTGCAGGGCAGTCATTATTTAACTTTATTTTTAATTTAATTACTTTTATTTTACACTTTTTAGTGACAAATTATATAGTTTTGGAATGTGCTCATCAAGGCCTTTCATTTGATGCTCATATTGTAATAATTGAAGAAACATTTTTTTTTTACATTTGAAAATGGCGTCGTACAGTCGCCATATTGATTTCTTTTAAATATAGCCAGCGTCACTCTGGATGCTGTAAGGATTTTAACGATACCCCATACATTTCAGAAGTTATGGTGGAATAAAGAAACTCACATACCTACAAACATACATGAAACAAACATTATACTCTCTGTTTTTCTGGGCAGTCGTGTAAAAAGACAAATATATTCATAGCTATTAGTAAAAAGCTATGAATATATTTGTCTCAGTAAATTTAAAATAAAGAAAATTAATCAGCTTATTAGGTATTCCACCCAACATGATTTATAATACCATTATAATAAGAACCTTGATACTTTAAAAATAAAACAATATTTTTAATTCGGATAAGATGACCCTGTGCGTAATTGGAATTTTAAGCTAGGAGCTTAATTAGGCTGCGTAAACAATGCTCGTGGGTTATTTATACTTACTCTTTACTAATATTTTAAATGCGAAATTAGGTTTGTTTATCTCAACCGATTATCATGAACTTCTGTCATACATGTTGTCAGGGGTACAGAAAATAGGGTACCTTTCATCTCGGAAAAAAACATTGCTCTCATTGCTGCATAAAAAACATCTGCAAAGACGCGGTCGCTTGTTAAATTCAAAACAAAAGCTAATATTTTGTTGATTGAAGGAATAAACAAACACGGGCGACGTGACTAAAGTCAATTAAATAATTTGTCACTGAGCTAATAGCATAACTTTCTAAAATATAGAAAAGACATTCTTTAACCTTTCCAACATTTTATTCCGTTCAAATGAAACGCCGATATTTTTTTTATTCTAGCTCTTTGATATCCTGCTTAACACATAACACTAAACCGGAACTTAACTGCATAACTGCTTTGTATCCCAGTACACTTTTTCTGAAATCGTAAGACTCATACAATGAAGCGATTGTCGATACCTTGGTATCATATACTATCTCCGACACTCGAGTGTCTGTGTGTGAACGAGACATTATTTGCGACATAGCCGAACAATTCTTTTGAGTGAATGGAACATAAATTAATGTCAGCCATTAGTAAGTCCTAATCAATATAATGGGCTAACTTGAAACAAATAATTGAGAAAGTTATATTGAGGCAAAATGCAAAAGGATATTTACATTTTACGAAAGCCTGTCAATAAAATAATAATAACAAATGGGAGATTTCTTTTAATGCTTTATTTATTTTTTTATAAGCAAAAATGTGACATCTTGTAAATTTTATAAGAACCAACTTTTCTCCTCGGCAACTCTTATACATCTTCAGAATAAAGTAATAATGTCATTTTTAAAAAGATTACTGGAAACATTAAAAATTATATCTTAGTAAAACTCGTAATTAAATATAAACTGAAGACCTACTTACCAAAGAACTAAAAACTCTCCATGGCCGCTGGCTTCTTCAAATTAAGTTGAAATGCAAAAGAAACACTGTCTCCTTATTTTTCTAGAAACTAAATAAATAGTTTTTGTTGTGTATCTTGAGTTTAAGCTTCTTTAATTTGTTTCTTACATTGACATGTTTGTTGTTAAAAGGCTTCAAATTACCCTTTTGTTTAAAAGACTCTTTATTTACTAAAACAAATAATTACATCTTGTGATTTAAATTACTAAGATTTGATTTGAAATTTATAGTAATGTAATCAGGTACATTTTGGTCATCATCATCATGCGCCCCAGCGGCTATTGTTCATCTCGCTATGTCTCCCGCCCACTGCCACTTCATTTGATCAATCCTTAGAGCAATGTGTTCTCCTATGGATCTCCTCATTTCTGATTCGATCACGCAGGGAAACGCTGAGCATGGCTCTCTCCATTTTACGCTGGGTGACCTAGAGCCTTATGACACCCATAGTTTGTGACCACGTTTTGGTAGATATTTCAAATTGTATAAATTAGAAACAGAGTGGGTCCCAGAACCTTACCCGGGGGCATTCCAAAGGCCAAATCAGCATACTCGCTTATAAAACTTGGTTCAATGATTAGTTTTCATATTTTTTAGCATAGGAAGAAGTGGACGGCGATTGTATGTTAGCTGGTTTTTTTGTATCTTTCTTAACTCTCGTAGCATTTTTTTTACTTTGAAGATCAAGAAGACAGATTTGTCATCAGCTCTACTTTTTCTCTCTTCATCGCTACATCTTGATGAAATCGTCTCGATTTGGTCGCGGTTCTTATGATTAATGATATAAATGTCAATTACATTAAAATTAACACTTTATATTTGACGTGATATTTCAGTACTTTACTAACACTAATTATTAAGTCCCAAAATAAGCAGATCTGCACTTTTTTTGTCATTAACTATTTCCTAATTGCAGTAGTGAAAGAAATACATTCGAATATTTTCCAATTAGTTTCGTGGTCTGTGCTCATTCATTACTACCAACTTTAAATAGCATAATAGATTTTTTATGGATAATTATTATATCAATTAATATCTTGTTGCGCAAATCATAAAACAATTCGTTATATTATTATTTAACATCGCAAAAGTATAAAAGGCAACGATATCGTGTTTTATGTATCAGTTCTCACAGGACATTCCAAGTCAAGGTAAGAAAAAAAACTACTGTAGAAAAAGTCAAGTTTTTGCCATTTATTTCTGTTACGTTTGCCAATATTTGATTTGCACAATGTGGCTTCACAATTTTATTTATATTTTCTTCAAAAAGGTAATTTAGTTTAAAATTAATAATGTTAATTTTACTGACTACCTACTTGCTTTCTTTTAGATGAAATTCTACGTACTCCTCGCCCTTTTCGCCGCCGTGGCCGCCAAGCCAGCAATGGAGCAAGAATGGACCGCAGAGTATGGCAAGTACGGTGTCAATGCCGTACTTCCTCTGACTAATGGCCTTTACTACCCGGAGTATTTGCAAAATAGAGCTCTAGTTTACCCGGAGTATTTGCCAAATGGGGCTCTTATGTACCCGGAGTATTTGCAAAATAGGGCTCTAGTATACCCAGAGCTCAAAGCCTACCCGAATGGATTCCGGGCCACCTACGATCCAGAGTTCTTTTACAAGACTTATGGATTTTACCCGAGCTTCTAAGACTGACAAATTAAATTTTAAACGCTAATAAAAGATTCTAATGTTAATTTAATCGTTTTTTTTGTTTTCATTACGCTATCTTACGGGAAGCATGATGTTGATGCCGTGCTTCCTCTGAATACTGGCCTTTACTACCCAGAGTATTTGCATAGAAGGGCTCTACTATAGTATACCCAGAGCTTAAGGCCTACCTGAATGGATTCCGCAATCTTACGTTCCGGAGTCTTTTATGAATATTACCCGAGCTACTAAGACTAACAGCTACAATTTTAAATACAAAAATATTATAATGGTAATAGTTTTTTGTTTTTATTATGCTATCTTGAGGGAAGTAGTCGATGCCATACTGCCTCTGACTACTGGCTTTACTACCTGGAGTACTTTAATACCAGGAATCTAGTTTAGGAGCTCAAAGCCTACCCGCACCGTATCCGGGCCATCCACGACCCGGAGTTTCTTTACAGGACTTTTAGATTTTGCCTGAATTATGTTTTTAAATGCAAATAAAAGAAAGAATAAAATGATAATAGTTTTTTGTTTTTTTATGCCATTTTGCGAGAAGTATGGTGTCGATGTGTTTAAAATGCCATACTTCTTCTGACTACGGGCCTTTATTACCCCGAAGTATTTGCATAGTACGGCTCTAGTATACTAAGAGCTTAAAACCTACCTGAATAACACCGTTGAAATTGAAATCAAAACTATGGCCTACGTCTAAAGATTTTAGGTCAGCTCAATAAAAATAATTTATAGTGTCGTAACTAAAATCCTCCAAGGTTTAAAAAAAAATTACTTCGACCATTGATCGAAGAATTATTATCATAGAATTTTGCATGAATGAATAAGATTCATTTACGAATTCAAAGGAATAAGTTTGTATGAATGATTGGTTACATACAATCATAATGTTTCAATTAAGCCACAAAAAATAAGTGGACAGAAGACCCGCTCGGTATAAATAGCAGTTTGCCGTGCACGCCCACATATTAACAGGCAATCTAGGACTAAACCGGGCTACGATCTTGATTCGACTGAGAAAAATCCTTAAGTCCAAGGAATTTTTGACAACTATGCATATCTATCTCTGTTGTTGAGGTTGAGGCAAAGTTAAGTCAAGTAGAGAAAACAACTAAGCAAACCGGGGTTAAAACTTACTCCTAAAACTAAGTAGAACTTAATGAAATACGACTGAACCTTTTTGAAAAAAAAAACGATAGTACGATTTCTGTGATGTTTTACGTGTATAAATTAAAGGTTTGTTACCTTTAAACGATATCTCTGTCGTTCCGACAAGTTTGCCTCTAGCATTATTTATTCTGTGTCTCTACCAAAACAAAGAACAACCGGCGGTGTTGTCGGTCAACTACGAGTAGTATGTTGTTTTAGTAGTAGTAGTATGTTGTACTAGTAGTAGATGTTGTACTATGAGTATACTCGTAGCTGGCAGGCAACACTCAATGTGTTAACAGAAACAACCTCTTATAAAGACTAAAGTTAGACCCCGTTTAAAACTGATGTTGTAGGTACATACATATTATTACCCATATTCCTTGAAGAAACTGAACGTGACAGCATCAGCTTTGAACGAGGTTTTACTGGAAAAGTTGACGTTTGAATAAGTGGCATTTTCATCTAGTATAATCAAAACATACTGCAAAAATATACAGAAGGGCCATTAGCATCTTCTTCAGAAAAACAGGAACGGTATAATATTTACACTATGAGAAGCTCAATGGGGCAGTCAGTGGATTGGAATCCAAAAATTTATGATGGGATATTATTATGGAAATCCAAAGAAATTAATCAATTATTTATAAAGTTTATTTGAATAAAGAAATTTGACTTTTACTTAATCATCTCGAGCTTCCTGCTTGTTTCTGAAGACACGTTGAACCGTTGATCGCAGCTGCATTTGCATTCCGCATTTTGGGTTATTGTGTATGGCCTTTGCCTTTTATCGACCAACCCCCCTAGCATGATTATTGAAACACGAGTATATCGCGTGATCGCGCATTTTATCGACACTCAACTGTCAAAATCCATTGTCTTTTAACAGTTAAAAGTGATAAATTGCATTTCGATGGTCATGCTAGGCCTGCAGGAAGGCCTGTTCCTCAATAGTGCAGATCAGCAAACTAAAATCTATGGAACAAGCATTCCGCTCAAAAACTAGCACCATACAAAAATTACAATCAAGTGGGTGGGGCTAAAAATTATGGTATTTAGTTATGCAGCACCTTCAGCACAAAGCGACTGAACACTGGTTCCATAATAGCGACCATAATCTGTATACGTATAAATAAGTCTATGATGTATACTCATAGATATGTTCTGTACTTAAACCAAAAAATTGCTATAAAAAAACAGCTTCAAAAAACAACAGCTCTAAAAAGAAATAATATTAAAATCTGCATAAGTACCTAAACATATCTGATATAAAATGACGTCTTTTGAAGTCGGGTGGGGCTAAAAAATATTTTCCTTTTTTAAATTATATAAACATTTATCGTGGTTTTTCTTTCTCAATTTGATTTTTTAATTCTTAAAGCCCCACCCGACTTCATAAGACGTTATTTTATATCAGATATGCGTAGGTACTTATGCAGTTTTTAATATTATTTCTTGCTTTTTAGAGCGGTTGTTTTTGAAGCTATTTTTTATAGCAATTTTTTAAGGTTTTTTGAAGGAGGTTTTTCTTTTTAATTTTTAAAAGCTTTTTATTTTTTAACTTTTTTATTGGTAGGTACGAGTATGTATAAGTAAATTTAAGCAATGATATAAATATATTTTATTCATATTTCACACTTTTTAATGGTATAATACTCCTAATAACTCAATTTCCACTTTTCGCGCTGTTAATTTTAGCAAGGGTCAGTCATGGGGTGCGTGACCAAAGTGTATTATCTCGAGCTCCTCCGTGCTTCAGAAGACACGTTAAGTCGTTAGTCCCAGCTACATTTGCACTCATTAACACCCACCAATCCGCATTGGGCCCGTGCGGTGGGTTATGGTCCATCCTATTCATCAGCCCATAAGTAAGGCTTGCATCCCAGCCCCAGCAGTGTGAATAAAAATTGCTGATGCGAAACCTGTCAATACCGTAGAGTAATCACTAATACACTATCCTATTTGATTTTGAAGAGTTCTCTTGAGTATCTTCGAAGTCCAAAGTCCAATGTGCAGGAAATTTTAATGAAAACACCCTGTATCCCCTTTCTAACAAAACGGTATGTCTGAAGATCCGTTAAAACTCGTGCAAAAGTTACCTAAAAAATTACAGTATTTTCAGGATTACTCGAAAACTACTGAACCGATTAAAAATTTTGAAAAAATGGGACCAACTTGGGATCAAACCTGATAAAGTGGCGTTTGAATCATGTCAATCGGTTCAGCCGTTTTCGAGTAATCGGTGGACATACATAAAAAAAACAAAAACAAATAAACAGCCGAACATAGAACCTCCTCCTTTTTTTGAAGTCGGTTAAAAAATTAAATCTGCATCTTTTTGCCTTCTTTGCGTCTTTTACACCATTTGACTACACAGGACGTAAATTCTAATAAACTCCCTCTATTCCTTAAAATACAAACTGCTATTACTGTAAAGAACGCTAATGTCTGTCACCGGGCGCGTGGCTGGCCCGACTGCTGGGTCGGTTGTAATTTATTAGCCCCGTGGTGCTGTTTTTTGAGCAATATTTGTTTGCAATTACACCTCCATAGATTTTAGTTCGCTGGTGCAGAGTGAGGACACTAAAATGGCTCACGATGATGATATGGTAACATCGAATTACGGACTGTCAAAATAACTTGTCGTAATCGAGAAATTTTACCCTCGTCTTATTAACGTTATTAAAAAATTATTTATTCGTTATCTATACTAAACAATATCTTTCCAATTATGACATTTGCTTAAACGACCACGTTAATTAAATTAAAATGTCTTTTAGTGAGATAGTTCATTAAGTTTAACCACAGATGATTATCACGTGTCGTTTGGTATTAATATGTTTATGATGGAAAGGGAATGGAATAGTGTTACTTAAAATACTATAAAAAGAAGGATTTTGATTTGAACAGCATCAATTTTGTGACAACACACAATCTAGCAAGGTAAGAGAGTTTTACGTTGATAGAAAATTTATATCATTTATTTACACATTATATGTATATATTTCTGGCTGACTGGAGGCAATTGAAATAAATTATTAAGTAAGTTAATTTAATTAATAGTTAAAGTTATTCCAAACATCGACAACAGGACAACAGTACTTAGTAAAACCTAGCAAGTACCAAACTCATTTACCAACTCATGTTGGTTAATCCGGAGGTTTATTAGTAAAACCTAAATCGATATACCTATGACATGTTATAGTAACTATATACATATTTTATGTTCCAGATGTTCCGTTTCTTCCTCCTGTGCTTGTTTGCGGTGGTGTGCTTCGCCTCCCCTGCGCCGGCGCCGACCCCCGACTCCGCTCCGGAGGCCGCCCCCCTCGAGCACAACGTTGACAAGCGCGCCATCGTTGACATATCCTCCAGCTACCGTACCTACTCCCCTTACTGGTACCGATACCCGTTAGACAACTACTACCTCGGCGGCGCTACCGGATACCCTTACTACCGGTACCTTTACTGAGTAGGCTGAGAGACCGTTCAACAGCTGATGGCATTTAAATAAAGAGCATGTGAAAAACAGCTGAATGTTTTGATTTGATAGTTTTAATACCCTCAGTTATACAACATGATACAAAAATACCCCTAATGCCAAATATGGTATATAAGGACCATCAAACTGAGCAACTTTTACTATGGGACCAACTCACAAATCGCGAAAAAAAAATTAGACTGCTGTTTCACACAATAATTAGTAACGAAAATATCAAAATGAATGAAACAGCTGGTTTTCCTTTCGCGTTTCCAGTGTTGGTCCCATATTAAAAGTTGTTCTGATAGTCCGAAGAAACGGTTTTCCCATTTTTGGTCCATTCATTAACACCCTGTATATTATTTTTCATTTATGTCATGACTACCAGTTTTTATAAGACACATGTGCATTAAATTTTACCTTACAGTTATTATGTACTTCTGACTAATTATTAAAGAAATATAAAAACATATGATGATTAAAATTGACAGTTATATAATATGCAGTTTCTGCTTCGTGCCAAAATATTTCTTTTTATTGATGGTCAACAATGAACCCAGTTCTCTCATGATTAAAAATTTCAGTTGCACAGTTAAATATTTATTACAAAATATGCAAGGGTACAGACAATATTAACAGTTATTACGAAACTGAAACAGTAAGTACGTTGGTTTGTCAATATACATTTATAATAATACCTACTGTTTGGATTTATAATAATACTGTTTAGAATAAAGAAAAAAATATTAATAGTAATAAACATTTTCATTTAATCTTCAAAGAGGCTTGTCAAAAGTTTTTATTTTTATTTTTGGAAGGGACATGGATTTCCGTACGATTTAGAAATCTGTAACTTCGAGAGAGAGGCCAACAGAAGGATACACCTAGGCTGGGCAGCATATGAGGAACTTCGTCGAGTCTTTGAGTCGCCTATTCCACAGAGTCTAAAGACGAAAGTCTTCAACCAGTGCGTCCTGCCTGTCATGACATACGGAGCCGAAACGTGGACACCCACTGTAGGGCTGGTTCACAAATTTAAAGTCGCGCAACGAGCTATGGAAAGGGCTATGCTCGGAGTTTCTCTGAGAGATCGGGTCCGGAACGAGGTGATCCGACAGAGAACTAAAGACATCGACATAGCCCACCGGATTAGCAAGCTGAAGTGGCAGTGGGCCGCCGGCCATATTAGCCGTAGAACCGATGGCCGCTGGGGCAGACGAGTTCTTGAGTGGAGACCGCGTATCGGCAAACGTAGTGTGGGACGCCCTCAAACAAGGTGGAGCGTCGATCTTCGCAAGGTGGCTGGCAATAACTGGATGATGATAATAGCGACCATAATCTGTATACGTATAAATAAGTCTATGATGTATACTCATAGAAATGTTCTATACTTAAACGAAAAATTTGCTATAAAAACAGCTTCAAAAAACAACAGCTCTAAAAAGCAAGAAATAATATTAAAATCTGCATAAGTACCTAAGCATATCTGATATAAAATAGCGTCTTTTGAAGTCGGGTGGGGCTAAAAGATATTTTCCTTTTAAATTATATAAATTATATAAACATTTATCGTGGTTTCTCTTTCTCAATTTGATTTTTTAATTCATAAAGCCCCACCCGACTCCATAAGACGTTATTTTATATCAGATATGCGTAGGCTTCTACACCTTACAAGAGTACTATGAATATAAATAAACAATACAGATATTTCAAACCGTCCAATATACAATACCTTATTTTTAGTACCTATGTAAGCAAGTAGCGAATAGTTAGTCTTAAGTTAATAATTTCATGTCAATTTGTTGGAAAGTTAAATTTATTTATTTTTTGTTTTTTAATGTACCTGTAGGTTTGTTTTTGTTTTTTATTTTTATTTAATTTAAAATAATGTTATTTCTTGTATAAACCTAATTAAGAACTATTTTAATGTTGCGATACCCTAGACAGGGTTCATGTTCTGGTACTGTTATCTAATGTGTACACCTATGTTAACCACATGATTGCAATAAAAAAAGATTTGATTTGATTTGATTTGATTAGGTACTTATGCAGATTTTTATATTATTTCTTGCTTTTTAGAGCTGTTGTTTTTTGAAGCTATTTTTATAGCAATTTTTTAAGGTTTTTTGAAGGAGGTTTTTCTTTTTCATTTTTAAAAGCTTTTTTATTTTTAACTTTTTTGTGGTAGGTATGTATAAGTAAATTTAAGCAATGATATAAATATATTTTATTCATACTTCACACTTTTTAATGGTATAATACTCTTAATAACTCAATTTCCACTTTTCGCGCTGTTAATTTTAGCAAGGGTCAGTCATGGGGTGCGTGACCAAAGTGTATTATCTCGAGCTCCTCCGTGCTTCAGAAGACACGTTAAGCCGTTAGTCCCAGCTACATTTGCACTCATTAACACCCACCAATCCGCATTGGGCCTGCGCGATGGGTTATGGTCCATCCTATTCATCAGCCCATAAGTAAGGCTTGTATCCCAGCCCCAGCAGTGGGAATAAAAATGGCTGATGCGAAACCTTTCAATACCGTAGAGTAATCACTAATACACTATCCTATTTGATTTTGAAGAGTTCTCTTGAGTATCTTCGAAGTCCAAGGTCCAATGTGCAGGAAATTTTAATGAAAACACTCTTAAAGTATCCCCTTTCTAACAAAACAAGAATTATCTAAATCGGTTTATAAACAAAGAAGCTATGTCTGAAGATCCGTTAAAACTCGTACAAAAGTTACCTAAAAAATTACAGTATTTTCAGGATTACTCGAAAACTACTGATCCGATTTAAAATTTTCAAAAAATGGGACTAACTTGGAAACAAACCTGATAAAGTGGCGTTTGAATCATGTCAATCGGTTTTCGAGTAAACGGTGGATACATAAAAAAAAACAAATAAACAGCCGAACATAGAACCTCCTCCTTTTTTTGACGTCGGTTAAAAAGTTATCTCTGCATCTTTTGCCTTCTTTGCGTCTTTTACACCATTTGACTACACAGGACGTAATTTCTAATAAACTCACTCTATTTCTTAAAATACAAACTGCTATTACTGTGAAGAACGCTAATGTCTGTCACCGGGCGCATTGAATATTTTTCTTTTTGAAAATTTATTTATTCGTTATCTATACTAAACAATATCTTTCCAATTATGACATTTGCTTAAACGACCACGTTAATTAAATTAAAATGTGTTTTAGTGAGATAGTTCATTAAGTTTAACCACAGATGAGTATCACGTGTCGTTTGATATTAATATGTTTATGATGGAAAGGGAATGGAATTAAACTGTGTTACTTAAAATACTATAAAAAGAAGGATTTTGATTTGATCAGTATCAATTTTGTGACAACACACAATCTAGCAAGGTAAGAGAGTTTTAAATTTATAGAAAATTTATATCATTTATTTACACATTATATGTATATATTTCTGGCAGACTGAAGGCAATTGAAATAAATTATTAAGTAAGTTAATTTAATTAATAGTTAAAGTTATTCCAAACATCGACAACTGTACTCAGTAAAACCTAGCAAGTACCAAACTCATTTACCAACTCATGTGGTTAATCCGAAGGTTTATTAGTAAAACCTAAATCGATATACCTATGACATGTTATAGTAACTATATACATATTTTATGTTCCAGATGTTCCGTTTCTTCCTCCTGTGCTTGTTTGCGGTGGTGTGCTTCGCCTCCCCTGCGCCGGCGCCGACCCCCGACTCCGCTCCGGAGGCCGCCCCCCTCGAGCACAACGTTGACAAGCGCGCCATCGTTGACATATCCTCCGGCTACCGTACCTACTCCCCTTACTGGTACCGATACCCGTTAGACAACTACTACCTCGGCGGCGCTACCGGATACCCTTACTACCGGTACCTTTACTGAGTAGGCTGAGAGACCGTTCAACAGCTGATGGCATTTAAATAAAGAGCATGTGAAAAACAGCTGAATGTTTTGATTTGATAGTTTTGATACCCTCTGTTATCCAACATGTTACAAAACTACCCGTAGTGCCAAATATGGTATATAG
Organism: Catoptria pinella; assembly: GCA_963556745.1. Classification (NCBI taxonomy): domain Eukaryota; kingdom Metazoa; phylum Arthropoda; class Insecta; order Lepidoptera; family Crambidae; genus Catoptria; species Catoptria pinella. Next base: position 12,493,291 of record OY750770.1, read on the forward strand.
GGACCATCAAACTGAACAACTTTTACTATGGGACCAACTCACAAATCGCGAAAAAAATCAGCTGTTTCATACATTTAGATATTTTCGATTCTAATTTTTGTATGAAACAGCTGATTATTTTTCGTGATTTCAGAGTTGGTAAAACAATTTCTTCGGGCCATCAAACTGAAAAACTTTTACTATGGGACCAACTTTGAAATCGCAAAAAAAATTAGACTGCAGTTTCACACAATAATTAGTAACGAAAATATCAAAATGTATGAAACAGCTGGTTTTTCTTTCGCGTTTCCAGTTTTGATCCTATATTAAAAGTTGTTCTGATAGCTTTTTAGTTTTGAGATTTAAGCATTCACAATGCTATTTTTATATAATACTAAATAATAACTTTGGATCCAAAGGTCGCGGGTTCGATTCCCGTCCGAGAACATGATATGGTGCGAGTCCTATTTTTTCTGGTATATTATTTAGTATTATATTGTTCTGATAGATCGAAGAAACGTTTTTCCCATTTTTGGTTCATTCATTAACACCCTGTTTATTATTTTTCATTTATGTCTTGACTACCAGTTTTTATAAGACACGGTGCAGTCAACTACATGTGCATTAAATTTTACCTCACAGTTATTATGTACTTCTGACAAATTATTAAAGGTCTATAAAATCATATGGTGATCATAAATTGACAGTTATATAATATGCAGTTTCTGCTTCGTGCCAAAATATTTCTGTTTATTGATGGTCAATAATGAACCCAGTTCTCTCATGATTGAAAATTTCAGTTGCACAATTAAATATTTATTACAAAATATGCAAGGGTACAGACAATATTAACAGTTATTACGAAACTGAAACAGTAAGTAGGTTGGTTTGTCAATATACTCGTACATTTATAATAATACCTACTGTTTGGATTTATAATAATGCTGTTTACAGTTTAGACTAAAGATAAATTAGGTAGTTAATAGTAATAATTTTTCATTTAATCTACAAAGTGACTTGTCAATTTTTTTGTAATTTTTGGAAGGTCTAGCTAGATTATCCGGACGATTTAGAAATCTGTATAAATAAAAATGAATCGCTGAAATATAATCGCGCATAACTTCAGAACGACTGCACCCAAATTTGATAATTCTTATTTTGTTGTGTTTGTTATTATAAGAAAAAGGTTTGTATAAAAGAAAAATTAAAAAATATTGTGCGGAACGACGTAAAATTGATTTTTTTCTTTCTTCCGTCATTTTAAATTGCACTAATAGATGGCGCGGGCAGCTAGTTGAGATAAAACAATAATATCAGCCGGACGACGTTCACTACTTGGTATAAGATCGTGGAAATACTGGGGGAAGCCAGTAATGTGTACTATGATCGGTTCTTTGCTGCTGCCTTTGCTTTGCTGATTGTCGTACCCTTTTACAGAAGGTCTACCAAACGGAATTGATTCATCATTTTATCAATAATTTAAAAAAACTTTATTAAAAAGTCCATATTAAATAGAAAACAGAGAGAACAAATTCTAAGGAAAAGTGGCAGAATTTTTTCAGGTATGAACATGTTATAAGATACCTACCTACTTATGAATTATGATAATAAATAGTTTTTTCTTTTGTCATCACTGAACAAACTCGGGCTTTGAACTCGACATTGGATAGTTAGGTTAAGTTAATGTGAATCGGGCTGAACATTTTTCACATACTTTTGAGCACCAAAATTTTACTCACAGAGAACCACCACCTTAACACTTATCGCTGTAATGGGCTCTCCTCATGCACAGGCCCGACCTGCAGGATCGTACGGATACGCGTGGCCTTCCGCGGCCTTCCAGCCATATCTCTACGTGTGTAGGGAGAGGCGCGGCCTCCTCAGGACTAAAGAGGCTGCGCCTCTCTCCGTACGATCCTACAGACCGGGTTTGTGCATATGGAGAGATTTCCCTCAAGGAGAAGATCACTATTTAGGGATTTCGTCTGATTTCGTAATGAAATACTAAAATTGCCTCTATCTAATAGTTCTTATAAATGTTACAACTCGGCTTTTCATTTATATTTTGAATCATCATAGGTGATTTAAAATGTTAATGGAGAAGATGCTTTGTCGGACACTACTGCAAAAAAATGGTTCAGCAGCTTCAGGTCTGCTGATTTTGATGATAAAGATGTTCCTCGCTGTGGTAACTTTATTATTTTTAGTACAAAAAGTCCGCGAACTTTTCTGACTACCTAAAATTTTCGAGGAATTAAAATAAACATTTAAATACTGTTCACATGCTATTTATTTTAAGCCATCGGGTATTGAACGGTCAGTTAGTCACTCAGTAAAGGTACCGGTATTGAGGGTATCCGGTAGCGGCGTCGTAGTAGAAGTTGTCGTATGGGTACCGGTACAAGTATGGGTTGTAGGCACGGTAGAGGGAGGATGGGAAGACGGTGGACGGGTACACGATAGCGCGCTTGTCAACGTCGTGAGTTGCCTCTGCGTCGAGGGCGAGGGTCGACTCCGGCGCAGATGAGGCGAAGCACACCACCGCGAATAAGCACAATAGGAAGAAACGGAACATCTGGAATATAATAGATACGTAAAATTGAAATTTAAAATTGACCCAATTTATTCTCGATAGGATTTCAGAATCTAAAATTATCATATTTCTAAATTATTCATTTATAAATACAAAATATAATAACATTTTCTTAGTAAAATTTTATTACAATAGTATATTTCACTCGAGAACTCAAAGATCTAGCAAAATAAATAACTGTAGTAAAACATAATAATATGCCAGGTAAATAATTGTCTACTAAGATTATTGTTTGAAAACGTTATTATTACCTTTCTTGACTGTATGTTGCACGAAACTGATACCATCTACTATGTAAACCTTCTATTTATACCTGTCGTTTAGTGATACGAACCATTGCTTCTCAATTAAAAACATATTAGTAACATTCTCTTTCGATCAACACCGTTCAATACATCCTGATTCCTTTCCGCAACCAATTAGCCAAGCATCATTCAGCAGAAAAAGGAGGCACTAGACCCTTATACTAAGACAAGACATGACTCATCTCATGATTTAGACTCTAAGTCTTGGAGGTAGTAATCTAACACCTCCGTGGACTATAAAATTGGCAGCAGGTCTATCCACCGGCTATCCAAGCCTCTTCAAGTTTGTAAGATGGCTGAGCAAGTTTAAGTATTGTTCAAAAGTCAAGGGGTGGAAGTGTTGATATTTTTATTTATTCTATCCAATAACCACTATTAATACAAAATCTGGTAGCATAACGGAGGTTAATCACTTTAGATTGGTACTGTGTTGCTTGATAGAAAACGTCACTTAATATGTTTTTAATTGAAAGATGGTTAGTACCACAAAAACGATAAGTATAAAAATAAGGTTTTAATTCTAAACAGCATCAGTTTCGTGGCAACACACAATCTAGCAAGGTAAATTAGTCTTAGTTTGTATTTCATATATTTTACTGGAATTTATCTTTCTCAGATTCCATTTGTCAATTAAGTAATAGAAAATCAACTTTAAAAGAGCCTTAATTAAATTTTTTATCATTACGCTTTCATATTTCAGATGTTCCGTTTCTTCCTCCTGTGCTTGTTCGCGGTGACGGTATGCTTCGCCTCCCCTGCGCCGGCGCCGACCCCCGAATCCGCTCCAGTGGCTGCCCCCATCACTGCAACTCATAACGTTGACAAGCGTGCCATCTGGTACCCATCCTCACTCTACCGTGCTTACTCCCCGTACATGAGCCGGTACCCATACGACAGCTATTACTACGACGCTGCTACCGGATACCCTAGCTACCGGTACCTTTACTGAGCAGACCAGAAGATCGTTCAAAAATTGATTGCATTTTAATAAAAAGCATGTGATCAGTTACAAGACATTTTGATTGAAAACCTTCTAAAATTTTACAAAAAAAATGTATTTATCTAGGCGTTATTATATAATGACGCCTAGATGAAACGTTTTATGAGCTGTTTAGATGCAGTCAATGTCACCATACCATGTATTCATTTTGTACTTCACAATTATTATTATAATATGATTATGGTTGAATGTTATGGCACTTCATGTTTGATACGTTCTAGAACACCCTAATAATCTGTGTTCTCAGTTTCCATAATTTAACTCTGGTGTACTAACGATTACACTACATGCGTCCTCGCTGGTACGCCTCCTTGGGAGATTGAAGCCCAGTTGCTCCCGGAGATGTACAAGCGCAGGTAAGAGGAAAGGGAATGGGGAAAGACCCTGGCCCCAAAGGAGAGGGCTAGACGCATTGCGGAATAAACCATGATGAGGACATGGGAACTTCAGCCGGAAGCCCCAATTGCGGGACATAGAACGGTCTAATTCGACCCGTGCTTGGAGAGTGGCAGAACAGGAGCCACAGTGCTCTCACCTTCTGGTTGACCGGTCATGGCTGTTACGGTAAGTACCTACATCGAATACAGCGAGATGCTGCTCTGGTGTGCCTCTGCAAGGCACATTCTTGGGCAGTGCCCTGCATGGTCGACCCAGTGACAAACACTGATGGCACAAATATAAGGGAACCTCTCGTTTCCCTGCGTAGCACCTGCCATGCTGGGCAGTGACAGGTCATGGGAGGCGGTGGTCTCCTTATGTGAGGACGTCATCTCACAGAAGGAGGTGACTCCAACGACGACAGCCAGGAAGGAGAAGGAGGCGCTATGCACGCCTTATTCCCCCCTAGTTCTCGGGGGAGAGGTAACTGTCACCAAGTTATCCTCCAAGTGCTAGGCCCGATAGGGCGTCAACACCAAGACCACACGGTGCATGATATCACGGTCCCGTAAGTCCTGCGTGTTAGTGCAATTAGCAGTAGGGGGTTTAGTGGGTACGGCTCCGGCGAGTCCCACATACCTTCGGGATGCATAAAACAATTACCCTACTATAAAAAAAGTGTAGCAACAAAAAACCGAAGAGAAGATAATGGAAAAAATGGAATGCCATTTTTTATTTATGTATTCTAATTACAACGGCAGATAGTTCCATTAACAGAAATTAGTAAATTACACACAACAAAAATAAGAATGATGGAGAAATAATAATAAAAGAAAATAATAATAGGAAATAAAATCACAAACAGGTGGATTTTGGTTCTGACTTCTTACAAAACGAAACTTTTCGAAAATCTGCGAGCACATCGCACTCAGACTGGATTGACAGATCTTCTTTGAGCATCTAAAATCTTTGTCGCATAGAAGGTATTGAGACTGACCTTCGACATTGGATTTCTTAATACAACCCTCCTTTTAATCTTATTTTTACAGAGATATGCAACTTTGCTTAGACCTTGCAAAAACAAAAATCCGTACAACTTTTGGGCTAACAAACTTTAGGGCCGTTGTAAAATTAGCAGCAATATAAATGCGCTAATGGGCACAGTTTTGAAAGTCATTTAACTTTTAATTTCTGGCTATCCTGTTTTGCCTCAGTAGGCAAAATAGGATAACCAAATGTCAGTACATTTTATGGGATGAAAATATAAACAGTGTATTGGAAAAAATAAAATTAGTAACTAAAAAGCATTCTTAAAAATCATTTCCTGCTGAAACGTTTTACTATCGGCCTCATCGTCACTTTCCATCAGGTGTGGTAAAATCAATTCAATTTGAAATCGTTGTCTAGAAGTGCTTGTAATGTAACTGTAATGTCAAAAAGGCCAAACAAGCCCTAGAAACTAAGAAATCGGTTCGTAAGCCCTAACTTTTAACTAGAATAGCCGGTAACCGGTAAGAAAAAGGGCAGATTTTTATTATTTTATCCTTGTTTTATTTCGTACTAAGTCGTTAAATCGAATAATGACCTCAGTATATAAAGTGACGTCACTTCTCATCACAATTATTCAGACCGAACCTTTGATGAAAATCAAATTTAGACCCTACCTAGGGAGACTTCAGCTCCAGCTGACTTTTTATAACACAAAATGTCTAACTCAATAATAAGATTGCTTATTTTTAAGGCACTATAATATTAGTTATACTTGTATAATCCTACCTCCTTTCTAATATTATAAATGCGAAATTCAGTTCTTACGTCTTAACTACTCAACCGGTCATCATGAATTTTTGCATACACGTTGTCAGGGGTACCGGAAATGACGTAGGGTATATAAGTTTTATCCCGACAAAAAATGCTGCTTCCAAGGGATAGAAAAATAACTATCCACGAAGACGAAGTTGCGGGTGGCCGCTAGTTAAATTACAAAATTTTGCTATTTTTAGTTTCTTGCTTAGCTGGTGGCTGGTGGTAGCCTACGTGCTGCAGCTGTGCCGTTACGGTGCCGGTATAATGTTCCATGACCATAAGACGATAAATACTAGCCAAAATACAGAAAAACATCGTCTTTTCTGATCACAAAAAGTATTCAGAGGATACATAAGAATATTGAAGAACGAAACAGATTTATAAATTCAAATGCTTTTTATTGAGATGTTGTAAAATGTTGGACGGTCTTCATAGTATTGCTCGGTCTCGCTTCTCATTTGTAGTACCGGTAGTAAGGGTAGCCTCTGGCGACATCGTAGTAGTTGTAGGCAATGTTCTGGGGGTAGAAGTAAGGGTCGTATGCGGTGCGGTAGATTGAAGGGTACAGGAGGGTGTCGCGCTTGTCAACGTTGTGTTCGAGGGGGGCGGCCACCGGAGCGGAGTCCGGGGTCGGCGCCGGCGCAGGGGAGGCAAAGCACACCACCGCGAACAAGCACAGAAGGAAGAAACGGAACATCTGGAAAATAAATTATCACAAGTTCAATACCATCGTGGTAATCAATAGGTGATTCGATTTTCTCGACAGATCTACTATTTTGGAGGCGGATGTTATTTAGGTTTTTGGACGTGCATTTATTTAACAATAGCTAAAATACACATAGAAATATTAAAATTTAAAAATAGTTTGCAGCAAACTGCTTCTCCGAAGCTTCTTCAATGTTCGTCAATAATAGGAATACTTTGCGGAGCTTGTCTACCGTGATAGGTAATTATTAAGGTAAATCAGAAACTTCTTAGGTCCTATCCACTACAGGCGTTTCATAAATCATCTTTAATCCCTCAAAGCCCGGAAAATCAGACACAATAGATATTCCATTGTTGTCTAGCCGCATTCGGCCGCTCGGGCATTGATGAATTAAGGATAAACACACTATAAAAACAGGCATAAACTACGCACAGTATCAATTAGTATTTAATGGTAATAATAAGTAGAATATCAAAGAAAAAAACTTAAATCTAGTAAGGATTTTGGTAATTACTTTTAGTGTATAAATTACAAACAAAATATTCTCAAATGTGTCTTCATACCTTTGCTAGTTGTGTTGTCACAAAACTGATGCTATTTGAATGATAATTCTGCTTTTTATACTATTTTAGTCATCAAATCGGTTTCTTTTCAATTAAAATCATATTAGTAGAAAAGTGATAGTATAATTTATGTGTCATGTTTTCAGATCATTCCAGATTAGGTTAAAGTTCTTTTGTTACCATATGAAGAGATGACATTTGAAGGAATTTAACACTTATTACTATATCGTCACCGGAAATATGAATTGCTGTAAGGGACAAATTGACGAAAATGAGTTACAAATGCTGTTCGACTCAAAATTTTCCGCTCTATCGATTGGTATATTCAACTTTTTGATAACTCTAAAAATGATGCCCCTTACAGCATCAAAATTCTTCTAAAATTACGAAAATTTACAAAAAAAACTAACTTAAGTCCACCCGATAAGTATAAACACTAAATGGTTAATGTAAGTCCAGCATTCATTTAAGACTTTTGTAACGTAAAAGACATAGCAACTCTTTTATGCGTTTAACTTTAATATATAATTTTAATATTTTACGCAATATGTCCGTTACGTTAAATATGAACAGTAAATTTCGAAGAAGTTGTTTTATACTATGTTATAAAAAGAAGCAGCATTGTATCGATATGGTCTTTACGTAAAAATAATTTTCTTACTCTCCAGCAAAGGGTCAATTACATCAATTTTGTCATGGATGCAAAATTTCAAACAAGTTGTTTTTCACCATAAAATAGGCATTTGTATCCGAACTGTACAGCTTAATGGGTCAAAAGTTTGGAATCGTCATCTCAGTAAATCTTTTTGCATCAAACCATAAAAATGAAAAAAAGTTTGGCCAATAAAGATTTAAAGCTTCAAAATTTAAGAGTCGTCACATTTAACAAGAATAATTTAAATATGATGCAAATTAAAAACACCATAAAAGAAGATGGAAATCCTTACGAAATTCCTCTAGGTCTTGAATCTAGCACCGTGGCGCGAAAATAAAGTTTGCTTAAAAATAAAGGTAGAGGAAAAGGACAGTCAAATCAACCTATGAACATCATATCTTCCGATCTATTGCCAAAGCTGTATAGCTTTATATATACATAGAAATGTATACATAGAAACTTTTGATTTCCATAGCGAAATACCTCTGTATTGTATTTGAAGAAATTATGTGATGATGGTACAATTCCCAAAATATACCATCAAGATTATCTACAGCTTCCTCACGAATCAAATGTAATTGACACTGTAAGTAAATATGAAGACGAAACTGGTGAGCAAAATGATAATATGACGCAAAATTTCACTCAGAAGGATGGAGAAGGGGTAGCTATGGAAATGGAAGAAGAAAATTCTAATTAAAAAAAATCAGAAAGTGCAGTAATGTATCGAAAAATATGACAGAAAACACAAAATGAAATATTAAAGAAAGTACCTAATATAAACAACTAAAAAAAAAGGAAATAAAATTTAGTGTAAGGCGACAACAAGATTAACACTTGTTACTCTTCTTGTTAATTAATTAAGGTTGCGATAAACGCATTGGCATGTCTTTTTATTTTACTTTTTAGAAATTGATTTTTTCTCTTGTTTAAAATATTTCGTCGGCAACAAAAATTTAATTTGGTAAAGTACTTAGTAATCGGATAAAAAAAATCTTAGCTATATAAACGAGAAGCTGAAATCACTGCATATTACATTATCTAATGATTGCGCAAAAGTTCTTTGTTCCTACCAGACGGAAATGACTGTACCACCTTAAGACTCCGGCGAACAGTGAGCTCCCCATACAAACGTAATACCAAAACAATTTGCAGTTTGAGCATAATTAACTCTTTTTGTGATGTTATCCAGATTTTTCTAGGTTTCTTATTAAATAAAAAAATCCGAAATACTAAACCAAATAAAAATTAATGCGATTCACAGTCTGGAAAAATGTAATTGGCATTTATTTTGAAATGTAATTGGTTAGTATTTTGGAATTTTTATTTAATAGAAACCAAGACAAATACTGTCCTAATCCAAATAACATCACAAGAAGAGTTAATTATGCTCAAATTGCAAACCATTTTGGTATTACGTTTGTATTAGAAACTCACTGTTCGTCGGACTCTTAAATGATAATTTTTAAACTTTGAGACTATTTATGTTATTTTTCTTAAACAATAAAAATATAAAAAGCCATTATACTTCTCATTAGTTAAAAAACCACGAATTACTATTAATATTACTTTTTTATTATAACTTAAAATTCCAATCCATATAATTACTTACAATTTACGTAAAATTCAGTATAAATAAATAATTATAGTACGAGAAGGCAATGATACCGAGAGCATCATCAGCAACTTGGCGTCAATCCCGGTGGTGCTCTTGCGCGATGGCCCGAGGTCCGTCTACTTCTCTTTCTCCATTTTGCTCGGTCTTCGGCATCCTTGGTGATTTTTGAAATGCCGCACATCCGCCTCAGCATCTTCATTCATCATCTCTACTAGAGACCAAGTCCTGCTATAGAAGGGTCGTAGGTCGTAACCGAGAGTGATACATCAAAACAAAATCAACCTTATATCCAAGCAGTATGCATCAAATTTGCAATTAGTCATACTTAGTGTAACTCGCTAGCAAAAATAGATGTATGTGGAAAAGTATGTATACCCTAAGTTATTACATACATAGTTAGCCTTTACATCATATTATAACCTTGACAAAAACAATTTTCTAAAAAATATTACTGTAAGGGACATTTGTGCAAAAAAAAATGTCCTTTACAGAAATGCTATCTCGGAAACTACGAGGGTTATCCAAATTTTGTTTTATTAGCATTAAAGAGCTTGAAATTTTATATTATATTGCTTAACTAATATTACGATAACGGTTATTTTGACAGATATATAAAGCATTGTCCAAAAAGAAAATGGTTTTTTGCGTTTTCCCAAAACTTGCATTTTGTCCGTTACCGTAATTCATATTTCCGGTGACGATATTATTATGTAATATTGCTTGCTTATTCACTGTATATGTTATGTATATGTACTGTGTACTGTATATATATATATGTACTGTATATGTTACAATATTATGTTTGTAAAACTACTGATTACCTACTTAAAAAATATTCTTATATAAGTATCTATAAAGATATAATCTTTCATTGTTGCCGTGCCCTTGCAGGGTTTCATGTTTGATTCTCTTTTTTGTAACATCTATGTACCTACAACATGAAAAGTGCAATAAAAATTTTGAACTTTGAACTTCTATATGGTATGTGATTATTAAGTGCGATTATATTATATTTTTTATTGGCTCTTTTGCATTGTGTTGTTGCTGGTAACCGAAAGATGACAGGGACACAGCTGAAAATCGTCTGGTTCCCTGAAATTATCAATACTAAGCTGAGTTCCTTTTCAGAATGCCGCTGATGTGCACACCTCGTATCGGTACTATTTTTATCTTAGTGAATGTCCTATTTTTAAGTTTTCTCTTTTTTGTACTACCTCTAATATTGTTGTTGTTGTGTGTGTTGTGAAGTGGGTTTTGAATAAATACCATGTTTTATTTATTTTTCTACTTTTGATTTCCAAACAAACTAAAGGGTCTACTATGAAAAAATAATCGCGATAAGGGAAGGTACAGAATTATGATAAGCAATACTTTTGTATTGTACTATGTAACCAATTTATCTTTCTAATGGGTTCTCCACGTGCACGGGCCCAGCCTGCAGAAATATACGGAGAGGCGCGGCCTCCCGCGGCCTTCCAGCCAATTCTCAGCGTGTGTAGGAAGAGGCTGCGCCTCTCCGTACGATCCTGCAGGCCGGGCCTGTGCATGTTGAGGGCCCATAATAACATAGGTGTATTGAATATCTAGTACCTAGACTCAGCGTGGTTGTGCGGTCAATATGCAGATAGTCTATTGAGATATATGCGTTGACTTTGGCCACCTCAGTGCTTTGATTCGGTTTACCACTTACCTAAGTTGGTTGAACGTGTATTAGTAAACTATTCAGTGCCTCAGGCAGGTTTTAACACCAACAAAATGAAATGCTTTTGAAGTTTACCAGTCAATTTACATTGCCCATTTCTGATTCAATCTCGGTACATAACTTTAACAGTACTTTCGTTAGAACAAAAAAAAACGGTTTCTTTTTACTGTCTTCTAATTAAATTATTCCATTTCAGTCCTTTAGGGTTTTATTCATCTCGTATTTCTGTTAAATGAAAGTCAAAAGTTTTGATGGTGGCAACGAATCGAAGTGTCGTTATCGTTACCTGGTAGAACCGTTTCTAACTCAAATTGCAAGTCTGGAAAGTTTGAGAACAGCATCTAACTGAAAGGATAGGTACTATTTGAGAACACCTGGTTTGACGGTTTTCTTTGCGATGTGCATTTTGTATGGAAATCAGAAAATTTCGATGTAAATTTCCAGAAGACAGACCCATAGAAATTTAAAATAGCATAGTCAAAACTTTAGCTAGTTCCAAGGCGAATATTTTATTTTAAGCGTTAAAGTAGTCGTGACTGGCTTTGCAAAATGATTTTGTAGAATCGATCTTCTTTAGTGATTGACAGTCAGCCCGTCTGGTGCATGATATGAGTATACAAAGTGGTATAATAAATGCATTGACAACTACTTTAGTTCTGGCAGCATTGTCAAGAATACAAATAAATATTACTGTATAGCATGTGGCGCTATACAGGTAAGTTAGTTGTAGGTAGTAGTTAAGTAAGTGGTTGTGGAGTGCCAAAGGATGAAAGTCACAGTAAAGATTCACTATTTATTTACATTTACTGTTGTAGATAAGTTAAGTGGCTCTCATGCGACGTTATTCATTCACGGTTGCTAAGTTTGCACTCAAATAAAAGTTATATTATAATAAAATATATCAATAAAATAAGTAAACACAAGTATTTCAATGTGCGAGTGAATCGTACAATTACATTTTTATCCAAAAGACGATACTGTTTCAGTTCAATTAAAAAGCAAAGTTGTTGTTGATAATTTATATTTTTTCACATAAGTACTTGAACACAATAATACTTGTCAAATTTAAATGGTTATTAAACCTTGGAGAAATCAACGATAAATATAAAATGTTTCAAGTTAACGACGCTCAAGATGAAACGTTAATAATTTGATTAAACAACGCCATCTACCGAGAAGTGGATGGCGACCAGTTGAATATTAATTGCCTTAACGGACGCCAATCCGCGGGGATTTCCCGCCGCATTATATGACGTTACTGGCTGTTAACATTTTCTTAACCGGATTTTATTCATATTACTAAAGGTGCGTACAGATAAGAGGCAGCTGCGGCAGACAAATGCGTACGTGCCTCAGCCCGAGATAGCCGCGGCACGAGCCATCGGTTGTCGATTTTTGACTGTGCTCATTACCGGTGTGAATTTATTTCATAAATATTTTTTTTATTGTGGTATCACAAATACCCAGACCTGAGCCAAGATGTTTGGTAACGATATGTTTAAGTTTGTAGATATCGTTACTTATTTCTGTTAAAGCTGATAAGTTTCTTGCGCCTGTTCTTCTTGTCAGTTAAAAAAGTCTGGAACGGGCGGTAGGAAAATAATAGACAATTAAAAAGTGCTTAATTATTAAGTTTATTTGAATAAAGAATTTTGACTATGACTATAGAAAGGTTTGTTTTCTAAATTGACCCAACCGGGGATCGAACCCGGGACCTCAGAGATGGCGACACCTTGAAAACCGGTGTACAAAGCCACTCGACCACGGAGGTAGTCAGTTCCTTCCAAATTCAGTATTCTAAACTCATTTATTCAGTCTAGGCTGTTACAAGTACTTGTGAATGTCAAAGAAGCTACGCCATCGGTTCGCAAACCCTAAGCGGGAGACCTTGTAACGAGAAGAACCGGCAAGAAACTCGTCAAGGGCTGCTTTTTTCTCCCTGTATATTTCATACAGAGTCGTCAAAATTTGAAATTTTGTATTCGTTTCTCTTGTAATCGTTGACAAGTAGAAATGTTTGATATTGTGATTATAAATTTAATTTTATTATACTTATGTTTATCAAACCAAAAAGAAACATCTTTTCACTTCGGGTATCATTATGAGATCATTACTGTGTTGATGGCATTACATTGTTATTGTGGTTTATATTAATGTTACTTTAATGTAAATTTTAATAATGTGATAGTTAACTAACTTTACACAATTTAATTGATACATCTATGATTAAGCCGGATGCGGTATAAACTCTTTTAGAAAAATAAAAAGAAATACAAAGGAAACGAGAATTTGGACTAACTTTAAGAACTTATTTGCAGGATTAATTTATGCACAGAACAAAGAAAAATTTTTTTACTACTTTAACGTAAATAATTGTTCTGTGAATTTATGAACATTCATAAAATAATCACCAGAGCTTATTTACAAAACTACCTAACGAACGATAAGCAGTCAGACCTCAATCAAGCTCTACCGAAGAAAGAGCAAAAGCAGTTATAAAGTATATGTTTTCTCAACATACTCGTATTTTCACTGCTGTAAGAACTACACTATATTCCCACAGCAACGCACCAACAGCCAAGAAGTTGGGCAATGGCAGGAAAATTTTACTGATTCAAAATTCGTCCACCAGCCTGCGCACTACCGCTAGTGTAGATCTAAACCTATCATTTTGTTATCTTCTGTTTTTTACTGACAATTTTTGGATGCTGAAAACGAATTTTCGTAAATATGGCCATTTTTCTTTCAACACATTTTGGTTTTCTTTTATTTTTAATCCGTTTACTGTCCAATTTCCATAATAAAAATAATTATCATCAACCATTTTTAAGATATAATTGAAAATTAACCTGGAACATAACCCATAAGCACTCGTACAAAAGGTGTCCAACTAAAGCAACTCTACCAAGCGGTAAGTCCTGCCATTGTAAAAGCAGTACATAGTACTTTTTTATTTTATTCACAACGAGTTAGCACCTGGCCTTCACCTCACTTGATGTTAAGTGACGATAAGGCCGAAAGTGGAAGCGCACTACACCCGGAATCCTCACCACTGAGGAACTGTTTATCTTACCTCTAACTGCCGGAACACAACAATTTTTAAATTGTTGTTATGGCGTCAGACTTAAGGAAGATGGTGGTAGCTAGCCAGGCGGACTTGAAATAAGCCCTACCTCTAACCAAACTGAATACAAATGTACCACCCTCCTGGGAATCGAACCCGGGACTCCTGCGTCTTACATGGGTGGACGAACCACTAGACCACAGAGGCGGTTAAACTTACTTCATAGCCTAAAACGTAAACAAGGAGCCAGATTCTTGATGTAAGTAAATACTGCTTATCTGTCCTTTGTCTATAATTTACTCGATTGCGTAAAACGTCAGCGGATCCTTCTTGATCCTTCTCGAATTATCGGGTTTAAAGCTTGTTTAAGGCTGTTCTAACGTTGAGCACGTCCCGCCCATTTCAATTTATGTACGTCTACATGACTCTGTGTCAAATGGGAATTGAACCGGAGTGTTTGAGGTTTCCTTGTTAAACTAGTTAAGAGGGTTCGCAAGAGGTTGTTCTGACCTTTTTTTTTATAAAATGTCTATAATGTCAAAAACAAGATCTATTCCATTCGAATACCAAAAACTAATACCAATGGTATTTGTTTATTGCCGTTATAAAATTTATATTCCCAATGAATACCAAATTTAAAAAAATTAATAAATTTTAAAAAATTTAATTAATTTGGTATTCGTTGGGAATAGAAATTTTATAATGGCAATAAACAAATACCATTGGTATAGATTTTGGTATTCGAAAGGAAAAATAGATCCTGTTTTTGACTTCCCAACGAATACCAAATTTTTTTTTTTTTATAAAATTGGTATTCGTTGGGAATAGAAATTTTATAACGGCAATAAACAAATACCATTGGTACTAGTTTTTGGTATTAGAAAGTAATAGATCAAAAACAGGTAACATACCAAATGATGTTTCCTGTTTTTGTTGATAATCTATTTAAGTATTTCAAAACGTATTGGATTGTTTAAATAAACGATCTCCAAACGTCTTTGTGTGGATCTTTCTAAGCTATGTTGTTTTAAATCTGGCTTATCCACTTAGTTTCAACAACTTACATACAAGGAAATTAAAGCAATTTTTCGATCTCATCTAACACAGGAAAACGGTTCTTTAGACACATATTGTATATAGAAAAACCCCGAACGCTGTCTAGAGTTAAGATTTAAAAAAATATGTTTCCATTTTTAGTGTTTTACTTAAAAAGAATATTAGAATCTTAATCCTTCATCAAGTTTGTTTGCGACCTTCGCAATGTAATGAAGACGTAATGTTGTCCCAAAGATCACCTTTATCGTACTATCCCAAATAAAGGCTGGACCTCCTTAACCCTCACTTAAGAGGGTAAAGGCCTCAAGGGCTATCTTTCCGAAGTGTTGAGGTACACAACGACCCTCCCAATGTGAGACCTTAAGGGTATCTTATGCGAATGTTTGGCAATAATCTTAAACATTTGAATTTCAGATTGGGTCTAAAGAGATTATGCGTACGCGTTCTGTTTACTGTTCTGTTATGTGTAAACTGTGTGTTATGGCACTTCTTACTTTTGTTGTGTTTTGGAAGTTTAAAATGGCCGCTTTTGGAATCTGGGTTAAGTTGAAAATAGTCTTCTGAAGTATTAATTATAACAGTGTCAACTTTATAAAATTAAGTGGGTAAGTGTCTTCCTGAACAGTTTCAAGTTTAAGTTAATTATTATTGGTTTGTAGTTAGACATTATTTAAACGACAGGTGGCCGTGGGACTAACTTTTACATTCGTTTGTTGCTTCTAGTAATAATCATAAAAGTCTCAAAATAGAGACAAAAAAGTTGCTTACTTTCAATAGTTAACAGTGTAAAACTACGTCATCAGTTTGCGTGAACTTTGCCCGAAACTAAAAAGTGCAGTGGCACGGTATTAATATCTATCAGTAATTCTGTCTTCATACAAATGGTCGGAACGCGAGCCATACCTATGCGCCTCGGATCTCGGTCTACTCTCGGTATACTACAGTGGCGAATGCGTCGCAGTGATGAACGAACGGTGTAACGGTTTCGTGAGTGATTTGTGAATATAAAGTTGAAATTGCAGTACTTACTATGGCAAATTGCAATTATAAACTATATTATGCTGTTTATAATAAAATATTTTAATAAATATATATTTTGAAATCGCTTTTTTTTACTTATTAATAAAATTAGAGTTTTATTTTTATATGTTTCTTATTTATAATTAAGTATGTCAAAATATATTTTTAAAGCAACATTATTACATGTTTTGACCTATTTTATTGCATTAAAAATAGATTTCAATAGTTCAGAAACTCAATTAGGTACGTACCTACCTAGATGAAATTAAAATACTGTAGGCGGGTAGCCCTATCGCGTGCTGAGCTGACGTACCACGTGGCTGTAGGTGATTATTTAAGGACAGTGCCGAGTCACAAAACTGAAACCCCCTTACTAATAAAGATTGTATAGCAGATGTATAAGTTACACAGTGGTGACTCTCTGTCAAACTATTTAAGTTTGACATTAAAAGGAAAGGGAAAACACTGTGTAACTTATATATATATATTATTGATTACCGTGGCAGTGGCCCGGTGAAAAGAGGACACTTAGACACCCAGACAATTTAAGTCAATAGAACAGTGACTTAATTTTTAATTTTACTTGGCACAAATATTTAACGAATATAGTAATTAAAATAAAGTTCCACTCTATAAATGTTGGATTGTTAGTTAACCTGTAAATTATAGCCATCCTAACATTATTGAAGGGCGATTCGTCAAATCAAGAGCTTTATCAAGAGTTGGAGAAATGACTAAACTTCTCAGCTTTTGACTGAATAGGTATTAGTGTTCAGAGTGTTCGCTGAGAGTTTCTGTGTTATTGATGTCGGGTCTGGGCGGGACTTGATTTGTGGGCCTATAACTCATAGCGACGGTTGACAGACAGATGGATAAGTTCCAACTGTTGGCATTTTGACGGGTTCACTCGTTTGGACTGGAGTGTTTAAATGTCACGGAGCTTAGGAAAAGGATGATGGTGCATTTAAAAAAACAATACTTAGCTGGAATAATGGTTGCCATTGCGACAGATTAATTTTGGAAATCACTTAGAGTTAGTATTTTAGCTAATTTTATGTTCATGATCTCCGACTCTTTCACGACGATCTTCGCGGTTGATCATGTAGTGTGAGAAGTATTTAAATAAATATTAAGCACAAAGATAGTTCATATTAAAAAATAAAATAATCATAGAACACTGTCTCGAGTTTCCGCAAACTTTTCCCGATAAATTTTCCGGAACCAGTAAAGGTACAGAATTCATAATATCTCGTTCCTACTCTTAAACGTTCTAGTTTGTATTCACCTTTACATGCCGTCAGTCTGGTATCCGGCAAATTGTTTTCGTTCCGGCCGGCGGCGCTGTCAGGTTGACACGGGTGATGTCACTTGACGGAACAGACGTCGCTTCAAAAAACTTCTTTTTGTAGGATCTATGTATTTTGTCTTTCATGTAAACGGAACGCCTCAGATGTTTCCTCATTGACCGATGTTATCATAGTTTGGAAGAGGGAAGAATGTGTTGTTATAGAAAATACACTTACGACGCTGACTAAGACATTTATTTTATAAAGATACCGCTTTGTAAAGACGTTTTTATACCAAAAAAATAGTAAGCATATAAAAAGTACCTGTTATTTATATTAATATAAAACTTGAATCTTATTTCTTTTTATCAAAGTTTCAAAGTATGTATGTTTAAGTTTAAACCCTTATTTTCATTAATAGGTACATATACCCCATCCATGAAAATGGATATTTTCAAAATAAGTAACATAAAGGATATTTTGGATACCTTTGTAAGTAAGTACCTACCTCATTCAGTTGGGCACCTCATAATAGCTCTAACTAATAGCGTAGCGTGATTACAGTTCATTTCGCGCGGGGATTCCATTCAAAATTAAGGCGGGAAGGCACGCTCTGATCTCATTTCCCTGTACGTCACCGTTTATTTTCCGGAAAATTCCGGTTAGTGCCAGTTCTTACCGGTGAACGTAAACCGGCTACGTGACAAGTGAGAACGTGACTTTAGTTACAAGCGTTATGTGAGAGGTGCAATTACTAAGTTTATTGTCAGATGTGTACGTACAAATGCACTGACGTGCAAAAATAAGTATCTACCTGCAAACATAAGTTTTTTTCCTGAATTATTAGCTCGTTGAAGCAAAAGGTACAATGCTTACTGAAAATAACTTTATTTTACAATTACATAGTACATTTTGCTGAATTGAGCACAAAGAAACAAAGCAAATGAGACTTGCTATTATTACATAATTTTTCAAGAAATTTTATTTATTTTTATTTTTAATGAAAAAGCCGACGAGCTTGCTAGAACTGGGGCGTTGGGCTAACAGATAGGCCCAGAGCATTTCTGTGGCATCCCGAAAAACCAGGCTCTGCAACTCTTCAAAGACAATATCTTGGACAAGTCGAGAAAATCCTGGCAACAGCCAGGATTGAGACACATCAAATCCTTGGTGGAAGGCTACTCCCAAAAACGGATGAACGAGCTCAAATAGTTCAGTAAATCGAAAATCAGTGCGACTATTAAAGCCTTAACTGGACACTGCAAACTAAACAGACACCAATTTCATATAAAATTGAGTGATACTGATATTTGCAGATATTGCGATGAGGAGCAGGAATCGCCCAAGCACCTCTTATGTGATTGTGAATCCTTAATCCACAAGCATAGCATCCATCTGGATCTGGGGCGACACGTAATTGACCCGGAGGAAATAAAAACTCTTAAAGCTAGGAAGATACTAGACTTCCTGGACACCGCAGGGCTTAAAGAATTACTATAACTATGTGGCGAGTCACAATAGATCTTTTAGGTCGCAGTGATTACTAATCTATCAGAGCTGCAGAGCCCCTAACGCCCAAATAATAGTAAATAGTATAAGCTCTAATTTGTGTTTCACCCAAATCAATAAAAGTAATGTAATAAATATAAGCTCATTTTTTTCCTAGAGCAAATAAGATTAAGATTAGGCGAGGCGAAGAAATCGTTAACATTTTCGAGTGACTATTTATTTTGCTCGCTACTGTACTTAGTAGTTATTAAATGACTGTATTCAGTGTTAATCCCTTTGAATATGTTGAGCAGTAGTTCCACCTAATTCAAACAGCTTTAACACTGTTTTGCTGTAACTTTAAATAGGTGTGTGACAAAGTTTTGTTTTGTTTGTCTTGAGTCAAAATGAGTTCTGACTAAAACGGGTTTGTAAGCTTGCAACTGCTGTGTTTTGGAAATAGATACGATCACTCAGTTGTCAAATTGAAAACATCTCATATACTAATATTTTAAAATATTTTTCACTTCGTCACCATGGATTTACACTTAGGATTGAATCCTTAAAAAATCCTTTAAAACTACATTTATTGTTCCAATAGTTTAGGCTGTGATTTTTCGGAGCAGTATATGAATCTAGGTACTCCGCTACGATATCCTCCTTCATTAAGAAAAAATAATAATACTAAAAAGTATAGACAGTGTCACTCGGGGAAAAAAAATATAGATAGTGTAAGTGCATCAAAATACATCTGTTAAGGCATTTAGAAGTTATGGTGGAATAAAGAAACTCACATACCCACAAACATTAACCCTGAACACATTGCTCTCTCTGTTTTTTTGGGCAGTCGTGTAATAAATAATTGACGTTACACATTGTTAGGTTAGGTACATACGACGGCACATCAAACTATACATGTTGTCCTTGAGACGCCTTTATGCCTCGCAGTTTAACTGTATAACCTGACGTGCTGTTGTGTGTACCAATGAATCGAACAAATTTAATTTTGATATAACTTTCCTCAAAGACCAATATTGGATGTTACAATAGTTTAATCTTTAGGTCAAAGGTCTTGAATTGATTAAAACAAGACACACTACGTACCCAAATATAAGTCTTATTTTAAAGGAATAACATTGAGTTTCAGTTAATACTCGTAAATGCCAGACATGCGGATTGAGTGTTAACATCTTATATCAATTACAATCCTATTTGTATGGGATAATCTGGGTAACATACTGATGGTGTGTCAGCTGTTAGTGTACGTTATATAAGGTATCATAGGATTTATAAGTCAGCTAAAATAAATCTAGCAATAGTTCTTCTTAAAGTAAAATATTACTAGTGGCTCAGTGATATGTAGACCTTGCTCAAATTGTAAAAAAAATGAAAATTGATTTAACAGATGTTGCCGCTAGGTTGACACTGCTTTTGAAAAGCAGTACTTTGTGCAGTTTGGTAGGTTAGGTATTCTTTTAGTATATATATGTTCTAAGCTAGATGGTGCTTCTAATTTTGAATATTTTTTTTAAAAGGGTGTATTTTTTTCGCATTATTTCGAAAAACTGGCTCGTTAAAAATATCTATGTAATTATCGAACCTGCTCTCTTGAGAAATGCGACCTGTAGAGGAGAATTTATGAGAACGAAGAGTACGAAATCATTTTTGCTTCGCTTCGCGCTCGCTCGGTCAATTAGAAAAAAAACTTTCGCTTACAAATTTTTTATTTGAAATGTTTATTAATAATTCTTCAATAGTCATCACTACTAGTTTTAACTCCATTTAAAACTAAAAAAAAATGTTAAAAAGTATTAAAGAGCAATTAAACTTAGGCATAACAAAACTTTTCTGTTTCTTTTTTGTATTGTTATGTTATATCTTATTATTTTTATTAGATGATAGAAGTAGAAGATAGAAGAATGTTTTGTTTTAAAATTAACTGCATTGGCGGGGCTAGTTACCTCCTGTCACTCACATAGGATTAAAATTATGAAATACATTCGTCATGCATAACTCCGCATCCATCCACCATTCAATGAAATCACAATGGTTTCAAAAATCTTAATTTCTACGAGATAGCATCCCTTGAATGGTATGGGAAATATTCCCTTTAGATTCTTATACGTGCAAAATCGCGGTCTGATAAGAAGGAGCGTTAAGCTGAATTGATGCCTAAACCTTTGAGATACAGTTGAAAGTTGATAAGTTTTCTATTAGATTTTGATTTTACCAAACGATCTCGGATCAGCGGCTCGATTTATTGCGTTGAAGCTCCTACAAGACCCATATCCATTTACAAAATATGATACTTGGAAAACTTCTGTTGAAGTTTATATTGTGTTTCAGTAGTAGTTCTGTAAGTTTTCATCTCTACTGCTTTTATTTGTTAAGGAATATTGTTCTTTCTCCTAATATAAATACTCTATTTCATAATCTTTTTCTCTAACAGCCGCATTCAGTGTCATTAAATATAGAAAAATAATTTTGATTTATATTGTCTCTTGTCTTGTCTGAATGAAAATATAAATATTTACATAAAATTAACATTGCTTTGATCTCAAAGTGTAGCTAAAGCACTTGTGTTATAGAAATCAGAGAAAACGGTGGAACTACAAACACCCAGACCTAGAAAAGTTCGTTTTCTAAATAGTCCCAGCCGGGGATCGAACCCGGGACCTCTGAGATGGCGACACCTTGAAACCGGCGTACAAACCACTCGACCACGGAAGTCGTCAAATATGTTTATTAAAGTCTAACTATCATCGCACCACACTAACGTAGGTACCTAAGTAAATTATTCCCGATATTGAAATAAGCATTAAAAAAGGCTACAGTGAAGGCTAAAGCTTAAACCAACAAAAAGCTTTCGTGGCTTTTACCAAAAATAGCCGTGAAAAAGCCTGAATTTTACAGGCAATCAATAAACTGAGCATTCAGCGAAATTAAGGTTTTTTGATTTAACAAAATTCACGATTCAGCAGTCACCGGCAACTCGTTGCTGTTCCGACAAATTGAAATTTCATGAACTACAAAATGGCGCCGACCGGTGAGAATATGTCCTGTTTTACTGAATGAATAAGCTGTCGTTTTGTTCTCTAAACACAACAGTAGTGACACAGTAAAATATTATAAGAATCTTTTATTGCAATTTACTTTCAATGTTTTTATGAATCCTAAAACAATCTGATTAACTTCGATGTCGATCAATGGTTTTTGTTATCGTCCTATCCTATTGTTGTTATTTTTTGTTACATTTTGTCCAAACAAATATATTACAATGTTCCATTTGCAGAATTTCAGTTGCATACACATATAGAATGCCTTTATTATAATCCCTTTCCATATGAGAATACCTGTTAATAGCTAAGTAGATTATAAGAAATTGTTTCCGTATAATGTACTTATAACTGTTGTAGGTATTCCAAACAGAATGAAATAAGGTAACTAACATAAACCTTATGTTAGTCATTTAATTAACAAAATATTATTTATTTATTATCACAGTGTAAATAATAGTACTTTTACCTACTCGTAGTGTTTAAAATAGTTTACATCATACTGCTCGGTAACTAGGATTTACTAGTATGGTAAAAACAATGAAAATGTTTTTTTCTCTCTCTAATAAAAAAATCATTTTGTCATACCAATAGAAAAGTTTTATTTATATCGCATGAATGATGTAGAAAATAAAGTAGATGCTTACCTCAGTTGTAAATAGCTATTACGTCCCTTGTGTAACAAACTACTATTAATGTAGCCTATCAATAATATAATGTAGATTTTTTTCTCTTTTATTCAATCTATTTTTGTATTAAATACTGTCATGGTTAATGATGTTGGTGTCACAATGACAATTAGGCTAATTATCATAACACTGTAAGAATACTTTATTGTATTCACTGTTTTTTAACCCAAATAAATTGAAAAAAAAACATTATGCATTATGCAAGTTTATCAGGTAAATATGTTTTTGTGAAAACCCAAATACTTCCTTTACACTAAATAGCAATAAGGCTCAAAATATGACTGCAATTCCATAATATGATTTTGGATATACTCCAAACTGAAGTAACTGCCTTCGGCAGACACGTTAGTGCTGTGAAAACGACTCTGGCTGTAAATGGTAATACCCCCTTTATTGGTCTGAGTACTAGCGAGCCAATTTAATGCCCTCATTTGAATAGTTCCGAGAATTAAAAGCGTGAATTTCTTCGCCTAAGTTATTTCTTTAATTGGATAGTAACGACCTCCGTGGTCGAGTGGCTTTGTACACCGGTTTTCAAGGTGTCGCCATCTCTGAGGTCCCGGGTTCGATCCCCGGTTGGGTCAATTTAGAAAACGAACTTTTCTATATTGGCTCAGGTCTGGGTGTTTGTGATACCACCGTTGTCTCTGATTTCCATAATACAAGTGCTTTAGCTACTTACTTTGGAATCAGAGCAATGTATGTGATGTTGTCAAATATTTATTTATTTATTATAGTACCTACCTTGATAGTACCTAGATAATTGTTTTGATTTCATTATGTACTTGGTAGAGACTAAACCCGGGAAAATAGGAGTCATTTTAAAACTGTCAAAATATTAACAAAAACCTTTGAAATGTACATCGCATTGTAATATTTTTTTTATTATTCTACTCAAATAGGATAATCATCGTGAAATGCCATTTTGTTTCGTGATAAAACTTGAGAGGCACGTTAAACTAAAATAGTTAGACCAATATTAACCGTACTGTATTTCCATACGAGCGATTAATCGCTGAGCGATTTTTTGTCGCCGAGAATAGAACATACAGAGTTCAATACGTTGACACTGACAAGAGTGACAATGGGCTTACTTAGCCTGCGACAAAATACGCGGCGATTATCGCCGCGATTGACGCCGCGATTATCGCCGCGATAATCGCAGCTACAAAAAGTCGTTCGTGGGCGCTGACGCTTGGTTTCGTAATAATTTGACATTTATTCAACAAACAGAGCACATGCTAAGAAAAAAATTGCTATTCTGCAGGCCTATTACATAAAAAGATTCGTCGTTCAATTTTCTTGATATTGAACCTTATTCGTGAGATAATAGTATGGGCCCAAAAGGATAGTGTCACGGAGTGGGATGAACATCGTCTGCTTATCGCGATTGTTTTAAGTAATATAGGCCTGCTGTTAAAATCAAAGTTTTATTAAGAAAAAGGTATGCCCAATTTTAATGACATTAATGTTAGTTTTGTTTTTGTTAAAGGTAGTCTGCGCAGGCGCATCGGTTTGATGGCGCGGTGACGCAGCATGCGCCGCGTGCCGCTCGCCGCGCTGCTGCGGCTGCTGTTACTAGCTGGTGAGTGAAATATAAGCGATAAATTTACTCAAATTAGTTTAGGCTAATAGAGGTCTCTAATTCCTAGTGTATTATAAATCTGCATGAAGATCTATATTGTTAATTTAGTGTTATTTTAGAATTATTTAGTTTGAATTTATTGTTTCTTTAATTCCCGACGTTTCGAACCTTTCCCAGGGGCCGTGGTCCCGGAAAGGTGTCGAAACGTCGGGAATTAAAAAAAGAAATATATCCAAACCAAATAATTTTAAAATAACACCTGAATTAACAATATACGCGCTATAATCCGTAAAAAGAGTTTTATTTGTAATGAACTGTACGCGCGA
This sequence comes from Catoptria pinella, assembly GCA_963556745.1. Classification (NCBI taxonomy): domain Eukaryota; kingdom Metazoa; phylum Arthropoda; class Insecta; order Lepidoptera; family Crambidae; genus Catoptria; species Catoptria pinella. The sequence continues at coordinate 12,518,166 of OY750770.1, forward strand.
ATGTTTTAGAACTATATTCATAAGCCCCATATTATAAACCGCTCTCAACGTTGAGAGCTAGCTTGAAATCATACCAGAGTGCCCGAGATGCTGTTCCTATAAGAAGAGCATCTCAATTATGATCTATAATAGATAGCTCTCAACGTTGAAAGCAGTTTATAAATAAGTCTCTTCTATCACTCCTTTACCAACTTTACACCGAAAAACTAAATAGAGTAGGTATAAGTCCAACGTCAAAACTTTACAAACCGAATAAATTAAACTGTACGGTACCTATCTAAAAAATAGGTATTTTTTAGATATTTTTTAGATAACGATTGAGTTCTTACAATAAATCTTTGGTTTATCTACAAAATTACAAAAGGTTTTTATCGATTAACGAGTCAAAACTTTACCAACCGAATAAATTAAACTGTACGGGTAAAAAAACAACATTCACGAATGAGTTCTTACAATAAATCTTTGGTTTATCTACAAAATTCCAAAAACTTTTTATAGATTATCGAAATACAAAGACGATAAACAATCAGAACTCGATAACACCCCTTCACCAACACAATCACAACTTCAAAATAATTGTTTACGCGAAATCTGGCGTATGTTATTATTTAACTTGTCGAAGTTATGTTACGGTTTGGCTGTCGATGTTTAATAACTTCGTAACTTAGTTGGACCGTTTAGGAGCAAGTAATTTTGAACTTAACGTGTCTGGAGGTGGTTATTTTCAGTTTGGAGGTAGATTTCTGAGCGAAATAACGTTGCACAGTTATCGAAAGTTGGACAACTTATCGATAGACTTGGATTACTTTATAGGATTTCGTACCAAAATGGTAAAAAGGAACCCTTATGGTACGACTCAGTCTGTCTGTGTCACAGCTGGATATCTCGAGAACTACAAATGCTATCTAACTTGAAATTTAGAATAGTTTTAGATTACTTTTGCTCCACTATCTTGCAATAAGAGAGAAATAAAAATATTATTTTTTTGCAACCGGTACTGAAAGGGGGTCGTAGCTCTGAAGTGAGGTTACTAGGGCATATATCATATGAAAAAGCGCTGCTTGCACATTCTCAATTTTTTTTATTTAGTTTTTTAGGCCGCATAGTTTTCGACTTTTGATGAAAATGTAAAAAAATACCGTTCTCCCCCTTATCTCCGAAGTTTGCATAGAAAAAATCTGAAATTATGTGATAAAAGTTTATTTTAAGATTACAGGAAAAATATAACGATGTCTCTAAATAGTAAGAACTTTTTCAGAATGATGGTACGGAACCCTCGGTGCGTGAGTAGCTCTTGACCGTTTTTTTATTGAAAAGTTTGAAGGCGATATGACAAATCTGCCCCAGATCTCGTCTACCGTCCATAAGTACGTATCTGTAAAATATGTATTTTTTGTTTATAAATTGTGTTGTTCTCATTTATGTGAATTTATGTGTCATTCTTAATGAGAATAAAATATGTCTAAACCCTAGACAACATTCAATTTAGGCGAGGTCTACAGCTCACTGAGCCACTAGTATAAAAAGTTTATACGAGTACCTATATCTGCGATGAGTTGATCAAACAGACCGAGACAGGGCGTGGCGTAGACACATTTGTTATGATAACACTTAGGTAACTACTTTAGTGAATGTTGGTACGTGTCTTTATCAAAGTTATTAGTAAAATGGAGAAAATAAAACTGTCTTCTAGCTTCTAGGTTTTAACTTCTTATTATATTATTTTGATATAATTTATACACTTCTAAGACTTTTTTTTGCTTTAGTCCTCCCGTGACCACGGCCCCTGGAAAGGTGTCGAAACGTCGGGAATTCTAAAAACCAATAAATACAAACTAAATAATTCCAAAACAACACCTGAAGTAATAATATACGTGCTGTAATCCGTAAAAAGTGTTTTATTTCTAATTATATAATTTGTAGTAATCCTTATTTGGAAATCAAAAGGTATGGGTAGAATGTTTTAATTAGGATACGATTTGTCCTGCTGAACTGCTTACACACTACACATTAAGCATATTTACACTTAGAAAATAGGAATCTAATAAAGACTTTAGAAGTGTGACTTCATGAAGGACTACCAAGCTTTCGTCAGAGCATCCGCCCGGCAAGAAAAGTTCGCAGATTCGATTCTTGCTTAGGCCAACAGAGTAGAGTCACTTGTAGCCTTTAATTTTCCTCAATAAAAAACACATTTCATTTTAATTACAATATGATAATTTTTATATTGTTGAATAGCATGCATTATTAATATTAATTGATTTCAATTTAAAAAAAAAACTGAATTGAAATAAAAACCAATTTAAATTAAGATAAATAATATTAGAAAAAATCAGCACCTCAGACGGTGCTACGGGTTAGTCGATTTTTTGTAGTATTTATTCTAATATTATTTATCTCAATATGAAAATAGCATTGTGAATGCGAAAAATCTAAATTTAACAATTTAAATTAAATAAATAAATTAAAATAGTACAAATACTAATACAATGCATTTATTTGTTAGAATGCAGTGCTACAATAATTTGTGATAAAAAGTTATTTTATTAATCCATGGTACATTCTACCATAAACATGGCGTACAAATTTACAAATACTGGTTGAATTGAAGATTTCAAAATATAATATTGAACAAATAAACAAACAAACAAAAAAAAATAGTACTAATATATTGAGGAAATGTAGGAGGCATTCACCCTCATTGGGTGAATGCCTCCTACATTTCACTCTAGGTATTCTTGTCCTTGGCTTTCGTTTCCCAGTCCTCCCTGTTTTGGTCTAGCCCTCTTTCTTTTGTGAGGTGGCCCTTTCCACGTGGTTACTCTATGTGTGTCCACTTTTTCAAACTTAACAGTATTAAATGATTATACAGTATTTTCCTCATCAGTACTTAACAAAATGGACGAAATCACCCCCTAGTAAAAGTCAAAGGTCAATAAATCCTCTTGTGAAAAAATAATCTTACTTATCCGATTTTCCGACAAACTTTCAATGAAAAATCTCTTATACCAATCAAATATGGTAATTTTCAATGTCTAAAATCTTCGTCTAAAATATGAAACTTGTTATTTTAGGTTTAAGTGAAAACGCTAATAAATTGATAAGCCCACCTGACTGTTTTTAGAGCAAGATAGATCGCTATACGGAAAATATTAGTTTAACATTATCGAAAATATTATAAAGAGCCCTGATAATGAATAAAGCTTTGTGATTATAAATAGCTAATCAGTTAAAAGAAAAAAGATGGAAACGACAAATTCTAATAACATCAAATAAATTTAATAAAAAAACGCAATGAAAATGATGCCTTTGATAAAAACATGCAATTAAATTAGAACTCGATCGTAACACAAGAAAAAAATTAAATTCTAAAAACCAATAAATACAAACTAAATAATTCTAAAACAACACCTGAATTAATAATATACGCGCTGTAATCCGTAAAAAGTGTTTTATTTCTAAAAAAAATAATGTTGTAAAATTACTGTTATTCTGGCGCAGTTGTCGGTTTGCGGGTCAGGCGTCAGTCCTCAGCCAGTCTCGCGTCCGTCCTAAAACGTAGTGATTACTTGTACTCAGTAGTCCGTCCGTTCTCCGATAGTCATCTGTCCGTCTCTCCAGTACGTCATCCTTGTCAAACACTGTCGTATATCTGTCAGCCTGTCAGTAATTAGTCGAAGGCTATTATTCTCAGGAGTCCCCTCTAACACTGTCACCCGGGGTGATAACTGGGATCTGGAACGAAAATTTCCCAGATGTTCCCTTCAAATTCATGCCAGAGGGGACAACTGGAACTTTTTCGTAGCAATTGTCACCCGTGACACTGGAGGGGGTGACAATTGCTACAAAATGCTCCAGTTGTCCTCTCCAAGCAGTATGGAGTATATTTAATTTGATCTGGGTGATATTCTGATCTAGTCAGTCAACTGTACGCCGCGACAACTGTCGACATATAGTTTTCACTGTGCCATCAATATAAAATATTGACGACGTTGATATCCAGTCGCTGTAACGTTTTTTACAGTTCAAGTAACAGATAAAGTAGGCAAAGTTAGTTAGTTTTTGACGACCTCTGTGGTCGAGTGGCTTTGTACACCAGTTTTCAAGGTGTCTCGGGATCTCTGAGGTCCCAGGTGCGATCCCCGGTTGGGTCAATTTAGAAACGAACTTTTCTATATTGGCTCAGGTCTGGGTGTTTGTGATACCACCGTTGTCTCTGATTTCCATAACACAAGTGCTTTAGTTACTTACTTTGGAATCGGAGCAATGTATGTGATGTTGTCAAATATTATTATATTATTATTAGTTAGTATAAAATCCGTTTGTAAAGAATCTAGGTATAATCCGCTCACAATGAGAAAGGGATGGAAAATTGACTAAATATTTAATTTTAATTTATTTAATCAACTAATTGTTTACTTGTTATCTTCTTTTAAGTTGTTGCAGCCAAAGTTCTCTCACCTCGGATGCGTGACACCGTGTTTTTGGATATCCCTGTGGCTGGCAGGCGAACAAACACTTTTCAGTATTTGATTGAATCAGGCATTACTTGGCGGAAGCCCCAAACCATTGTGAAAAGAGAAATATATGTAGTACCACAAAAAATATCAGTACACAATACTTGCATTTAGCATGACAGAGCGACACACCATGCACCTTCACCAATTAGACTACTCTACACGTGTTTCGCCCCAACCCGGAGCATCCTCAGGAGTTAGATCGTGCGTGAGCATTCGGCGAAACACGTGTAGAGTAGTCTAATTGGTGAAGTTGCAAGGTGTGTCGCTGTCATGCTAAATGCAGTGTATTGTGCACTGATATTTTTGGTGGTGTGCATGTGCATTTTTTTTTGCGGGCGGGCGGGCGGTGCATTCTTCATATATTTTTTGCGGGAGTAAGCTACATATATTTCTCTTTTCACAAACACTTTTCAGTTTGACAAGGTTTCATCCCATTATCATCGCGCGCGGATTATACTAAAGTTTTATCATTCACGCTCTTAAGCAAGTCCTATATATTTAAACAAACTTTAATTTCCCGAAAGCAAGCGGTACAAGGGAATCCCCCACAAACAAAACAAACGAATCGTCGCCGAGTTTTCTGAAAGACTTGCATAATTGATGTCTTTTCGGCTGCTGCACGACCAATTTCAGAAGACCCATCACTTCTTAGCAACTCTTTAAGAAAACTGAACTATCCAAAATAAGCTTTGGTAAGAAAAGTCCTACTTATTTTGGCCGTCTTATTGTCTGCTTACATAAATTAAACGCTTTAGTATTTGTAACTGAGATAAATGTCGTGAATTGTTTGTGGAATTCTGGTATTATCTTGACCTCATTATTGTTGTGGCGTTGTACACTTTACGGTTATGGCTGCAATTAAGATGGCTGGCGAAAGCTTGAAATTATAAGCTCTAAAATATTAAGTAGCGATTTGAAGTTTATACTGATAAAGAAATAATGCTTATATATCAACTTTTTTATTCTGGATGTAAAATATTTATGATGCGACATTTTAGACGTAATAGCTTTTGTATTAGGAATGCCAGGGGCTTAAAAGACTGAAAACGCTTTCAATAAAGTCAATCAATAACCATCATTTTCATCATCATCGTTTTTGACGACCTCTGTGGTCGAGTGGTTTGTAAGTTTTCAAGGCGTCGCCATCTCTGAGGTCCCGGGTTCGATCCCAGTTTTTTCTTTATTAATTTGATTAAATTCATTTATTATTTATTATCTTTATTAAATTTAGATTTTTCGCATTCACAATGCTATTTTTATATTAAGATAAATAATATTAGAAAAAATACTAGAAAAATTCGAAACACCCGTAGCAATCGCTTATGCGCGACTCGGTAGCATAATTGGTCAGTGTATGGGCCGGAATCCCAAGGGTGCGGGTTCGAGTCCCGTCTGAGGTACTACGGGTGAGTCGACTTTTTCTAGTATTTTTTCTAATATTATTTATTATCTTGCAACTTTTCTTAAAAGTGTAACTATTTCAGGTGACTCTTGACATTAATTTGCACATAAACAATTCGGATTTATAACAAAATGGTACCTTTTCTCTGTCATAATTATTAAAAGTACTTGTCTCTAATTATAATTAAATTGTTGGTCGTCACTTGTTTCTGACGTTGAAGACGCCATGATGCGTCGCTAATGACGTCATTCCTGCTACGAGCAATTAGTGGCATCCGCCAACTTTCGCTATTTTCACACCGTAGTCGGGTTTCATAAGTTGTTTTATTTGAAAACTCGTTGAGTAACATTTTTATTAAAAACACGTTTCGCTAGACATATAAATGAAACTATGTTTGAGAAAAGTATATAAAGTATTAAACTGGAAAGATTTTCAAATTCACAGTCTCAAATTCAATAATACCTAAAGCGCAAATCACCCGACAGTTAATTGTAACCAACTCGGTTCTTTTTGAGTGATTATTTTTTTAGGTAGCTATACCTATTAAATTTTGATTTTACGAATTCACAATGCTATTTTTTTGTCAATATAAATAATACGAGCGACTCGGTAGCATAATTGGTCAGTGCATTGGGCCGGAATCCAGTTCGGGTTAGACTCTAACCCGAACCGGATTCCCCAACATCAACATCTGAGATGCTACGGGTGAGTCGATTTTCTCTAGTAATTTTTCTAATATTATTTAGCTATATAGTTACTATGTTAAAGTCCTTTTTAGAATTATCTACATTTCTCATAATATTAAATTATAATTTAAAATAGCGACCAAAAATCTGAATCACATATACCTAAGTAATTTTTATTTCGCTTAGTTGCGTTGAATTTCAAGTATAAACGTTCCCTTAAGTATAACTAAAGTTTATTCTCTGTTCGATTGTTAACCCACGCGGTTAAAGTAAGCATGAATGAAACTCTTCACTAAGTAAGCATTTGCATAAATAAACGAGTTCTGTAGAAGTAAACTTTGCGCGAAGTGGTATAAGAACATGATTTTGAATTCACTAGATAATTATAAAGAAAATGTTAATAAGTTTACCACTTCTTTGCCTGATAATTCCGAGTTAAACAAGAATGTGTTTAATAGCAATGTGTAATATGTTTGACAAAAATTTCGTATACCCTTATTATAAAAGAGAAAGTTGTAAATAGTATTTTATGAAACTGTTGCATAATGAGGGGGCTTAAAACACGAGTGTGTATTAATAAACCATGCTAAACAAAAGATCATTTTTAAAAAGTTAGAGACTTTGCTGGTATTACCTGGATTATGAGTCATTTCCGTCGCCGCATCTAAAATTTTGGGCGGAGTAAAATTTTCATCACTCACTGCTATCAGACATTAATTTTTAAACAAGAATAAAAAAATCTCACGAAATTCAGGACAAAAAAAAGTATAAATTGAAATCAAAACATTTTTTTGTAAGTAGTGCTTTAAAAATGGCACGCCCCGCTTAAGCGATACATCCACAGACCATAGATACTACAAAGGTTCGTAACTTGTAACGTTATGGTAAAAAAAATATTTTATAACATTGCTTTGCTAGCAAATAAGTGTTATAATATTTATTTTTAATTTCAGTATTACGTGTATAAAGTATGTCCATAAAAACTCGTTTTGAAGTTTACTGTATTTTTTCCGTTTGCAGTGAGCTTTAAGAAAATATTAATGAAAATTACTATGTTTACACCTTCAAAAAGAAATAGTTTCATAGTTTACTAAGAAATACCGATGATATTTACCGCTTTAATACCATCGTTTTAATATTCCTGTAAAAGTTATTTGACGAGCTAAACGTGTGCACCAATTTTATTTGGATTAATTTGTTGTTGATTTTATTTTTTACTGATAACACGATAATCATAAAATCATACGCAATGATGCCATGTAAAAATAAAAGTAAAAAATCCACTTAAACGTTCTTTCTCATTGTATATTTAGCTAGTGGGTAGCACATACATCGAAATTATTCAAATATAGTTGAGATGCAGTTTTCAGTATCGGAAAGTTGGGACTTTGTATAGTTTTGAAGTAACTGAAGCGTATCAAATGTAAACGTGTCGGAGATGGTAAACTTATACCTTATGGTACGGACTGCAAAATACAAAAGTTGTGACCTATCTGGGTACTCGTGCCATTTTGCTTTTGTTTGAGAAACCAAAATTTCAAAAATGTTCATAAAATGACAACAACTAAGTTCATTTGAATTACTTTTTAATTTCCTACTAATAAGAATTACATTAATTTTAAATCTATAATTGAGAGCTCTCCTGTTCACCAATTTTATGTTGAAGAAGAAAAACACTATTAAACTACAAGGTGATAGGTACCTAGTTCAAGATAAAGATTACTGCACCATTTTTTTGTTCCAAAAGACCAAGAGATTGAATTTCTTATTTGTCCCCAGGCGGCGCGACTTTTGTGAATCCTTACGTGAGTGACGACCAGGCTGACCTCGCCCAAATATGGGTGGAGATCCCGCCCGGCCTGGTCGCGCTCGGCGGCGACGTGCGCGTGCACGTGCACGGCGCCCTCGGGACCTCCTCGCTGCGCGTGCGACTCGCGCGCGACGACGACGACGGCCGCTCACAGCTAGCTACCATGCCGCTGGCACTTGACTCCGAAGAACGCATCACCTTACCTTGCGGCTACTTCTCCAGGGGAGGCGTCTACTATCTAGAACTAGTCAGTGATAAAGAATTCCTCGATTATGATAGTGTAAACTCTAGTGAAATAAATATAGTGAAAAGAGACGCTGATCCAGTAAATTTTAACAGAGGTGATAGTATTGGTGAAGGTTTTACTGGTGACAACAGAATCAAAAGGGACCTAGATAGTGATGGCGTGATAATAGAAACGGGTGATAGTGTCGTGAAGTCATGGAAGTTTGATGTGATGTGGCCGATGGCCAAGTTGGATGTGACGCCAGAACAGATTCAGACTTACCCTGAGAGGCAAGTGACGGCCATTTTGGAATTCCCGAGAGTAGTGTGTACTCCGGTGGAGTCAAGTGCCGACTTTTGGTTGGAACTATTATACTGTGGACATTCTAGTGGTGGTGCAGTTTTGTGTGACGGCAAGAACACCAGTTCTCACGCACATGTCTTATATTCTGAACAAGTAAGTTTCTAGTGATTTCTTTAATTTTAAATCATGTAAGTAGTTACAGTTTTCACTGATACAGCCCTTGATATACAAAAATGGATAAACAGAGGATTGTAAATGATAAAATAAATTTTTACCTAGGTTTGATGATCTTCACAATCCACCAAATTTCGTTTCTCAAAACTTAAATTTTCTTCAGATTTCGTTGGTTTTTTTTTAACCGAACCCGGTGTACACTTTTTTATCGACTTCACCATTTACAGATGCATGGTTTCCCGGGTCGTCGTACGATGACGCTCCGCTGTGAGTTGTTTGGACAGGCGGGGGATTACGCCTTGACGTTGCGGCCAGCCGCTGCAACCGGACCGCAGGACTTCGCCGCTGCCTTCATCAAGGTAATGTTTGTTATGTTCAATTAACCCTTCAGCGCCAGCCCGGACGCCTGCGTCGAGCTATAAAATCACTAATTGCCGTTGTGTCTCGCGTCCGCGCGGACACCGGTCTCATGCATCCGCCCGGGAAATCCGGAAATACAGATTATTATGATCGCGTAAAACTAAATAATGAAGATGTTTTAGTCTTCAATTCTTAGTATTTGAATATGGCCAACATATTCATAATTAGAAGACAATTTACAGATTTAATAAATATAGTGTAATTACAAAGTTATTAGATAAAAAATTAGGGGAAAATACGGCATTTTTAGTTCTGTTTGCTCCTATTCATTACAAAAATTGGAAAACTTTATAAAAGTCTCCGGCGCGCCCGGCGCGGAAGGGTTAAAAATACAAAAAAATTCAGTATATTTTCTTCTATCACTGCTGCTCTGTTCGATAAAATCTCGTGTACGGTATACGAGAAAAATAATGGCGTCTGAAGGTAGCCTCATGCTAGCAACTCATATCCACTATGTGTTAAGGCCAAATTTCATGGAATTTATTACATCCGTTATAACAATAGCCATAATCCACCAGTTTTAAACTTCATTATGGCTTTTCTGCATCACTGCAAGTTGAGAAAATTTTTTGGTTTGAGCCGCATGTTTAATCATTCGACAAAGGTCCGACATATTATAACATTTGTAAACAAAATAATATCCTGACATCAATCAACCTTCCTACCCCTTTTCAATAATAACCGGTTCTCTACCGGTTTTACCCAACCAAATGGAAGTTTATTTACGAAAGGAGCAAAATTGGATACAAATATAACGAATACACCCAAATCTATCTTTAAAAGAATTCCTTTCCGCGTTCATGAAAGGTCTCTCGCGAATAAACTCTTCAATAAATATTTAGTTTGTGCAGCTTGGCCCATATTTTATTCGGCACTCGGGGTTCTCTATTGGGATATTTATGGCATTGTATTTAATTCTTGGGAGAACTCATGGAAAGGTATTCTTGTTATTGAGATTCATTGCCGCTTCGTCTGTTGTCGGAATATTTCATGGGGGCTTTTCAGTTGCCAATGTTTGTTATTCATGTCTATTTTTGAAGGCGTAGTTAATTTTCCATTCGCAATAGGAATTCTTTCGGTTATTATATTGGCAGATATTCATGGCCTCTGTTTTCGTTTAGTTTCCTTAAAAGACGTATTACAGTAAATATGTAGGAAAAAAGACTTAAACAAAACGCTTCTCTCTTACAAACAAAAAAATAATTGACGACCTCCTTGGTCGAGTGCTTTGTACGCCGGTTTTCAAGGTGACGCCATCTCAGATGTCTGGGTTCGATCCCCAGCTTAGAAACCGAACTTTGCTATATTGGCTCAGTTGTTTGTAGTTTTACCGTTGTCTCTGATTTCCATAACACAAGTGCCTTAGCTATTTACTTTGGAATTGGAGCAATGTTTGTGATGCTGTCTTATATTTATTTATTTATTTATGATATTAAATAATAATAATTGGATTCAAGGCCCGTTTTTCTTTTGACAAATCTGTACCTTCTGTGAAAACTGATCTAACTCGAGTTATATCGATTTTGAATTTATTTCACTATTCATGTCATCGAAAAATTAGCTTTTTTTGTGTCTAATCGGTGTATTTTTACGACTTATATCAACAGAGATAAATTTTGTGCATAGTAATATAAGTGCTTGCTTTTCTATGATTTTTTTTAAATAAAATGTGTATATTAATATATCTCTAGTTAAAACAATGTGTACCGAAACTTATTTCTCTTTAAATTAGTGTCTAGAAATATAACTCGTTTTAAAACTTTACACACAATTCAATAACAACTGACTTAAATTGTGCGTAGTGATTTATCTAGAATTAAATCAATACACACATATAATTTCACAGTATGCTAGTTTGTGAACATTGATTCAACTCGACTTATAGCATTAAAAATGAAGTAATAATCAAGTTTTATTTTGTGTTTATCGATATAAATTAAGTTGAATCAATAATCACATATAGGTTTGCGATAGGTGTAAAATGATATAATTGACTCATATCAAAAAATATTATGAATAAACGAAGTAAAACGTTTGATTACTTATTGTGTAAAATGATATAACTGCCCAATAAACCCCCCGCGACCTCCCCTTTCCTCCTACCCTTCCCCCGCGTCTGTGTGGATACGACAGTGTGTTGTCTCAGTATTGCACCGACGTTCATGCGCTGCGGTCACATCAGTAGAGTCTCCGCGACACTAAACAAGATGAATTGAAATGTAAGTTGTATCACTTTACACAAAGCATAATACATTGTGCCATTTTATTAATAATGGGCTAAAGTCATTGATGGGATGAAAATCTGCCCTATGTTCCTTAAAATAAGTGTGAGATTGCTTCGATGCATAATAGTGAATTGTATCAATATACACTAACTTTTTACACCATTGCACGTTATTTTTTACAAGAAATTAAAAATACATAGTATTTTTTGATTCGGGCGTATTTTTTGTTTATTATTATTCATTATTGCCTGTCTTACTAACACGTGGAAAAAGAGTTGTGTTTTTAACTGCTTTTTGACCCCCGACGCAAAAAGATAGGTGTTATAAGTTTATCGTGTCTGTGTATCTGTCTGTGGTATCGTAGCTCTCAAACGGATGAACTGATTTTGGTTTAGTTTTTTGTTTGAAAGATAATTTTCAGCTGCTTGAAGATCATCAGCTCTTTTCTAGTTGATGACGGGATCTGACTAACTTCTTTATGTCCGATCGATTCGGAATTTGGTACAGTATTACTTCAATGACATTGAAAGAACATGGTAAGGTAACCATGACCTGATCAGCCGTTAGAAGATCATCAGCTCTTTTCTAGTTGATAAGGGGATCTGGTGTAGCGTGTTGCCTGTCGCTCCTTAATTCTTAGTTTTTTTAACTAGTTTTAATTAGTTTAAGTTTTCTAGTAAATAAGTATTTTTGGCAATAACTTTCTAAATTCTTTGAATATAAGTGCTCACCTGGTAGCAAATTAATCACCAATTCACGGCGATCCTTATTATGTTTATAGTTTTACCATCTCTCGTACATTTTTATTCACTTTCATACAAATTTCCATATTTTATTGAAAAAGTGAGGTTACAATTTTATATTTATTTTGACATCTTCTTGTTTTTCATGACAGTTAAATATCCATCCTCTCTTAGGTAGGCTCTCTTTCTCTACTCTCCTGTAACGCTACAGTTTTGGCGCCCAACGGGATTAATCCACATTAACCCACTCTTCAAAATCCTAAATTTAAACTTACACAAGTTAGTCGATTTTGGGCAACCTTTGGCAAATTTATCTTCACTTTCAAAATTTACTTTCATTTCTCCATAAATTTTATTTCTCTCTACTCTAAATTTAACTTTCACAATTATTTTCTATAAATACTTTTAGTTAAGGAGGATTTTATCTTTCAAGTAAGGAGGTTTTATCTTTTTGCTGCTTGCCTCTTTAGGTATTTATTTCTCTTTAAAAAAATGGCTCGCTCTATTAATGTAGTTTACCTTAATAAGGCTGAGTTGGTGTACGAAGTTGAAGTTAGGGGTGAAGTACCACTCGATACAATTATTAAGCTGCGTACACAAGTTTCCAAATTGCTAGAGATTTTACCATCTGATGAAGTCGTGGACTCCATTTTGTCAGCCGAGACCGATCTTCAGCAACTATCGCTTACCCTTGATTATATCGGCGCTAAGATTGACCAAATAGAAGGTGGGAAAAGGAATTTAATAAGGAAAATCGAGACCTTTCTGAACCATGCCTATTTCCGATTGGATAGGATCGATATTCTCCTTTGCCCCGAAAATAGTGAACTTTATTTTAATATTAAACTGAAATTTGATCTCTTAGAAAAAAGATTCGAACCGTTGACTTTCGAAGCGGCAGAACCAAGTCATAAAGTCACGGTTAATGACCAACGTTCCATCTCTCCTCCCAGTCCAACTCTTTACCCTGCCCCTATAAACCCTCATCTTGACAGACCAACGTTCAATCAGGTAAGTGCTCCTCATTCAGTTTCAATTAAGGAATTAAAATCATTTTCGTTTAACGGCAAGTCCTGTCCTCGTTCTTTTCTTCAAAATATTCAGGAATTTTCTATTTCTCGTAATATTGACAAAAGTACTCTCCGAAATCATGCATTCGAAATTTTTACTGAAGACGCCCTACATTGGTTCCGGTTCCAGCTATTTCGGAATCCTGATATTTCTTGGGACCAGCTAACAGAATCGCTGATAAAAGATTTTGGAGCTCATGATTACGATTATAAGTTAATGGAAGCCATTCGTAATCGTACTCAGGGCTTAGGGGAATCCATAATAGTTTATGTTTCTGTTATGTTTGGGATGTTTTCCAGGCTTTCTAGGAAACTATCTGAGCAAGAACAGCTTGATATCTTACTTCATAACATTCGCCCTTGTTATTCCACGTTTGTTGCCCTTAATAATATTTTCTCAATAGACACACTTATAAGAACGTGTCAATCTTATGATCACATGGTCGAAAGAGACAAAAGTTTTCATGAACCAAAGCCCCTAAATAATTGTGCCACAGAATTTAATTACGTAGCAAGACCTTCTGCTCGGACTGTCCATTTTTCTCGAGATTATTCTATCGCACCTTCGAGTACTTCCCAGTATTCCCATCGGAATAATATCACACCTTCTGGTAATTCCCAGTACTCCAATCGCGGTTCTATTGCTCCTTCAGGTGTTTCCCAGTATTCCTCTCGTAGTTTCATTTCACAACCAGGTTATAGAACTCCTACTTCTGCTACAAACCATTCACCCGTTAGACATACTTCCCAATTCTCACCTCCTGTTGATTCTGGACTTCGTTCTACCCCAGGTCCATCCTCTAATCGTTTTTCCGGCCAACCTTCCAGCCCGGGTAATTATTTCAATAGTGCTGATAATGCGCCTTCTTTTCAGTCCCATTTATTTTGCGTGCGTTGCAGAACTAATGGGCATTCAATTAATAACTGTGACAAACCTCGAGATCCCGTTTGTTTTAAATGTGGCTTTAAAGGTGTTAAGGCTACTGATTGTCCTAAGTGTAATAGGCCTTCGTCTCCAAAAAACTAAGCAACGACTTGAATAGTAGTTCTTCCCTAAACTCTAAAAATAATCAAGATTTGTTAAATTATTTTAGCACTTCCATTTTTATCGAGGAAATTGATAACCAGCGTCCTTTTGCCAATGTCTGCATAGCCGGTAAATCATTTTCTGGATTATTGGATAGTGGAAGCTGTGTTACTGTATTAGGTAATGACTCTTATAAACAATTTGAAAACCTTGGGTTTACTCTATTCAAGTCATCTACAAAAGTAATGGTTGCAAATAAAAATACTGTGAAATCTTCTGGCTATATGCTTTTGCCTATGACCTTTAATGGTTCTACTCATTTAATTAAAGCATTTGTCTTTTCCGATATATATCCTTCTCTTATTCTTGGTATTGACTTTTGGAAGAAGTTTGACTTAATTCCCAAAGTACCCTTACAAGATGTTTCTTCCCAAATTAATGTTATAAATAGTTCAATTGAAACTCAGGTTTTATCTTTTTCCCATTTGTCTGACGTTCAGAAAACTGTCGCTTCTGATGTCATTGATCAATTTAAAATTATTTCTTTTGAACAGAATGGCAAACTTGGTCGTACAAATTTAATCTGTCACAAAATTGACACGGGTGATGCCCTACCTATTCGCCAGCGCTGTTACAGACTTTCCCCGGAGAAACAGAAAGCTCTCGTTAATGAGGTGGATAAAATGTTAGAACTTGACGTTATTGAGAAATGTGAGAGCCCCTGGCTTTCTCCAGTTTTAATAACACCAAAGAAGGATGGCGATTGGCGGTTTTGTGTTGACAGTCGCAAACTAAATTCAATCACAAAGAAGGATGCCTATAGTCTTCCGTTAATAAGTGAAATTTTGGATAACCTTAGGGATGCTCGATATCTTTCTAGTATTGACATCGCAAAAGCATTTTGGGAAATACCTTTGGATCCAAATGATAGGGATAAGACAGCTTTTTATGTACCTGGCAGAGGAATGTATCGTTTTACGGTAATGCCCTTTGGTCTGACCAACGCTCCCGCTACCCAACAACGTTTAATGGACCATTTATTTACTCCAGAATTCGAGAATAGAGTATTCTGCTATCTCGATGACATAATTATTATTAGTAATACTTTTAAAGAGCATATTTCTCTTTTGATGAAAGTTCATCAAAAACTCTCTCATGCTGGTCTCACAATCAACTTTGGTAAAAGTCAATTCTTTCGTAACGAACTGAAATACCTTGGTTATATTGTTGACAGTAAGGGTTTACGAGCTGACCCAGCCAAGGTTCAAGCAATTCTTGATTTTCCGATTCCTTCTAATAAAAGAGAAATGAGAAAATTTTTAGGAACATGTAGTTGGTTTAGACGTTTCATTCCCAATTTTAGCTCTGTAGCTTCTCCTCTGAATAAATTGACTTCTGGTTCAATTTCTAAATTTATTTGGAATCCTGATGCTGAAGCTGCTTTCCGCAAACTAAAGGAAGCACTTATCTCTGCTCCTATTCTTTCATGTCCTGATTTTGATCTCCCCTTTTCCGTCCATTGTGACGCTTCGAATGTTGGTGTAGGTGCCATGCTTACCCAAACCCAAGGCTCTAACGAGGTAGTTATTGCTTACATGAGCAAATCTCTCAATAAAAATGAACAAAATTACTCGACAACTGAACGAGAAACTTTAGCAGTGCTCACATCTATAGAACACTGGCGTTGTTACTTGGATAATGGCAAACAATTTACTGTTTTTACTGACCATGCAGCTCTGAAATGGTTTTTAAATATGTCCAACCCAACCGGTAGACTTGCCCGATGGGCTCTTCGTCTGTCGTGCTTTAATTTTATCTTAAAACATAAAAGGGGTAAAGAAAATGTTGTGCCTGATTTACTTTCTCGATCAAAACCTAATATGATCGAACCTATTGCTATTCCTAGTGAAACTTCAGAAATTGACCGTTTTAACAATATCTTTAACAATTGTCGCGATAACCCGGATTCATGTCCTAATTTCAGTGTTCGGGATGGAAAGTTGTACCGTCGTTTTGATTCATCTGAACCGCTGAACCAAGATTTCCTTTGGAAAGAAGTACCACCACCTTCTGTTAGAGAAGACCTTATTAAAGCCGCTCACGGTGACGCTTCAAGTCCTCATTTTGGTATTTTTAAAACTTACAAAAAACTCTCTATTCTTTATTATTGGTCTGGCATGTTCAAACAAATTTCAAAACTTATTTCTTCTTGTGAAACGTGTTTGGCGTATAAACATTTGAATCATTCTCCTTTTGGTCCAATGGGAAAACCGAAAATTTGTTCAAGACCATTTCAATCTATATCATTAGATTTAATGGGTCCTTTTCCAATGACCAGACAAAGAAATCAATATATTTTAGTTGTTAATTGTTGCTTTTCCAAATATACACTTATTTTTCCCCTCAAACGCGCAACTACTGAAAATGTTATTTTTCATTTGGAAAATTCTGTCTTTCTTGTTCATGGCGTTCCTCAAACTATTATTATGGACAATGGTTCACAGTTTCAATCTCATCAATTCTCAAATTTTCTCTCACGTTATAATATTCCTTTTGTATCCTTTACTCCTCGTTACTGCCCACAGGTTAATCTTACCGAGCGATATAATCGTACAATTGTAACCGCGTTAGCTGACTTAGTGGGTAATGATCATCGCTCTTGGGACAAACATCTTAACAAAATTCAATCCGCTATGAACTCTAGTGTAAACTTATCTACTGGTTTTTCTCCTTTCTTTCTTGTTCATGGTCGAGAGTATATTCCCACTGGCTCGCTTTATACACCGACATCTAACTTTGACGAGGTAATTTTTATGCCTCGTGAGATCTACGCTAATAATCTTGGGCATTTAGCATCTTATTTCGACCAGGTTCAAGTTGCTTTATATAATGCGTTTGTTAAGAACACTGGTCCCTATAATTTAAGGCGCTCTTTTAAGGAATTTAATGTTGGCGATACTGTTTGGCGTCGAAATTATGTACATAGTGATGCTGGCGCATATTTTTCAGCAAAATTGGCACCAAAATTTATAAAATGTACAGTTATTGATAAGCTTTCTCCTCTTGTATATATTTTAGAAGATCAAAATGGAGCCAGAGGCAAGTGGCACATAAAAGATTTTAAATTGTAATTTTGTTTTGTTATGTTTGTTTTATTTTGTCATGTATTTGTATAATTGTACATATTTGGACGGCAGGCACACTACTCTGTATATTCTGTGTAATTGTAAAATTATTTTGTATATAATATTAATTTTATGTTTTGCATTCAGGCGGCCATAGTGCACAACGTCTCTATGTTTTACTCTCTACTGGAGAGTAGCTAAGCTCTCCAGAGATGATATCGCTTCTTTTCTCTATCTTTACTCTCTTTGCTGCAGAGTAGCTAAGCTCTGCAGTACAATGCCTCTTTTGTGCCTCTAAAGCACAGTGGGGTGAATTCGTAAAGTACTGTACATATTTTACTTGATTTATTTTGTTTTTTAAAAATTTTCCGAAGGAAAATTTTTCTCTTTGGGGGGGGAATAATGTAGCGTGTTGCCTGTCGCTCCTTAATTCTTAGTTTTTTTAACTAGTTTTAATTAGTTTAAGTTTTCTAGTAAATAAGTATTTTTGGCAATAACTTTCTAAATTCTTTGAATATAAGTGCTCACCTGGTAGCAAATTAATCACCAATTCACGGCGATCCTTATTATGTTTATAGTTTTACCATCTCTCGTACATTTTTATTCACTTTCATACAAATTTCCATATTTTATTGAAAAAGTGAGGTTACAATTTTATATTTATTTTGACATCTTCTTGTTTTTCATGACAGTTTATTTTATTTGCTTTATCTCAGCTTTTCCTCACATTTCAGTAGGTTGTATATCTTTTTATTATTCTTCTCGCTCTTTCATATTGCTACCGAGTGAGTACACAAATTCTCATTTCGAAATCTTAAATTATTTTTCTTCTACGCGATTTCTTTCGGTTTTCAAAATTCCTAGTGTGTATAAAAGGCTCCGTTTCTTTGATTCGGTAGTCAGTTCTTCGTCGAGTTTTACTCCGCGTAATTTGAACAAGTGGCCGTTCCCGGGCCTTAGGCAAAGGCCCGGGACTCAAGAAAGCCCCGCGCTACCAGTGACAGAAGTCTTCAACCCCTCGCCGGTCAGCACCTTCGACTCTGTTACCGCTGCTCGACCTCTCCAACCGCTGCATGACCTCTTCAGCCGCTGCACGACCTCTTCAGCCGCTGCACGAACTCTTCAAGCGCTGCACGAACTCTTCAACCGCTGCACGAATTCTTCAACCGCTGCACGAACTCTTCAACCGCTGCACGAATTCTTCAACCACCTACGTACGAGCTGCGTCTACGCTCCACGTCGACACTCTGCGACCCATCCGTGCTCCTCTCCGTACGCAAGATCTCGTCCCCTGACCCTCTATCCCCTGAAGACTGACCCTCTATCCCCTGAAGACTCGCCCTCTTATCCTCTTCCCCATACTTTAAGTTTAGGTTTAATTTGTAAATAAATAATAATTGTAAACTATTTTATCTTTCCACTTCACTCCTTACTAGTTAGATACTATCCATCCTCTCTTAGGTAGGCTCTCTTTCTCTACTCTCCTGTAACGCTACACTGGCTAAGTTCCATATGTCCAGTCTTTTCGAAATTTGGTACCGTGTTACTGCAATGATATTAAAAGAACATGGTAAAGTAACCATGACCTGAAGCTTAAATACTCAACTCCTCACCAACATACAGCAGAGGTATAGTGTTTGGGATCACTAGAATGGTCTTTAATGAGTAGATTGCGAATAAAGTATAATAGGTGGTGATGATGAGGCATCATCTAGAATCTGAAGAATACCCAACTCCTTAACAACATACAGCAGAGATATCGTGTTTGAGATCACTAAAATGGTCTTTAATGAGTAAACTGCGAATAAAGTATAATAGGTGGTGATGATGTGGCATCATCTAGAATCTGAAGGATACCCAACTCTTCAACAACATACAGCAGAGGTATCGTGTTTGGGCTCATTGGAATGGTCTCGATAATTAGGTTATACTCCTAGATTGGTAATCAGGACTCATCAGCTTTTTGAAATTGAATTCAAAATTTGGTACCGTGTTACTTCAATGATAATGGCTGCCAAAAATTTAGTTTAAAAAGCTTCAAATAAAACTGAAATTAAAAATTTAATAAACCCCCGATACAAAAAAGCTAACTCTTAATAAAATACCCCCATACAAAAAAAGCTTACTATTAAAAAGTTAATAAATAATAATAATAATAATAAATCAATTTATTTTCTCATCACAATAGGTACTCTTAACTAAATGGTGATAATCAAAGTTATGACAATATGACCTGCAGTGTGAGAGACTGGTGCCTGATATAGGTATCTAAAAGAACCTGTGCCACAGGTCACCAGGGCCCTCTTGCATTAACATTAAGGTAAAAAACACCGCATATGAGATGCCATGAACATGTGAGATATAAGTGATTACAAAAAATAAGAAAATTATAAAAACTACCACTACGAATTGCTGTACTTTTGTATGTGTGTGATGTGGATGAGTGTGTCCTTGCGTGTATGTGTGTGAGTGTGTGTATGTGTGTGTGTGTGTGTGCGTGCGTGTGTGTGTGCGTGTATGTGTGTTTATATGTGTGTGTGGGTGTGTGTGTGTTAATATTCACTTATTTCAGCTATCAATCGGAAAAGAAAAAACAGATAACGGTGACAAAAAGGATCCTAGCGGAGAGTATGAAGCAGATTCTCTGTAGATTGGTAATTTAAAGTTTTAAGATATTTCGTAACTGTAAGTTTGCAGGAAGACTTTGTAAGCGGATAAATATTCAAAATTTTATTAAATTTATTATATAGCTGTGGTCCCAAGAAACAAAAGAATCTGTGAGAGGTAGCCGTATTAAATGTACGTGTCACACATATTGTATGTTTCCTTCTTTTGTGTTTATGTAACTCAGGGTCATAATACAAAAGAGATTGCTGCCTAAGAATCGTGTGAAGCACGAACGTACTCCTGACAGACAGAAGGTCCCAGCTGGTATAAAGATCATCAGTAGGATGTCGTAAAGGGAGACCCGCTGCAACTTTGAGTATAGCTCTCTGCGCCCTCTCTGCCTCGATAAGATGTGATTTGGCAGCGCCTCCCCAAATAGTAATACAATAATCCACTAGAGACTGACAAAGGGCGTAGTATACCATCTTAATAACTTGAAAATAATGTCATCATATCATCAAGTCTTAAATAGATCTATGAAAAAATCGTAGACGTCGGGGGACCGCTAAGTTAATGGATTTACATGTAAGCTCGTCACATTAACTTCGCGGTCCACCGACGTCTACGATATTTCCATAGATTTATTTATAACTTGATAATAATGGTGATATTATATTTAACTTTTTAAGAGTTAGCTTTTTTGTATGGGGGGTTTTTATTAAGAGTTAGCTTTTCTGTGTCGGGAGTTTTTAAAGAATAATTTATTTACTATCATTAAATGTACTATTTTGGGAGTAAATTCATTTATTTTAATTTGCTACTGAATGGAAATGGGACTTATGAATGGTTTTTTAAGATCGGTTTATTGCTAGTTGTCATTTACAAGTTGGCTAAGTTTGAGTCTGAATGACTGTAGTGATGATTGTGTTGTCTTTACATGAAGCACTCCGTAGTCAAGTCAATATTAAGCCAATGGGATCAATTCCCGATCACCGAACCGAGCTCAATGGAATAAACATATATATTCATTTTCTTTTCTCTGAGTAGGTGTTTAAATACCAGCCTGTTTTCTTTATTATGTTACGTTGAATTTCGATACAACAACAGTTTTAACAAGTCTAAACATCTGTTATGTTTTGTTTAAGTAAACTTTTAAGTTTAATATTGTTTTGTTATTTTTCAAAATTTAAAACACATTGTTCTGCTTATCCAAGTTGATTTAAGCGCTAATGAAGCAAGATTTAGTATTTTATATGATTACCAAAGTGTTAGTAATAAATTACCGAAATATTTTTGGGTTTTAATAACAGCAAACATTACCTCATGATATTATTTAGTATTTTATCATAAGTTATATCACTATTCACATAGTATACGTACTAGTTATATCGTTTGTGATAAAAGTTATAACAATATCCACATCGATTTTTTTCAAAAAAGTTGTGTAAATTGATATAATTCGATTTTTTTAAACGATTCTACAAAACTAAACTCTAATTACTAACATTTAGAGTGTGTTCAACAATGTTTGTTCTACAACTTTAAAAAAAACATACAATTGAAAAGGCAGACACAAAAAAATAAAGTCAGTTAACATTTTACACGAAAGCAGATTTTCATGGTGAAAAATGATATAAGTCTTATTACATCAATATACACAAAACAAATAAATGTGATTAGTGATGTAACTAAACAATTTCATGAATACTGAAAAATCTGTAAGACATTTCTCTTTAAATAATACAAAAAAACAAAGTTAGCTTAACCATCTACAGTCTACAAGCACTTATTTTATTTTATCATTCTCAGTTGAAGAGTGAGATTTTTTTTAACTTTAAAGTCAATTTCCCGAAAATCATGTTTTTAGAGTTATACCTCTTTTCACGGAAGGTACAGAAATAATTCGTTAATTTATTTCTTGAAGTTTCAGGCACTAATTAATCCGGTTTAGAACAACGAAATCAAGAATGACTATTTTAATTAAATCGTCTTATTATTTCTTACAAACCTTTAAACAACGTTATGGCTGTAAAAATCTCTTGATTAGCATATTTCTTTAAAGTATAAATGTTTCTGATATCATTATATTTTACAACAACAATAATTTGTATTACCGAGTTTGTAAGCAATCTTCATTAAAGTTTATGTGCTATAAAGAATCCCACTTTTTAAAGGAGATGCCCATTATTATCCTAGAAAGCTTTCAGTTAAGTATAAAATCTCCATATAACTTTGATATTTTCCGTTTTATTTCATGAATATTAGGGTTGTTCCGTATTCATCCCATGACGATTCATCCCAATTCTTCACTCATCCCAAATTGGTATTCCTTACTCAACCCATTACATTATTTTAATATATTTTCTTAATTCAACCCAATTGCATTCCTTACTCATCCCAAATCAATTTATCACTAAAAAGTATGGATAGCAATACAATGATTAATATTTTATCAGATAATTATACAAGGTGTTACAAAAATACCCCTAATGCCGAATATGGTATATAGGGACCATCAAACTGATCAACTTTTACTATGGGACCTACTCTGAAATCGCGAAAAAAAAAATCAGCTGTTTCATACAAAAATTAAAATCGAAAATATCAAAATGTATGAAACAGCTGATTTTTTTTTCGCGATTTCAGAGTTGGCCCCATAGTAAAAGTTGTTCAGTTTGATGGTCCCCATATATCATATTCGGCATTAGGGGTATTTTTGTAACACCTTGTATAGAAATACAATAAATTTAACTAAGTACATATACTCTTTAGAAATTAAATGTGCATGTTTTGTAAATAAAAATATACCTCAGATCGCAGATTTATTCCCCACTGTTCCCGGGGCAGTTTAATATTTTATTTTATTATTTTTTACTCTCCACTGACCAATATTATAGTCCCCACTCCCCCCGAATTATAATAAAATCTATTTTTATTTTTAAATAAATTTCCAGATTTAGCCCGATTTGTTATGACCCGTATCATTTTATCATCTTTTAGATATTTTTTTTATAAATGTTAATTTACTTATGTGTTAATGTCTATAACATCTAATTTGTTTGGGCTAGTTGATGAGTAAAAATTGTTTGTGAGAACAAAATAATACATTTTGACGACCGATTTGGCGCAGGGCCTTCTGCGCCAGAGGTTCGAATTCGATTCCCGAACAAGACAAATATTTGTGTGCATGTCTATTTGTCTTGGTCGGGGTGTTATCTATGTACCTAAATATTAAGTATTTATTTACTAAAAAGTAAGTATATAAGAATATATTTATCCGCTATCTAGATTCCATAACAAAGTTTTTTAATGAAAACAACTTATCAGCCAGATAATTGATGTGATTGTAAGAAATTTGTTATTATTATTTGTGTTTCTATTACATTTCTTATTTTTGAAATATATGATTTTATCAGATTTTATTTAATATAACAACAATAAAGCAATAATTAACTTATTTAAAATATTTCTAATAAGTGATAATATTTTTATTCAGATCGTAAACATAAGTCTTAATTTTTTGGGTGGCTTTACGTAATGGGTTGAGTTAGGAATACTTTTGGGATGAATAAAGAATTTAAAATGATATTATTGTTGTGAGTTGAGTAAGGAACAAAACTGGGTTGAGTAAGGAAAATATAATTGTGTATATGTTAAACTAGAAATATACGTTTTAATTCGTCGCAATACATAGTAAATCTTTATGTAATAGGTAAACAAGACTTATGGAATACGAAAGGTGGAATAAAAAACCAAGTTTCAAAACCAGTTTCGAGAGAAGAACAAATTTTTGAACTGATTTTGAAATTCTTCTCTCGAAAAGTTGGGTGCATGAGGTGGATGAGAGGTGACTTATTTCTTAGAAAATCATTTCTTCGGGTGTTATGCAATTATATTACTCAAAATCATTTATTTAGATGTTTAATATGAATGGGATCCAGCTTACAATATTAGATCACAAAGCTTGTGGAATAAGGTTTTGCAATGCAGACTTATTTATTTTGTTATTATTTTCACTCATCTGTAAATCATTAAGATGTTCATCAACAATATCTGAAAAATGAAAGTAAATGGTGAGAATCTGAATACATTGCCAGCATAATATTTTGGATAAAATAAACAGGAGAGCTACAAACAAAATTCTTGCTTGTTCCTCGGTATAAGTGTTTATATTCCAACGTAGATGCTACTCGACTTTATTAGCCAGCTCCGAGAAATCTTACAATTCTATCGCCGTAGCTTCCATAACTCAAACATTCGAACCGCTGTGCATTTTACTTGGAAGAAAACTTAATCTTTTCCTACTCCATTATTCTTTTAAAACCTTTTTTTATTTAAGCGCTCTAAGTTTTTATGGAAAAAATCTCCCAGGGCTTTGAATTTTTATCTCTAGGTTTTTAAAGAGATTAGGTTGCAGGTTTTCAGTGAAATTAGATGCTTCAACGTTGCTCGGAGCAGTCTAGTATCATATACACTTTTGAGATATTGCATTTAGCTGTTACCTCCGGGAGATTTTTTATAAATTTTAGATAGAGTAATAACATAGGGTGTCAATTAAGTTGCGTGCTAAATCGGAGGTGGTTCAGTACCAACAGTGGAACACGAAAAAACCTTTTTGCATTTTGGAGTTAATTTAAATCATCATAAACTACTTTTTGTAATAAATATACATTTTACCATGAAAAATGCAACAAGTCCAAGTGTTTTTAGAAAACTTTGTTTTTTCATTAGATTCTACATTAAAGTATTTTGTGTGTTTATAAATTGATATTGAAGCAATCTATGGCATGCAATTTAATCAACACCATTTAAGTATATTGAATCCTATCTCACGACAATTTTCAAATGTTTTAGGGTTCCGTACCCAAAGGGTAAAACGGGACCCTATTACTAAGACTCCGCTGTCCATCCGTCTGTCACCAGGCTGTATTTCATGAACCGTGATAGTTAGACAGTTGAAATTTTCACAGATGATGTATTTCTGTTGCCGCTATAACAAAAAATACTAAAAAACAAAATTAAAATGAATAAGGGGGCTCCCATACAACAAACGTGATTTTTTGGCTCGTTTTTGCTCGATATTGATAATGGCAACAGGTAGGCGCTTGAAATATTCACAGAATATTTATTTATATATTCACCATATATAACCGTTATATTTAACCATTTTACAAGTGATATAATAATGTGATTATAACTCCCAGGCCGACTGGTCGGAGCAGTTCGTGCTGAACGTCCACGGAGGGTCGGTGCTGCCCTGCAGCGATGGTCTTCGGGTGCTGTTCCAGTACCCTGAGTGTGTGCTGGAAGGGGCTGACAGGGTGAGGGTATTCGGGAGGGACGGAGAGAGGCTCCGATACGTCGCTGAGCAGAGGGTCAGAAGGTAATGAATAAAATGTTTTTAAAATTCACCGCCAGGAAAAAAATTTGTCACTGGGCAATTATAGAGTACGTGAAATAAAAATTGTTCAAGTACAAACGCAAAAGCAGATCATAATTGTATGATGATGAGTTTTCATTGACCATCAGCCACCACGCGGGTCCAATGCGGATTGGTGGGTGCTAACGACTGCAAATGTAGCCGGGACCAACGGCTTAACGTGCCTTCCGAAGCTAGGAGGAACTCGAGATAATAAATTTTTGGTCACCCATCCTATGACCGACTCTTGCGACAGTTGCTTAGCCTCCGTAATCGAGGGGCCAGGCGCTACACCACTGCGCCACCGAGCTACTCGTTTTCATTATTTTATCCATTATGTTTGGATTACACGTAACATTTTGTTGGGATTTTGTAAGCCAAAAATCCTAGACAGTATCAGTAAGCCAGCAAGCCAGTAACTCTTGCTTCATGTAAACAGAACTCTGGGTTATCATCTCAAATTTAGTAATCGAAAGAGAACTGACTGCGATGTCATCTCTAGGCTAGTAAGCATGTTCTAGAGCCATGGGGGTATTACAAGCTCTTAAACTTGTCAGTTTTCTGAATGTCTATCAATGCGTCTCTTTCTCTCTGTATATCAAATAAAAGATACGCATTGGTACCCATTTTGAAGCTTGCTGACTTACTGAGACTTAATGTAACAAAATGTGTTAAACCGTGGCCAAACCAATACGCCCATGACATTACTTGCCCTTTGGTCTCCAAAGTTTTGGTTCAAAAATTCAATAATCCTTTTGTAGCAATTAAATCTACAGTGGACTTTTGCAATTATTTTGTTTAATTAAGGCTGGATTGCATCATTTTAATATAACTTTAACTTTAACAGACACAAACTTATACAATACTAAATAATATACTAGAAAAAATAGGACTCGCACCAGATCATGTTCTCGGACGGGAATCGAACCCGTGACCTTTGGATATCTGGTCCAATGCTCTGACCGCTGAGCTACCGAGTCACTGGTGAGGACGTCGAATTTCTTCTAGTATATCAACTCTTACGCTGCAAGCCAGCGCCATCTCACCAATGTAGAAGGAATTAACCTCGACATTCAACTGAACATCTTTCCAGATATTTTTAAACATATCTGGAAAGATGTTTATCTGACCCGGTGCCAGCGTCACTGTCGTCTATGGCGTAACCTAGGTAACAACATGTTATAAGTAGTAACACTTAGTTCCAGTTTTTGCCATCTGCTCAGATAAGTTAATGTCATGTACTGTTATAGTTAAATTAAGATGATGCAACCGATCCTAAGAATATCTGAGGAAGCAAATGTATTAAATTAACTTGGTATTTTATTATATCGTCAGTTACTTATTAATTGACGACCTCCGTGGTCCAGTGGCTTTGTACACCGGTTTTCAAGGTGTCGCCATCTCTGAGGTCCCGGGTTCGATCCCCGGTTTTGTCAATTTAGAAAAATTAAATTTTTCTATTTTGGCTCAGGTCTGAGTGTTTGTGATACCACCGTTGTCTCTGATTTCCATAACACAAGTGCTTTAGCTACTTACTTTGGAATCGGAGCAATGTATGTGATGTTGTCAAACATTTATTTATTTATTTAATTATTAATCAGAAAAATTGTGTACTTATTTGGTAATTAGAGTATACAATAATTCAAGAAAGGGAGTCACATCTGTAATTATTATGATTTCATGTGTTTATTATTCAACCATAATCGAATGTTAACAATGATTGGACATAAATAATTTGATTAGGTCTTGCTTGCTTTATTTTTTTAGCTGCGTAGGTATCATTTCGTTGCTTTGGTTTGCAGAATCTGGATAGAACTTTTAGGATTATCATATTTATCATTATCTATCTTATCTATGAGGAAGATTACACAATCAGTCTGCCGCCAGTCCATTCATTAGTCTGGTTAGACTGGCGGGAGACTGATCGTATAACCCACAGACTGACGGCAGATTGATTGTATAATCTCCCTCTATCATCCTATGATGATAGAGGGAGATTATAACTAGGTACCTATGTACCGAAAATTAATCGAAATATACCTAGCTACCTATGTACCTAGGTATATTTCGATTAAATTATCTAGGTAAAGGTGACAATTCACGCAATCTAATAACCTAAGTTCCGTTAATTATGCCTATCAATTTTATTTGATTTTCCTTTTTGCCTGACTCTTGTTTTTTTCCGGCAGAGGGCAGCACACGGCATCGTTTGACTGCCGCCTGTTCAGTGAGCGGTACGCTGAGTACTGTTTTGTGTATGTGTCGCAAGCAGTCACAGGCGCAGTGGCAGACGTGAGGATGGACTGTCTGCCGACCTCGCCGCTCTCAGGTACTGAAAACCTACCATAAAAATGGAATCAATAAAATCTGACCATGTCTGTTCCCGTCCGGGGCAGTGGTCCAACTGCTCTGTCCAACCAGTTGGACTACGGGTCTTCACTAGGTAGTGTCCAACTCCGCTTTGTAACATTATTTAGAAATAAGGACGAACGACGAACATCATCCAATTATAGCGGTTCTTTTTTTCTATCTATGTAAGTTGAATGAAGTTTTCTTTCTATCTATCTATTAAACTGCGAATGTATTTTCGTGATTGCATTCGCAAATTCGCGTTTGTTGGTCACGGTGTGCTTGCGGGCGGATTTTTTTTAATAATGTCACCTATTTTGCACTCGATGCTAGCTCTGATGACAGTACTCTGTTGGAATTGGTGGTTGGAAGTTGGGACACAGCTCCCTGAAGGTTATTGAGTCCGAAGATAAAAATATAATCTATTATGAATTTTGAATTTTATCAAATTCAAATAAAATCTGATTGTATTCTAATCTGGTTGAAGTATTGTAAAAAACATTTCCAAAGTTAGCTATTGTATGGAAAACCATAATGTTATATTGGCTCCTATTTTCTTTTGAGCAGTATATTTTAAACGTATACTAATCACTGATCATTATTCTCAGAGGGTGGTGCAGGCGGATGGGGCGAGTGGTCTGCGTGGTCACCATGCCCAGCACCGGCCCATTGTTCGACGCGCACGCGCAGTCGCCACCGCTTCTGTGACTCCCCGCCCCCCGCGTATGGAGCTAAGTACTGTGAGGTAGGAAAACAAAATATCGAATCTGTAACATGATTGAGCTCAAAAAAGGATTTTGACTATGTCGAAATATCAAAAATAACATACCGTGTCCTTTTGTTCGATTTGTTTAGACAACTTTTCTTGGATTCGTCATACCTACCATTGCATAATATTATATTATATTATGGCAATAGGTACGCTTTCTGGAGTTAATACCCAATTAAAGGTACCCAAAGAACCAAAAAGATACATGAGATAGATCTCTCGTCCTACAATATAAGCAAACGTACCTATATGGTAAAATAGGGTAGGTAGTAGGTAGGTAGGTAATAATTCACGCGACATGCATGGTAGTTCACATAGTTTTAAAGCCAACCTTATACGTATTTATTTTATTAACGACAAATTAAAAATTAATCTGTTGTTTGAGAGATTTTTTCAAGAACCATAATTATGAACATTCAGTACGCGCGTCCCTGAGATAATCTTGTATCGATAAAAGAGGTTGTGTGGCATTCAACTATCAGTATTGTGTGTTCTAGATTTATCCGAATTCATGGAATGAAATCTCAACTTTGACCAACTCGAGGAACAACTTAAATTAACTTTTGGTTACGCATGAACACATAGAGAGACACAGTTATTCAAATGTGGCGCAAACCCTTTAAGAAAGGAATTTAGGTACAGACCAACATAATATTGGAAAAAAAACGTTAATTATATAGAGGTAGATATTATTAAACATAGCATGAAGTATATTAAACATTTAAGTACAACAATAAACTAAGAAAAATGTTTCCGAATTTAATAAAACCTTATCTTCCCTCTAACCGTACTAGTTATGGTTTCTAGGCGACCATAAACGCGTTGCATAGCAACTGTCATATTTGATCAATACAAAACTTTTGACATCTATCTAAATAAGTTCACTCGAGTTTTATACTAATTTTAATCATTTCTATAATTTTATAACCGACATAATTTATTAAAACATGGCACCGAAGAAAGATAAAAAGAAGGAAGATGAAGCTCCTAAGCAAGGTGGCACATTTACTGAAGTCGAAAGGACTTTTATGGAGCTTCAATTAGCTGAATGTAACCGCAAGATTGCAAGATTACGAACAGCTGTTGATGAGTATGAACTTAGAAATGAGGAATTACAAAAGGCCTACGACAAACTTGATGAAGACAGAGCCGATATTATTGCATATTTAAAGAAAACTATGAATGTAAAAAATGAAGAAAGTATTGAATTGAAGGAGAAAGTCAAGGGTCTTGAAGAGGCTAGAGAAATTGAAACAGCCCAATTTAAAGAAACTGTAGCAGAGCTGGAGAAAAATTTCACCATTATGAAGGATCAGCTTACATCTGAAAATAAGTTACTAGCCGGAAAATTAAATACTTTGGAAGAGTTTAGAGCTATAAGAGATGATTTGATGAGAAAATTTGAAAAACAAGAACAGGACTTTAGAGATCAGGAAATGAAATACAAAAGAATAATCTATGATGCTGAAAAGAAGTTTGTGATTGGTAAAGATAAGTTAAAGAAGGAAATGGAAGCAAGACTGTTGCAATTAGCACAAGATTTTCAAGACGCGACGGAATTAAGAATAGCAGCATCAACACACAGAGTCATCAGAGAGAATATTGCCATAAATAATGAATTAGATAATATTCTTTCCTCTCAGGCAAAATTAGCAGATCAAAATGAAAAATTTAGAGAAAGCGAAAGAGCCGCTCGAATAGCAATGGAGTTAGCTGAGGAAGAAAAAGACAAAGCAATAAATAAGAATGTTGTTCAGCTAAAAGTAATAGATCAGCTAACAACGGCATTTCAAGAAATAAAAAAAGAAAAGTCTCTTTTTGCTAAGAGAAATTATGATTTTGAAGCTCAAGAAACAAAAATACAAATATTAACAAAAGAAAATGATAAATTATCATTACAAGTGCGTATTTTAGAACAAAACCTACATGCTAAATTTTGTGAACAGAACAAAGCGGTTGTTGAATCAAGCAGAATTGCAAACGAATGTGCAAAACTAAAGAAGATACTTAAGCAAGCTGCTATTGCTGTCCAAGCAGCGTTAAAATTAGACCAATGGGCTACAACAGACCCATCACGCGAAATAATGGATAGACAAATTCTTCTATCGCGTTTGCTTGAGATTATGAATCAATATAAAGAAATACAACGAACAGAATCCACTGCTACACTTGCTTCTGTAAGTAAAGTGTACGAAGAAGGTGATCTAGGGTTTGTTCCAAAGCCGGTTACCAGGCAAAAGTCCCTTGTTGCTCCTCGTTTGTCTTATGTTTCTAGAGATTCTATCAAACCTGAGAAAGAGTCTTCACCTTCTATATCCGTGAGTTCATCGACGCTTGGTAGTGTAAAGACTATACCAAGTGTCAAACTCGTACCAGAATCATCTGAGCCTCAATTAGTGCCAAAGGACAGTTTGCCATCGTTCCAAGTTTCGTCCAGATCAAGCAAGTCTGTGAGTGGTGAAGAAGAAGAAGAAGAAGAGGGATCGGGGGATGATATTGAGAAACAACTTGAAAAGAGTAAACTTGAAATTCAAAAATCAATAATGAAAGATTTATTATACTCAACCACTGCAATGAGACGCTCACAAGCCGGGGTCAGTGAGGAACTCTCAACAATAAAAACTGTGACGATAGCAGAAGGTGACGAGGCTGCTGAAGGTAGAACAGAAGGGGGAGAAAAAACTGAAGGTGAACCAGCAGCGCCAGATACTGCTGATGAACAAGATGAAAAGAAAGAAGAAACAGAGGAGCAGAAAGAATAAATAATAGATTTTTTGTTATAACTAACACTTTTCTTTTATAATCATGGTCCGTTTTTAAAATGACTTAAATAAAATTATTACTATTAAGGGAATTACACAGGCCAGACTGACAAAATTTGCTGTATTAGTAGCTATTTATCTCGAAAAGTAGAAATTACGATTACGTCTTCTAAATTTATGTTAATGATATACTTTTTAATAAGAAAGATTAGTAGTATTTTATTTTAATTTCAATTACCTAATAATGTCCTAAATTTTTTTTTAAAACACCAAAGCTGATTTTTTGATTTTGACATACTTGGCTGATTTTTAAGATTATGACCCAATTAACACAAAATAAATATATTTTTGTTTCTAAAAATTGGTTTTTGTGATAGTAAAAATAATTAGTAGTATCATATACCATCAACAAAAAAACAAAAACCTCTCATTGATCGCGGGCAACGCGACGCTGAAATGTATTTTAAAGTTTAAGCTGTTAGTTCGATATTACTTCGAACTCTAAAACTGCTAATTCTGGCTTATGTAATTACCTTAATAAAAGCTAACATATTTTTTTTAATTGAACCCACTTTCATCCTAAAATATATACGAAATATTTGATATTGATGTAGGTAGATTAAAAAGGAAAAGTATTAAACCGTAACATTTCAAAAATTTTGTATGAAACCCAGGAATCCATTCAATCCAAAAAAAAATGGTAATAAAACATAATAGTTGTTTTCCCTGTGCTTAATTTCAAATAATGAAAAACTTCTGTAGTAGGTAGGCTATTACTTCTTCCCTCTCGCGTTGTTCGACAGATTCGCGATACGGCAGACTAAGCAAAGCTTGTAATATATTATGGGTGCTAGACTACATACTTATATACTTTTTAAATATTATACTTATTATACATAGTAACACCCAGACTCGGCACAGAAATTAAAATTCATCATTTAAATTTCTGCCCGGCCGGGAACCGAACTCGGGACCTCTTGCGTGGTAGACCGGCACATTGACCACTGCACCACTCAAGTCGTCAATATTTGTTTTAGGGTGAAGCAGTCGAGCTAGAAGCATGTGAGTGCACCGCTCGGCCATGGGCGGGCGACTCTTCAGTAGTCGTCGCCGAGGTGGGCGCTAGGTGTCGCTGCGGCTGCGTGCTCCACTTGGCCCCCACGGCGCGGCTGCTGGCGGGTTCGGCTAGAGCTTGCCCTGCAAGGTCTTTCTGGCTTTTACAGGTAATAATAACGTATCGACAAGCTGATAAGTTCATTGATTTAACAGTTTATTCGATTTGTAAGACTCTAGTGCAAGTGCAACCCTTTTGACTTATGTTTTTCGAATTAGTCTAAAGATTTTGAATCTTTGAATGTAAGATAACGGATTACCTGATCATCCTCTTTGATGACTTGTCTACTTGGTGATTTTATTTCCGCCGCTGCGCCAAAGTCGAGTTGATCTTTATTTGAAATTGAGTAGACCTCTATGTGTCAAGTAAACTCTGATTGGACCTGTAGCACCTTCTAGTTGACTTCGATGATATAGAAAACAACATTGAGTTGATGTCGCGTTGTGGAGTCAACCTTGAGTGGACATTAAGCTGTACCCTTAGCACGCACAGCTACCGAGAAAAATAACGCACGCAAAAGTACTCGATAGATTAGTTCTTTATGGAAAATCTCATTACGCTTTTCGGCGGTAGATGGCTCTGTACAAATTTCCCATACAAAATTACTCTATCGAATGTTTTTACGCGCATTATTTTTTTCGACAGCTGTTCGTGCTAAGGGTACAGCCAAGTGGACCTTGATTGACACATCGAGATGACCTTGTTGTTTGAACATGTCTGTTTTACATTTATTTGGTTACTATATATTTTTCGGAAACATGATGTGGGTGGGGAACTAGGACACTGAATTAGGTTACAATTCATCCTTGTTGTCCATAGCAAACAGTATTGTATGGATCACATGCCTATTTGCTATTGCTCGCGAAACGCGTACCAACTTTATAGACCGCAAACTTTCATTTTATAAATTAACTATGTTCCGAATGATATTACTTTGTGATTACGGAGAGTGATCGAACAATTTTGCAAGCTCGCGTTGATATTGACAAGTTTAAATTGCTTGATGGCGATACAAATTCAATAGAGCGGTCTAACAAAGTTGTAAATGAATGATGGCTACGCATTGGCGAAAGCTTGTTTTCAATATATTTGTTAGTATTTTGCTAAGTTATTAAAGAAGATGAATAAAAAAGTAAACATAATTTTTAAGACAAAATTCACCTCTGAGGTTACACTAAGGTTAGAATAATACAACGTGTTACAAAAGTACCATATTCGGCATTAGGGGTACTTTTGTAACACGTTGTCTAGTGTGATTCACATTATTTAGGCAAAATAATATAAAATACATATTTTCGAATTCATAACATTAAACTGTTAAAAAACAAACTTAACGAGTATAATAGGTAATTAAAAAACTACAAACTTCTTAGAAATAAGTTATTATTCAATAACTAATTAAGGTTTCCCAGTAAATGAACTTTTGAGGGCCATAAAGTACATATTTACGCTTTTATCGAATTCTAAGGGCTATTCACAAAAGAAAAGTTTTAATAGCCACTTTTAAATAATCGACTGAGTTTGCGATGCTTGCTTCTTTGAAAATTGTTTTGTTTCGATATCGGCCGAATTGATCATAAATTTCGAAGTAATTTTTCGGCTCCCTACAAATTTAGGAACATTACAATTATCTTTGTCGATATAATCTCCATCCTTTTTCTTTTTCAGGACTTTGGTACATTTAGGACACTGTTAATAAAAGATAGCAATTTTATGTAGATCAAATGAAAATTCGATAACAATTACAAATGAAGCTCACTCAAAGCATGACGTGTTTCCTTATCTAAGTACTCAAGTAATGCCAACATCTTACAATCAATTTCAGTTTTACATAAATTTAATAAATATTACTCCAACTTTAGGACAATCAGAATAAGGAAAAAGTTGGTTTTAAAAATTAGCTTTCCTGGTTTTGAACCATCGTTTTTTTGTGTGGTTTATATAATGAAACGTCAGTCAATTAGAGTTCGACGATTTGGTATTCGGTCTTTTGGCGTTGGACAATTCCTGAGAATCCCGCTAGTAAGATAAAGAAGCTAGGTGTGGTAGAAAAATATAGATGATTCAAAAGCGCTTAATTACTAAGTTTATTAGAATAAAGCAAATTTTTACTTGACTAAAGCAAAGCTTTTGCTATAAAAAGTTTAATGTGTACAAAAAAGTGGACTGATAGCACGTTTCATCTATCTATCTAAAAATAGATTTTGACACCATCCGATACTAATGATTAATGAACAACAATATTTGGCAACCCTATGCGCATGTGGTCTCAAGCTTATCCCAAGCCAACTGTTTTCTCTTACATTTCAATTAAAACTTTTCCCGCCCCTATTTCAGGTTGATCGGTATTGTTTCAGTTTATACATACACTGTTATCTTTACTTTTCATGTTAGCAGTGGTTAGTGTTAATAGTCAATTAATAGTTAAATTAATTTGTGGACTAGAATTAAAATGTGAAATTAAATGAAAAAACCTATTAACCCTTTGTTGAGAATCATGCAAAGGGA
This sequence comes from Catoptria pinella, assembly GCA_963556745.1. Lineage (NCBI taxonomy): Eukaryota > Metazoa > Arthropoda > Insecta > Lepidoptera > Crambidae > Catoptria > Catoptria pinella. The sequence goes on from OY750770.1 coordinate 12,553,425, forward strand.
AAATCTTTGTGTGACGAATTAAAAATTATTAAATAGAGTTATGATTGCTAATAAAACATTAATACTTGTGACGTTAGAAACCGGAAAGTATGTAGTTTGAACAGGGAAATATCAGGTAAAGTAAATAATTAAACGATAGGAAACTTAATCGCAGATTTATTAACACGTTGTTTAAAACAAGCTTATAAGACATATTTGATGAACATGTGTTCGGTTTTTTTGGCGGCTACAACAAACTACCACCCTTCTTCTTCTTCTTCTTCTTCTTAGTCGGACACTCTTGACAGAGTGGTGGTGGCTGTCGATGGACAGGGTTGCGGCTCGCCGTCGCCACTCGCTCCCAGGGCGGCCGCACGACGTGCGATGTCTCTCCATCTGAGTCGATCTTCAGCGTTGCGAAAACACTGTACTGCGGTCGACTGCGTATTTTTCTTTATGAGGTCGATCCAACGAGTCGGAGAGTGGCCTCGTGGTCTCTTCCCCTCTGTGTGGCCTTGTACATACTACGAGCCTCTCCATCGAGTCCTCGTTTCTGGAGATATGCCCAAAGAACTTGAGTATTCGCTACTGCACAATCGACGATAGCCACGACGACGATACCATCACCCTTACCCCCTTACTAATAATGATTGTATAGCAGGATGTATAGTTACACAGTGTTTTGTCCCTTTCTTTTTAATGTCAGTTTTCAATAGAATGAAAGAGAGTCACCATTGTGTAACTAAAAATCTGCTATACAAAGTAAGGGGGTTACAGTATAAAAGACGAAACGCAAGTAATTGCACAAAGGCCCTAAATCTTAATTTTATGTTGGTTATTGTCTGTATAGAGAGTTAATTCAGATATTTTTTGTAGGCTGAAGAAGGCCTCGTGGTGCGTCTGCGCATGGAGTCGGTGCGGCTGCCGTGCGCCGGGCAGGCGCTGCGGGCCAGGGACGGTGACTCGCTGGGCTCACCACTCCTGGCCTCTTGGGACGGCCCTGATAGCGCTGCTGTGGTAAGTGGCAAAGGAAGAAATATTTTCGATAGAAATGTTTCATGGGTTACGGATATCAAAGCTGAGTAGTCTACCCCCATCACAGAGATATTGATGTAAATAAAGATAAATAAGGAGATTAATATTATGAAATGCTATAAATTTTTCTATAAATTTTTGTAGGTTTCGCATTCACAATGCTATTTTTGATTTAGATTTTTCGCATTCATAATGCCATTTTGATTTATATTCAAAATGCTATTTTTGATAAATGATATGCTAGAAAAAATCGACTCACCCGTAGCACCTCAGACGGGATTCGAACCCGCACCCTTAGGATTCCGGCCCAAAGCACTGACTAATCAAAATTATTAAATTTAAAAATTCAATAATTATATAACTATTTCATCTTTATCGATTGTCAAACATCCGGAATGATGTATCATTCGAATGTCGAAGTATTTCCTCACTTTGATGAAATTTAACGCTGGCTTTAAGCGGAAAAGTAAAAACTACTAGAAAATTTTGCTGATCCTATTAGCGACACGGTAGCATAATTGGTTAGTGCATTGGCCAAAATCCCAAGGGTTCGATTCCCGTCTGAGGTGCTATGGGTGAGTCGATTTTTTCTAGCATATCATTTATTTTTCTATCCCTACGGAACAGTACTTTTTTGGATGAAAGGTACACTATGTTCTGTTCAATATCCCTGACAACATGTATGCTAAATTTTATTATCTGTTCTGTGGTTTGACTAGTTAAGACGTAAAAGGGAAACAAACAAACTCACTTTCGCATTTAGAAGGATTAGGATTAGGATAATTTTAGGAGTTCGCGTTGTTGACGGCCTGAGTAGTTCAGTGGTCAACATGTCGTCTACCACGCAAGAGTTCCCGGGTTCGACTCCCGGCCAGGCAGAAATTGTTTTTTTTATTTATTTCTGTGACAGATTTGGGTGTTACTATGTATAATAAGTATATAAAAAATATATAAGTAGTATATCAGTTGTCTAGCACCCATATTACAAACTTTGCTTAGTTTGGGGTTAGATGGCGCTGTGTGAAATTGTCCAAGCATTTATTATTATAATGCCAAAAACCGTTTCTCTTTAAGATCTTGTAATTCTTATGACAAGAACTATCATCATATCGATATTTTTTCCCTTAGTAAGTCATAAGTTTAAAAAGTGTATTACAGCTGATCAACGTGTCAGTGTTATATAATGTCTTTGTTTATACCATTTGACTATGTTAATTTTCCATTGGTTTGCTTGTGAAAAGTTATATTTGCTATGATATAATTTCGTTAACTTATGTAGTGTATACTCAACTTTTGTTTTGCATTAATTCCTCTTAGTGGAAACTGTGTTAGCCAATGTACAAACATAATACTTTTCATTCATATGTATAATATTGAGCTGTATGTTTCCCTTATCAAATAAAATAAAAATAATTTATTATTGTTTATGTACCTACGTTTTACCGAGAACCATAATAAAATGATGCACTAATCTTCGACGCGGCTGATATCAAGTTTCTACGTTATAAACTCGCATTAAGGCCACAGACGGCTTTTGTGTGCGTATTACAGTCTCGTGTTAAAACTTTGGAAGTGGTTTTGAAACTAGATATTATTTATCAAGGTGTTTCAGAATTACTTTTAGTCTTTTATTTCGCCGCTCCCACTAGCGACTCGGTAGCATAATTGGTCAGTGCATTGGGCCGGAATCTCAAGGGTGCGGGTTCGAGTCCCGTCTGAGGTGCCACGGGTTAGTCTATTTTTTCTTATATTATTTATCTTACTTTTAGTCTATGAACCATCAAACTGATTCACTGCAGTTTCTAGAGCACAAAATAGCTCAAGTAACTGCTTCTGACGCTGACCAATCTTATAGGAGGTACAAAATATTGAATCGCTCCAGTTATTGTGTCAGTACAGTAGGATCGCAACGCAACTTACTAAACATGCGACATAGTTGGTATGAACAAAGTGCTAATGTGTTTAGTTAATTCGGAGACGACTACATATACACCGTTAATTTTTAAGTTTAATTATCTAAAAATGAAATAGGGATTTCGGATCACGTGAATGAACAACATTTACTATCGGGCCAACCACGGAATCGCGAAGAAAAATCAGCTGTTCCAAACATTATAGTCGAGTCCATGTTGTACTTTTCTATGGAACAACTGATTTTTTTTTCGTGATTCCGTGGTTAGCTGCCTAGCCTACCTAGCCAATATGACAGTTGCTTATAATTCTCAATAGCAGACCGTACCGTGCTGCTACCGTGTCATCGACCATGATTACTCTTGTTCAACAGGTCGGGGATGTGGAGACCACGACGGATAGCAGTAGGATGATGGAGATAGCTGGTGGGCGCCATATCCTGGTCGAACTCCGGTCATCGGACACCAGCGAAAAGTGCTCCGGAGGGTTCCTGGCACATGCCAGCCAAGTTGGTAAGGGGAAACATAAATAAAAATTGAACAGCTTCGGAGATCGTAAGAGACAGCAATGAGATGATGCAAACAGTTGGTTGATCAAACTTAAGTCGTTGGATTAATCGGACACCAGCGAAAAGCCTAACCTATTAAAAAAGGCCAAGCAAAAAATACACCAATCGGATTGACAATCTAATCTTGAGGATGGTGAAGCGAAAGTCGCAATAGCTTTAAATAAACCATAAACATTAATTGACGTCTCTGCTTTCCTAACTATAAAAAATCTATGACTGTGCTACGTTACTTTTACTAATTATTATTATTTTCATCATACCTTTATCTCTAACAGAGCCAATCAGAAACGCGTCAGCAGCCTGGGCAGTGGTGAGCGGTGCTACCTGGTGGAGGGGGGGTGGTGGGGCGAGGGGCGCTGCGGTAGCTCTAGCAGCGATTGCAGCGCTAGCAGCATTGTGCCTAGCGCTGCATTCAGCGCACCGGACGAGAGCGTACCAGAGGGCAGCCGATAAGGAATCTTTAACTGATAGTGATGGTGAGTTAAAAAACATTGTCAAAAAAACGGTCCATATGCCAAAATGATAATAAGGTTTCCACCAAAAATGAACTCAGTATGCGCTAGTGTGAAGAAAATTTTTAAGCGAGTCAGAAATAATTATTACAGATAATTTTTACAAGGTATATAAATACTAACAAATAAAAGAGTAGAACTGTCTTTTCTTCTTTCCATAACAGCTCACAACATGACGTATCATTGTTTTTATTATTGTATTCAGCCTGTTCAGCGTCGTTAGAGATGGGAGCAGCCACCACCGGGTCCAGAAGTACTCTGCTATCCGAGGTGGTGGGAGGAGGGGTGTCGCTGCGCCGGCTCCTGCCGTCTGGGAAGACGCGGCATACCAGGCTGAGAGACTCGGACAGGGCATCTGAAAATGTAGACCAGAGGTTAGCAACAAGGATCGAAACAATGTCTGAAAAATGTATTTATTATATAACAACATATACAACGTGTTACAAAAGTCGTCACCAGGATTGTCTCAGACGGGAACCGAACCAGTGACCTTTGGAAGTCCGGTCCAATGCTCTTAGCTTATCCAAGTTAGAGCATTGGACTGGAGTTCCAAAGATCACGGGCTCGGTTCCCGCCTTTCACAATACTGGTGACGAGTTGATATTTTTTCCAGGATATTATTTAGTATTGTATAGAAATAGCAATATCAATGCTAAAATCTCAAATCTAAAAATGTATGTTCCATATTTTGCAAATAAATGAATTATGAAGAAGATTGATGACATTTACATGGAAGATGGAAGCAGTGATGGCCGAGTCCAGAAATACTGCCGAGAGAAAGTTTTACTAATAATAAATAGTTTCGTATCGGCTGTTTATGAGGTCAGCTTTAAAACAATAATAATATTTTAATGATTTTTCATAAAATAAATGAGATACCAACCATATTTGTGGCCTGTGAAGGGAAGAAGTCAGAGTTGGGTTAAACGAAAGCTTTAAAATATCATAGATTTAGCATTGGAACAGTACGAAAGAACAGGGAGACCGAATGCTTGCTTGCAATCCACAGTGTAAATAGTACCTATATGCGAAGCGTGAGCTCGTCGATTCGACATCCTTAAAGTTACAAGAGGCGTATTTTTTTAATTAAAGCACACTTCGGCTCGCGAACAGGCAATTATGGAGCTTTCTCATTAATCGTACCTTTGCCCTATTGTTTTAGCACGTACCGCCTCCGGCCCTCCCAGTAAAGCTTATATCATTTTTTTATAACTCTCGTGTCGGGTTCAAAAGCAATATACGCTTTAATTGGCAGATTTGTTGACTTTGTTGGCTTAAATTAGAAAATATTTGTGATACGATTTTTAGTTTAACATTGGTTTTGAAACTCATTGAATATGTATGGGCTAGCATAAATGGTTGATTTTTTAAACTCATAACACCAACAGACATAGTTAGTTAATTATTTCACTCAGATTTCAATGGGTGGCATTGTCTATAGTAAATAAATGCTTGGACAATTTCACACAGCACCATCTAGCCCCAAACTAAGCATAGCTTGTAATATGGATGATAGACAACTGATATACTACTTATATACTTTTTAAATATATACTTATTATACGTAGTAACACCTAGACCCGTCACAGAAATTAAAATTCATCTTTTCAATTTCCGCCCGGCCGGGAATCGAACCCGAGGAGACTTCTTGCGTGGTAGATCGGCATGTTGACCACAGTACCACTCAGGTCGTCATAGTACTTTTTAGTAATGTAACGCCCGAGTTGGGACACCGCAAACCGAATTTTCAGTTCGTTAGTGCTGTAAGAGTTACAACGCCTGTTAATTTTAATTATCCTGGAAATGGTTTCGCAATATGGCGTCCATTTATATAGGAAGGGAGTGAAAATACGTGATTAAAAGCTGCATTGGTCATGGTTAGCGAGGGACGCTAGAGTGACCGCGCAATATTTTGTTATTCATGCCTTTGTATAAAAAAGAGATCACATAAAATAATAGCATTTTATAGAAACTTGTAAAGACGTTTAAAAGTTAGTGTTCACGCGCCATCTAGTGGACTAAGCGAGAAGCGCCGCACGCAGGTGGTTTTATACGACGATCATCGATCGGCTTATATGGATTACACAGTACCAGAGAAACAACACCAGAGGGCGCTAATTCCAGCTATATATTGGGCTGCGCATGAAGACGACGACCACTTCAAATAAATTCTCACTTCTCACCTTTTTTTATATACCTTTAAAAACTTTGTAATATAAGTCAATATATATTCGAAACTGTATAACCGAAGAATTCGCCTTATTTTGAACCTGACCCTATTAGACGAAAGCAGATAAATTCGAACTTTATCATTGGACCTACGAGCCAGGATCATCGAGGGAACCACGAAGGGTCTGGCCAATTCGTTCCTTTATTTCCCTATACCGTCTTATCCCATTTCAATTTGTGCTAAAACTGTGCTTTTTACCATTAGATTCCGGTGTTCGCCTCATCAACAGGCAGAAATTTGGTGAGTACCCTACTTTTTATAATTCGTCAAAATGAGTGTTGAAAACGTAACTTTTCGCAGTAAATCTCCTATTCCTAGTGCTAGTTCTAATTTACGTGTAGAATCAGATGAAAGTGTGATTAAAGAATTGAATAAAAAACGCGGTTCAATCAAAGGTAGACTAACTTTATTCGTAAAATTTGTGAGCTCGTTCCGTAATATTGATTTAAACGATAAGCAAGTAACGGAATTAAAGTTACGTAGCGATGCATCTAAACCGTTAATCAGTGAATTTAACAATATTCAAAACTCAATTGAAATGTTAATGGCGTCCGAAGACGATATTGCAGTTCAGTTAGAAATTCGAGAATCGTTTGAAAATGTTTTTTACGATACCATGGCGGAAGTGGATACTTTGCTTAAACGTTTAAGTAGTTCTGATCAAGCTAGTTGTGAGTCTAAGTGTGGCGTAAAATCGTTAGTTAAGCTTCCTACGATCTCACTACCATCTTTTGACGGTTCGTACGATAATTGGTTGGAGTTTAGGGACACCTACTTTTCTATGATTCATAATTCTACTCAACTTGAACAAATTCAGAAATTTCATTATTTACGTTCCTCACTGTTAGGTAATGCTGCTCAAGTAATCAAGTCAATTGAATTTACGTCAGAAAACTACGTAATGGCTTGGGATTTGCTTTATGAGAGACAATAACACTCAACTGTTAATACACAATCATGTAAAAGCAATATTTTCTATGCAAAGTTTGAATAAAGAGTCTTCTTTTCACATTAGAAAATTAATAGATATAATTTTAAAAAATTTACGCGCTTTAAAGACTCTTGGCGAACCCACTGAGTATTGGGACACACTCATTATTTTCATAATCACCTCAAAATTAGATTCTGTAATTGAGAAAGAATGGGAACAATATAAAAATAATTTAACTACCCATGTTAATAAAAGTTTCAAGCTAGACGATCTTATTTCGTTTTTGAGAAATAAAGCAGATACTTTAGAAATGATTAAAGCGCATAATTCTTCTTCATTTTCTAATAATAAAGTCATTCCAGAAACTATTAAACGACCTGTTCAACAAAGGGTACATAGTTTCACTTCAACAAAAAATAATTTAAAGAGTACTACCCGCACATGTCCATTATGCAGCGGAAATCACTCGCTTTATACGTGTACAAAATTCTTGGACTTTACAATCCAGAATAGATTAGAATTCGTTAATAATATGAAATTGTGTATTAATTGTTTACGTGCAGGACATTCTGCTTCAGATTGTTATTTTGGTGCGTGTAAACAGTGTAATAAAAAACACAACAGCTTATTACACCAAAATAATATCATCGAAAGCGCATTATTGTCAGTCGTGGAAGGTCGATCGGAATCGAACCCCGAACCCCACGCGTCATCCGTTTTACATACGATCCAGCAACCACGCATTAATATTGGTTGTAAGGAAACCGCGAGTAATATCGTAAGCGCGTCGGAAACTGTTTTATTATCCACAGCATTAGTGGAAGTAGCAGGCAGCGACAATGTCTACGTTAAGGCCCGTGCCTTACTAGACAGCGGTAGTCAACATTGTTTAATTACAGAAAATTTAAGCAAACAGTTAAACGTTAAATCGATACAGTCCGCTTTTCATATCACGGGTATAGGGCAGTCGCACACTTACTCAACGGAGTCGTGTGAAATTAAACTAAGATCGTTAGACGGTGAATTTAATACTCGCTTTAATTGCATAGTTTTGAATCATATTACTACTGCATTACCGTCAATCAGCTTAAATTATAATTCATTAGAAATTCCAAACAATATTCAACTCGCCGATTCTTTATTTTACAAATCGTCACAAATCGATATATTGATCGGTGCAGATGTGTTTTGGGGCTTATTGATAGACGGTAAAATACGCTTGAAAACAGGTCCATACCTACAGAATACTACGCTAGGTTGGATTATATCTGGTATTATTTATGATAGTCGCGTACATAATAATCGAGTACAATGTCATTATATGCAAACAGTTCAGTTAAATAAACAGTTAAGTAAATTTTGGGAATTAGAAGAAATTGTTTCTCCTAAACAATACCAGACAGACGAAGAACGCTACTGTGAACAATTATTTACCGAAACGACAAAGCGGGTAGACGGCGGTCGTTTTTCGGTTAGGGTTCCAGTGAGAGATTCACTTGATCAGTTAGGTGATAGTTACAAAATAGCTGAGAATAGATTTTTGTCATTGGAACGTAGATTAGAAAAATCACCAGAATATAAAAAAATGTATTGCGATTTCATGCAAGAATATTTAAGCTTAGGACACATGACGCGAATTGAGAATTATGCGTCGCCTCATTATTTTTTACCGCATCATGGTGTAATGAGGGAACAGAGCACTACTACAAAGTTACGAGTAGTTTTTAACGCAAGTCAAAAAACGACAACCGGTAAGTCATTAAATGACGTTCAGATGACAGGCCCGGCACTACAAAATGAATTATTTTCTATTATTTTACGTTTTCGTCAGTACAAGTTTGTAGCATGTGCTGATATAGAAAAAATGTTCAGACAAATATTAATTCACGAAGATCAAAGATATTTACATTTAATTTTATGGCGACAAAATTCGTCCGATCCCATTAGTGTGTACCGCCTTAATACGGTCACATACGGCACTGCGTCCGCGCCTTATCTTAGCAATCGATGCATTAAGCAATTAGGATTAGAATGCTCGGACGAAGACGTATCACGCACTATTTTAGAAAATATGTATATCGACGATGTATGTATAGGGGCGGACTCAGTACTTAAGTTATCGCAGATATGTAAGGGCGTATCGGATACTTGTTTATCGGGTTGTTTTTCATTAAGAAAATGGATTTTTAACACATCCGACATTACTTTTGATAACGATGTAGACAGTATTAACCAAACTAAAAGTTTATCATTCGATGAAAATTGTTTTAATAGGACCCTTGGTATGGGTTGGTATAATAAAAGTGATGAATTGCATTTTACAACAAAAATAAACATAGAAAATAACAATAAAATTACTAAACGTCAAATATTATCAATCGTTTCACAGGTATACGACCCACTCGGTTTATTAAGCCCGTTTATTATTATAGGAAAATCGTTGTTACAGAAGTTATGGTTATGTAAACTAGATTGGGATGAAATAGTTCCTAAGAAATTATCAATTATTTGGGAAAAGTTTATTAAATCGTTGGAATATTTACAAGTTATTCGTGTACCGCGTTATGTCATAGGACGCGATTATTCTAAAATAGAACTTCACGTATTTACGGATGCAAGCGAGACTGCGTACGGCGCGTGTGCTTACATACGGACATGCAGTAGCAATGGTGACGTCACAACGAGGTTGTTATGTTCGAAGAGCCGCGTCGCGCCAGTGAAACCGGTTAGCATTCCTCGGCTTGAATTATGCGGTGCATTGTTAGGCGCTAAATTAGGCGATAAAATATTAAAAACATTGCGTTTAACTTTTGATAAGATTTTATTTTGGACAGATTCAACTATTGTTCTCGGCTGGTTGCGAATGTCTCCACATAATTTAAAGACTTTCGTACAGAACCGTGTGGTTGAGATAAATGAGTTAACAAGCGACTCGACCTGGCTTCACGTTAGCTCATCACATAATCCAGCTGATCTAGTTTCGCGCGGTTTGTTTCTACCCGAATTAAATTCATCTGAGTTATGGTGGAACGGACCAAAGTATTTGCGTGAAGATGGGACAGCTTGGTCACAAAACCAGTTTGTTACTTTAGAAAATGACAATTTACCTGAATTGAAACAATATACTGTTAATATTTTGAGTAATAACAATTTTGAAAATACCGAGATTATTGATTTTAATAGATTTTCGAAATTTTCTAGATTACAGCGAACGTGTGCATATATGATACGCTTTATACGTAACACACGAGTGCAAAATAATGATCAAAGATTGCGGGGGCCGTTAAATGTAGACGAACTGGATAAGTCTTTAAATTTTATAATAAAGCAAGCTCAAATGCAATCATTTCCTTATGAATACAATGCACTAGTAAATAATCAAATTTTAAAATCTAATCGTAACATTTCTAGTTTAAATATATTTCTAGATAAAAATAAGATTATAAGAGTTGGAGGCAGACTAGTAAATTCAGATTTTGCATATGATAAAAAGCATCCCATTTTATTATGTAGTAAACATGTTTTTACTCATATTTTATTTCAAAGTGAACATTTAAATTTATTACATGCTGGTCCACAACTTCTTTTATCTCATATCAGAGATAAATGGTGGCCATTAGGTGGTAGAAATTTGGCAAGAAAAATTGTAAAACAATGCGTGATATGTAGTCGTATGAAAGGTAATATTTTAAAACCTATAATGGGTAACTTACCTATTGAACGCGTAACTGCAAGCTTTCCATTCATTACTTGTGGAGTAGATTACGCAGGGCCCCTATATATTTTAAATAGAAAGGGTAGGGGTTCCAAACTTGAAAAATGTTATATATGTCTATTTGTATGTTTTTCCACGCGTGCCATACACTTAGAACTTGTTACTAGTTTGTCATCAGAAGGTTATATTTCAGCTTTGAAAAGATTCATTTCTCGGAGAGGAAAACCCTCCCAAATATTTTCTGATCATGGTAGGAACTTTGTGGGGACAGCTCGTGAATTTTCAGATTTATTCAAAAAGAATTCAGAGTCTATCATTGATTATGCGTCAGATAATCACATTAAATTCACGTTCATACCTCCGTACGCACCTCATTTTGGCGGGTTATGGGAAGCTGGGGTCAAATCCTGCAAACACCATATTACTCGAGTAGTAGGAAATGCACATATGACTTATGAGGAGTTCAGCACAGTTTTAGTACAGATTGAAGCTGTCCTGAATTCCCGCCCTATGTATCCTTTATCTTCAGATCCTAGTGACTACACTCCTCTTACTCCTGCCCACTTCATGATTGGCCGGCCGCTGACAGCTCCAGCAGAGGAAGACGTGACCACTACGCCCACGCACTCATTATCCCGCTATCAACGAGTCGAACAACTACGACAAGCATTCTGGAAGCGATGGTCCACAGAGTACATTTCAGAACTACAAAGACGCACTAAATGGCAGACGAAGAATGACAACTTAGAAGCAGGAACTTTAGTTGTCATAAAGGAAGATAACCTCCCCCCGCTCAAATGGCGTTTGGGACGTATTTTATCTTTGATTCCAGGCAAGGACAGTGTACCCAGGGTTGCGATCATTCGTACAGCAACGGGCGTCATTCACCGGGCATTTTCCAAAATATGTCCACTGCCGGTCGTCGAGGAACCAGGTTCGATGTCCGACATGACACACTGTTGAGAGTGGATCTCTCAAGGTCCGCCGGGATGTTCACGCGCCATCTAGTGGACTAAGCGAGAAGCGCCGCACGCAGGTGGTTTTATACGACGATCATCGATCGGCTTATATGGATTACACAGTACCAGAGAAACAACACCAGAGGGCGCTAATTCCAGCTATATATTGGGCTGCGCATGAAGACGACGACCACTTCAAATAAATTCTCACTTCTCACCTTTTTTTATATACCTTTAAAAACTTTGTAATATAAGTCAATATATATTCGAAACTGTATAACCGAAGAATTCGCCTTATTTTGAACCTGACCCTATTAGACGAAAGCAGATAAATTCGAACTTTATCAGTTAGCTTACAATAAAATTGATAGGTACTTGTAGTACCTAGTAGATGACTACTACCTACAATATTCGCTTTATTGTTAATTTGTCAATTTTTAGATGCTCGAGACCTCAGATCATTTAATAGAATAGTCAGACAGTTCAATCAATACAGATTTTTTTTCTCATTTTGTCTCATTGTGTAAGTGGTACAATGTTATGATATACTTATCATAATTGCTTTAGGTTACTGTAGGATTTGGATCACATTTCTTCTGATTTCTTGCCTAATTTATTGTTCAACTTGTCAACCAGAAGACTTTTTGTATAGAGAAAAAAAGGACGATTCAAAAGTACCTACTTCCTGGTAACTTTAATGCCTTTTATTACCAAAACAGGGAAGAAGAAGAAGACGATCACACGGACGTGGAGCACGATCCTGGCGATAATGCCAGCGTCACAAGCGCCCGGAGCACTGCCAGTCAGACTACCATCACACCGGAGACTGTCTCGTCTAGCAGCGCGCCCGTACAGCGCAGTAACGTTGCACCGTCGCCGCTGCGCCGGTCGCATACCGTCACAGCCACTTCTAATGTGTCTGTATCTACTGTGTCGAAGGTAATAATGACTTATTGCACTACTATTACACCAGATACAGTTTCGTCGAGCAGCGCGCCCGTGCAGCGCAGTAACGCCGAAAAGGCATCAGTTGTTGAACTACCCGATAGTTAGACAGGCAGTTAGTCAAGATAGAAACAATATTGATTAGTTACCCTAAACTTGCCATCATTAACCAACGCGGACTGACTTATAATGTTAAGTACATTTTTATGTATGTACAATCATTGGTTCTGACTTGATAGCTGTTCCATTCTCTCTATCATCAAACTCCACGAGTTTAAGCTGTGTGTATTTTCTATTGTACTTACGTACGCTTCGTAATAGGTTACCTAATGTTTCGAATTCTTCTTAGGTCACGTCACCACCTCAAACCTCCAATACTGAGATAGTGACAGTTGACATGAGCACCAGCGTGAGCAGCGTGAGCGAGAGGGAAGACAGTTGCAGTGAGAAGGACAAGGACAGCACGTGGGAGAAGGACCGAAGTGTAAGCAGAGCATCCTCGTCAACTTCGGCAGCAACTCTTACTAACGTGAGTGGTAGTGTGCTGGGGAAACATATTTTTATGGGATTCTAGAGCACAGAAAAACATTACAACTATAGTTTTTATGTTTAATAAAATCCTGAAAAATATAAAAACTAGCACTAGTTATAATTAGTTAGTTTTTGTATGCGTTTTTTTTGTTTAAATATGTTTGTGCAGTTACAATCTGGATTAACGCCTAAAAAGGCCACTTTTTGGCTTTATAGGAATATTTACGCTGACGTCAGACGTCGCGTATAACATAAATAGGCCACCAAGGCCTTACATAATGCATAAAAACTACGCGGATAGCGGTGTCCGCTTAACGATAAATTTATATTGTGTGTAACGCTCAAATATCAAGTGCATTTCAGGGCTGGTACTCCCCTGCGCTAAGTGGGGTCGCGTCCGCCAGAATCAGGGACAACCCGAAGCACACCAAGGAGAGCAGCAACCGTAGGCTGCTGCGGTCGGACCTGAGCCTCACCTCACACCCGGAGATGGAGATCGACTATTACGACTACGAAGTTAATAATGCTGGTAAGACTTTTTTAAATTTTGAGATTTAAGCATTCACAATGCTATTTTATATATAGGACTCGCACCAGATCCCCGTCCGAGAACATGATCTGGTGCGAGTCCTATTTTTTCTAGTATATTATTTGGTATTATATAAAATAGCATTGTGAATGCTTAAATCTCAAAATTTAAAAAAGTTATATAGCTTTCTCATCTTAATCAACTGTTTAAAAATATCTGGAAAGATGTTCAGTTGAATGTAGAGGTTAATTCCTTCTACATTGGTGAGATGGCGCTGGCTTGCAGCGTAAGAGTTGATATACTAGAAGAAATTCGACGTTCCCACTAGTGACTCGGTAGCTCAGCGGTCAGAGCATTGGACCGGATATCCAAAGGTCGCGGGTTCGATTCCCGTCCGAGAACATGATCTGGTGCGAGTCCTATTTTTTCTAGTATATTATTTGGTATTATGCTGGTAAGAAGTTGTATCTCTTAGTATGTCATGACAATTTGGTTTACGTTGCGGTGTAGCTAAGCTATGAGTAGTTTGTTCTATTTGCAAATTAATTGAACAGAGCGAATTCTCATTTCATTGAATGGTCAAAGGCTCACCGCACTCCGATTAATTGGAAACACATGCCAATTATGCTAGTCGTTTGCTGCGCCGCCAGTCGCTCTGTTGCGTGGCCAGACCGTTAATATAGCAGTAATAAAGCCATTACTTTTATAATGTACCTATTTTAAATATTAATACACAAAGTATATAGATCAGCTATGTTTTCATCTTTTTCGTTTTCTTCACCAGTTTTGATTTACATAATATGTATTTTTTTAGGTTCCGTTCCTGGATCATACTTGGGAATGGACCCAGCGTTCCTTGTGTGGATACCTCCACTCGAAGAGGGAGATATTTTGAAAGAAATTGACGAGAACAAAGAACCTGTTTATGAGGTGAGTTAGTAGGTTCTTAGTGTTTTTAAGGCAAAATATACATATAATGATTATAATGAGGATCATTTAACCACAAAAATTAAATCTAACTAAAAACTATTGAACAAAATATAAAAAATAATTAAATAAAATAAAAAAATGATCGAGATATGATTTAAGTAGGTAACTTACTTACTTTCAAAGACAAACGTAGACTGTACTTCATTATTGCCATAAGTTACTAATATTTGGTTTTGTTCCCAGGAAGTTCTGCCAAAAGAACTTATCCCAGATCCAGGTAGTAACACTGAATCTCCAGAAGAAAGACCAACATCCAGCAACAAGAGGAACTTCGACAATCGTTCCAATAGATCGAACGACTCCGTCAAATCCATTCGCAAAGTCATCGACAGAGGGAATATAATACATCCTCTTAACTTCAGCATAACTGATTTGCAACACTCACCAAAATTGGGCAAAAGAAGCAAGAAAAAGAAAGATGATAATCCCGTGACGATACAAATGAAAGATTTAACGCTAACAAGATCTCCAGTGAGAGTACACAGAAAAGAGAATAGAAACGATTACGATAATTCTTCAACATTGAAGAGAGTTAACGACACGACCAGAGAAACCAACTCGGATACACTCAAACGGACAGACTTCAATGATTTGAAATACGCTGACGAAACTTCCGATTCGTCCAGCGAAATCAAATTTGCTGATGATTCTCCTGATAGTAATAGGCTAGTTGACAAGTATGATATGAAAGTTTGAACCAACGTTAAAGCCAATGAATTATCTAATTTATAACCTTGAACTTTGAACTGATTGACATGAATAACATTTCAATAAAGTTCTAAAGGGCATAAATGTTATGATCTGTCCAACTGATAAACTCAAGTATTATTAAGATGGAAATCTTATTTTCAATCATAAAACCATTGCCAAAGAATTGAATTAACCAAAAATCATTCCCAGTAGCTATGATAAGGACCAATCTGTGAATAAAACCACATTTACATAATCTCTCATATCATCAAAACGTAAAGTGTAGCACGATATATATTTTTAAGATAAATTTTCATCTTATCACCCAAATGATTATAGTAGAATCACATTAGAATAAAAATAGGATTTTATAAAAGTGTCATTGAAGAAGATGTAGATGTAGAATGCAAAAAAAAAAATATTGTAAATCAAAATGTACTTTTTGGTAACGGATTTTAAGTCCAACTTTTAAAGTGTCACTTGAGCTTTAGTATAATTACAAACCAAAATTCTAATCCGTGTATCGTAAAGTGCTTATTGGTTTGAAATGACCCAAAATGTGGTCCGTTTGTAGATTTTACACGATAATTTCCGCTTTAGTCAAAATGTTAAAAGCTTTTCGTGTCGTAAACACTTCCCTGTGAGTTTAAGCTTTAGGGCTACCGAGTTAGATGCAATATTTAAATTTTTATTTTTGAAAGACTTCTTGTCCATTTAATAAAAAAGTACACGACATTATTATTAAAATTGGATCATAGTCCAAATCTCAGTTATTATGTATCGTGTTCTATTGAAATTCAATCACCAGTTTAAATTTCTGTATAATTTTGTAAATAAATAATCTTGTACTTCATACTCATCCTGTATCATCTGAAACCATTCTTTTCGCGTAGGTAATACATAAAAAATCGATATATTAAATTATTTTAAATTAGAAGACTGACATTTTCGGGCAGTGCAATAAATTCCAAAAATTGTTTTTGTGATGTTGGTACACAATTATACAGGGTTATTAAAATTTGTAAAACACCAACAATCTTGCATGAGTAGGTTACTAACAATCATAAACAACAATGTTTGTTCTAAGACTTTTCCGAAAAAAGACAAAAAAACTATTTTTCATACAAATGTCCAAACAGATGATCTAGGTTTAATGAAAAGATTTTTCGTCTTTTTCGGAAAAGTTGTTGTTTTATGATGTTAGTAGTCTACTCCTGGGAGGTTGTTGGTGTTTTACAAATACCTAACCCTGTATATGATGTTGGTCACTAATATTATAATGATGAGTATGAACAGTATTTAAATTCGTGGCAATAATTTTAATTTCATCTAGTCATTTTGTGTCAAAGTTCGATCGGTAATGTAATTGATCGAAACGTGTAAGACCGTCTAATAATAATAAGTGATTTTAAAACCTTCTCAATTTTTGTTTTAAATTGATTAATTCTAAGACTATTTGCTAAATGATGCATTTATTAATTTTATGTATTAGTCATTTAATAACAATAGTGTGTTAATTTTTTAATATTATCGTGATCTAATAATCTTAGACATTAAGTAAGAGAATGTTGTTTAAATGTTTTAGTTTGAGAAAACGCCATTAAAATGTTTTTATTTTATATTTGATATCGGTGTTTTATTTTGTTCTGACGATGGTGATAAACAAAATATGATACAGTGTAACTATTATCGAAATATCAATATCCGTGTGGATTTTGTTCTGTCTCTATACGGAATTTCACACCTTGCTTAGTAATACACCCCGTTCAATATTAATTTTAAATAGATAAATATTTGACAACATCACATACATTGGTCCGATTCCAAAGTAAGTAGCTAAAGCAATTGTGTTATGGAAATCAGAGACAACGGTGGTATCACAAACACCCAGACCTGAGCCAATATAGATTAGTTCGTTTTCTAAATTGGCCCGACCGGGGATCGAACCCGGGACCTCAGAGATGGCGACACTTTGAAAACCGGTGTACAAAGCCACTCGACCACGGAGGTCGTCAAATGATTGATCAATTAACACAAGTTCTGCTTGTGGTAAAGCTACTTTTAGAGCCAGCTAAACAATAAGATAGCACCAGCACCAATGCACTTTATCTACGATAAGTAGCTACTCTTTGAAAGTTCGTTTCTACGGTTTGGTGCAAATCAGATTCCCTTTGCAATTCGACTCCTATTTAAAATCTTCATAATTAATATTTAACATTAACCAAAATATTAACTACACAAAACATTATATTCTAGTGCAATCGGAAAAAGTTAATGCTTAGAGAATAAACTTTTTCTGAAATAAAATTATTATAAACTAAGTAGGTACTTGTATTTTATTTTAAGTGATAAAAAATAATCTTTATTAAGCTTTACAATATTAGCAATGTAATCTAGTTGACTGATAAAAATCCATTACACACATTTTCGCGTTGAAAGAGCACAAATTGGATGTTATATCCGAATTCCCAGAATGATACCTTTCTACTTATCTCCGCTAAATAATTCTGCCAGGAACCTCATCCGTACATAACCTTACCAATGTTTATTTAGACTTTCAATCTCCTGGGAGAGAGCTTCATATAACCCGAATTAAATGGACAGCTAAGGGATCCTCTAAAAAAGTCGTAAATGACTTTTCTATCGAAGCGGGAGCGCTGATCTTTCAGTAAAGTGGATTGAAAAAGATCTAGATAGATGAGAACTTACGATACTTTTAGTGTTGCGAAAATGTACACCGCAAACTTTGACTGACTGATGCTACAATAAAATCAAAAGTTTTTACAAAAAAAAAATTTTGCAGCCGTAAATTGTTTGTGTATTTTAAAAAGTATTGCGTATTAACAGGCAGCAAGTATTAACTAGGTACCTATAATTTTATCTTTTCATATAACTTCAATAACGTTTTGTGTTTGACTTTGCTTTTAGGGCTTAGTAGATTTTATGTAAATTTTTATGTACATTTTTTTGTAAAACCGAGTTCAACTAGTGTGTTTTCATTCTACTTCTTCAGTTCCTAAATTATTCACGAAAAAAATTATAATCCCAAACTACGAAAATATTCACTACGAAAAAACCTCAAATATGATCCAATATTTTCCCGTGACGGCTGTATAAAGCGACAAAGTTATCGAATGTACGTAACACACTGGAACTAACCTTGGACAGTGATGTATGGCAGAATTTATGAACACGGCAGAAACTGACGCTATTCTGTAAAATAGAAACTCGATAGTGCTCGGGAATCCACGAGGAAAAATTTACAGTGTATTTTTGCAACGCAGTGATGGTCACATCACTCAAACAACGAAAAATCCGGGCAATGGAAACAAAACAGTAAGCTGATTGAGCAAACAAATTAGCGAGCCTGGAACCAGACTATTTTCAAATAGGACGCATTTTTTCTATACTCATTAAAAATCCTAAATTAAGATAAATAATATATTAGAAAAATATTACGAAAAATCGACTCTCCCGTAGCAACCTCAGACGGAATTCACCTCATGCTACGAATGAGTCGATTTTTTCTAGTATTTTTTGTAATAAATTATTTATCTTAATATAAAAAATAGCATTGTGAATGCGAAATAACTCTTATATTTCTATTTCGGATAACACTAAAAGGAAAATTGTCACTTTGATAACTTGGATTGGCCCAGTCTGGCTCCAGGCTCGCAATATAAATCGTAAATGTTAAAATTACTTGTAATTTTTATACTTTCTGTACATTTGAAGCCTGAGGAGGAAATCATTCAAAAGTTTAGTTCGAACACAGATAATATAAAACTATATAATCCGCGCGCGATGAGAATGGGATGATACCGTTTGGAACTGAGACGCGCACGGTCCGTCGGCCAGCCGTAGCGTCAGCAAACTCGCATAATGCTAGTTGTGTAGAACTGTGCGCGTGGATTTCTTTCGTGTTTTATTTTAAATGCGAGATGTTCGATCGGTAATGTAATTGATCGAAACGTGTAAAAACCGTCTAATAATAAGTGATTTTAAAACCTTCTCGATTTTTGTTTTAAATTAATTAATTCTAAGACTATTTGCTAAATGATGCATTTATTAATTTTATGTATTAGTCATTTAATAACAATAGTGTGTTAATTTTTTAATATTATCGTGATCTAATAATCTTATTATTGTGGGATTATTTTTGTTAATAATTAATAATAAGAGGAAAAAGGGGTTTCTTTTTTTTTAATTATTTTTTATTTTAATAGATTCAGAAATTTCGTAACGCTACTTGACTGCTTAACTGTCACTTTCGATTTACTTTGACAAGGTCAACATTTTTTAAATGTATTCTATTTTAACGAGAATTTTGTTAAGGAGTAACACGCTTAACAAAATTCATGATCAAAGTACTTTCAACTGTCAACTTGTTGAACGGTAACAAAATAACTTCGAAACTAACATTGGTGTTAGAATTACGAAGTGTTATAAAGTAAATAACTGGTAACAAAGACCAGTTTCACAAGTTTTGGATATATCCAAATCCGATTTAGTGGTGGCCACATAATTAAGGTAACAAACAAAGTAACTTTGAAGCCTTGGTTCTACGCCAGGGATTGACCGACCTGCCATCCGATGATGGCCATTTAGGGAGTGAATGGAGGAGATCCAGATTGCAATACACACCCAACTGATTTGATCATCATTCCAAGAGATGTAAGGATAAGTTTAAAAAAACTGCGAAAATAACGTTAAAATGTGGAAATCCTGAAACAGAACTCTGATCCTTACATATCTTAAAATGCTGATCAGATCTGGATCTCCACCATTCACTCCCTGGATAGCCATCATCAGATAACAGTTCAATTAATCCCTGGCGGAGAATAAAGGCTTCATAATTACCTCGTTTATATGAAAATCGACTGGCGTCCATATTTATATGGCCACCATTATAAATAATTTCATACAAATTCAGCTCCAATTTTAAGTTAAGCCAGAAAATAGGTGAAGGTAAATATCTGAAACTGGCATAGTTTAAGCCCAGTTACATTGGTTTTGGATAGCATAATAATATGGTTTTTGCCCTTTATCCCCACTGCTCAACTGTAAGTGTCCAACTGCGAATAGTTGAGCAGTGGGGAATCCTCAATGCTCAAACAAACTTCCCTACTGCTCAACTAAAACTTTAAAAAGAATTTTTGTTAAAACTTCATACGTCAATAAAATGATAGCTGACTGTCAAAATTAAACTGGCATAACTAATTAAAAACTGAAGACTCCGCTGTCCGTCTGTCTGTCCGTCCGTCTGTCATTAGGCTGTATCTCATGAACCGTTATAGTTAGACAGTTGAAATTTTCACAGATGATGTATTTCTGTTGCCGCTATAACTACAAATACTAAAAAATATAATAAAATACATATTTGAGGGGGCTCCCATACAACAAATGAGTGATTTTTTTTGCTCGATATTGATAACGGCAACAAGTAGACGCTTGATATATTTACAGAATATTTACATTATTTCTCAGATTTGATTTCTGTAACATATCCATAAATCTGTAAACATGGCCTTATTAAAATATCAATAATTCTTGCCCAAATAAATGTTCACGATCCATTTCAGCCGCTTCCTACCGGAATTACAATTACGATTGTATAACTCATTTCGAATGGTGTTCGGTGACGTCGCAAAAGTGAAATTGAGTGTGAAGCCATTTTACTCATCCACTTGTTCGGATGTCATTACGAAGTACCTATTAAATGTTTTTAAGGCACAATCTACCTCTATAGCGTTTTAATTAAAACTTGTTTTTAAGATTTCCACCCAAAGGGTAAAACGGGACCCTATTACAAGACTCCGCTGTCCGCCTGTCTGTCTGTCCGTCCGTCTGTCACTAGGCTGTATCTCATGAACCGTTATAGTTAGACAGTTGAAATTTTCACAGATGATGTATTTCTGTTGCCGCTATAACTACAAATACTAAAAAATATAATAAAATAAATATTTAAGGGGGCTCCCATACCACAAATGAGTGATTTTTTTGCTCGATATTGATAACGGCAACAAGTAGACACTTGAAATATTTACAGAATATTTAGTTATATATTCACTTAAATTAAAATAAAACAAATATAAAAGGGGAGCTCCCATACAACAAACGTGATTTTTACAAAACCCTTCGTGCGAGTCCGTCCCGCACTTGGCCGGTTTTCTAATCTTTTACTTTTCTTTTACTTTTACTTTTACTTTTAATTTTTTTCTGTTTTTGCATTTCATTTCTATCGCAGAAATGTAATGTGTCTAAATGCCTTATTATTACTTTAGATTGCAAGAAGTGTTAAATCAAATTGTTTGGCACATTTTAACGCCAGAACTGCTAAATCATATTTTTATTATTTTTGACAAAGAGATAAATTGGATCTTGGAAGAGTACCTACATACCACGGAAAGCGAAATAACATGTCAACTTCTAGTTTTATTAGCTAGGTCGTGTCGCATCGCAGCCGTGGTCCCTCTCCGTCCACCGTCGGATGCAAGCTTAAATGCCTTAACTAAACTTAGCACCAAAAACATTCTAGCTGTCCTAAAATCCAGAACCCATTATATCTTTAGAACTAATTACTATACGCTTGAATTAAACTTATCTACCTTTTGTTATCTACTAGCTAAAGTACCTTAATATGAGAAGGGGATTCTGAAATAACAGGATCCATCAGACTTACGTAAATCCAACACTATCGTTGAGCGCTTGGATGTACTGATATAATAATATAAGCCTCGTCTAAGCTATAAAGTGGTATAGTTATTATGTCAAATCCGTTCTGATGTATAAAATATAAATGATATAAAAGTGTAACCTTATAATTATTCCTACAAGTAGCACTGTGAACGCAATTAAATATTTTTTCACCTCTCCAGCACGAAAATAGCTTTTTGCTGCGTGCGTGAGTTTCTAAATACTTTTTCTTCCGCTCGCAGCAAAGTCCGCAAATTTTCTCGCTGGTAGAGAATAAAAGCTGTATGTTTTATGAAACATTTTTTTTAAGTTTCGTGCTTTTAAATCACTCTCTGTGCTCAGTAGTCTATATTAGAATTACTCGCTTCGTGATCAAATTCTCTACTTCGCTAGTTCGTGATTTAAAGTCAGCACTCGCAGCAAAAAATAACTTTGCTTTCGTTTTGAACACTTAACTATTTTTATTTACTTAATCAATACTGTTGACAGTGTTTGTTGAAGAAATAACGCATCTTACAGTACATTACTTAACAATGTAACTTGTTAGAAAAATTCGACAGGTCTTTTTGAGTTTTAGCAGGAATATTTAGCTAGTTGCCACGATTACCGAAAATGTGGGATCGGTTCCCGTCTGAGCACATCCAGAGAATAGTAAGCAAGAGTCAAAGACGAATGCGTTATGTAATAAAGCAACTCATAGGTTTTATTCAACCGCAAAAAGCTTTAATATTAGTAGCAACTCTCAAAACAAGCTCGTGTAAGCAACTTTCCCTAATTTCATCAGTTGCCGACGAAATTAAATTAGCTAAAACTAAAGAGAAATTAATGTTCGGAACGCTACTTTGTTCGCTTGTTAGCGAACTTCGATAATGTATGCGATACCGTATTCATTAGGAAGTTGCTGACGAAACACTTATCGCGCACTGCGCAGTGAAAGACAAAGTTAATTTTAAAGCTATCGGTGGATTTGCTTCAAAAATACAAAAAAATGACTGACTATGAGTCATCATCAGTAATACCAAAAGTATGTAATGTAAGAATTTATGTACACTATGCTTTTATACTACTATGCGTTTCAATTTCAATTTCAAACAAATTATGTTTTAAATTGATACACGTATCCAGAAGTGTTAGTTGGTGGCGAAACGGCCTAATGGTAGATGCGTCCTAGATCCGGAATCCTCAAACAAGGTTATGTAATAAGACCGAATTACGCGCAGACGAAGTCGTGGGCATCAGCTAATGCGTCCTAGATCCGGAATCCTCAAACAAGGTTATGTAATAAGACCGAATTACGCGCAGACGAAGTCGTGGGCATCAGCTAATGCGTCCTAGATCCGGAATCCTCAAACAAGGTTATGTAATAAGACCGAATTACGCGCGGAAGTCGCGGGCATCAGCTAGAACTGTCTGCAACTTTTTTATTTATTATTTTAATAATATACAATCAGTCGCCAGACTATAAGTAATTGTGATGGGTGCTATACAAGTTAAAGAGCTGTGGCGAATTGACTATGGGTTTAATAGTATAAACACAGCTTGCGTGGTTTTAGTACATTTACTTCACACATGTTATATACAGTAAATATTTACATGGATGAGTCACATGATAATAGGAAGGAA
This sequence comes from Catoptria pinella, assembly GCA_963556745.1. Classification (NCBI taxonomy): domain Eukaryota; kingdom Metazoa; phylum Arthropoda; class Insecta; order Lepidoptera; family Crambidae; genus Catoptria; species Catoptria pinella. Next base: position 12,577,269 of record OY750770.1, read on the forward strand.
TAATATTAATTTACAATAGAAAGAAAGCAACAATAAAATTCTGTGACATCAGCACGTAAGACAGAAGTCAGAACTATCTTTATTTTTCTCTTATTAACCATAGAGGAGTGGTGACCTCTTTGCAGACGCCACAGAGTGAAGAAAGCCAATGCTTCAGCCTCTCTTAATCATCAAACAAGTATCTTCGTTTAAGTCTTCTGATATCACTTCTGTTCATCTCCACCAGCTCTTTAGCAAGAGCATTCGGGTGAGCACAAAGGCGATCCTTGTGTTTATTATTATATTTGGTTATCTCTTCACTGTCGGTATTTACTCTCTGCAACTTGGATTATTTTAAAATTTCATTCGTTTTGTGGAACACAATTTATCCTACTTCTAGTTTTTACGCTACAGCCATTATAAATACATATTAAAGGTAAGTAAGTAAAGTAATTATTTTCACTTAAGAAAACTCTTGCTTAAAAAAGGTAGAGTATATATTTATCTAACTTTGCAGTAGGTATACAAACTGCAAGCCCAAAGTCATTATAAGTGTCCACCAACTGCCTCAGGAGCATTGCAACCTGCACTTAATTAGCTTAATATAGACCTGACTCTTGCTAGTTTGGGACTTAAATGGGTTTTGTTGTGTTAACTAGATCTCGTAAAGAAAATAATGTGGACTTTGATTTGTAATTAAAACTCTTTTTTACCATCGCCACTCGAAAAAGTGCGCGTAGTTCATCGATAAGAGTGAATAATACGCTATTTTATTCACCGAGTGAATATAATATTTTGAATTTGGAACAAGCGCGCATCATATGCTGTTATGTACAAAAAAAAGTAAAACTATTCCATTGAGCTATGGGGTTCATTCCAGCCATAGACTTAGAAAAATTTTCGCTGCGCTCAAGAAGACCAATAGAGCGTGGAAAAGAGAAGTTATCGTTATACGGACACGGTCTATGAAAAAAAGAGACATAGGATCAAGTGACAGTGTGCCAACATTTTTTACAGTAAGAGCCCCTAGCGTCCCGTCTTGCAAATGAGCAATCACATTTTGCTTAAAATATTTGAAAATCTTAATTATTTTTTTTAATAAAGGTATCGTGGAGCCACGGTGTCTTGTTCTTTATGTAATTGTGATGTGACGAAAGGAAACAATCCAAGTAATCACGCTTTTCACAGGTAAATAAGATATTGCCACACATTTCTTTAAAAACAAAATTTTGCTACTATTATTCGTTTATCGACGAAGAAAACAGTATGGAACATAGTTTATTAGTTTCCTTTGCCATATATAGTCATATTTTATATCTACAATAAATAATTTCGTTTATTTTACGTAAAATAGTAAAATGTTGTTTTACGATAGGGCTTGACTAACTGATGACGTCACGAGTATCGATAAAATCGATAAACTAGGACTGGCAGTCCAATTGGCCATACTATTTATTTTTGATGTATTTTTATTATATTTTTTTTTTAAATAAAGACCATTTTAAGAAACTGATTTCGTTATTTTCAAGTTTTATTGATTCTGACTATTTTTAAAATTTTACCGGATGTGACGTAGCTAGAGCTTGAACAACGAAATATGTCTTTGCCTACACACCAGAAAAAGGTGAGCATGGGAACGTCCGTGCCACTTGCATAATTCCTTCCTAAAACCATCTAGAAGTAATGTACCGATGATATACGTTCTTATTTTAGGTTTCGTTATGATTGTGACGGCTTCCCCGGCAGAATTATTTACAAAAACATGTGGGCCGGAGATCCGCCACTTTTTGAGGTAATGTTTTGGTTAAATCGTCGAATTCCAGATCAATCCGAGCCTATACCGGTGGGTTGATGTATTTCTAGCCGTCACATATTCATTGTGACAGCTACGAATACATGAGTTGCTCATGTAACGCAACCGGGACAAAGATATCGCGATCTAAAGTTTTAAAAGCATGCGAACCTCCAGTTCATACTATTTTTGTAATGTAAAGTCTAAAATATTGGTGAAAATTGTATTCAGATTAAAAATAAACAGATTTTCTTAACCGTTTGATCACGATAAACGTCCCGAAAACATATTTCCACGATATCTTCATTCGTTTTAGAGAAATTTGCAAATTTATTTACTATGAATAATCAAAGTGTAGGTTGACCATATCGTCAGTCGGTCGGTCGGAACTGGAGGAGCGGCAAGCGAATTCTGTAATCGGTTGTGACGACGCGACGAGCTGAGAGGCCGCCATCGATATAGCGTGCAGTGATTATTGAAATCGCTTGCCGCGCCGGTTGTTTCTAAAAAATGTAAGTTTAAGTTTTTAGATATTATGAAAGGCTAATATTGTTGACATATTGTTGAGGTTTGATTGTCCTACGTACTCGAATCGTAAAAAAATACTTATAGTTCATTAATCAGATTGTTACTGACTAGGTAGGCACATATCTAAGTACATTATGCAAAAGTTAAATACCTATTTTAGTTTTTGGTGGGTATTTTGCTTAGGTATTTTGTTATTTTATTAAGATGTGCCAGTAGTAAATTTACAAATATGATAAATGCGAAAGTCCGTTTGTTTGTTACGCCTTCATGTCTTAACTACTAAACCAATCATGAAATTTTACATACACGTTGTCAGGGGTACAGAAAAAGTTATAGGATACCTTTCATCCCGAAAAAATAATTGTTCCCGAGGGATAGCAAAAAAACTTTCCACGCAGACAAGGTCGCGGGCGGTCGCTAGTCATAATCATAATCCTTTATATCCCAGAATATGATAGTATACATTAATGACATATAAGAAAAGATCTGCTACTCTGCCTCCGTAAGGTGTGGAAATCTGTTAGTACGTACCTAATTATAGAATTTAAGAAAGACCTAATTAGAAAAATTAACGTCATCAAAATCAATTTACTTATTTACTCAAACAAAAAAGTACGTGTACGTAAGTGAAATCACGTTAATACTGTAGGTATGATATTATTTTGTGCTTGTCCATATAAATGTATTATGTCATACATTACACACCCATTAATAATTATTCTAACTATACGCAATGTTTTAATTACCTACCTACGAATCCTACGATACTGAGTTGAGTGCACTAACCACCTGCGCCATCGATCTACAATACAACTACGGGTTGTAGTTGTATTGTAGGTCGATGTCGCAGATGAAAAATTGGATTGAAAATGTCAATATCACCACTATGTAAGCCACACAGAAAGACGCAAGTAGGACAGTCATCGATACCATTATTAAGTAGTGTTCACAACACTATTTCACTCACACATTTGCACTTCGTTTTTCGGATCACTTGTTCATTGACATTGTTGTTCTTTGACATTCTATTTCTATGATTCCAGCAGACTAATCGACATAGAGTACATTTTAACCATAGAAAGTAAAAATAAAGTTCCATGGTTAAAATGTATTCTGTGGTGATCGAAAACTTAGCGATTGGTCTACTGGAATGCACTCATAGTTATACAATTAAATAAAAAAAACCTGCCAGTTTTAGGAAGGAGTTTTTGGCGCCATTTTGTCGAGTTCGGTTTGGTGTCTATTTTAATTATTTTCAAATTGATTCATAGTGGATATTGTGTCTTAAAATTAGTGCAGTTATATGGTACAAGTTTCTACGCAACTGAACAATATGTGGGATAATTGAAATAGGCGCGATCTTGGTTGTGTGAAGCTGAGACTTTTATTGAAGTGGTGGCTTCCTCGGCAGAACTAACCGAGTAAACTGTCTTGATATACTTGGTGCCAAATGCTCAAAGCAGCATTGGAATGCGATGCACCCGCATTCTAATGAAAAATTAAACAATATCTACCACTGCACTATTTAACACTTGACACTGGCAAAAATTACTTTCCATATGATATAATTATGTCAATTTGTTCGTTGCAATTTCCCTACGCCGGAATCTATTTAGATTTCGAACGCATGCTACCGGCATCCATCGCCAGTTAAGAATCCGGCCAAAATACATATCAAAACGTAAAACCAAACCAATACTCGGGTTGATCCGTCAACCCCGACTGTAATACGTATCCACACACAGTAATTACAACAATTTTCACCATCAAACACTAAAACAAAGGGTCACACGCCCTGCGCACACGGCCATTATCAAAAAACGTGCACCAACTGTATTTGACAGATTGAGGTAATTCCAGACAACCTCGCACAGACTGTATTGCGAGAGGCCAACTTTGCGAGGCCGCGCCGCTTGAGGGCGCGCTGAACGCTATTTAATCTTAAACACATACCTCCAACTTCATATTGCCTTTAATATTTGATCTTGTTTCCATCTTTTCAGTTGACTTGTTATTTGATGCAGGTGGGTTTTTTAGTTTTTCAACTTAATTTTTAATTTAAATAAAGTGTTTTTTTTATGAAACATGGTATTTTCTTCTGCCAGGCATTTAGGCTCTAAGCGGTCATTAATACGCTGTGCTATGATATACCACTTCTACCTATCTCCCATAAGTACCTCTGTATATATCGAGATTGCATTCAACCACGAGACATCAAAGACACGACAATCTGGCAGCCACTCACGTGTGAATGCCCGGTCGTTACCCTGCAGCCAGGATCCCGATCCTTCCTGCAATCAGAGCAGGTGAAGGCTATGAGTGCCTTCAGACTCTAAATATTTCCTGTGGGTAGACAATTTGAGCCTGCAAAGATATGGTCGGTTTCACAGTTACGAGCTTGATAGTAGGTTATAATCGAAAAACAACTTTTAGAAATGTTATCAGTAAATTCGGTCGGATATTCGGATGCTTGTATACCTAAAATTCAAATGTTGGGTATTATGGAAAGCACTTTTTATAGGAAAATCCAAGGAATCCGGGATTAGCCAATTTTAGTGTATACTCAGTGAGATGTTACAAATAAATATACCCGATTTGACACAAATTCCAGTTGACCTGTTACAAACATAATTGGTTGCTTTACCCTACTTATATTGTCAGTGATTTTTAAAGAAGCAAGCATCCGATTAACCGATCTCTAGTTATCAGCAAGGTTACAATAAATAAGTTCATAAACTTTGGGAAACATCAAATATTCACGTCGTGAAAGATTTGTATACCGAAAACAACAAAATTACTGAGAAAATTTAAAAAGCATATTTTATATAAAACAAGTAATTTTACTGTACTCCTAAACCTAGTACACAAAGCCAAGTAATCAGCAGTTAAACTCCCGTAAGCGCTGCTGTAAACCAGGCTCGCAACTATGACATATTATGTTGTAAGAAAAGCCGGCATTTTCCGCAGCCAGCCGCAGACCGGATGTTGCTGAGCTTCCTCTCTAAGACAAGGATGTTTCGAGGACTTTGTGATTGTCAATTTAAAGGTAGGTATTTTCTTCAAGTTCCTTTTTTTCTACCAAAATATAATTTATACCATTATAGAAAGTTTTGAAAGAAAGTAAGTACCCTTAAGGCAAGGCCAGTTCACGAATCTACTCTTTCACTATCTCTTTGGAATATGGTTGATTATTGCATAGCTTTAATTGTCACTTTGCCAGAAGTTTGTCGAAATTTGTCGAAATTTAATACATTTTTATTGATTTCTGGAATACTGAATCATTTATTAAAAATCTACTCGGTTAAAGTGTTAGATCGATTAAAAAGCTTTCCTTTTTGCATAAAAATATATCACTGTCGTTGAAAATTACGAGAACTGACGATTGGAAGTTTATTTTTCTAAGCTATTATGGTGTTATTTAGGATTTTTGTATATACCAAGCCATTTTTCAATATTCTGTTCGGTTAACTTGTTTCTCTACAGTATTTTTTGTGAAGTAGAATTTTACATAAATTCTTCACATTGGAAGCTTAAAAATCAATTTTTTCATCAGATCGTGAACTGGCCTCGCCTTAAAAAATAGCGAAGCGAGTTTTTAAAATACATACTTAAAAGGGCATTTATATAGGTATTCCTAAGTCGCAGAGGCTGAATTTAAGATATGAATCAAAATTGCTAAAATAAGTTAAAAAATCGAATCTTTTTACAAACACCGTAATTTAAAGCCACAATGCCTGAAGATATAAAATTTAACATAACAAATATAATACTAAATAATATACTAGAAAAAATACGACTCGCACCAGATCATGTTCTCGGACGGGAATCGAATAACAAATATAGTTTTGACTGCAGAAACCAAGAACAGAATTTATTACAATTCATTTAAAATAAAAGAAAAGTATTTTCCTAATGAATAAATTTACACATACAATAAATTGCGAGATTGTACTAGTAAAAGGACAAATGAAGTAGTCTTGGAACAAGTGACCGTTTAAACGTTTACTTCGCTCCGGCAAACGCCTGCGAATAATGTAAGAGCGGGAAATAAGCCATTTCATCCCTTTCCGTTCCATTCGCAGCATTATTTCATTACTTACTAAGGTCGAGGGCTGGCCCTGAAATAGTGAGGCAAAAAAATTTTACGGAAAATTACCAGTTGAGCTTTTAAATAGAAGATCTTTAATTTTATGTAAATGAATGCAATTTAATTTTCAACTAGTATTTTTAACTTTAATTGTAGTATTTTTAGCTTTAAAGCTAAAAGTTCAAAAGAACGAATATTTTTTTACATTTTCACAGTTACATTAAAAATATCATTTTATTCTTGTCCGCTTAACTCCTACTGTATACGAAAACACTTCTACGCATTAAAATAAAATACAATACAAATACAAATACAACAACTACATATTTTTATTCGATTTGATACCGTCAAAAAAATATAACTTTGAGTAATACAAATTGTGTAGATGTTTTATTGCAAAAAATAAACTTATGGTGCCTAAATGCTATGAAAAAAATATCCTGATATCCGTAATGATTATATGACAACCCTACAGTGAAAAAACTAAGTTTGGACCCAATTTGCGAGAAGTGGGACACTATTTGCATCTTTGCAGAAAACTTGAGGACAGTTTATAGTTCATAAGTCAGAAAAGTTATTTTAGAAATTTTAGGTCAGAAATGTTTTGAAAAAAAAAACCGATTTCAATAATTATTATATGACAACCCTACAGTAAATAAACTAAGTTTGGACCCAATTTGTGAGAAGTGGGACACTATTTGCATCTTTAAAGAAAACTTGAGGATAGTTTATAGTTCATAAGTGAGGAAAGTTATTTTAGGACTTTTAAGTCAGAAATGTTTTGAAAAAAAAAATTAATTTTGGTAATTATTATATGACAACCCTACAGTAAATAAACTAAGTTTAGACCCAATTTGCGAGAAGTGGGACACTACCTGCATCTTTACAGAAAACTTGGGGGCAGTTTATAATTCCAAAAAAGTGTGAGGAAAGTTATTTTAGGAGTAATTATAGAGTAGTTTTCTTACGACAGATTGAAAGTTTTAACTAAGTAAAAAAGCTTTGATAGCGCAAGGATTTAGCGCCTGGCCCAGCGATTGCGGAGGTTAAGCAACTTTCGGAAGGGTCGAGTCCCGGGATGGGTGACCAAAAATTTACTATCTTGAGCGCCTCATTGTTTTGGAAGACACGTTAAGCCGTTGGTCCCGGGTGCATTTTCCATCGTCAACACCCACCATCCGCATTGGACCCGCGTGGTAGGTTATGGCCTATCCTCCTTATTCATCCATAAGGAAGGCCTGTGCCCCAACAGTGGGGACATTAAAAATGGCTGAGGGTCAAAAAAGCTTCAATTGTTTTTCTTTACCTACACTATTTTCTATTCTTTATAAAGATCTTACATTCGCGGCATAATACAGTCATATTAACATCAATCTTGATCCAATGACATCCAAGAAAGTTTGAGAATATGAAAATTAAAAAAGTAAAACGCTTTTTGAACTTCACTCGTACGTTTGTTTGATGAATAGAGGCAAGTTAATAAATTGTATGACCTTTGCGTGTCATCTTATTGTGAACTTTACACAGCGCAAATACAGTAACTCAGCATTACATTTCAGTTACTACTTTTACAGTCATACTTTTTCTATATTATTTTTTGTTAATTTCGTGGGGGCTGCTGCGCATCGCTTGTGAGATCGTTTCAGCGATAATCTACATCTGTAGATAGTATTTAATTCACAGTCCAGTCGGAGGTAATTTTCTAGGCTAATTGCTTAGCGTCGCAGAGGACGAAACTTCAATTTGAGCTAAATTAGTCCAAGCTTTATTCGATGTGTTGCTTCTGCAATACAATTTCCTTTGGTTTAATTTTTATATAAAATCTCCTTTGATTATTTTTATAAATAAGCAAAGAAAATCTCTTAAATTAAAGGCAACATAAAATAAAAAAATGATCAAATTCCAAGCAGAATGATACAGTTAAAGAGTGGGGAAAAGAAGATGGCTAAAAGTAAGTTAAACAAATTATACTAATAATAAATACAAACCAAAATACTACCAATGACACAACAAAAACAGAAAACCGAAGCGAAGACCGATGACAGATAGGAAAATGCAAAGATCAAAGACAAACCATAGTCAAAAAATATTTATACTCCCGGCCTGATGGCCAGTTCGTTACAGATACCTTATAGTCAGGAGATCACATTGATCCAGCAACTCATTCTTAATGTATCAACCATTGATGAAAACTTCTATAAGGAAAGGAAGAATAAAATATGCACAAAAGTAATTTACATATTATCATAAGATTAATACGATACCATACACGCACACACGCACACACCAATCTATAGGTACAACATTACCTCTAACACTAACCGACAAACTAAATTGTGGTACGGTAATTAATTAATTTAAAAAAATATTTGACAACATCACATACATTGCGCCGATCCCAAAGTAAGTAGCTAAAGCACTTGTGTTATGGAAATCAGAGACAACGGTGGTATCACAAACACCCAGACCTGAGCCAATATAGAAAAGTTCATTTTCTAAATTGAGCCAACCGGGGATCGAACCCGGGACCTCAGAGATGGCGACACCTTGAAAACCGATGTGCAAAGCCACTCGACTACGGAGGTCGTAATAATTTAAAGGAAGTTCAATTGTTTTCCTATACAATCCAATACCAAACTATGGTGTTAAACAAGTCAAAATTATAACTTTAGCACAGTTCACTGGCTCGCTACATGTATTCATTTTGTCTACAGTTAGTACTAACTGAAGGTAGGTGCAAAAGTGGTTGTTGGTTAAAAATACTTTTGAAATTATTGTACCTTAAAAAAATTTATAATCTCACTCTGCTAATTATTAAATTGCAGGTTATAATGTTAGTGTCATTTTTGAAAAAAGTAGTAGAAAAATAATAAACCCACCTAGGTTTATAATATTTCTAAACAATTATTCAGTTAATATCAGAGACTCATTGAAAAAATAAATAAATGTTTTCATACAAACGAAAAGATCAAACAGAAAGGGTAGTAAGCAAGAATCTAATTCAAAAAAAACGCTAATTGGTTTCACGAAATTCTTGAGACAATAAGATTAACGGCTTGGTACCGCATTCCGTTTTTTTAATTTATTCTACCTTCATTATCTTACTAATATTATAAATGCGAAAGTCCGTTTGTTTGTTACACCTTCACGCCTTAACTACTAAACCGATTATCATGAAATTTTGCATACACATTACCAGGGGAACAGAGAAGGACATAGGGTACCTTACATCCCGAAAAAATAATTATTCCCGAGGGATAGCAAAAATACTTTCCACGCAGACGAAGCAGCGGGTGGTCGCTAGTTAAAAAACTAGCGATAATGTAAACATATATCATTGGTAAGAAAACTATTTGAGGTGACAGGAAAACGAAACCTTTTCTGAACCCAGATGGCGATAGAGAGCAACATTAACATTGAATAAAAAAAAAAATCTTTTTATTTTTTGCAAATAGACATATTTTTATTAATAAGTGCATACGGTGTTTAATGCTATAACTACCGTGATAAATAGCCTTCTCTCAATTTCCAAGTATTCGTCTTCACAATCTGTACCCTTAGCACGAACATCTATCGAGAAAAAAAACGCGTAAAATTACTCGATAGAGTAATTCTCTATGGGAAATTTAATTTCGTTTTTGGCGATAAATGGCGCTGTACAATTTCCCATACAAAATTACTCAACCGAATATTTTACGCGCGTTATTTTTTTCGATATCTGTCCGTGCTAAGGGTGTAGGTATATTTACCTCCTTGCGTCCGCCATTTTAATTTCGGACAGGTACCTTTTGTCCCGCGGGAAAGCCTCATGATGTAACAAGTGGGCCCCGAGGAATAAAGGACGCGTCCTTGGCAAGCAAGATTTATGTTCTCTGCACTTTACAGGAAATAACGTGGGTATATTTCAAGAATTGAGGCTTGAAAACTAAAGTAAAATGAGATAAGGGTCTGAAAAGGAAAAACACTATGGAAAATCCCTAAAAATGTAAAAAAACTAAATACTCAGATAAAATAAATAAATAAATGAAATAAAATAATACATTTAAGAAAAATGGAAAACAAAAAATAATTCGGAGCTCGAATCAAATACAAATTTAGTTTCTTAAATGAAAAATAATTTTAGAAGACTGTTTTTACAAAATGTCTTCAATTAAACATGAAAACCAGACCCTAAATATGTTCGCACGCTAGAACGCACCTATTATAAGTCTTCCATTACAAAAATACATTTTAGAATGGTTAAAATCATAGCGTTTGTAAGAATTTTATAGAAAACAATATTCGTAGCATCACGTAAAACCAATTTCCTGCTAGGAGCTCCAATAATCTCTCACTGAAAATATATATTTGCCGTTTTGTATTCAGTATCGGCAGATTTTTATAGAGCGCTGCGAATCGCGGGATGGACGCGGAATGCAATTTCCTTCGCCCTTTCACATGTACGCCTGGTGGGTTCTTATTGACAGCAACGACAATATTTATATTTAACTATTAACTCAAATTTTTAAACCAAAACGTCATAAACCTACCTTCCTAGTCACAAAGTTTGCTGCTAAAAAACCTGAAAACAAAAACAAAAACAACTTCAAAATTAAATACCTCTAAAAGGCAAGAAATAATTTTCAAATCTTGTGATAGTTACGCATATCAACTTAATAAAACACGTGTATTGGAGTCGGGTGGGGCTTTTAGAATTAAAAAAAGAAGATGTCCTCCCGCCCCACCCGACTTGGCCCGGCCACGCTTCTATCAACAAAATAAATAGCTAACTTTATTAATATAACGCGGGCCCAATGTGGATTGGAGGGTATTAATGACTGCAGATGCAGCCGGGACCAACGAATTCAGCTAGAACAAAAAGCTAATGTTTACATAAATGATTTTACTTATTATTGTTCTAATTATTTATGACTCCCATGACATTCGGACCCATATCTCCGAAGATTATCGTCGGATCTCAATGAAACGTATTGAAAGTACTTATACCCAATCGAACAAAACAACAATTATTAAAATCGGCACACCAACGTCAGAGTAATCGGTGTACATACAAAAACCAAAAAAAATACGGGTCGAATTGAGTACCTCCCTCCTTTTGAAGTCGGTAAAAATAGGTAGGATTACTTGCTACAAGGTTAAATTGACGTACGTGTGGCGTGTGGTCCAGTAGAGTAGATAAGCACCAATCTTTTACCAAGTAACCGATAAAGAGTATCTTAAGAGGCGACTAATGACTTAAGATTACCTAACATCTCTATGGACTGGAAAATGGGAAGCAGTTCAAAATTCATAATTCAAAATCATTTATTTAGTCTAGGCTGTTACAAGTACAAGCAATTGTAAAAGTCAAAAAAGCTACGCCATCGGTTCGCAAACCTTCCTAGTAGCGAGAAGAACCGACAAAAAACTCGTCAATTGTATATTTCATACAGGGTCGTCAAGAATTGGAAAATGACCTCAGCATTTAAAGTGAGGTAATTTTCAATCGCAATAGAATAATTTAAAAAAGTTTACATACAATAAAAGGTATTGCAATTAATTAACCCCTAGATCCACTTCCATCCGATCCACAAATCCATTGTAAAGATCCATTGATGGATTTTTATGCACTCTATCTACATATCACATAGGTAATTGTGTCCTCATCATAATCCAACCCGTCTATCGAAACTGGAGATTATTGTAATATGCAACAGCGTGAGACGCCGTCATGTAGCCTGACTATATTGGATGTCATAGTAATAATCACGTACCTTATTAGGTACGTTTTATTTAAACTTGACTACTTTACAATATTTCTAGTATTTGACTTTGTATCTGGTGATGTGCAATTTCACAATTTAATGTATAGATTGGTATCAATCTAACAGTTGCGTTTGACTGCTGACGAAAAAAGCTTAAACCCAGCGCACACAATCCTGCCAAGCTTACCACCCGTAAAAGCCCTAATCCGGTTACAGTTACCATGGAATAAGGCAGTGAGCTCCAAATCTAAAGCAAAAAAGCGCCACTTAATTTGTTAAGACCCGTAATGAGGGCGAAGTCGAGAGATCGCTTACCGCTTTTATCCGGCTGTAACTGGATCGGAGCCGGCTTGATCCGGCCTGAGCCTGTTTCGGCTATTCAAATTAAAATATGGTTGTGACTTTTGTTGAATTAACTTTGATATCTTTAACGTTAAAGTTTGAAATGGAGAAGGCTAATAATTGTATAACAGTGTGGTGATTTAGGATGGTTATTCATGTAGATGCTGTTTTTGTAATTTTTATATGTCCGTTTTAAATATTTAATTCCGGTTAACGTCCTATTCTTGGGAGAGTAAAATTTTTGTGTGATAAGCTCTGGAATTATAATTATTAACATTAATTATCTTTAGTGAAAGATAGCCAAAAACAAAGAGCTCTTAATTTTGGTGCTTGCTTGTGGAAAAAAAAATGCTTACTCATCTTATTGAGAACACACTGAATAACTTTCACCGCAGCAGTACTTACGTCCCTTCTAAGATTTGCATATCGAATATAAGCAGGATTAGTCGTAAGTCGTAATGTAAAGCATAAGTGACACAAACAAAACAAACACAAATCACAAAAGAAACCTTCATCCTGAAAAACAAATATGTACAATACATAAGAGTATCATCAGATCACCTGACGCATCAAATATTGGTTCACTCTGTTCAGTCCCCGATTCTTGAACGAAAATATAACAATTCGCTTTTATTCCTTCGGGAATGCTTTCTGAATTGGGATCTGTTTGACAAAGCGTTGTAAGTATACCAAATCGATCGAAGGAGTATAAATTGAGAGTGTATGTATAAAAAAAATCATAATATAAATTCTGAGGAAATGTGGAGACAACGTGCACACATATTATTTGAAGCACAGATAGCGACACAAACATATTTTTGAAAGATTCAAATATACGTCATAATTATGTTATTGATTTAAATTCTACTACAAATATTGTACACAAATTACCGCTAGAGAGTGGAACTCCTTGCTTGAGTCTGTGTTTCCTGATAGGTACAATCTGGGAACCTTCAAGCACGGTAATAATTTAATAAATATTTGACAACATCACATACATTGCTCCGATTCCAAAGTAAGTAGCTAAAGCACTTGTGTTATGGAAATCAGTGACAGTGGTATCACAAACACCTTGACCTGAGCCAATATAGAAAAGTTTGTTTTCTAAATTGACCCAAACGGGGATCGATCCCGGGACCTCAGAGATGGCGACACCTTGAAAACCGGTGTACAAAGCCACTCGACCACGGAGGTCGTCAATATATTACCTTTCTTCAAGTCGCGAGTGAATAGATCACTTCAACGCAAGCGCGTTTCATCGCAGATCGCATCATTTCTTACCACCAGGCGATAGTGGTCAAACGCTGGCCTATCTATCATAAAAAAATAGACAGGTAATCTATGTTTAAGTATTCTCGCGCCCACATCGTCTATCAAAATAAATTATGATCAATTGTGTTCATGAAACTAACATCACCGGAGAATAAACTTACAAAAATTTTGCTACTAAAACTGAATAAACGTAATTTCACTTGGGATCTATAAATAACTTACTAAGTTGACATGAATGGCAAAACTTTCAACAAGTAATAATTCGCAAAGCTACCTACATATTTTTATACATTTTAACAAGCATACATGTGCATATGTTACATCAAGCAATCGGAAATTTCCAGATTTCTAAATAAGGGGGAAAACAAATTAAATGTTTTTTTGCTATAATTCAATAAATTATTGATAACTAGCAGCAACTTCTATATCCTAGGGAACAGTGCTAATTTTCTGAATTAAAAGTGCCCTATGTCCTTCTCTGTACCTCTGAAAATGTGTAGGCAAAATTTCATGATGAACGGTTAAGTAATAATTAAGACGTGAAGGCGTAACAAACAAACAAACTCACTGACTTTTGCATTTATAATATTTGAAACGATTCTTGTTTATTCGTGTTTATAATAATGAATAATAAATATTTGACAACATCATATACCTACATTGTTCTGATTCCAAAGTAAGTAGCTAAAGCACTTTTTTCTCTTTATTGTTAAAAGAGCTTTTGTATAAAATTACATGTCAGCCCCATCGTAACTATAAGTAACTATAAGACAATGGTGGTAACACAAACACCCAGACCTGAACCAATATAGAGAAGTTCGTTTTCTAAATTGACCCAGCCGGGGATTGGACCTCAGAGATGGAAACACCCTGAAAACCGGCGTGCGAACCACTCTACCATGGAGGTCGTAAAAAATACGAACTATTAGTTGGGTAGTAACTAAACGCAAAACTCCATCCGAAAGTAATGTAATAAATAAACCTCTTATCCATACAAGTACCTTGGACGTGGTATTTTAGAATAAATTTATTTGATTTTACGAAGAAATATTTTTTCTCTTGAAGCTTTTTATGGCCAACCTTTGGTTATCAAGTTAGATCTTCAATAGGCAATAATAAACTCAAAATTCAGAGTGGGCTAGGAGCCTGCGTCGATAGTTTGCGGCGGGCGGCGAAAGTACTACCGATATATTACCACTTAACTATAGTATTGAGAGCTTACGTGACCAAGTAGTGGATAAAAGGTGCTGTGGAGTCGACTTTGATAAAAAAATATTTGGCAGGATTTTTTTTGAATTTAGAACGAGGGGTATGCCAGTTACGTCTGGCTGTATACTCTTTTCTCAACAATTTGATGACCATCAACCATTTTGATGTCCCCACTGCTTGTAACCAGTGTTTACGACGATGTTTTTGCCAGTATCAAATTATTGAGTAAAGAGTGTCTAAAAATCTTTTGACATGCCCCTCGTTAAACTTGCGGTAGTTTAAGCGAATCGCGTGTCTTGATGTGTCAGAATAATCAATCAACCTGAACCGTTAAAAATTAAAGTGGACTACTTATTTTAATCTTGATGTAGGTAAGTACGAATACATTATACTTAGCCAGATCGTCTGAAAATGTGTTTAAAGTCGCTCAGCGATAAATCGCGCGCAAAATGACACTGACATGAGTGACAAAGGGTTTAACTTAGCCAACGACCAAAATGCGCCGCGATTAACGCTGCGATTATAGCCGCGATTAACGCCGCAATAATCGCAGCAACAAAAAGTCGCTCGTGGGCGGGAAACCTTAATATGTCAGTTTTCATCCTCTCAAATACGCCATAAACTCTTTTTCGTATGAACTTGACTCTAAGGATCTCTCTGTTAGCCTCATTTCTGGCCACTATACGTTGGAGTGGGAATTAATAATGAGTTAGCGTGTCTAGACGTAGTAGGCCCCTAGCTTATACGCTACAGGTGTGCATAAATTAATTTAGTACTGCATCACACCACTCATCCAAAAATAGACCTAATTGCAACCAGTTACGGCACACTTTGTAATTGCCAACATGCATTTTTACAGCAAAGGCTTGTGAGGGAGTTCACATAAATACTGAAAGGAAGTTTCATTTAAAAGGCTTACTGCAAGTTATTTTTAAACTATAGAATTTTCTAATGCCATTTGGTCGCTTTAACATTTTGCGATTAGAAATTTGCATTCAAAATTACTTAACTATATACAGATATTATTTATTACCTAGTTATTATAAAATAACAGCGCTATTCTACTCTACCGAATGACTTGCGGATAAGTGTTTTTTGTATTGCAGCCACATACAAAGGTTTAAGGTTAAAGGTTTAATAAGGCTACAAACAAAAAAGTTTATAATCACGTAAAAATCCGCAAGCCATTCGGCTTCAATTATAAAGTTATAAATTAAATGTATATTGCTACAAGTAGAGAAATACACATTTATGTTTGTAATTTCTTTAGAGGTTTCCCATCTGAAAGGGGGTTAAAATTCAAGTACCCTCACAAACGTAAGTCGTTATTTGGGGTAAATTGCGTAAACGCGAGATCAAAGTGGCGAGGAAATATGAAGCGAGTTTTACTCAGGTTTTACTATTAATAATAACGAAATTTGAAATTAGGCAACGATCAAGATTTGGGCAAATAAATGGAATCAAACAACTTGTTATTTTTAGGATTTTTAATAGAAAAACAAAACCATTTTTTTATTGATAAAAGTAAGTAAAGTTCAATTTAAACAACAATTTCACCTGTTCCAGTATTGTTACATAATTTGGTACCGCCGTTATGGCCCATCCTCTTTATTCACCCTTAAGGAAGGCCTGTGCCCCAGCAGTGGGGACATTAAAAATGGCCGATGGTCTAGGACTATACCTAAGCTTCAGACTTTATAACAGCTAAAATGCTGTTGCAATGTATTTGTTAATGATATATTGAAGCTCGTTAATATCTTTATTTATTTCTGTTAAAGCTGATAAGTTTTGCGCATGTTCTTCTTGTCAGTGAAAAAGTCTGGAACGGATGATAGGATAATATAGACGATTCAAAACTGCTTAATTATTAAGTTTATTTGAATAAAGATATTTTGACTTTGAGTTTTCAAAAAGATCTTTTAAGTATAGGCATTTTTTATTTTCACGTGTTTTATTTTTTATGCTTTTTTTTGTATATATTAATAAAATATCCCGATGGATTAATGGATTGCGAAGAGTTTTTGACATTTGGTGAATATTTTATTGTTTTTGGGAAAAACATAAAGACTTAGACCCAGTTTCCGTCACACAGTTGTCAATTTATTTAGTTTCACTTTAATCAAATGATACCCAACAGAAGTTTAAGTTAAAGTTATAGAAAAAACTTTAACTTAGTTAACTGTTACGTTTCCAGCCAGTATCGTGCTTAAGGCTTTAATTTGCAAACCTACTTTATTTGTGCGACTAACTAAATGTCGAAACTTTACCTTCACTGGGAAAAGTTTGTTTTGCTATTTTCTTCTCCGATTTGCTATTGTGGTCTATCTAATAACATTTAATTAGGTTGCATACTTACATACAAACCCCCTTACTAATAAAGATTGTATAGCAGATATACAAGGTGTTACAAAAGTACCCCTAATGCCGAATATGGTAGATAGGGACCATCAAACTGAACAACTTTTACTATGGGACCAACTGTGATTTCAGAGTTGGTCCCATAGTAAAAGTTGTTCAGTTTGATGGTCCCTATCTACCATATTCGGCATTAGGGGTACTTTTGTAACACCTTGTATAGTTACACAATGGTTACTCTCAATCAAACTATTTGACTTTGACTTTAAAAAGAAAGGGAAAAAACACTGTGTAACTATACATCTATTGTACAATCTTTATTAGTAAGGGGGATTGCAAATACAACAATATTTTCCGCTAATGTTAGAAAAGTTTATGTACAAATATAAAAATAAGAAAATAAAATATGAATCATCACATCATTTTCGAATCACACCACGATGCAAATTTTTTTCATATTAAAACCATATTTTTACAATATGGTTGCCAGCCTCGCAAAAAAGATGGCCATCGTCTGTTGCCTAATTTAAAAACAAACAACCAACACACATAAAACCTTTGTCGATATAAATTTCTACCTAAACTTGGCTCAGTCATGGATGGATTTATTAAGGCCAGTATATTCTAAAACTCTGTCTCTGTCTTTTTCTTTATAATAATAAATAATAAATAATAAATGCTTGGACAATTTCACACAGCGCCATCTAGCCCCAAACTAAGCAAAGCTTGTAATATGGGTGCTAGACAACTGATATACTACTTATATACTTTTTAAATATATACTTATTATACATAGTAACACCCAGACCCGTCACAGAAATTAAAATTCATCATTTCAATTTCTGCCCGGCCGGGAATCGAACCCGGGACCTCTTGCGTGATAGACCGGCATGTTGACCACTGCACCACTCAGGTCGTCATGAATGAGTGAAGAGTAATGAAAATAACCCCACTTTTCCATTTTTTTCAATGTTTTTGTTGTTATTTTGAGCATAAAGTCACTTTTCAAAAAAGTAACCGTTGAATATTATTCCATAAGTGATAACCTGTTTTTCTAGATATTATTCGTGAGTTATAGGTTAATAAACTTTAAGTATTATACAAAAAATATAAAAATAATTAAATTTTTCTTTGTCTTTGTTATTTTTATAGTCGAGTGAAGATACGAATATCGTGTTTTTTAACCGTAAAATAATTAAGATTCTATATGAAACTACAACATATATTCTTATCTGCTCACAATAAAGAATATTTGATTGTTTACCTTTGAATCAAAAATTGGTTAATTTCGAATATACTGGCCTTAATTTCTGTAGGCCTACTTATCTGTTCCTAAGGATAAGTTACTGTAGTGGGCCGAAGTAAATAGGCGGCATATAACTAAGGCGGCATATAACTAAGGCGGCATATAACTAAGGCGGCATATAACTCATTATACGGAATCATCACATCATTTTCAAATCACAACTTTTTTTCGTATTAAAACCTCATTTCTCGTATCTCAGCCGCGCAATAAAGATGGCCATCGCCTGTTCCCTAATTTAAAAACAAACAACACCCATAAAACCATTGTCGACATAACTTTCTACTTAAACTTGGCTGAGCCATAGATGGAACTTAATTTCATTTCAGGCGAGCAATAAATAAACGAGACATCGGAATGTAAAGAAGGCTTTTTGTCCTAACGCATAAGCTTAGTGTAATTAAAATGTTGGTTACTTATCTTAGGTTTTTTAGGCATAAAGATTCTAGGTATTTCTTTATTTCATGTTAAAACAATTGTGTCATCGAGAAATCAGAACTCAAATAAATTTTGTTAAATTAATTCCAATTAACTTTCGAATCGTCATAGTTTTTCAGGACGTCTTTTGACTAGAAAAATTGGCACCAGAAATTTAATCAGCTTTGACAGAGGTAACAATATTTACAAAGAGAGAAAGCTTTAATACCTAATCTTATAGTAGTTAAACTTAAAACTAAGTGCAATTTAGAAATACTTAATTCTAAGTTAACGAGAAGTGATAACGATTAATTATAACCACAGAATACATCATAGTCATAACAATAAATTAAATAATTGAATGATTTCTAACTTGAAGTTTAATCAATTATTTCTAATTGCAATTAATCCGTCAAAACATTAAGTTTCGGTTAACAGCTTAAATTTTTTTAGGCTTCACAAATTGCGCATAAGCCTGCCTTCTTAGTTTTCGAGCAGCATTCAAGGCAGCTCTTTTGAACCAGCTGCGAGCTGTTTTTTCTCTCCAAAGGCTTTAGAGTTAAACGCACTGTGATTGCTTCTTGAAAAACCTACACACTGGTTCGAAGATTTTTAAATTAACTGAATTTACACTTTTCTCCCTCCCTATCAGAAGGACAGTTTAGTAAAATGTCTTTCTGGGGCGAACGACACAAAAGCAAAACGACCTACTAGTCGTAACGTCTGAAATTTAAGTTAGTAGAACGACCGAAATGACAAAACGGCATGTTGGGCAAAAGGACTGGTACACTGACGCCAAAAATAAATTTTAATCTGTCCGCAATTTGTTTTAATTTTCCCAACTTCAGTTTAAGGAAAACTGATGAAAAATATCCATATTTCCATTAAGTCCATGTTATAATTTTGTAATAACTAAAAATAAATTGACTATTAAAACATTACTCGAACATTTTGTGGATGTCAAAAAACAATGCCAAAAGTTTGTTAAATGGTTGTACAAATACCGATGAGAAAATCCTTCAAGAAATTCAGCATTCTACGAGTATTGTATAAAAAGAATCGCGCTAATCGGACGCAATTCGTCGATCAATTTACTTACTGTGGTGTCAGTGCCTGATATTTAACCTTATTCGTGAGTGAAAAGTGTCACGAAGTGGGACGAACATCGTCCGCTTATCGATATTGTTTTTATTTTATTTCATACAGTGAATTAGTTTTATTATTTATTTAATATTAAACAATAAAGTTTCAACAAATGAGGTTACAAATAGTCCCGCAAAACCGACTGGTCGTTTTGACTGTGGGATCTTCAGTCTCTTTTAGCTTATAATAATAAAAAAATACAGGACTTAATTAACACAGATACTTAACACTGTTCAACCAATAAGTGTTTTTCAACAGTTTATTGGTTGAACAGTGTTAAGTATCTGCCTTGATTTTTTGGTTATTATGGTGAAACACTGCCTAAACCTTTTGCGGGAGAAACGGAACGCAGCTGGATTTGTGTTTGCGCCAAGAACCGCATCGCGGCGCTGTACAAAAACTTCGTTGGAACGCTCGAAAAGAAATGGCGGCCGCTCGGTCTTCCTGAACTTATTTTAATTCTTAAAAACTTATATATCGGTGCAAGTGTGCGTTTCCATATATCATTTTATCCCCGGGGTGTTACATGAACTAATTGTAAGATCAGAACCTGGTCTACTATCAATATTGTGCTAGTTTGAAACTTGGCTACACCGGCATCGGCGGTGGTGCGAACACCGAGAGACGAAGCAGCAGGCTGGTAAGTACTTTTGCTTTAATGGCCTTAAAATCAATCGGATCGTACGAAGGCATCATAGTTTGATATCTCTAATATTCATTTTAGTGAAATACAGTCCACAATCACTTTTCTACCAGTGGCAGGCACGTTGCCGCCACAAACTGTGTTACTGTAGAATGACATATGCCTGCTACAGACTGTAGGTATGTGCAGTATTGGTAAGTTGGTTTAGTCCGAGTACTTGTCGGCTTAATCAAGATGTGTGTGCCATCGCTATCGGCAGAGCTATTGGATTGTCGTGGCTTCCCACTTGAATCTGAAACTACTTAGCGATATGATGAGATTGGATAGCGGAGCGGGGTTCAATTGACTGCCAGTTAGTTGACATAACACTATGATAATATACAACAAAAGGTGAAATTAAACGATAATAACCATTATTACAGATTTGTTTATTATTGTAATAGTAAATGAGGTCCCTTTAAATGCTGACCCAATTTTTTGACGACTCTGTATGAAATATACAGGGAGAAAAAAGCAGCCCTTGACGAGTTTCTTGCCGGTTCTTCTCGTTACAAGGTCTCCCGCTTAGGGTTTGCGAACCGATACCGTAGCTTCTTTGACATTCACAAGTGCTTGTAACAGCCTAGACTGAACAAATGAGTTTTGAATTTTGAATTTTTGAATTATTAAATATTTTTCCATAAAGGAAATAACCTTAACTATACCAAAACCGGGTTAGAAGAGTTTGGTGTAAAATTTGGGACCAAAATTCATTTATATTAGCTAAACTTGCTTAGATCTTGTGGCCATCATTTGCAGTGTCGACTCACGTACACGTAGTTAAGCAATCATTAAGAAACAAAATATCTACTTAAGAGAAATATCTAATCTATTCCAAACTACATAAAAGTAACTTGTATTTTGTTGACGACCTCCGTGGCCGAGTGGCTTTGTACACCGGTATTCAAGGTGTCGCTATCTCTGAGGTCCCGGGTTCGATCCCCGGTTGGGTCAATTTAGAAAACTATTCTATATTGGCTCAGGTCTGAGTGTTTGTGATACCACCGTTGTCTCTGATTTTCCATAACACAAGTGCTTAAGCCACTTACTTTGGAATCAGAGCAATCTATGTAATGTTGTGAAATATTTAATATTTTTATTATTTAATATATTTATATTTATTTTATCTGAACAAAATGAACACTTTATTGGTGACAATACAAAAGTGTCCGTTCGTCAATGTTGCTGACTGAAAGCAAACGTAATTTCACTTTTTTTAATAACACTACTTCAGACTGGTATGAAGGTGCTCTTAGCCTAGAGCCATCAAGAGGCGTGCTCACAAGACGGGCGAGCGGTCTGATTGCTCAGAATGCGGCCATCCCTCAGGACTCTTTGCGACGCTATCTGCGAGGGATTCCTACGTAACGTCGAATGACAAAACAACGAATAATAAAATCTAATGGCCTTACCACAAAATATTTTAAAACACTGTTCAACAATTGTTTAACTTAGACACTGTTTAAATGTGATGCTGTCACTTTATTGACAATATTGTTTGAGAGAGACGGCATCACATTTAAACAGTAGGTAGGTATCTTAATTAAACAGTGTTTTAAAATCTTTTGTGGTACGCCCGTTAAAGGCTATTACCGACGCTTCAATAATAATACGAACTTATATTCATTCATTAGCGCTTTTACAAAAATTTTGATTGTTGTAACTTTGTCGTTGGACCAATTTATTTTTTTATTTTTTTGAAACAAAAAATATGTCTGCCTTTTGTTATTAGATTTAAACTTTTTTGTACTTTATAATGAAGCGTCGGTGAATAGTGTTCGAGTTTTTGAACTTTGAACTTTTGGCTATGCGGTCTTTTAGCATTCGACATTACATTGCAAACCCCTTTTTGCGACGATCTGCGATGCACTTTGCGGGATCGCTCAGACATCTTTTTATGACAATAAGATGGAACAAAACTGCCCGGTGAAGTAATAAGAAGTGGTTTTAAAGCCATTTCTCTGAAAGGTAGCGATTCATTCTGAAATAAGTACTAGCTACCTATGCTCGGTTTTGCTCGGCCTGTTAAAATAACATGATTGTATAAGTACAGTCACGTCTACAAATATGTATACAGTTTAGAACTTTGTCACTCTAAGGCTATTACTTTTTTGAATAGGAATCAATGACAAATGACAACTATAACAAAGTTACAATGTTCTAAACTGTATTATGTATATTTATTTTTGGACGTGACTGTACCTACTTACATCTTTCAGTTTTGAGTTGCCAGTAGGTGTTAAGAAAAAGATATTATCAAAAACAACGTACCCACAAGTTCAACTCTTCAATTTGTGGTCCAAATTAATGCCTTGATTTTCCATCAAAACAGCATAAAGTAGCACAATAAATTATTTTTAAATCGATAAAAATAGGATTCAGACATACTTAACAATAAGTACTAACTTGAAGAATATGTTGTGAAAGTAAAACATTATATTATGATGATTTAAGGTTCAAAATCCCGAAGCAGAATATTATGTTTAAACTTTTAAAGGATAACTTAAAATTCGTCTGGATCCGACGCGGAAATTGCAACTAACCGGGAACTCTTTTGTGGGGGACAAAAGGGAGAATTAGCGAAACTTTAGTTCCGGACTAAAGGACAAAGACTGTGTTCAATTTGTATCGGACTAAAATTGTCGCCGATAGTGATGTGACACATGTTACTTTTTCGATAAGAATGTTTCAATAAATCTTTATATTGTTTAAAATGACATAGTTATTAGACAAAAAATAAGTAATATTCTTTCTTAGTTGTTATATTAAAATCAATAAATGCCTACTTACTTAGTTAGTCATAGTTGGATATAAGTAAGGTTACCAGATTCAAAAACACAAAAGCCAGACTCGGCGCTTGATTTGGCCGGATATTTTACCCTAAAAGCCGGATATACCTTTTTTAATAGCTAGTCATAGTTTTTTTATACGCAGACATAATATGTTCTAAAAGCCGGACAATATTACCGCCTTGCGAACAGCGGTCGGACGGACTCGGAGCAGGGCTGTCGTGTCGTGGCATTACTAACTTGCGCTTGACTTACGACTCGCGCGGCAGCCATACAAAAAGCCTAACAAAAACCGGACAGGCCGGACGCAGTCAAATTTGGCCGGACAAGGGGTCAAAAAGTCAAACATGTCCTGTGGCCCTACCATGAGTTAATGCAAACTGTTTACGTTACCGTAAACTATCGGATATACTGCTCACAGTCAATGTGAGTGAAAGAGAGAAGACGATAGTTTACGGTAACGTGAACAGTTTGCATCAACTCATGGTAGGGCCACTGGACACCTGGCAAACATAGATATAAGTAATGTTTAATTATACACTTGTTACCTCGTCAATGATTACATCTTGTTATTATCGCTTTTGCGCAATTACTGACGCCACTACACAACAAGATCTCAATCGAATTTTGATTGGTAAATTAATAATATTGACAATTCATTAAGAGTAAAACGAAAAGTATGTAGGTATTTTTATTATAATAAAATTAAAAATTACTGATAACAAAATAAATAAATACCTACTTGTTAAGTGAAAAAAACAGTTTCTTCATGATTTTCATCTAATTTCTTCTCGGTGTATAACTAATATACACTGGTACAGACCTATCTAATTCATAAGACTTTAAATGATAATGTTAGAAATATTTTAACTCAAAGAGACACATCCCATCATGACACATCACTAATAATCACTATCTCAAAGTTAACGACGGAACAAGTTTTTGAACTTTCAACTACGCTTCATGTTCCTTTCGGTCTTGATCAAAATCAATTGTTAGCAATTGTTCATAGTTTATAAAGTTTTTAAACTAGATATGCCTAATTAAAGAACTTTAATCTTTTCACATCACTATTAAAATAGTTTTTTTAACAGTGTGTAATTTATAGAGAAGACGCATTGTCAGTAATCTAGGTAAACTATAATCATAGGAAAATAAGTAAATATACAACGTGTTACAAAAGTACCCCTAATGCCGAATATGGTAGATAGGGACCATCAAACTGAACAACTTTTACTATGGGACCAACTTTGAAATCGCGAAAAAAAAATAGCTGTTTCATACAAACATTAATTACGAAAATATCAAAATGTATGAAACAGCCGATTTTTTTTTCGCGATTTCGGAGTTGGTCCCATCGTAAAAGTTGTTCGGTTTAATGGTCCCTATCTACCATATATTATTCGGCATTAGCGGTACTTTTGTAACACCTTATCATAAAAGTCCTTGCCGACTTTTCTCACATATTGACATTAAAGCAACTTTTGCAAAATTATTAGTATTATCACACAAAACGGCAACTGCAATTTGCACTGTACCTTCATTACCTGCATTGAAGGCAATACGAAAATATCTGTCTTCAGACCCAATTCAACTCATAGCCACAACTTCATACATTCATAAAATACATTAAACTTTCGGGCCCCTCGATAAAATCCCCTCAGGATTTTCTGGTAGCTGGCATTATAATAAACTATTTTTCCAAAATCGAAATCGTTCGAAAAATGGCCAGCATTATACACTATTTTCCAAATCGAAAACGTTCAAAAAATGTGGAACGCTTCACGATTTTGCGTGTCATCCTTGCGCAGGGGCCATGCTAATCTTCTCTGTATCGTTCCAATTTTAGTATATGTACTGCCGAAGCAAGTACATTTGGTATGGTTGGTTTTGTTGTATATATACAAACTAAAGTATAAAATTCCGCTAGCGCGATGTAGGTTACTATAAAAAATATTTAAATTATTTTCATAATTTACACAAATTACTATTTTCAATTATTGCATTATACATTATATAATATAAAAATATATAAGTTTCTAATAAGTATTACAGAAAAATGAATAATTTTAAAAAAGATTGACTACTAAAACGCGGTAGCGCTTCAAGCGCCATCTAGTACGTCTGCACGTTACGTGAAACAAAAATACCTGTTTTAGATAGCATGCCTGACTCCTCAATTCACTTTAATTATTTTTCCCGTCATTCTACTTCTTTGTCTAGAAATAACTTCTATTCCTATAAAATTAAACAATATGAGGTGAATTTAAAATAAAAACACGATAAATCTTCGCATTATTGGTTACCTACGAAAGTGTAACAGCTCAGCTGGCGCTTTTGCAGTGTAGGTAAGTAGGTAGGTATACATTATTTTTTGTTTCATTGTTATTAGGTCCCACAATTTCCTATTTCATATTCTATAGATAATATAAACTTAGACACGGTAAAGGCACAGCAGCGTAAAGAGGTTAGACTGGTAAAGGTATCTGTCTATTTAGATCTATCTTCATTATTTTGATGTGTAAGTACCTACCTAATAAAACGTTATGAAATGATAACTTTTTATTGATACCTAATTAACTATTTGATAATGAAAAAATATGATTATTTCATTTCTAGTATCAAAAATGTTTCTATTTCTTTAATTTCAAGTAAAAAATAGTATTACCGTAGTGATTACCAAAATAGCGCCACCTATGAACCATGTGTCAAACTTATACACAACCTTGAGGCACTTGAAATGTTGATAAATTATTATGTGACTATAATTTATTTGGTATTATGTGCACCAAAGAGTACTTTTGTAATATAGTGTGAACACTTATTTTAAAATATAAATTTGAAGTAATAGCCCAGAATATTCATACAAATAAATTAACACAAAGTGACTTAACTGCGCCATCTAGCGAATAGTGCCGTGTTGTAGTAGGTGTATGCTTTTGTTAAAGGGAGCTACTACTTACTACACGCTTGCTTATATGGTTCAGTAGATAACCAAGCAGATGTCGCTTTAAATGTAGAGTCAAGTCATTCCCATTTCAGCGATTTTCATTTAAAAATAGTTTTGTGAAAGTTATCTTTATTAATTCTGTTGTGTTGTAATATTTGACATTTATTTTCAAGAGGGACTTAAAAATATATCAATAATAATTAATTTACCCTCTAGAAACGGTTTCCAATTTCAGTTTTTAGTTTACCTCAACTTTCTATTGAACTAATAATAATGACTTGTGCTTTTGAAATTTAGTGTGGGTAACCTAATTGTACAAGAGTTTTTTTAAATGTAAAGACTGTATGTTTAAAAATGTAATGAGTTATTATATTTTTTCCTATGTCGATGACTTTTAGTGCAAAGTAATTATTATGAGAGGTGCGCTAGAATAAAATTAATACGTAAAATATAATTTAATATGTAATATAAAATAAAATTTACTGCTACTGACGTAAGTTAAACTAAACTAGTTCGAACTTCGTTTAACCTAAATAAATAATTTCTTTCTTTCTATTTGTTATTGAAAATTAACAAAAATGATTTTTTTATATACTAACCCTAGAATTGCCAGTGCTGTTCTTGACATTATCACCCGAGGCGATCCATGATAATTACTGTAGATCAGTTTTATATTGTTAGTCGCTATTATAGTATGTAGGTAGTATCATTATCGGTCACGTGTCGACTTAATGTAAGTCAGGGGGTAATAAACTTGGGGGTAAACAATGTTTTGCTTGTCTAAGCTTAGCTATATCAAATTACGATAATCATGTTGTGATAGGTAATGAAATGATAGAAAGAAAATTGTATAATCTATGATCTGTGATATAAGTAACCAATAAATCGGTTATACTGTGCCGCTAGTTTGTACCTGTCTAATTATTATGATAAAGTTAATGAAACGGCTATAAGTAAAATATGAATTGTTATGATTATGAAGCATTACTTTTTAATTATTTTCGGACTTTTTATCTCGTGTAAAAGTTACACTTGACGTTGTGCACTGTTCACGCGAAGAGGGATACATAAAATCTTTTACTAAGCACTGACGACCTTTGACGACTTGAGTAGTGCAGTGGTCAACATGCCGGTCTACCACGCAAGAGGTCCCGGGTTCGATTCCCGGCCGGGCAGAAATTGAAAAGATGAATTTTAATTTCTGTGACGGGTCTGGGTATTACTATGTAGGTATAATAAGTATATATTTAAAAAGTATATAAGTAGTATACCAGTTGTCTAGCACCCATATTACAAGCTTTGCTTAGTTTCGGCTAGATGGCGCTGTGTGAAATTGTCCAAGCATTAATTTATTTATTTATTACTGGGTCTGGGTAAGAACTAAAATAATATTTCCCTATATATAGGCCTATATTCATAACTTTTTACTCAAACAATTTTGACGACCTCCGTGGTCGAGTGGCTTTGTACACCGGTTTTCAAGCTGTCGCCATCTCTGAGGTCCCGGGTTCGATCCCCGTTGGGTCAATTTAGAAAACGAACTTTTCTATATTGGCTCAGATCTGGGTGTTTGTGATACCACCGTTGTCTCTGATTTTACATAACACAAGTGCTTTAGCTACTTACTTTGGAATCGAAGCAATGTATGTGATGTTGTCAAATATTTATTCATTATTTATTAAACATAATATTTTCTAAAATGGCACGAGGGCCGGGTAATTCCCATTTGTGGCCACTATTACTGCCCTACGACGACCATATATGGGGCAATGGGCCATGAAATTTGGCTTCCACTGAGAAAAAAGTGTCAGTCATTTGGCAGATGTTTAAGTGTATGGAGACTAGAGCTTTTTTATACCTATTAAATGTGTTACTTAAGTGCTGTTTGTGGGTTGTAACGTTTGTATCGTGTATTTTTTAAGTTACTCAAATAATATACTATTGATTACCTATTTTTATGTTTTTTTTTATTTGCTTTTGATTTTTAACTTTTTAAAGAATTCATACGTTATTTACTCTAAAAACCGCATCTAAATCGGTCAAAGCGTTCTGGGGATAAATGGGAACATGATAACTGCAGCGCCCCCTAGCGGCTAAGCACCGATATAACGCTTATTTAAGAACCATTGCCGATAGACTTCAAACCCATTACAAAAAACCGCATCTAAATCGGTCAAACCGTTCTGGAGGTAAATGAGAAAATACAAACACACAAACAACCTCTCACCTAAACGCATATAGGTACCTTCTCCGTTCCGTCGCGGGTATATAATGAGGGAATTTATAAGAAAATAAAGACTGCGGCATAAACGGCCGCATCTTTTTGTTACGTTAACTTAGAAGTTTGATTTTTTCTCAGCTTCAAGGGACTGTAGACTTGAGTATATGGTTTGAATTTCATCTTGATACCTCCATGCATTCCCGAGATAAAGAGTCTTGACAGACAGACAGACCACAAAGTGATCCCATAAAGGTTCCGTTTTTTCCTTTTGAGATACGGAACCCTAAAAACGACAAAAATTTGATTTAAAGTATTTCAATAGTCAGCTGAAAAAATACCTCACTCCAAATCAGAAGACTGATTCAAATAGAAAAAAAAACCCAATGCTGAGATGAATTTGCAGGAATATTGTCCGTCGACAAATTTCAGTGCGAAATTGCTCGACCTTGGGGTTTTATTAAAAACTTATTATTATTCTGACAGAATTGAATCTGTCTCATCCCGAGGGAGAGTTGTATTTTGTCGCTGGCTTGTTGGCGCTTATTAGGGTACCGTCGAGTTTTGTAAAAACACCGCATTCAACGCGTCTTTTGTAAAAACGCCACATTTTGTCACTTATATGAAGTACAATGCGATTGATTTGACAATGTACAACTGAAATGACCAATTTCAGAGCACTTGAAGTACAAAAAAAGGTTTTTTTTTTAATAAAATTTTTCTTTGCACTACATTCTCGAGTGAAGTTAGAGCGGATCACTGTCTATTGTAAATCGCATTGTATCTATTACTACTTATCTACTTGAAAAGTTTTATTATATCTTGATTGAAAAGGGTTATTAATTAATAGGCATTTATTTAAGAGCAGACCAGACACTTGACGTTACAAGTTCTATAGAAAAAAACAAAAGATCAGTGCCTCTCAATTAGGGATGCCCCAAGTTTGTTGAATTTATTAAATTAAGAGTATTACTAACCAACGAACTAGGCTGGTTGTTGGTTAAGAAAAAAATACTAACCGTCCCACCAGGTCTCCACCTGTAACTATAAACTATAACTCTCCAGTTATCAGTTAGTTAGATTAGATCGCATAAACAGAGAAAATTACTCATCAGTTGCTAGATTTTATATCGAATAAAGAGTAGTTAGTAGTCTTTTTTTAAAGGTATACCATGTTATAATGGCGGACCTTTTTTGTTACTGTCGTCCTTTCAAACTTTGCACGTCTTTACACGGAACCACAATACCTAAGCCCGACAAACACTTGATCGTATTTTAGTGTAGGAAAGACGGATAAATTTTAGAAAATTTTCTTCGCAGCCATATTATTTTACCGTTTTTTAAATAATATGCTTAATAAATTGGAAATGAGGTATAAGAAAGAAATTGTCTACTGCAATTTTCACACGTATTCTTTTATGTAAGTACTTACCTAGTTACTAACTAAATGATTGCATATTACAAAATAATTTTACCTTGATCCTACATTTGTGTAAATATACAACATGTTACAAAAATACCCCTAATGCCGAATAGGGACCAATATATAGGGACCATCAAACTGAACAACTTTTACTATGGGACCAACTCTAAAATCGTGAATAAAAACTCAGCTGTTTCATACAGCATACCATATTTGGCATTAGGGGTATTTTGGCACATGTTGTATATAAAAGAAAAATGTAAAAGTTAAAGTAAATTAAAAATATAGAAGATTTGAAATTCGCTGGATCCACTTTGGAGAAGAAGTAGTGTCAAAGGATATTTTTTTTCCCTGTGGTAGTGTTTTGTAGTGCTCCACTTGTAGGCCCCCAAAAAGTGGACGGACGATCTGGCGAAAGTCGCGGGAAGCCGCTGGATGCGGGCAGCGCAGGACCGATCGACGTGGAGATCCTTGGGGGAGGCCTACACCCAGCAGTGGGTGTCGTGCGGCTGATATGATGATGATGAGATGAGTGTTTTGTTCATTATTGGCCCATTGCAGTTCCATTAGCGTCAACCATCTATAGGCAAAACAGTTTTATTCCCAGGCCTACCAAAAGCCTAAACGCGGTATTGGGTGGGTGTGAGTTTGATATCGATGTATTTAATTCCAGATTAGATTATTTTAAACGGAAACTTATTGAACATCTATTTATTCATTGAAAGCTCATGCTGGTATGGTGTGCATAGCATACACATAGAATTAAGTACTTTTATTTTGTTAAGGTAGGTACATAAAACTGTTGTTTTGTAAAATTCCATATTGTTGCTATAAGCGAAAACCTATAATTAGCTTATTGTTTCCTACGCTTTTTCTACACTTAATTGTACAGCTGCTGGTTTTCCATGAAATAAATAAAATAATTTTCTGTGAGTCTTAGATATGAAAATGGAGTCAGAATTACGAGTAGCGCTTATAAGTATCTATATACCTCCATTGAAATTAGCTTTGCGATGCGATTTTACATGCGATTGTCGATAAAAAAGTAAAAACCCTAATCTACTAAAATCGTCCAGAAAATCAACGCGTGTAAATCCCACATAACGAGGGATCCATTATTTTTGTTAAAGTGATATGAAAAAAAAATATAACCAATAATTAAACCTGAAAGTGTCAGAAAAAAATTACTTTAAATCTCGCCATTATACAACACCGCAATTACTTTTAAAGGTTAATTCTTACGAAAAAGATTTTCTGCGCATCGTTTAAATATGGTAATGCTATTATTGTTGCGGCGCCGTATTTTGTCTAATCCTTAATTAGGCAATTAAATAGCTATTATGAATAAATTCTATAATTAGAAGTAACCCGGCTCGAGTCTACTTCAACCGGCTTTGGTATAATAGGACGAAATAGGACTTTGTATTTAAGGTCATTATGAAAAGGATTAATGCCTACGCACTTTTATTTTCATCTTGTAGAGCTGATGTTTGTAGCGTGGATGAAAAAACCATTATTTCCCAACAGCTTAGCTCAGAAACCTCCGAGGTACCGGAGGATTATCTATTCGATAAGCAGTCCAAATTTTCTAGTTAAAAAATAATTTTATTACTTTGAACCAGATAACGTTCGAACAGATTAATCTCCGATAAAGTACCTCAGAAACCGGGCATTAGTATTAATATACATTAATGATAAAATTAAGTATCTAACCAAACCTTTTTGTAAAATATGCGAAAGAAAATACTATAATATAGAATTGAATCATCTGATGGTGTGTGAAAGAAAACAAAAAAAGTTTGGATCGATTGGGATAAATAAATGCTTGGACAATTTCGCACAGCGCCATCTAGCCCCAAACTAAGCAAAGCTTGTAATATGGGTGCTAGACAACTGATACTGATACTAAGTATATATTTTAAAACAATATAAGTAGTATTACTTATATTCGTTTTAAATATATACTTATTATATTATACAGTATCATCATAGAAATTAAAATTCATCATTTCAATTTCTGCCCGGTCGGAAATTGAAGCTGGCCTTTGACTAGGCCGTCGGATTTTGAGGAGAACTTGTTACTTGGCGGAGCTAAAACTAAGCGAAAAAGTTAATGAGTTGATCTTTAGTAAGTAACTTCGTAATCGATGAAACTGTCATAATATGGTGAGTCGAAAATTGCGTAAATGTTATCATTTAGCCACTGTGTTGTAATAAGTATTTTCTTTAGAGGAAAAGATAGTGTTTAAGGATACTATGTGGATTTCGTTCCACATTCGATATATTGATTAAAGGTGATTTACAAAAAACTAATTTAACTGTTCATTTAAACCGCTGTTAGAGTGACGGTTAAATGCACTTAAGGGTTCAATTTACCATGCAACTCTATAAATTCTGTGGCTGCTCCAAATATATTGCTAGTAGACCATAATAATAACACAGTGTATAAACGTATTCAGTATACCCTTAAAATGAATGATCTAATTAAAACAACCAGTAAAGACTTACATTTGATGTTTTCGAAATAAATTACCTTTCTATATTCTATCTCCATAATACTATTATAATTTCACCGAAATCAAATTAAAACTTTTTTGTCAAATAGTTTTGCTAACCAGGCATAGACATAATAACCAGGGCTCTGTTTAATAACGTGACAACTTGTTAATTGTCATGGGGCACAGGCCCTTTCTTATGGGTGGATAAGGAGGATGGGCTATTAACCACCACGCGGGTCCAATGCGGATAAGTGGTTGTTAAAGACTGCAAATGCAGCCGGGACCATAAACGTGCCTCCTAAACATGGAGGAACTCAAGATAATAAATTTTTGGTCGCCCATCTCATGACCGACCCTTGCGAATTTGGATTTAGGAGGTTAAGCACTCCGCAATCGCAGGGCCAAGCTAGACCACTGCGCCACCGAGCTTCATTGCTTTACTGCTCCTTTATTTTGTCTATGGCTAATGTATCGCTTCATCACCCTTTGTTTACGGGGTGTTTCACAATTTCACGGTGACCGGTCGTCAGGTGCCATCACCAGGCTCAGTGATGACTAATAACATTTTAAATTGACCTCCTGCGTTACGGGACAGCGAGTTCGATTGATTTAGGCCGGCAAGGTGGTGTCGTTTTGCGTGACGGTGTTTATGGGCAAAAAATAGAGTTATGATATTAATTGTGTATTAGTTTTGGAAACTTAGGCCTAGAACAGTGAATAGTTTTATATAACTTCTTACCTTTAGGGCCTTCGCACACGGCGCCGTAGCGTAAGCGTATCGTAATACGCGCGTTGAACGAGAGCAATATTTATGTACATGATCAAACCAGTCCGCACACGAAGAGGTGTTGCAGCGTATCGTATCAGATTTTTATCGTCATTACGATAGTCGTGGCGTACTGGTTAATAATTACTAAACTGGTTTGGTGGTGAATTCCCGTCAACGTGAAGCTCTTCATTATTATGAAACAATATTTACATCTACGCTACTCGTTGCGTCTTGACGATACGCCTACGAGACGACTCTACGCTCACGATCCGTGTGTCAAGGGCCTTAGAGACCCAATGACAGTATTCTGTTTACCCACTTGAGACCCGATAACTGCATATGCTGTGTCAATAGTTCGCGGTCAATTTCATTCGTTATTAATAGTATTTAAAGCTTTAGGTCTGTATTTTTTTACGGATTAGCCAGTTCAGGTATCAATTCATTAACCCTAGGTTAATGTATGTATAGCTTCGAATTAATGTTAAACTTTTCAGTTTCTTCCTTGCTACGTAGGTATAATTTATCATAGTTTTAAAGTATTGTTTTGCAAAATGTTTTGTATCCATTTAAAAACTTATCTTAAGTATATTGGTTGTGACTATTAAGGTTAGTTTAAAATAGTCTATTGTAACTATGCTATGGAAGAGCGGTGCTACCTAACACAAGCCAAATTTTGCTTAAAAGGTTAGCTCCAACCACTTATTATTGTACCTACTAGACTAAGTTAATGAAATAAATATTTTGTGTTTGTGATTATTTTTCTCTATAACCACCACTGTTTATACAACATGTTACAAAAATACCCCTAATGCCGAATATGGCATATAGGGACCATCAAACTGTTAATAAAAAATCAGCTGTTTCATACATTTTGATATTTTCGATTTAAAGTTTTGTATGAAACAGCTGATTTTTTTTTCGCGATTTCAGAGTTGGTCTCATAGTAAAAGTTGTTCAGTTTGATGGTCCCTATATACCATATTCGGCATTAGGGGTATTTTTGTAACACCTTGTATAAATACTCTAGCAACAGTTTGTTTATGTGTGTTTACTATGAAAAATGTTGAAAACGGTCATTTAATTACTTTCATTTTAATGTTAACTTAATAATTCAACGGTAACTGATCCTTTTAATACAAATCATAATACGGTTATTATGGCGTCAGGAAAGAAATTATGAATTTTCTGCTTGAATGGTTGACCATAAAGGTAACCCTTTGGTGTTTATATTTAATAGTAGCTCAGTAACAGTACAGAGATTGTCGTGAGATCAATTTTATTATAGCGCACTGTTGTATTAAGTTCTACAGAACAATAATAAAAGTTTTATTCTTTTTTTCCAATTTTTAGAAAGATTTTCTCTTATTCGGTTTGTTATTGAAGAGCTATAAAATTGTGTAGGTAAATAGTTACAATAGCAATGCCTGGCTTATCCTTAATCTTTATAATAAATAAATAATAAATAAAATAAAAATATAAAAATCATAGGTATGCTTAGATTAATGGTTGAATTTCAACTATTCGGCATACACCTATGGAATTATGTACCCATATAGCTACTAATACGAATATGTTTCATTCGTTTTCATTGAAAAACATTTTATTTTCTACGTTATTGAGAATGACATTCGACAGTAAGTTCTTAGTTACAAGTTAAGTTTTCCGTTAACTTGCTGCAGTGGAAAAACTTCTGGAAAATTCGATGACTTTGTGTATAAAATTTTATTTCGTAGTTTGATAGCACAATTTTATTTTAGAAAAATGGATATATTTTCACAATTATTTATATCTACAAAATAAAAATAATAAATAATGGTTGGGCGTAATGTATGTATTTTCTTTCCTTTTTTCTTAGTCATTTGTTCGAATTTGACGCCTAACAATTTGAGGAAACACAAAACCTCTTTGTTATACTCGTACAATGATGAAAGAAAATCTATCCGATTTCAGCACATTCTCTCGTTGTAATAATTTATTATTTATCACATTTATAATACGAAAATGAATAGGAAGGGTCTTATACAAACCATTATCACATACTTATAATCTCAATAATATCGAGTGAAAAATATTAATAACGACTGTTACAAATAGACATTAAAACATCTACAAAATAAACGTCTTATTCCAACAGGATAAGGTTGCATATCCTTTATGAATCTGTTCCATATTGGTAACAACCCAAGCCCACAAATAGTGCTAGACGATTCGTCACAGTTTGACATAAATTACCGATACTTTCACACCGGATCAATGGTTCCATCGACATGGCTTCGAATGCGTAGAGTGCATCATCAATGGAAGAAGCAATGATCGATTCGTTCTGACATGCTTGTGTTTTCAACCGTGCTATCGAGATGGTAATGTCAATACCACTTCCATTCAATTCTTCAAAATAATTGATAACTTTAACCACTGTTAATAAAGTAAAATTTTCAGCAGCTGTTAATTTGTCAATGGTGAGCAAGATGCTCTTTGTAAAGTCTTGAATGACAAAATGGGAGTCACTTGATATTTTTGTAAGAGTTTAATTTACTGTTAAATGTTTTTAACGGGTGGATGTGCAGAGTTTGATAGCGACCGGTTTAAAAACATTCGTTGTCACAGATAGTCTTGAATAAATTATAATGTATGAAATGTTATATTTTTAACATTGGCCAAGCACTAATGAGAAAAATAAGTAGCGTTAGTTCTACGGTAGAACTACTCAGTAGAACAAGTGAGAACAAAACAAAATAATTGGATTAGGTATTTCGTTAAAAAAAG
This sequence comes from Catoptria pinella, assembly GCA_963556745.1. Classification (NCBI taxonomy): domain Eukaryota; kingdom Metazoa; phylum Arthropoda; class Insecta; order Lepidoptera; family Crambidae; genus Catoptria; species Catoptria pinella. The sequence continues at coordinate 12,613,535 of OY750770.1, forward strand.
AATAGGTTTTTAATGATTTGGACGAAATTATCTTTTAACCAAATATGGCTTGTTTATACAAGGTGTTACAAAAATACCCCTAATGCCGAATATGGTATATAGGGACCATCAAACTGAACAACTTTTACTATGGGGCCAACTCTGAAATCGCGAAAACAAATCAGCTGTTTCATACATTTTGAAATTTTCGATTTTAATTTTTGTATGAAACAGCTGATTTATTTTCGCGATTTCAGAGTTGGCCCCATGTTAAAAGTTGATCAGTTTGATGGTCCCTATATATCATATTCGGCATTAGGGGTATTTTTGTAACACCTTGTTTATTTAGGCACGTAACCTAAAAAAGCAGATAAATAGCTTTGTTAAATAGAAGTAATTTATAAAGTTTTAATTGATATTCGTCAAACTCCTATTAGAAATTAATATCAAATACGGATAAAACAGCTAAGGCCGGCTCCACCACAGCTAATTTAAATAAAGTAATCCGTTCGCATACGTGAGGTAAATTGAATATGGGACCGATGTTGCGGAAAACAAATGCCCCCGCTAAACCTGCTCCTGTTTTAGAAATAACAATTAAAAGTAAAAATCATACGAAAAAGTAAACGTCAAAATACTTTGCTCTTTTGTTTGCGCAATTTTAAGTTTGTAAATATTGTAGACGACCTCCGTGGTCGAGTGGTTTTGTACACCGGTTTTCAAGGTGTCGCCATCTCTGAGGTCCCGGGTTCGATCTCCGGTTGGGTCAATTTAGAAAACGAACTTTTCTATATTGACTCAGGTCTGAGTGTTTGAGATACCACCGTTGTCTATGATTTCCATAACACAAGTACTTTAGCTACTTACTTTGGAAACGGAGCAATGTATGTGATGTTGTCAAATATTTATTATTTATTTATTATTGTTACTTATTTCTGTTAAAGCTGATAAGTTTCTTGCGCCTGTTCTTCTTGTCAGTTAAAAAAGTCTGGAAAATATAGACGATTCAAAAGTACTTAATAATTAAGTTTATTTGAGTAAAGAAATTTTGACTATTGATGGTTTTGAGCTTAAGCTTTTTTAATGTTGTTGGTTTAAGGAAAAAATTATTTAAGGCGATTAGTGCCTTTACAGTGGCTCCCTCATCATAATAAAATTAAATTGCTCGCTAAATACATAATGTATCGAATTCTCACGTATAATTTGAAGATAAGGTTCTATAGATAGTTTATTTACAAACAATAACTGTGGGGGCACTATCGCCTTAAAACTCAGGGTTATAGGTAAGGAGTTTGCAATAGCTGAGCTTTCGTCTTTGTTTCTTCGTCATCATGTACATATTCTTTAACCTTAAATTCTTTTGAATACATTTGTCTTCTTCCATATAATTTTCGTCCACCTATAAGCAACTCTAAAAATAAACAAACAAAAACATACGAACGCTACTAAAAATTATCCAATTTCGATTTCTTTCCAAATTCTTCTACGAATATGATACAGACTTCGTTTGTAATAATAAATAAATAAAATGATAATGCATTTCATATACCTACGTACACATTATTACTCCGTTCAACATTTGCACATTGAATACACGTTTATCGTCCCATAAACTTTTTGAACGCCTCGTAAAAACAATAAACTGGAGATTGTGTAAACCGGATCTTCCTTCGAAGGTATTATGACCCTTGAAAGCGAGTAATTAGGGTTCAATTTTGTCTGATTTAACTAAGTTTTTGATCAAACTTTATAACTTACATATGAAATCGCTTGTGGATATTGAACGGGACCTTCAGATTGGCTGTAAAATTGAGGGGTTTTCAATAATGCTTTGGTTTACCCCCCTCTTCCCCCCCCTCTGGCGTTACTGCTTTAAATAAAGCCATTTTTGTAGCCGAATATAATATTTTAATTGCTGCAATAAAGGCTTTTTTATTCGGTAGTGACAAAATGACTAATCTTGATTTATGACAACAGAATAATGGCTATTAATCATCTTTATTTTAGTTTTCTTTATACAAGTCTATACTTACATAAAGACACGCTTTTTGTTTTGGACTTTGACTAAGCTTTCTTATTAAACCTTAATTTTGAGTCAAACCTGAGCGCCGGAGCTTCGGAGTTTAACTGTAACATATATGTTATTTTTAGTATATACCAAACCTTTTCAGGTTTGTTCAGAATCAGTAATAGAATCGATTGCAATATTTTTTATATCATTTTATATTTTGACTAAATATTTTTTTTATATCATTTTATATTTACTAACACCCTACTAAAATGTCTCGCGCGTGCAACACAAAAAGCTTCAGAGTTTTTAAGGTATCATTATCATTTTTTTATACTGATTCCGAAAATGAAAATATGTGACCCGTGTTTGGGCTTTCGTATATACAAAAAATAATGTTGTATACGATTCTCTACTATGAAATATGAATAGGATGTGTTTTTTTTAATGTAATTTAATGGTCGCTACCAGTCATCAAACTAAGAAACAATTGATTTCAAAACCATCGGAGACCTTGTTTTTGAAAAGACGTGGATACTGGATACTGGGAATGGTGTTGCCTTTGCGAGTACCTAGTGAATAATATAGCTGAGCGCCGTGGTATTGGTTTGATGGAGGAATTAATAAATCTAATTTAAAACCAATGAAAAACAAAAGCAATTTGTTGGTGATAAAGAATCTAGTAAAAAATTTCTGTATCAATAAATCAGTTAAATATTTAAATAATGACTTTATTTTTGAATAATAACAAAAAAGAAGCATTTTTAATGTCCTGATTTACGAATAAAAAAATTGAACTAGTGTATTGATTTTGAGTTTTTAATCAAAATTCAAACCTTGGTAGCAACCCTTAAATATTACCATTTAAAAATACTGAAATAGTTTCTTAAGGTAAATACTAATAAAATTAGGTGGTGGCCAGAGATATATTTTTTTCTTAAGAATAAGGACCACCCTAATCGCTGTACATATTATGTGTTCAATACCTACTTTGATTGTTCAGCCAAAAATGCACTATTCCAGTCATGCATGTCATAATATTCATTAAGTAAGCTTCGGTATGCAGTCAACAAATCTGGAAATGACATGTACAATGATAAGTACATAAAGGATAACAATTAATGACTAGTAATATTATCTCTTAAATCATTATATCGAGATCAAGAGCAAAGTCAAGCTGAAATCACGATTCACGTTTAATTTATAAAATTGAAACTTTACGCAGATTTCAGGCAACCAAATTGTTATTCCGTCCGTACCGTATCAAATTCAGCTGTAAACTTTGTTTCGCAAACATGCCTCGACAACGAATTTAAATTTCCATTTATCAAGTATCAAACCCGTTTCATTCGTTACGCCACCAAATGATATTGCATTGTATTGTGATTCCCATCTGGATATGGGATAGAAATCTAAAACTGAACCGAAGGGCTTCGGTAAATTCAAAAGAATTGGAACCCTAATCGAAGAGGGCGAAGAAATAGATTCAAATACCAGTGAAGCTAATGCAGAAATTGTTGAAAATAAAAACAGCGTAAGAGATGAAGCAGTAGATCATTAAAAAACATACTTTAGAGCCATTGGTGAAAGTTTAGATTCTATTGATGATACAATTGATGGGTGACATAAGTTATAAAACCCGTAACTTATTAGTAGCCAGTGACAAAACACGGTTGTCAGCGTGAATGCGCGGATTTATTACTTGCATTTGAATTGTATCTGTCATTAGTTACCCTAATTGAAGGGTCATAAAGTTTAATTTTAATGGTTTCGTAATGTTAATACTTTTTGGTGTCCTATTGTGATGTGAATCAAATAATTAGGATGAGCGTAACAAGGCACTTGATTATAATTTCTATTGTAATGATCCTGGTTCATTAAATACAAAAAACATACAATGAAACGAAAAAAAAGTACTACTTCAGCCTTAGATTAAAACAAAATACTTGAGCCTTTGTGATAAACAAAGGCTCAATTCTATCTTTTTGAAAATATGTAGTTTCATCTAAGTTTTCTTCTTAATACAGTAAACTAGTTTTTTTGCATCTTGGATTTATGCTATTAATATTGTGATTTTCGCCTAGATTGTAAATGTTCACAGAAACACATTTTCTTACTAATGGTATAATTATTGGCAAATAATCTATTCCCACCATCCCCAACCTACAGACCGAGAAATCTCCACAGCAAATAAATCAGATGTACAATAACAAACACACTTAAATGGCAGTTCGATCGTAAAGGAGAACGCGCTGATTAAAAACAAATTCACGATCCAAATTCAAACAGATACTGATGAAAAGGTGGACACGCGGCTGGCTGTTAAATCGCAAACATTTTTGATAGCTCTCCAAAAGAATGTGTTGGAAACTAACCTCTTTGGTGTTAGAAATAGGGGCATGGACAGTATTGAGTAGTGGCAAAGCGACAATTTCAGTAGTATGGCTGCCACGCGGCGATGCGTCCCTCTTTAGATAATAAATGCTTTTAGCAAATAATTACGTTGTTTGATTTTAGATGGATGATGGTCGTCGAGCAAACATTTGGTCGTGAATCCGGTCGTGGGAGAAGCCGTTGGATCAACGTTGTTTATTCGATAATTGGCTAGGAAGCCTGGGGAGGAAATTTTGCACAATAATCCTGGAAACACTATTAATGAATGAACTTTTATAACATTGCTATCTGATTGTGAAGTTCTTTTTTATATGGGTAAATCATCAAACAATTTATTTCCCCTTGTTTTATTTTTATGTAGGTTAATATTCTGTAATAGATAATATTATAAGTAGTTAAAATATGCAAAGATTTTTATTAACATGGTTAACTAAACTATTTTATTTCAATTAATACATTGACTTAAAAATGACCATGTTTGAATTAAAAACAGCTTTAATAATTTTGTGTTCATTTCAGTAAGCTTAAAACATTTATAACTATGCACTGATACAACTGATTATGTGCGCTATAATAATACATTGTATTGAATCGCAACAATTTCTAATTGACTTGTATGTAAGCTATTCTTTTGATCGATCACCAATAAAATATTTGACCAATAACAATAAAATTTCCATTGGAAGAGTGCAAAAGCAATTAGCACCGCATATGCGCCTCGTTTCAGGTATCACTCTCAAAATATGTGGTATAAAACAATTATTGTAATAAATATTACTGGACAAGAGCATTTCAACAACCAGTAGTATTACTTATAAAGTGAGTAATAATGAAGCTGCACTGAAGAATTTGCTCCCATGACTAAAAATTACATGAGCTTTTCATTGTATTTTAAAACGACGAGTGACGTAACTTTTACAACCGCAATAATGAAACTTTCTGATTTCTTGATAGGATTCTTGTTCTGATAGATATTGTTTTCCTATTCATGCATCACACTATCTAATCCATTGGTTCCGAACCTGGGGGTATTATCGCCGCAAGGGTAAAACGGCTATTTCATGGGGGTAACAGAGTTGGTACCTAGATAGAGAATAAAAAAAAAAATTAAGTATTATTATAGGTACTCGTACTTAAATAAAATGACACTAGGTATGTACGTGGTGTAGCGCTCTTTCGCGTTGCGTGTGCGTGTAAATCCCCCCCGCCCCCAAGTTGGGGGTAAAGTCTGTTTCCCTACATAGGTCATATGGGTAACAATATTGAAAAGGATCCACTGATCTAATCTGAAAACTTTTAACCCTTCAGGGCCCGGAAAATGAGACAAAATATAATGATATGTTATATTGTTGTCCGGCTGCATTCGGCCGCTCGGGCGTTGATGAATACATTTAGTTTCTGCAATAGCCACTCTATACAAGATTTAAGTTACAAGTAATATACATACGTACCTGAATAAACTTCAAGCAATATACTGCCTTGTCATTTACTTCGCTCGGAAGTTTCAGTTTATGTGCTTGTTCACGTTGGACATGCGGGCGCGGTCGCGGGTGCGGGCGCGGCGCACATGGCGACTTCGTGTTCATTGGCCCGTCATTAGTTTGCGCGCGGGTGTGGCGTGCATCAAGTAGGTAGTGTAAACCGGCACGACGATGTTTTATTTATATTTAAAAATCCATACCTAAAGTGGAAGATGACAAAAAAGTTGAATTGTTAGTGTACACGATATTAATAAAGAAAGAAAACGGTATGGTGAATTTTACACCAGTTCGTGAGAACTGTTTTGATTACATATTAGATTGAATAAAGAGTAATATTTCAACAAAACACACATTTTCATAAAATTATTAGGAAAACGCTAATGCTCAAACTGTTTGATATTACCTAACGCCGCGAAAATCGTGTGCGCGCCCGCTCGTTCGACGTAAACATACACAAACAACTTCATACGTTCGTTATTACCAGCCTCGAGCTAGACCGCTACTTACACAGCACCTGCGTTTTGTATGTGAACACTTTCACATACTGCCATTATGTTTGATATTTCGTGACCGCGTCCGCACCCGCACCCGCGCCCGCGAGCCAACGTGAACAAGCACTCTGTTCCAGTTGTTAGTGGATATTATCTATGATTGTGTTTGTTACCAACGGTTCGCAATATATCTCAAAATGAGATAATGGCAAAACTATATCTAATAAGACCTTTTATAACTTTCATGGTTTTTGTATATTAAGATTTAAAACAATCTTTGAACGTAAATAATTATTTACGAGTAAAACAAAAGTCTTTAAAACTTATTTAATATCTACTGACACTTGGGTCTGATAAATTAGTAAATAAGATAATCATTGCAGTTCCAACATCATTATAAAATTACCATTAATTTTAACAATATTTTTAACATCAACCACATTTTTTAAAGTAAGCAAGACTGATTTTTTAAAGTAAGCAAGACTGAGGTCACGCGGGCTTACTTTTTTTTATTTTATTTGAACAATAAAGAATGTTTAATAAATTATTATATGAAAGCGTAGATTGAAACGATGAAAACGCACTTTATCTTCCATCGATAAATCCTTCACAATTTGTCTGAGAGAAAATTAGATTTCTTCGATGCTAAAATAGAATCGTACTTAAATATCTTAAATTGCTTTTATTTTATTTCGCTGAAAATAGTTTCAAATTAAGAAGCTTAAGTTATGTTACTTGAAATTTTTGAGATTTAAGCATTCACAATGCTATTTTTATATAATACTAAATAATATACTAGAAAAAATACGACTCGCACCAGATCATGTTCCCGGACGGGAATCGAACCCGTGAACTTTGGATATCGGGTCCTATGCTGACAGCTGTGACTCGGTAGATCAGCGGTCAGTGTCTCGGTAGCTCAGCGGTCAGAGCATTGAGCGGGGTTTGATTCCCGTCCGAGAACATGATCTGGTACGAGTCGTATTTTTTCTAGTATATTATTTGGTATTATGTTACTTGTGTTATGGAAATCAGAGACAACGGTGTTAACGGAAACCCAGACCTCATACAATTAGAAAAGTTCATTTTTTATGTTTGTCCTAGCCGAGGATCGAACCTGAGACCGCATGGATGAAAATATAAATGCCTCATCACAAGTGTTGTCAAGTTCCCTCATATATTTTTAATAAACATTTTTCTAATAAAATTATCTGAATTTTCATTGACGTTGGCAAAGTGGCCTATTTAAACATTTTTATTGCAGGAAAGGCATGCGTTGTCATTCGTCCCCTGCTAATGCCATTGCGTACCAAATTCCTAGTTGATTAAATTACGAATATCAAGCACCCTTCGTGAAGAGACAAAGAAAACAAAGAAATTCAATATAATTTTTTATTACTACTAACAAATTGTAAATTCCTAAGAAAATATACTCTATGCAATATAATCAAAAATTTACACTTTATTACCTGGGCTGACATGTTCAGTTCATAAATTATTTTTACATTAATAACATTATTTGTACAAATATCTCATATTATTAAGTCTGAAAACTCCATTAAAATTCGTTAATTAGTTTATACCAAAACGCAAGTTATTATAATCAAGAGAGATAAAATCTCAGTCCAATATTGAAGTCTATGCACCGGTATCAAAGTTAACTTAGCGGTATTGTGCGAGGTTTTGCGCTTCAAAACTAGTGTCATTGTCACTGACAACGTCTATTTGTTCTTGTTCATTGTCACAGGAAGAATCAGATCTACTTTTGTTGCAAGACGCTTTGGTGCAGCAACATTTTTTTGTTTTCTCAGTGGGGGTCATCGGGGTCTCTTCCTTCTTTAGCTTCACGCGGCGGTTCTGGAACCAGATCTTCACTTGTTTCTCTGATAACTTCAGTCTTGACGCAATCTCAATTCGCCGCAATCTAGACAGGTACATGTTCATCGAAAACTCTCTTTCAAGTTCCAACAGCTGCGTGCCAGTAAAAGCGGTTCTTATTCTTTTGCTCGAGTCTTCTTTGAGAGGTATACGTTTCAAATCCTTGGTATATCCAGGCAATAGTTCTTCGGGATGCGCAAGAGGAGGACTTGGAGTACCATTTCTACTTTCACTTGAAAGGGAAGGTGATCTCTGACCTTGGCTTTTCGATGGCGAAGTAGCAGTCGACTTGTATGGATGGTGGAGGTACGGTGATACTGACTTCTTTTTTCTGTTCACAAAATTTATTGGCTCCTGTTCCTCTGTCTTCAAATATCCATCGAAAGGTCTAGATTCACTTTGCACTGGCTTGAAGAACTCCGGTTGACGTGGCAGTTGATGAAACACAGGATAGCGAAAATTTAAATGTTCCAGAAAGGGTCGGAACAGATCTGGTGATCTCTGCTGCTGCTGCAGTCCAAGACTCAGCAAGTTGTTCAGATTTCCAGGGTAAGGATAAGGCATAAACTTAGGCTGTGAGTCAAGATGTTGACTTATTAATGTAGTGTATGGATTCAGTGGATCACCAGACATATTTGTCTTTTTACAGTCTTTGCTGTCACTTATCAAGGTATCGACTAAGAACGAGCGGGACATTTTTCGCGTGGCTTTCGATTCAGCGTATGCTTCACGACTGATCCGTAAGGGTGTGCTTTCGTAAAGTAACAATTACAAAAACTACCCCCACTTACGGCACCCCATTGTAAATAAGCACAATAGATCTCACTCGAAGCGTTTCGGCAATTATGTGGCCCGTCCCACCCTTTTGTCGACGAAACGTCAACCCCAGTAATGTTTGAAAAAACTCGTATGAATGGAGCATTTTAGTAGCTATGAATAATTTTGTATGGGACGCTAACATCCCTAATATCTATCTCATTAAATCCAATTTGGTTACTGTTTTCGATTTGCCGAAAACTTTTTGATACTTTTATTTTTTTTACCTGTTTTTTACCTAAATAGCGGAAAATTGCTCATACTATTTAGATAGTCACTTCTGACCTTTGGAAATTAGTGTTCTGTTCTTAAACAGATCACTAATTTCCAAGGGCTTACCCTGGTAGATAGACTGACTTACACACATTATGATCAAAAGTGTTTGTGTTTCAAAAACAAAAACGAGTTTAAGCATGGCTTACGTTACGACAAATTTAAAGATTTAGATGGTTAGAGGACAAATCCAATAAAAAATAGTCGAAAGCTCCTGTACCTAAAATCTAAAATCTTGCAACTATCAAACCCTTCAAGTGCAACGCAGAACACCATATTAATTAAGTATGAATACCCTTTAATAAAAGCCTTATGGTGCACACGTGATTTTGATACTCAGTTCCCCTCAGAAGGGTGGGCAGACATTAGCCCCGCCTTACAGAATCTGACCCCTGCACAAGACTACTTTATGAAATATTAAAATGTTCGCATAATGCTTGGTGGCATTATAATTGTGAATCAATTCGTGTTATTACAACGTCAGATTTAATAAAAGACCATGTTGAGGCTAAAGTGGTTTATGATGTTGCTGATTTGGTTGTTGTTAACAAGAGTTTTTATTCATGTAATATCGTAAATGTTTTTTTTGTTAAAAAAATTTAAAAAGTTATATTCGTTTTGTAAATAAAACTTTTCAAAACTTAAGGATACCCTTAGCAGCAAGACATAAGCTATGGAGGTAAAAATAAGCCAAACCTGGTAGTACAGTTGAATAAGTTGTATTTTTTCGCATGTAGATAGATATTGATTGTATAGCAAAAGATGCCGCGGTTGCAACTTGAAAGGGTTGACAAAGATTTGTAGCCGTTGATAGACACAATAAAAAATAAAGATCAAACTGATCACCCTTACAATAGCTGAAAACGCCAACTCAAATGCAAAAAATATCAAAAATGTTAGCCATTGTTAGATATCCGCCAAACCGAAAGATAATCACGAATCCGTACAAACAAACAATGGAACTAAAGTAACAATAGATGCAAAAGTAAACATTGCTACTTCGATGCTTCAGATCGCAATTTTTTTATTACTAATAAAGATAACTTTACTGGTGAAGAAATAAAGTTTATTATAGCAATGTTTAATGAACAGACGCCCTCGCAAATCTGAGGATCATATGGATAGACAGATGATGAAGGGTTAATAAATGATGTGTTGGGGTAATGGATAATTGTGCCTATTTGTAAATAATGAGCTACCAGGTGTAGCCTACAAGGAATTACAAAACTTTTATTAAGCTTGTCCAAGCACACTGAAATGAAATATGTAGTTATCCCGTCGTAAAGTTTCTTCATAATAAAGACCATGTAAAGTCTTTCAATGTAAAGTATTTTTTCTTTACTCAGAACAATTATTCAAGGTGGGAATATAATATTTTATTAATTATTAAATAAATTAATAATATATTATTCATTAATAATAATAATATTTTATTAATTAATAAATATTAAATAAATAAATTATTAATCTGTGACTAACTCTTTTGGCCGAAGTAATTAAGGAGACAATTATTATGTTAAAATTTAAGTATTTAATAAGGCTGTCTGTTATTCCAATTAAATAATAAAAAAACACGATTAATCTCTTTCTAATTAAAATTATTGTGACCATTTGAATAGTACCAAAATCTAATCAAAAAGGATTTGAGGTTTTTGTGATACATAATTTTAATGATGGTATTTTTGATGATAGTGAATCCTTTTTCATTAGGTTTACGAGAACCATTCAAGTATTTTATTCAAAATAATATTACTTACTAAATTAAAATATATAAGTAAGTAGTAAGCAATAGTTTATTTTGTTATGACAGAATTGATTTATCAATTCACTGTAACGGCAAATACAAACTAAATTGTATTCAATTTGGATCACTTTAAGAATCATACAACGACAAATACAAGTTAATGGAATAACACAATGCGAATGCAATCAAAAGACCAAACGGAAATGAGTCCAGAAAAGCTATTTAATTACCACCTGTGCATTGTCCGGTGAATGGCAGGTTCTTAGAATTACTTTTAAAGTGGATGTGACAAAGTCGCCTCCTAGTCTGGACGGACAGACACTACAGGGACACTTGTCCATTTCATTCAAGAATTTTTACGTTCATTCATGGTTTTAGCTACGGTGGACTCATGAATGAGAGTATAGATACTATTGTTGCTTTGTTCATTCTCGAGAGGATCGCAGGTATACTATTACACTACAATATTGCTGTTACTATCACCAATACTTTTGTTTTCATCTAATGCTTTACTTCAAAGATCAAAATCGCTTACCAGTTGTTTGGAGCTTTGCAAATCAGTTTTGGTTTTCGAAAAATCGTAAGTTATTTTACACAATTGAAAAATATCTGACTCCATTAGGCTTTTACGGGTTTTATTTATTGGGAAGTCAAATGTTTGTGCCAATTTCAAGATTTCCATTCTGTTGCGGAAAGTTATGGTCGTGTATCTCTTTATGGGTGAAATTGCCGACGGGTGGTTGTGTCATGTTTCTCACGGGTCAATGGTTTCGGTGGACAAAAATGTTTGTTATGGATTCGTATGAGGTCAATGGCGTGTTATTTTTTTTTTTAAATTTATTGACTTTATTATTTGACAAAGCAAAAAATAAGACATAATTTACTCAGACATTGTTGCCCATATTACAATCGTTCGCAAGTTATTAGCTAACTTTATTTGTCTTTCTGTTAAAATTAATTTCAGCTATAAACAAACTGTACAACGATGAGGTTGTAAGAAAGTTTGAATAAACCTAACTTGCAAATCTAGATCGTGTTTGATTTAATTATAAAGTAGATATTTTCTGTTTTCTGAATGTCTTTATATTGTTAGAATTGCAGGTAGGTCTGTATACTTACGAAAAAGTTGTTTTTTTTATTTCAAAATCTTAATAAATATTTAGTTAGTTACATTCATTTTTAATCGTCTTTTTTATTCTACCACCCATTAACTTCATTAACTAAGATAACACAAAATTGCTAGATTTTTTCATCGTTTTAACCTAAACGTATTAAGTTAAGTGCTTTCTGAGTTTAACTTAAACTTCATTGTAACATTATTCTAGTAATGAAAGTATAACAAGAGGCATTAACCATCTGAAGCATGACTCTTTGTAATTTTTAAGCATTAGATTACGCTTATGAAATGGGGTTACGTTAAAATTGAAAGTCACCCACCGTTGAGTTGACTAGAACATCAAAGCGCGAAATTGATGGAGTCAGGCCCGCGCTGGGAAAGGGTAACTTAATTTTTGGATAAAATGAGGAACAGCCCGTTTGGTGCAGAGTATTTGACGTCAGTAAAACTGGTATACTACCTTCATTTTATACTAAAAAAAATATTTAACTCATCTCTCAGTATTCAGATGGGAATCGATCCTACAAACTTTCGCAATCCATGCTCCTTACAAGCAAGTCAATCAGCGTCGTGATCCTGAGTGGTCTTGATATTGTTAGCTGAGCGGGTTGCCTTTTTAGTAACTATTACATTTGGTAATTATATCGACCCTAGAAAGAATGCATTTATTTTAAAAGTGAAAGTTTTATTTTTTGTAAACTATTTTGTATGTAACCAAATTAAGTTTTTTTCAATCATTAAAGTTGGGCAAAAATCGACGCCATTGTTCGTGACAAGAAGTATGAAAAAGAATCTTAGCAAAATATATTACGCGACTTCCTTGTTTATTTTAATCTTGTCTCGTTGGAAATGTGGTTGCAAAACCACTGTCTACATTCGTAAGCCACAACTATTTTAGTATACCATTTTCAACAAATAATGTCTCCATGAATAATCCATTGTATAGACTGTATAGATATTTTATATTGATATGTTTAACAGTAGTACTTCTAAAATTAAAAATTCACTTTTAAATTATCTTAGTGGGAGCTGAGAGTAACACTCTAGCGTTATATTTAGTTACCGATTTATTAGTCTATCTATTGTTTATGTGTACCTTATTATAATTTGTTATAATTATTGTAAAAATAATAATTAGCCATACCACAGTTGTACATAGTTGTAATTGGACATCACATTGGTGTACTTTCTTATTATGTAGTTTTATTGTTTAAGTTTTAATATGTTGTCTGTTATTACGTCATTAAAAAAAAAAAAAAAAAAAATGATTGATCACTAGATTGACGATGACGTTTGAAAATGTATACTGATTCATAAACTACTCTTGAGAGCCTTTGAAGATCTATCGATTTGGCTCTCAAAGAACAAAAGAGAACAGAGGCATAAAATTCCCATGGCTATGCCCCGTATTAATTGCAATACAATCGAAGATCTGTCAGAGCAAAGTGGCTCTTAAGAGTTTGACAAATTGCTAAGAAGAGGGAGCCAGTTGGTGTAAGCTATGAGTTTGAAGAGTTTTTTTTAAATAATAACAGTGATTATGGAGAACTCAAAACAATTATGAACGAATTTAATAGTAAGTTTTTAAACTTTAATAGTCAAACAAAAATTCAAAAATGTAGCTTATAATTAAGAATTAAACGAACTTACCTTGTGAGGCACCATAAGTACGTACTGCTGCATGTAAACTGGTAATCATAAACAAAATAAATAAATAAATATTTTACACTTGTGTTATGGAAATCAAGAACAACGGTGGTATCACAAACATCTAGACCCGAGCCAATATAGAATAGTTCGTTTTCTAAATTGACCCAACCGGAGATCGAACCCGGGACCTCAGAGATGGCGACACCTTGAAAACCGGTGTACAAAGCCACTCTACCATGGACACAGAATTAGTATTCACGGAGGTCGTCATCTTCGGAGGGATGCAAAGTATAATTTCATAAACGGGTTACGGTGACAAGACAATCCAATAAAAAAACCGAATCAACAATGTATTTATTAGGTAATTTTAAGACACGCTATAATAACCAAAAATTGTGTTTTTTGTCTTATATTCATCAGTTATTTAGTGCTCAGTAGACATTTTTGAATTGATTATTTTGGTGCAAGCTAAAAAAGTTCGGTCCCGAATTAACTGTAAATAAAAATAAAAAATCCGCTTATAAATTAAACCACACACAAATTGCACAGCGTCGCCAAACCACAATTGCGATCAAAATTTCAATTCCTATTATACCGATGTGCAAGTATTGCTTTTTACCGTCCTTTTTGTCGGCTCTTTTAACCTTTTTTTTAAACAACGTTGTAAAGTTTTTTTAATAGAATTCCATTTGTTTCCTTTCTCGTATTGTTTTCTCTGTTTGATTTGTTTTGGGGCAAGTTGTTCTTGATTGAATTACTTCTATTGGGGTTAATTTACAAAGTTGTTTTTATTAGGTAACGATAATAAACAAAGTGTGCACTTTTGTTTGAGGCATTGGTTTTGTTTGACAAAGTTTTAACGTTTAGGGTATTTTGAATGAAGTTCCTTATTTAAAATAAATATTTTTTGGTCTTTAGACATTACGTTACGAGAACGGTAGCGTAGAAAAGTAAGTTAAGTAATAATAACATTATTTTTATAGAGTTGTATTCATTAGGAAAAATGCTTTTTAAATAGTTTTTTTATAGGTAGATATTTTAATTTTTTTTCTTGTGTGTCTTTCCTCTCCATCTCTTATATCATTGCAATAACACAATTAATTGTAAAAATGATTTAGAAATGATATGCAATGAACTAGGTTCAAAACGGTTATCCATCAAATCAATCGAACGCTAATAAAAAAAGCTTTTATATTTTTAACGAAATGTTAAAATATAATCTCATTTAAACTTATTCTACCGTAATAATGGTTGTCCATTAACTTTGAATATGGCGCCAAATTGAACTGTGATGACACATCCGGGGTCCGCGTGTCGACGTTATAGTCATTTCCGGTAGTGGGTGACCGGATGTTAAATGAACGATCGAGCTATAACACGTTTAATGAAACAATTTAATGGTAATTTTAGGGTAAACAGATATTTTGGTAAAATTACTTGAACAATATTTACCGATTTTATGTATAAACCTTCAACCCAAACTTTGAAATTACAAAGTGCTCGACACTCTGTTTTAAAATAAATCTATTCAGTTTATGTATTTTTTTATATATGATTACGGGACACCATCACATTCATTGACCCGATTCAAAAGTAAGTAAGTAAAAGAAGCACCTGTTTTATGAAAATTATATAAAACGGTGGTAATAGACACACCCAAGGCATACAGTCTCGACATTAGATAGCGATTGTATCGGTCATTACCGATCGATAACTATAGCGGAAAAATTGCCGTAATGATTCCTATCTAATGGCTACTACACAAATGCCGGCGGCACGGGTCGAGCGGCACGTTTGTCAAGTTAAAAGCTGCCGGGCGTATCGCGGCTTCCCCGGCGGCGAGGTCGGCAGCAGGTGCCTTTAAACAATATAGAAAAGTTCCTTTTCTAAATTGATGCAGCGCAGCCGCCGCCGGTGATCGATTGGAAACTTATAGCGGGTTCACATGAGGCAATTTAGTTGATCAACTGCTAAATCACTTGCGATTTGTACCGCCTGAACGTTCAAGTCGCAAGCTCAACTAAAATTAACTAAAATCACCTCGTGTGAACCTGGTATTAGATATCGCTATATCTACACCATGTGAACCAGTAGCGTACAAACCACTCAATCACGGAGGTTAAGTGTTAGATAACTTAAATGTCTAGTAATACGTTAGTGTGAGTCGATTTCGATGTGAAAAGTGTATCCGGATACAACATGCCTTTTCAGAGATCCACAATAACCCTTTCCTATTCGCATTATTTGCAAATCTTTGCAAACTGTGTCTTGACAAAATAGCCTCTAGCTATTTCCGATTGAAGCACGAATGATACAGCATTCAGTAGATCATCTTGACATGATCTGTGAAAAAACATAATTTCGTATAGGTATTCCGAGCGTACTTTCACAAAAGACTTATTTTAATTAATTTGCATTTAGATCCATCCAAATTGAATGATGATATTTTAAGTTTTTTTCTTCAAATGATGGCAAATCATACCTACTAATATTACTAGTGGCTCTGTAGAGCTGTAGACTTCGCGTTTGTGACAGTTTTGATCATTTTTCGAAATGGCTAAAATATGTTTTTCCCCATATCTCCACCATTTTGACAAATATCAAAATGCGACCTGTAGAGGAGTTTAGATGGACAGCCGGACAGCGGGACAGCCAGACAGAAAGCATTATTGCCCAAGCTGAAATGGAGACGCTTCACTCGCGCTTTGCGCTTACTCAGTCAGTTTTCATGTTTCGATATTAAGAAGTTACTCAATCACGCAAAAACGGCTGAACAGATTTGGATATTTGGATGGCACACAGATGGTTTATAGCCTGGATTAAAACATAGGATATTTTTTTATCCTAGTCCAAGTTTCCAAAGGGATTTTCCGACTGTCCACGTAAACGACGTTGCGGGCGGGAGCTAGTACACAAATAAAATTAGATGTTGCGACTTGGCTTATATTTTAGCGTACTTGTATCAAAATTTAAATAATTGGCCTAACATTCATTATTGCTATAAAGATAGAGCCAATCGTCTTTAACACAATAGTGAAATTAGTCTTTAACATAATAAATATGATCTGAAAAATATTAATTCGATGAAACTTTAAACGTCAACTACTGTCCAAAATACATTAACTTATAATCATTACCAAAATAAAATAAGATACTGTCTGTCTCTATCCATCTGTGGCAAGCTATAAAAATCGAAAGTATTTTCGCAAAATATTCTTCCGGTGATCTAAAAATAATTAATTCGTTCTTAAGAATATTGAAAGTTCTAACGCCAACTGCTATTCAAAATAAAACAAGATACTGTCTGTTTAATCCATCTGTGGCAAGCTAAGTATAACAATCGAAAGTATTTTCTCAAACGGTTCTTCCGGATCCATTCGCTATGCAAACAAGAATGGTTTGCAACAATTCCGGTGTCATTGGATTAAGGTTTTTGTAAAGGCGTTGAAGCTTGTATTCTTGAATGGCATTTTGTCAAAGAATGGGCACAGAAACTATTGATTGCATAGAGAGATAATAGGATTGCTTTAATTCTATAACTTATGCGATACTAATCTTCCTATTTGTTCTCCGCATAGTATGGCTTAATTAGGATAGAATAACAACTATTGTTTTAACAACTAATTTACACACAGACCGTGTAAATTATTCAATTCGTTCAAATTGATTTAATAATATTTGACAACATCACATACATTGCTCCGATTCCAAAGTAAGTAGCTAAAACACTTGTGTTATGGAAATCAGAGACAACGTTGGTATCACAAACACCCAAACCTGAGCCAATATAGAATAGTTCGTTTTTTTTATTGACCCAACCGGGGATCGAACCTGGGACCTCAGAGATGACCTCAGAGGTGTCGCCACCTTGAAAACCGGTGTACAAAGCCACGGAGGTCGTCATTTTTGATTTCATTAAGCGATTGATAGTTCTTAGTGCGAAATATTATTTTTATGAATTGTTTTTCTGCTCAGTAATAATGTGAGGTTTCAACTCAGGACTAACATGCTATTCTATATTCAACTTTTTCGGTTTACCCCGTGCGTTTCCGTTGTAAATAGGCGAATTGTTGATTAACGTCTTTTAGAGGAAATTACAATATATCTAAGGCTGATAATATAAGTTTTTGCACATCATCGTTTCCTATAACTGATGGTGGATTTATTCAAATCAAATATTGCCTTTGTGCATCCCCCCTCGGGCCACAGTGACACGGCATCGAACGAGTGCGCGGAACTAATTTTGTTTTGGCGTAAAACATCAGATATTTAATCTGCCCCCCAATATGTTCGTCCCGATTCGATGCGCACGCACATTTGGCGATAGGTAGGTACCATTCGATTGCAAACTGGTCGTTTGACTGTTTGGTTTGAATTAAGCTTTTTGTTAGAAAGTATTTTACTAACTTCAGGGATGTTATTTTAAATCATCTGTGGCAGCACAGAAATCAAAGATAATGACGATTTAGAACCTTCTTACATCTTCCATGTATTTCAGTTGGTCGTGGCGTATTGATATTGATCGTTCAGCTGATGACATAGATTCAGGCTCCTGTATTTCCATTAGATAATTGTCCTGAATGATGTTATAAGTAAAAAAATATATATAATCATTTAAAATACCAATCAAACCTTCACAAAGAATGAAGTGTTTCATTTCCACTTCGGTTGTAGGTGGTGATGACGTTTACGTGACAATGCAATCATGGAATGTGTTTCGGAGTATTTTCTTTGTTTGAATTTGCAGTATGTGAAAATATTTCGCCTTCCTTGGTCGAGTGGCTTTATACACCGGTTTTCAAGGTGTCGCCATCTCTGAGGTCCCGGGTTCGATCCCCGGTTGGGTCAATTTAGAAAACGAACTTTTCTATATTGGTTCAGGTATGCGTGTTTGTGATACCACCGTTGTCTCTGATTTCCATAACACAAGTGCTTTAGCTACTTACTTTGGAATCGGAGCAATGTATGTGATGTTGTCAAATATTTATTATTTATTTATTTATTTCTTTGTATTTTGACTACAATTACTTTTGCGTGTATTTACAATATTAAATAGAATTTGATCCCTGATCTTTACAAAATGTCATTTATTCGTGATTATTTAATAAGTGTACCGTGTAAATTAATCAGTTCTAGCACAAGTGTTACCCTTTCGATGAACTGAGCAAACACGTGTTGACATCATATTAGCCTAACATGAGTCGTGTCGTAATGTGACTAATAAGATTAATACCAGTAAAGGGGTTTATCTAAAAGGAACAGTATATTTTTTCTAAATGAAAGGTTATGACCTTCTCTGAACCCCTGACAACGTGTATGCAAAATTTCATGATGATCGGTTCAGTAGTTAAGACGTGAAGGCGTAACAACAAACAAACAAACTGACTTATTATATTAGTAAAAAAAATTGTTGCAAATTAATGGCGAAACATAATATGGGTTCCTACCGTTGACATGAGAAGAAAAATAAATTATACTTATATTATGTTATTACCTTTTAAACAATTTTCTTGGTAACATATTAGTTAACAATAGTTATTAGATGTCAGAGAGACTTCAGGATAAAGTTAATTTTAATAATGAAATAAATTTTCATTTGTAAATCTTGTCTTTTTTTAAATCTTTAAATTTTCCGCGTTTTTTTTATACTGAGGAATAGATGATGATATGAGAGTTATTTTTCTGAAAGTTTTTTTTTTAATAAGTAGGTAAGTAATAAATATAAATGAGGATCTCGGTGGCGCAGCGGTTTAGCACCTGGCCCTGCGATTGCGGAGATTAAGCAACTTTCGCAAGGGTCGGTCACGGGATGGGTGACCAAACATTTATCATATCGGGTTCCTCCGTGCTTCGGAAGGCACGTTCAGCTGTTAGTCCCGGCTGCATTTGCAGTCCTTAACACTCAATCCGCCCGCGTGGTGGGTTATGGCCCATCCTCCTTATCCACCTATAAGGAAGGCCTGTGCCCCAGCAGTGAGGACATTAAAAAAATGGCTGATGTCGAAGTAATAAAATAGAAGTTGATACCCTAAAGTAGACCTTTATTTTCCTCCTAAGTTATATCTTACATTGACTAGTCTTTCATAGCATTCCAACTTTCAAGAAAACTACAAATCGATTGCTTTAACTACAATAGTCGTAGTTTATCAATGAAAGTATTTTAGCTACGGTCCTCGACTTTCATTTAAGCTTAGGTATGTATTTGTATGGGTTGTATGAGTTGTATGGATGAATGGGACAATACGAGGATGTGTTAAATGGTTCGGCGTGAAATGTTACCGTATTTAAGGTAGCGGTTCCTTTAACGCGTGTGAGATCTTTACAAAAGGAACTTGTGGGCCAGAAGAATGGCGATTTATTTATAAGCATACCTATAGCATTTTTTTTTGGATTACTTACCTACCTATGTGGTGAATATATTTTGTGATAGACACGAGCTACATCTTCAGATTTCTCCAAAAATAAATAAATGCCTGCTGTGATATTGTTATTACGGAATTTAGAAAAAGGAAATAAAACCCTTTAAAACAAATGACGACTCGTAGGCGCTTAATTTGAATAAAGAATGAAGACTTTGATATTGATTTAATGAATCCGAAATTTGTTTAATCGTAGAAGTCTTTTGTAGATCTACAAAAAACATATCATTCAGCAATATTCTTCATACTTTATGGCTTCAAAAAGTGTCATTTTTGTAAAAGGATCTTTTTGGGCAGCCCCGCCCCCTCTAATTGATTGCATAACTGCCGACTCTTCATTCACAAGAATCCATTCATTCATTCATTCGACATGCGGCGACAAATCGGCTGTGTTATTGATGCAAACCTCTTTGCTATTCCGACAGAATTCTTTATTTGATTTTGAACTATATCCCTTGCACTATAAAATCAAAATTATAATGATTATTTTTTTCAGTAAAGTTTTAGTATGAACTTTGCTTTGAATTAGGAATGTTTTTAATGTATTTTCTATTGTGAAAAGCTGCAAATCGATACGCAGTCATCGTATTATAGTTACTTATCAACGATTACAAGAAGAATTTTATGCATGCCTCCGATTTTTTTTCTTGCGAAGGCAGACGTACAGTCGCCTTTGAGTGTCTGTGAATAGACACGAATTTGTCATGGAGGAATGATTATGTATGGATTTCTATAATTTTATTGGCCATTTAGGAATTTTATTGTTAGATTTGAAGTCACGAGTGCTTACGGTTTCCGATGGACTGCAGATGTTTCTAGTAATTTTATCCTATCAATTCTTATTGATCCATAAGTACTTATCCATTACGTTGCTTTCAGAATACATAAATTAGTGCTTTATTCCTAATATTCTATAATTATTTCGTCTATGTTTCCCGAAGGTGAAAATTGTATTGCTTAGTACGTAGATTTTTGTGTTTCTAATTTATTTATCATTATTTCAGATAACTGGATCCATTATTTATACAATGTCGTGTTAGTATGACTTAAGACTATGTTAGTTTAAAAGTAAGAAACGCGAAAAATTTGTGGTCCATCAAAAAGTCTTTTAGAGAGATCTTACAAAGGAGGGCACTGGCCCGTGCAATGACTGCCAAAGCCCTAAACATGGACCATCATTGCGTTCTGCGACCACGGCCAGGAGGCTAAGCATCAGCTTATAGGCTTAGAGCTAAGCTGACGACCTCCTTGGTCGAGTGGCTTTGTACACCGGTTTTCAAGGTGTCGCCATCTCTGAGGTCCCGGGTTCGATCCCCGGTTGGGTCAATTTAGAAAACGAACTTTTCTATATTGGCTCAGGTCTGGGTGTTTGTGATACCACCGTTGTCTCCGATTTCCATAACACAAGTGCTTTAGCTACTTACTTTGGAATCGGAGCAATGCATGTGATATTGTCAAATATTTATTTATTATTATTTATTTATTTAGTTAATAGTTTATATAAAAAAATATACTTTGTAAGTATGTATGTACTTTTATATCACAAACATGATCGTTAGGATTTTTAGCAATGTAAAAAAAATAACACATTACCTTTATACTTTTTAGGAAAAATATCAACGGTAATACTAAATACCATCGTAGCGTTAAATCGCATCCAAAAGATACATTGTTAACCAAAAAAGATATCTGATCTTATTTCCTTGACAATCACAAATCACATCCCATATAAAAATATGTTCATTCATTCAATTGAAAACGGCTCGTGCAAAGGCATCTGCCATTTTTTCGGCTCCTGAATCCATTTGTTGGGTCATTAAACGACATCGTGTCACACTTTACACTTATTAGCAATTTTTATATCGTTTCTATAATAAATTTTATGCCAAATAAAATTCCTTGCCCCGCCCTTTTTTAACCACTGGGCGAATGTTGATGCCACAGAATAACGATTCTTGGGTCCACAGAAGTCGCAAGAATGAGGAACTTGTAACTTTTATATCTATATGCGAAGAACATGGATAAAAATTCATTTGGTATTATATAAAAATTCAAGTAACTTTATTCAAACTAATAAGCTCTAAGTAAATGTTTTTACAAAAAAATACATAAAATGCATAAGGCATGATTCATAACAATATATCGCGTACTCTCTATAACGTAATAAAAAATCGAATTTCATAGAAAAATGATTTGCATTTATGACGAAACTTCTGAAGTTATTTAAGTATTCATGTTAAGTATAGGTATTCGTTCTAGACGCTATACATTTTTTTTTAACTCTGTCTATATTTTAAGCATCTTTGTGGCGAACTCGCGGCCCAAACAGCAATAAATAATCTCCGAAATGACGAGTTTTCGTGCAAAAAGCGCGTTTTTGTTCGAAAATTCGGACCCCCCTTGCGTAAAATTGGTCTTTGCTTTGGAAGCAACAAATGCATGGTTTTATTTGGATTTGTGGCTAAAAATGGGGAGAGTTTTTATTGTTAGTTTTTTTATTAATACCACTTAAATTTCTGTTGAGTGTTGTGTTAGATGAGAGTTATGTAGTTTTTAATTACGTGATAGGGAATTGAAAAGCAGCGAAGAGGTTGACACTGTTAAGTATTAAAAAAAATACTTTACTCAGTGACACGAATTGTTTAGAAAATCCTGAAAAACGTTAGTTTATAATTATAGCGTTTTCGCAGCAAGTTAGAACTGATGATAATTAAAAAAAACAGTAAAGCCATTAATCTTATTGACGGTATTGTGCCATAAAACAAATTACGAGTAATAACGCAAAAATAAAAAAAATCAACTAGAAGGTAAGTACGTATACTTACCTTCAACTTGATTTTTTTAGTTGGTCAAAACCAATTGATGACATTTAGTGTAGAGTACTTTTTTACTTTTCCATAAGTTTAATAATTGGATTAACTTTAATTAATAGGCCGTACAAGCAAATTATTTGATTTCCATACCTTGTACTGTCGGGAGGAACGCCAAGCCTCCGGCGATTTGATTATTGCCACGTGACCTGTACAAGATTAATAAAAATGTAAATAAACATAATTATGATAATCTTTGTTTGTATTTATATTTATTATTAGATAGGTAGTCAACATTGACAGTGAGGTAGAGAATTATTATGATAATTTTTATATTTTTATTGTTTACATTTTGTATGCAAAATATAATTAATACAAATACGTGGTAGGTACAGCTTTATTTATACCTCGCAACTTTTTTGGTAAATAAATTTTGATACTCGTAATATTATGATGTCTCTATCCTATCCTGCTATCGTAGAGCTCAGCTATCAGTATTGAAGAGTTATTATAAAGTAGACGTTTATATAAAGGACCGAAATGCGTGGAAATGATGTAACATGTAACACATAACTTGCTAGTATAAGTTTGTTGTAAATGATCTTGTTGTACTGTTTTTGGTAAGGATATATTTAAATTTGTAAATATCGTTACTTATTTTTGTTAAAGCTGATAAGTTTCTTGCGCCCGTTCTTCTTGTTAGTTAAAAAGTCTGGAATGTGTGGTAGGAAAATATAGACGATTCAAAACTGCTTGACTAGAGAAATTTTGACTCTTGACTCTCTTGGCTCTTTTCTTCATTAACGTATTTTATTTCTCAAATTTACTAACAGGTCACACATCTCAAATTGTAATCAACAGTATTCCTGAATATTCAACCAGGTTAAATCCTTCATGCAAAACCTTTGCAACTTTTCACAGACAACAAAATTAAACCTGAATAATGAATCCGGTGTTATCCTGTGGGAAGCTCGGAGCAGGAACGAATTTAGTTTACCCTGGAACCATTATGTAGATGAATCTAATCGGGTGCCTTTTAAAGGTTTCCCTGGCGTTCTTGAATGTAGCCTAGATACAGTTAGTTAGTCCCTTCGTACGCACAATGTGTTTATACAAGGTGTTACAAAAATACCCCTAATGCCGAATATGGTATATAGAGACCATCAAACTGATCTACTTTTTCTATGGGACCAACTCTGAAATTGCGAAAAAGAAATCAGCTGTTTCATACAAAAATTAAAATCGAAAATATCAAAATGTGTGAAACAGCTGATTTTTTTTTCGTGATTTTAGAGTTGGCGCCATAGTAAAAGTTGTTCAGTTTGTTGGTCCCTATATACCATATTCGGCATAAGGGGTATTTTGTATAGTAATGAAATTCAGACAATTTACACTAATAATTTAGTCCCAAACTAAGCAAAACTATTTGTACTAAAGTCATTATCTTTGACTTAGGAACTGTTTCACAGGTTCTAACTAAGTTCTAATTAACTATTTTAAATTAAAACAAATGATATTGCTATTGGAATTTAGAAATAGCTAGGCCCTGTCTAAAATAGTAACTTTGGTGAACCTTTGACTGAAAAAAGGAAGTGGTATGTGGAAAGAGTCAAAAAGCATCTTTCAAGACACCATCAACTTGTGTAAAGTTGAGTAGCATTTCACAAAAACTAAGCGCGGAAAGAGTTAAAATTTCAAAAGAAATCTTTTCTTTCTGTCAAGCTCAGGGTTGGTAGTCGTAGTTATAGGGGTGGCATAATTGGTATTGCACACGGGCGGGCCTGAAGTTAAATTCTTTCCCGCTCTAGGGTTGAAAGCACCGTTTTCCACCTGCTGCTCGAATAAAATAAACATTATTTCCCGAGTATGATAAAGACTTTCTTGAGAGTGGATAACTGACCGTCTCTTAAATGCCCGGGCCGGTTTTAGGTCCTGGTCCGGGCCTGTTAGAAAGAGAAAGCAAATTGTACATTACTTTTATCACACAAAAGAGTATCGAGCACTTCAATTCATACAATAAATGAATTAAAAAATCTCACCGTGACAGCTCATTGCCACGTCCTTTATTACCCCTTTGAAGAAACTGTCAAAGGCAACAATATCAAACGCGACCAATTACAATTGAACAAACCTTTAAGAGTAATTGAAAACATACTTATGCGGTCACAAGTACAAAGTGATAATTATTTGTATTCAGGAGCCCTTCGCGAAGCTATTTCATTATGCTTCAAGTATTTCGCATATGCTTCTGTGAATGTCGTTTAATTTCAAACGTTTATTTACGAAATTGTACCTTAACCGCTTAAATGTAAGAGTCATAAGAGCTTTATTTCTTTTTCGAGCTTTTATTTCGCGGTGCTACGTCACAAGTACAATTTGCTGCAAGCAATTATCAACTCTATTCCTTCCTATCTATATAAGTGATTTTTTTGCCAAGTAGCATGAGATACGCTTTTTTGGTTTCAACAAATTCAACCCTCAAGTGCAACGTAACAAAATTACACTGCAGTTTTTCCAAACCACATGCTATATTGAGTCTTAGTGGATGGCAAAACGGTTCTATACATTTTTTTCATTGTATTATTAGTACGATCTGCACTCTATGACGAATCCGCACAGTTGGTGTTTTTGAATTAAACATTTAATTTGTTTTCTTTATTTCTGTTGGAATACATTACGATTCGTACAATGTGACAAAAGTTACGATTCGATATGTCAACGCGCAACGTCATTATTTTAATTAGACAGTCATAGCAAACCTTTTATTATTATAATTTTCTCTCTGTATTATTTGCACGGCGTCACTTATTAAAGCATTCGATTTGAAAGGAACAAATATTTAATTATACTTGAAAAAGTTTTTGCACTTTATTCGACACGCTTTGACTGAGATTATGTTATTGAGCTTTTTTCTCAGAGTTAATTACTTTGAAAATTATTCTTCTAAAGACAAAAAAGTTTATATTTATCCCTGTTTTCCTTTTCGTATTTATATGAAATTAAATAATGTTGTCTGTCAACTTCTACATTCGGAGAAATAAAAAAATCATTTTGTTTTAAGGCTAAAACAAATGCAGGTGAGGTAAATTCTAGAGTGGTTGGTTATAGATTGGAGCAGTGAACTTCACCTTCAGGCTTATCGTATCTAATGATTGCGTTGGCTCAGCGTAAGAGTTGATATACTAGAAGAAATTCGACGTTCTCATTAGTGACTCGGTAGCTCAGCGGTCAGAGCATTGGACCGGATATCCAAAGGTCGCGGGTTCGATTCCCGTCCGAGAACATGATCTGGTGCGAGTCCTATTTTTTCTAGTATATTATTTAGTAGTATCTAATGATATGAAGGTTAAATATTTTCCTTGTACAACAAAAAACAGTTCATTTAGAGTACACCGTATTGATCCATGATCCGTGAATAAAATATGGGTACCTTCATTCAAATGCCTCATTTCCTAGATCTACGCGAACTTGCCCAAGAACGACCATTACCGTCCATTTTAGATAAAGTGACTTTCATTACTGCGGAGTGCTTAAATTTAAGACTACTGCTAGCCGTCGATGGCTGTGAGAAACTTCTCATCATTACTTGAATTAACTTTTATATCCTGCAGCAGATAACGTATAAAAAATATTTTTTATGTTTATATTAAGTTTTTACGGTTCCATCTCAAAAGGAAATTGAAAATAATATCACGTATATAAATACAAATACTAAATAAAATCAAAAAGTCCTGAATGGTAGGAAATTTTGACGACAAGAACCATTTATTTTTTCAAGCTTATTTAAATTATTATTATTTAAACTTTGCCTTAGAAAATGTTTCCATCATTGTCTCTGCAAGCGTCCGAACATAATATTAACCACGTGAAACTCGTACAATTAGACCCAGGCCAGTAATAGTTGGTAATAAAACCTCAGGCGGGATCTGACCATCAATCTCGGTTGATGTTAGAACAGCCTACAAACTGTACTGGCGGTTGAGAAGAGGACATGACCATTTTAGGGTTAGTTATTAACTCGCCCAATCCAAACTTTTTCGATTTACATTTTTGCTGGGCACAGTTCAAACCTAACTAAACCCATTCTGTTTAAATACCCATGAACCCCAGGTTTATTAGTAGAAATTAGATAAAGCTTAGATATCAGACAAGGCTGCAGTTGCCTGTCCCAAGTTGTTTTATTTTGCAATGTAAGCAATAGTATCTATCTTTCTATATAAATTCAATGGGAACAATCAGGAGTAGTCTATGTAATAGTTGGTAATAAAACCGTAGGCGGGAACTGACCATCAATCTCGGTTGATTAGAGCAGCCTACGATCTGTACTAGCGGACATGTGATGTAAGGAACGATGCTAAAAGTGGACATGGCAATTTTGGGTTAGGTATTAACTCGCCCAATCCAAACTCTTTTCGATTTCCAATTCGCCGGGGCCAGTTCAAAACCTAACCTAAACCAAGGTTAGGTTTGAACTGGCCCCGGCGAATTCAAATGCCATGAATTTCGAATGCCAGTTCAAACCTAACCTTGGGTTAGGTTAGGTTTTGAACTGTGCTCAGCAAAAATGGAAATCGAAAAGATTCTGTTTGGATACGAATCTAGGGTTCATTTAGTATAAAATAGCGAAAGCTTAGATTGGCCCCATTTTCCCGCATTAGTTTTTTGTAATGAGTATGCAATAGGATCAACCTTTCTATCTAAATTCAATGGGTACAATTAAGCCCAGTCTATGTAACTTGGTAATAAAACCGCAGGCGGGAACCGACCATCAATCCCGGTTGATTAGTGCAGCCTACGAACTTTACTAGCAGCAAAACGATGTTAGCTGAAGTGGACATGGCAATTTTGGGTTAAGTATTACTTCGCCCAACCTAAGTTCGTATTCCATTTAGAGTTTATGCTTTATCTAACCTTACCTAATGAATTTGGTTTGCTATAAGAGAAGTCTACGAACTATACTAGCGGCCAAGCGATGTAAACAACGATACTAAAAGTAGACATGGCAATTTTAGAGTAGGTAATAACTCGCCCAATCTTAACTCGTCTACGATATCCTTTTTTGATGGTGACACAACCAATGCTATTTAGTTACGAATCTAGAGCTTATTAGTATTATAGATAAACATAAATGCAAACTTAAGGTTGTACTTAACATTAGGAAAAATAGCAAATTTTGTAAGTTTCAAAATTACTTATAAGTACTATAATATTCTCTTAGTACTAGTGTTATGAAAATCAGTAACAACGACGGGTGACTGAGACATTACGAAAAAGTTCGTAATAAATTGCCGTATGTTAATAAATATTTTATTTTCTACTACAATTATTATAATTGTTACATAAATCAAATATGAGTATCATTAAACCAAAATATATTATAAGTCACAATAAAACTCGACGTTGCCGTAACTAAAATGAGTCCTAATAAAACTAGGAACCTGCCATCAATCCTGGTTAATTAGGGCTTGAACCGGCGAATACGCTCGTTGTAAGCCGGGACATGGACGTAATGATAAATTTCTCTCCTTTTACAAAAGATAACTTCTGCGTTGGTACTGCTACTGCACTGAAATAATAGTACAGACAAGTTTAGATAAATAATATGTTAGAAAAAAATCTTTATATAAAAATAGCATTGTGAATACGAAAAATCTCAATTTAATCATTAATATGTTACACTCATAAGTGATTTTGATTTACTACAAAGGACATAAATGAAATTTCGTCGAAAATGTTATAGAATTTGACGTTACTTCAGGCTAAATTTTACGGTTACAAGTTGGTTATGGCAGTTCCGAATAATGATAGCATAGGTACTGTTTAGCATCAAACAGTTAGCCAAACAAACATCCGTATATTTGGAAATATCCGTACTTTTTAGGGTTCCGTAGTCAAGTCAACAAGGAACCCTTATAGTTTCATCATGTCCGTCTGTCCGTCTATCCTTTAGCCCGCGGCTATTCACCTTCACAGTGCTATTTTTATACTCGTATTAAGATAAATAATATATTAGAAAAAATACTAGAAAAAATCGACCTACCCGTAGCACCTCAGACGAGACTCGAACGACATCCGCACCCTTGGGATTCCGGCCTATGCAATGCACTGACTAATTATGCTACCGAATCACTAGTGGGAGCGGCGAAATCTTCTAGTCCTTTTAACTTCTTCGCTGCAAGCCAGCGCAATTTCATCAATGTGAGGAAATACCCCCGTCATTCGAAAGAAATATCATTCCAGATATTTTGACAATTGATTAAAATGAAACAGCTATATAATTTTTGAGGTTTTAGCATTCACAATGCTATTTTTATACAATACTAAATAATATGCGGTTCGTTTTTTCTAGTATATATTTTAGTATTGTATAAAAATAGCATTGTGAATGCTTAAATCTTAAATTAAATAAATTGTCCGAATTATTTACATGACACAGTTTAGTTATAAGTCGGTACTTAGCCTGTATTACGACAAGTCTGGCCCAATAAATGCAATGGCCCTAATAAAACCACAACGGAGAAAAGACCATTAATTCCAGTTGATTAGAGTGTGAAGCGCGAAGAGAGAATATTTGGATGTGGCATAATAATGCACTGCTGGGGTACAGGGGCCCTACCGGCTAACTTTTCGAACTTCGGTGGGTCTGCCGAGCTTAAACTTAAAACAGATAAATCGAAGTAAGGAATTTCGTATTGTACTATTCGCCGAAGTTATTTAGAAGATATCGATGTTCGTGTGACATCATGAATTGGGGTTCGCCATTTTGGCCCGATTGGGGCTCGATTTATCTGTTTTAATTTAAAGACTTTACGAAGTTTAATGCGTTAGCCGGTACTATTCCTTATGGTTAGGTTATGGAGGATGGGCCATAACCACCACGCGGGCCCCATGCGAATTAGATTTAGCGGACTAACGGCTTATCGTGCCCTTCCAAAGCACGGAGGAGCTCGAAATAATACATATTTGGTCATCCATCCCATGATCGACCCTTGCGAAAGAAGGCGCAAGATAAAATTAATTATTGACCGAGCGAGTGCGAATTCAGCTTGGGCAAAAATGCTTTCGTATGTCCGGCTGTCCCGTTGTCCGTCTGTTCTCCTCTACAGGTCGCATTTCTCATCCAATTATCATTAAATTTTGTGAACAGGTTCGATAACTATTTATAGGTATGGATTTTTTTCGTAGATTCAGTTTTACGATTTTTTCGAAATGGCGGAGATATGGGGAAAAATATATAATAGCCATTTCGAAAAATTATCAAAAATGACAAAAATGTTCACAGAGACACTATTAAAAACTTTTAAAAATTAAAAAGAAAAACCTCCTTCAAAAAACCTTAAAAAAATTGCTATAAAAAACAGCTTCAAAAAACAGCAGCTCTAAAAAGCAAGAAATAATATTCAAATCTGCATAATTACTATTCAAGTACCTACGCATATCTGATATTAAAAAAACGTCTTTTGAAGTCGGTTAAAAAGATACCAAGATAGTATTTTCTGTCAATTTTAATTTTTGGACTAGATTTGACTTTTATTGACAGACTTTAAAAAGTAAGTAAGTAAGTGTTTACCTCCATAGCTTTTAGTTTCATTTACCATAGTCTAAGTTTAGGAACTAAAAATAGAATACAATTTTCTACGAAGTGATCCGAATCGAACAGACTACGAGGTTCTTCCAGTAAAAATAGTCAGTAAATTTTGACGACAAAGGATCTTCACACGTCCGCAACATATAGAAGCTATGTTAACTCTATTCTTAAGTGCTATTTGTTCCACTTTAACTGCCAGGACCATTAAATACAAGTGTTTTAGTGTCTACATAACCTATTTCTGTTTAATGTTTTGGAAAATTTATCGTTTCATTTTGAACTTTCACTGTAGGTACAGTAAATTTTGTTAAATATTATAACATATTGCCTGAATCTCGTGCGATAATAATTCTTAATTGCAGTTGAACAATGTAAGTAGTAATATTGAAGCGTAAATTGAGATAGATACATTCTATGGTAAGGTACCTTAGTAGTCCGTAAAAGTCATATTATTTATGCATATTAAGTTGTAATTCACAAAAGGTTTTAGTAACTTGAATATTAGACTTTTATGTAACGATTCTCTGAATCATTAGAGCTAATCTGCAGGTCTATTACATAAAAACAATCGCAATAAGCGGACTATGTTCGTCCCACTCCGAGACACTATTCACTCACGAATAAGGTTCAATATCAAGTAAATCGAACCGCGAATTGCGTTCCTGCCTCCTGTCGAGATGAAACAAGTTACAAATGTGAATTTTTGATTTAAAACCTTGTTTTACAATATTGGTGTCTAGTGCTGTACAAACAGTACTTACGATTGCAGGTACAAAGATACATTTCGCAATTTTTTCCTCATTCTTTCGCTATCAGCTAAGCTAGATTATAGCTCCTCATTTCCAACTCGATCACGCTGGGAAACACAATTTCCACCATTTATGTAACATTTTATAAATTGACAACATCATCAATACTTATTATTGTCAGTTCGCGTGCGAGCCTCGAATAACATCAAGTAGGTGTGAACATATATTTATTATTGAGTATGATGAATCTTGTTACTTAAACATTTACTTCTGACGGGTGCATGGCACGCGAAACGCTTGTTTGTGTATCGTTTTTTAATTACAACAATTAGCGTTTTTTTTATGTAGTGGGAAACGATTTACATAATATTGCTTGCCGGCAATCGACATAGAATACAATAGCGACTTTTTATGCTTTTAACGATATTAGACTGAATCGTAGCTTGTAAATGTACTAAAAAGTTTTTTATAGTAGTTTAACTGTGTTATGTTTAAAGAACTTTATTCTCATAAAGACATAACATTGTCACTTACATGAGAACATTATAAAGAAAAAGACTAATGGCCGAATACTCAAACGATACTCAACTTCGAGGGGCGCTCAAACATCATACTGTCTTTGTCGTATCTTTGACATATGATGGGACAGGACGATGTTTGAGAGCCTCTCAAAGTTGAGTGACGTTTGAGTATTCGGCCATAAAACAGTTCGTGGTCGCAAAAGCAAAACAGATTAAATAGGTACTCACTAACAAAGCCGAGTATAAGTTAATTAATCTACACTACAATTTAACAATTTAATACACAGTCCCGTACTTCCTTAATTATTGCGTACTGATAATATGCTGGGCAAGTTTCTTCTCAAATACTTTAAACGAGTTTTCACTTTTTATAGGTGCGGGTATTTTATTATAAAGTTATGCCCCTTCAAATGTATTTTTAGTGTGCTATTGTATAAATATAGGAAAATCCGAATTGATGTATTTTTTAAAATTCAATAAGTACCTAGTACCTACACAGAAATTATACTCTTAGTACTTACCTAGTTAAAAAAATAGTTTCAGCTCTTATTTTATTTTCAACGTTTTTCAGAAGTATTTTCCTATATCAAACTTCAACTATTTTTTATGGAGATAAACGCAGAATTTTTGGCTTCTTACGAAATAAACTTGATCCTTTTAGTATTCCTGTTGCGTTTGTTTCGAGATACACGAAAAGGGGGAAATTTTCGGTTTGAAACAAACTTGAAGCGAGACGTGGTACATTCAGTGAGAGTTGCCGTGAACACAGTTTAAATGAATACCAGTGGGTACTCTATACTCGTACAAACAGACTGAAAATGTGCTAATATGGCGCTCGGTATATTTCGGTACACAACACAAAAGTCACAAATACACCTCCCATTGCGTTCACACATTTGCAGTGTACACGATTGCGTGGACGTACACACGTACTATAGACAACACTTCCGCTTAAAGGTTAAAATCGCTTGCACGCTGCGCCGTCACTGACGTACGTTTAGATCGCGCAGAAAAAAATCGCGCACACGATTTTTTCTGCAAAGTGAGTTGCCGATCGCACATTCGTCTTTAGTTGACGATCATAGCCTATAGCTATTCATACAAATAAGAGCGATCTTCGTTGTTGTAGTATTCATCAGCAAAAGTATCAGCGAATGGTCAGAGGTGACAATATCACATATGAGAAAGTCGTGTGTGAGAAAATTTGTTTACGTAAGTTATGGCACGAAGCCACAGATTACTAAATCGAAGCCATTATATGAATGTTAAGTGGCGTAGGAGCGTTGGAGCTCGGTGGCGCGGTAGTTTAGCGCCTGGCCACAGGGCCAAGCCTTGCTCAAGCTACTTAACCTAAGTAGCTTGAGCAAGAGTCGGCCATGGGATGGGTGAAGAACTTATTATATCAAGTTCCTCCGTGGTTCGTAAGGCACGTTAATCCGTTGGTCCTGGCTGCATTTGCAATAGTTAATACCCAACAATCTGGCATTGAACCTGCGTGGGCCAGGCCCATCCACCTTATCCACCAATAAGAAAGGCCTGTACCCCAGCAGTGGGGACATTAAAAATGGCTGATGTCGTTAAGCCGCGTAGTATTACTTCAAGGACACTGGGCGAGTTTATATACTGGTTACTTATTATATTCTGTGCCGTGAATCTCAACGAGTCACTTGGTATGGATTGAAGTGAGCGCCCACAATTGGAGTGATTATCATTCTAATTAAAAAGTGCTGGTTCATTTTCAGCTTCTTTCTTGTTAACTTGGCGATACTCTTGTTATAAAAGAAACTAAGCGTTGAGCTTACATAATTGTAAATAGCGACTCTTGTAACATTATCGCCGAGTAGTCAAACATATATTGTAAGGATTTTTAAATTTGAGATTTTAGCATTCACAATGCTATTTTTTATTACAAGTTAGTATTGTATATTGTAAGGATGATAATCTAGACCTCAGCCAGCATGTAAACAAGCAACTATACTAGCTCAAAACATTGAAAAGTATACTTTGAAAGTAACACAAAATACTTTTAAACGAAACTAATTCAGTACCTTCTTCGTTGCGTTGCACTCAAACGGGAATCTTATAAAATAGTTTTGCAAGTCCAATATGAATCAGAATTTCGAAAACGAATTTTATCTACACCCATGCTCTAAATCTTATATAAAAAGGTTCTAAAACAGTTAGCTTACTGCCAAAATTACATTTTACAACCAGTGTCATAGTAAACATAATATCATCCGAATGAGTGGCTGGAGGCGCCGCCGGCCCCCAGCGCGCTCCGCCGAGTTGAATTATGAAATTCAGTACAACATAATAACACTCGTTTGGATGATATAATGACGATGGCGCGCGCCGGATGGTCGCGGCTCTGCGCCTATGCCCATCCACTCGATCGGATATTATGGTTACTATGACACTGTTGTTTTGATGTTGGCAATAAGCTGCTGTTTCAAAACCTTTTAGAGAGGATTCATATCATGGGTGTAGAGTATTGTATGCAACTGTACGTAACTAGGTGATAAAACACTCATGTGATACTATTATCACATAGATAAACCCACATTCGTGTTTTAATACCCCTCATTATACTACAGTTGCATAAATAATATTATATTATTTTATAAAGAAATCTTGCACGTGTTCCCATTTTAGCAAGAGGCGTGGCTTTAAGGTTAATTTATTTCGACAAATGACATCTAGCCATCGCCAGGTGGAAGACACGAGTCGAGGGGAAAAGGGAAAAAAATTCTCTTTCATTTTTTATTGGCCATTTAGGTGGTATGCGCCTCGAAATTTTTGGTGGAATTATGTATTGGACATGTTACCTTTGTGGCACAAACTGTTGATGAAAAAATATGTTGCGTGGGTTAGTTGTTCATTCAGGTATTAGATCTTTTTTATAAAAATTTTTTGGCGTTTTTTTTTCTTATTTAAATCTGATAACATAATATACTTATTAGTTAACAAGTGTATTTATTCAAGTTACGTTATCAAAGTGAGTATTTAAGTTCCAAACTTTTAAAATGGCTATTACTGCTTAATCTAACTGTATAACTGCATAATATAAGTAGGTAAGTACTTTAATTGCTATAAATAAAATTTGTCGTAGCAAAATAACATGTTGTGCTTTGACCAGTGGGACAATGATACACGAAAATAATATAAAAATAAAAAAGAGAACATTGATTATGATTTGCGCATACGATTTATTGATAAATATTGTCCCATTTTTGAATTCTAATTCAATTAGTCTATAACTGTATAGTCTAGTCTGTCATAAATAAGATTACGTTATATGTGTCACTGAGATAGTATTTTTCTCTCAAGGAGTCCCGAGGGGGTGAAATAAGATGTTTGCGAAGCTGTTACGTACATCATACTCAGTATAGATAAGTTTGACGGTTAGTTAGTGCGTACGGTGTGCAAGAAAAGCTAAATGCAATAAATTTTAATTTTATGAATTTTCTGCTGGGTAATATATAAAAAAAATCTTAGTTAAGTAAGACAAGACAAGACAGAGGTTTATAGCAATTTTTCGAATGCTAATTTTGGATGGTACGAACTTTTCTATTCGAATGCAGCCGTGTCTTCTAGATATATTTTAAACCTCATTAAGAATATTAGAATAATGTCTCTTCAAAGCCAAAACTGAAAATATTAATTGTTATTTCGAGAGTTACTTATACAACGTGTTACAAAAAAATCCCTAATGCCGTATATGAAACAGCTGATTTTTTTTTCGCGATTTGAGAGTTGGTCCCATAGTAAAAGTTGTTCAGTTTTATGGTCCCTATATACCATATTCGGCATTAGGGGTATTTTTGTAACATGTTGTATGAAGAGTAAAGATCTTAACTAGTAAGATTATGTAAGAATTATCTGGAAAGATATTTCAATTGGATATCGAGGTAAGTCATTCATGAAATAACGCTGACTTGCAGCGTAAGAGTGGGAGCTACTAGAAGAAAGACGGTGCCACTAGTGACTCGGAAGCTCAGCGGTAAGAGCATTGGACCGAAATTCCAAAGGTCGCAGGTTCGATTCTCGTCCGAGGATATGATGATTGTGAATGCAAAAAACTCAAATAATAAAAATATTTAAGAAACGCCTATCATATATTATGCTGGTATATCGTTCGCTCATATTTCTGCACTTAATGCCTATTTAAATTTTAACACTTAAAAACAATATTCTATATATTCTAATTCAGTATCATTTTCTGCTGTCTGTACTGGTTATCGCAACGCCCTCTGCGGCTCATGTGATTGCCAGAGGGACTAGCGGCCGATATAGAGCAAACACGTACCTATGTCTTATAGTAAAACTTGTGATTGTAGGTACATATACGTTTAGACTTCATTAATTCTTATGCTGGGGCTACATTTAGGCTTTGCGTCATTATTACTTATTTATTTCATTATTTTTAAACAATATCTAAAAATGGTTAACAAATTAAATAACTATAAGCATTCTCAGTTTGATCTCATTTTTAGGGTTCCGTACCCAAAGTCTAAAACGAGACCCTGTTACTAAGACTCCGCTGTCCGTCCGTCTGTCTGTCCGTCTGTCACCATGCAGGCTGTATCTCATGAACCGTGTACGTATCATGTATTTCTGTTGCAGCTATAACAATGAATATAAAAAACAGCATAAAATAAATATTTAAGTGGGCTGATACAACGTGAATTTTTTCTTGTTTTTGCTCGATATTGATAACGGCAACAGCTTGAAATATTCAAAAAATCTTTAGTTATATATTCACTTTAAAAATAAATAATTAAATTAAAATAAAACAAATATTCAACGGGGGCTCCCATACAACAGACATGATCTTTTGACGTTTTCATAGATAATGGTACGGAACCTTCGTGCGCGAGTCCGACTCGCACTTGGCCGGTTTTTTAAATTGGTTCAGTAATTTGCCTTCTTACGACTAGGTTTACTAAAATGCCAGAAGTACCTTAGTTTCGATATTAATCGTTTCAATCAATCATATATTAAATCGGAACTGATTGAAGATTCCAAATTTTTACCTCATTTTGTTTGGTCCTGATTCAATCTGAAAATATTTTAAACTAGCGTTCATCAACAATTTAATAGCTCAATAAGATTGTAATAAAAAGCAACGTATTTTTTGTCCTTCATTTTCAACCCCTCTTGACAAAATAGCATTTAACACCTCACACTCTCATGTTACAAATATTATGCCGCTATTACAATTTACACGAATTCAATAGGTTTAGTGTTACAATTGTAAGCTTTGTAAAGCATTTGTGAGTGTAATCGCCGCTTTATTGCCAGTTAAAAGATTATAGTTATTTTAGGTTGATTTTTATCGTCGCAATTATAATGGAGGTAAGAGATGCTATCGGGCAATAAATTTGAGAGTTGAATACAAATTGTGCATTGAAATAACGTTTATTTGATAATTTTGTACTTTTATTGATTGTTAGTGACTTTTTTTTTATTTATTTATATAAACAATTCACATTTTATTTTATTAAAATATTGTAACTAAAAACAAGAAGGTGTATTATAAGATTATTCGCTAGTACTAGCCATTTGGAGGAATAATTCATATGGCACAAAAGTTGTAGGATTTCTCTGAGCCAAGATATCCAAGTTCGAAGATTCGTCATTTTCATACATTAATAATTTCATTGAATTCTGAAAGTGCTGAAAAACATAATTAATGATTCATATTGCTTTTGTGTTTACTATTATATTTTAATTTCAACACAAAGCAAAATCGAGTTTTTCGCACATTTAGCTTAATATTTTGACACTTTCTTTCAAACGGAAATTTTTATTGAATGTACTATTTCCGCCCAAATACGATTCTGCCTAAACTAGCTTCTGCCGTATTGTGAATCTGCCGAACAACGCGGGAGGGGAAAATACTATTTAAAAATATGTTATCTTATAATCAAATTGTCAAATGATATCTTTCATATTCTATGTGTGGAAAACCATTTGTTGTATTTTAAGTATAAATGACAATTTCACTACCATGAGTTGATGCAAACTGTTTTCGCTACCGTTTTCTCTCTTTCACTCGCATTGACTGTGAGCAGTACCCTTAGCACGAACAGCTATCGAAAAAAATAACGCGCGTAAAAACATTCGATAGAGTAATTTTGTACGGGAAATTTGTACAGCGCCATCTACCGTTGAAAAGCGAAATGAGATTTTTATAGAGAATTACTCTATCGAGTACTTTTACGCGAGTTTTTTTCTCGATAGCTGTTTGTGCTAAAGGTACAGTATATCTATAGTTAATGGTATCAAAAACAGTTTGCATCAACTCATGGTAGATCTACTCAGAATGAAAATGTGTCTCACTGTAAGGAACAAAGTCCTTAGCATAAAAATCAGCTGTATTCACAACCAATTCACACAACATGGGTCTAAACGTAGCATTTTTTAGAACTACTCGTTGGGCGTTCGGTTTTTGCAACAGGACAACAGGAACTGAAAGGGGGTCTTAAAAATTCGAAGAGGGGCAACTTAATGTAAGCCCTACTCCGGCTCTATTCCTTTCTAATACCAAAATCTAATACCAAATGGTATTTGTTTATTACCGTTTTAAAACTTCTATTCCCAACGAATACCAAATTTTTAGTATAATTTTTATTAAATTCGTATTCGTTGGGAATAGAAATTTTATAATGGCAGTAAACAAATACCATTGTTATTAGTTTTTGGTATTCAAAAGGAATAGATCCTACTCCGCCACTCCTCCTAGCTCCAAAGTTTGCATAGAGAAAAATCTGAAATTGTGTTGTGATAGAAATTTATGTAAAGAGTACAGGAAAAATAAAACGATGTCTCTAAATAGCACACTTTTTCAGAAATCATGAACAAGAATTAGAAGAATTATGTTAGTTCCACT
The DNA here is from genome assembly GCA_963556745.1 of Catoptria pinella. NCBI lineage: Eukaryota > Metazoa > Arthropoda > Insecta > Lepidoptera > Crambidae > Catoptria > Catoptria pinella. The sequence continues at coordinate 12,652,345 of OY750770.1, forward strand.
ACTGCAATATTCTACACCGCAGTGTATTTATATATTAAGTATTATGATGGTATGGAACCCTCGGTGCACGAGTCCGACTCGCTCATGACCGGCTTTATTTTCTTTTGTCTGCGCGGCTGGACTCTCTCGTCAGTAAATGAATTCAATTTCAAGGAAAAAGAACCACGTCGAATGAGCAGTTGCAAGTAATTACAATTTACTGGCTACAAGTCTCACTGCAAATGTATGGAACATCTGCGGCTTCAGAGCTCAAACACATAGGAGGTCATGCGATCCGATCTCAGATCGCTGCGGTCTATGCGATGTATGGGATCGAAACGCAACCAGTGTGGAAGGGATAAGAGAACTCCGTACATCGCCTAGATTATAACGACCTCCGTGGTCGAGTGGCTTTGTACACCGGTTTTCAAGGCGTCGCTATCTCTGAGGTCCCGGGTTCGATCCCCGGTTGGGTCAATTTAGGAAACGAACTTTGCTATATTGGCTCAGATCTGGGTGTTTGTGATACCACCGTTGTCTCTGATTTTCATAACACAAGTGCTTTAGCTACTTATTTCGGAATCGGAGCAATGTATGTGATGTTGTCAAATATTATAGATCGCAGCGATCTGCGGATCGCATGACCGGAATGCAGCCTGTGTGTTTGAGCTCTTAACTGTTAACGCTCCGATTACGAAATACTACTGGTAGCAAAGAAAAAGCGGAATTAAGTCTTAAAAGGAAATTCTCATTTGCTTGATAAAAGAAGTTAATTGAAAAACGATATCTATACCAAATGAACTCGTTTTTTAATTATTTCTTGATTTGTATTTTATTCTTAAGTATAATAGTTCTTTAATCCCCCATCGTCTTACTTATTTATTATTTTCACTCAAGTTCGCAAGAATGAATGAATGAATGATTAATTCGGTGACAAGACAATAAATACAAAGCTTAAAAGAGATAACTGTTCGCAATAAGGTCGTCTATTTATCATTTCATTTGTATTTGTTAGGAAAATATAGATTCAAAAGAGCTTAATTAGTAAGTTTATTTGAATAAGACGACTACCTCCTCCGTCGAGTGGCTTTGTAAATCGGTTTTCAAGGTGTCGCCATCTCTGAGGTCGCGGGTTCGATCCCCGGTTGGGTCAATTTAGAAAACGATTTTTTCTATATTGACTCAGGTCTGGGTGTTTGTGATACCACAGTTGTCTCTGATTTTCATAACACATGTGCTATAGCTACTTACTTTTGGAATCGGAGCAATGTATGTCTTGTTGTTTAAAAAAAAAAAACAATTTGGTATAAAATTATAAAATTATGTAAAGTCCTTTACTTTTTCACTCATTACTAAATGTTTGAGTTAACAGTCATAAAATAGACGTAGTACCTACTAATATCTATTCTGCGGAAATAGAAAATCAATCGTTGAATTATTGAGTTGCCAAAGTAGTTTCTGAGTCTCTCCAATTCAAATCTCTCAATTTTTTTACTAAGAAAATATCTTAAGGTTATCGCTAGAACTAAAAATGATGTCCAAGTAATCCGATTGAACAGTTCAATCTATAACATCCCAGAGGTAGTTGCAGTGCCGGCGTTAGGGGGGGGCGCGATGGGGCGACGGCCCAGGGCGCCAAATTTGGGGGGGCGATTAGTGGAGGTGGGATACTTCACATTGGTTCAGAAAAAAATTAATACTCGATTTTGATTTCTTTAAGTGGGCGCCAAAATATTCTTGCCCAGGGTGTCAGTCCCTCTAACGCCGGCACTGGGTAGTTGTAAAATAGCCAGTGTCATCGCTAGCGACGCAGGCCGCGTCCCACAGGATGCGGAATAACTCACGGTTTCACTATTCAACGAGTCGTCAACAGTTAACGACGAAAATCTTATGGGTGTTCTGAACAGCATCGCAATACCAAAAGTAGCTGTAAAGAGAGACAGGATTATTTAATCATAGGGTCTAAAATTAATGTTGATAATTCGATATAACCGGAGTAAGTGGATTAATACGCTAGTATAAATAAGTCTATGATTAATACTGAGATCCAATGCGATTTCTTTTATCACTTACTCTCTGAGTAAGTAATGAATTGAGTAAAACTTGCAATTCAAAACTTCTAATGTTATTTTCGTGTGCAATTTATAGTATAAATTAATTTTAAATGCACCAAAACTGCAATTGATTAATTATATAAAATTGCAAGTTTTACTTAAGTTATTACTTACTCGTCTTTAGATACGAAGGTTAAACCTCTTTGAGCAGTCTTAGAATAATAATGTATATATAGGTAATGCCTTATTTTGCCAGATTACCGATTCGTTAAGTTTTGCTATTAGTTTTCACACTTAGCATTAAAACAAGCGTGGTTAATAATAAGTAAGTACTAAAGGTTTTTGAACTGGTGTTACTTAGTAAGTCAAGTTTTATGTAAAAAAATGACGAGTCGTTATATACAAAAGCCGGCCGCCTGTGACGCACGAATGCCCTGAATTCTGCCAGACATTGCGTTTGATTAGGGTCTATACAAGCATATACTAAAAAGAGCTTTATTTTATACATAGTCATCATTTTCTTTATTTCAGTACTTCTGTTAAATAAAAAAAATGAGGGTCACCTTTGAAAACAAATGACAAAAACAGCCAAGATGCAACTTTATATCGCTAACTGTTCTTTAGTTAGCAAAGTTCTATCCAGCGATTCCCAAAGTGATCGATATTGACCCCTTGGGGTCGAAATCGATTTCCCAGGGGTCGACATAAACGAATAATTATGATAATAATAATAATTACACTTGATATTTGATAGGATTTTTAAAGTAATTTGGCTATGGGGGTCTGAGATATCAGTCCATTTTGGAAAAGGGGTCTCTAGCCCAAAATAGTTTGGGAATCTCTGTTCTATACCATTTAAGTCAAAAACCTTTGTTGTATATTGTAACAGCAATGACGTATCATTTATAAATGAAATATTTTTCGCACTAGCGGCGGAATTATTAAAACCAGTGCAAAATGGGAAAACAAACACCTAACCTGAAGTGTGGTGCAGGGTGAAATTGAAAAGAGTCGACAAATTTAATGATGTGCTTAGACCGTCAAAGTGAACAACTTTGTCCATGTAACCAACTTAATCAAAGAAACAAAAAAAAACAGCTGGTCAACATTTTGGTCGATTAGATATTGACGTTTTCTATGGAACAGCTGATTTTTTTTTGCTTTGATTAAATCCCATAGACAAAGTTGTGCAGTTTCACGGTCTAAGCCACACTACAATTAAATTTGTCGAGTGTTCAAAGAATAACCCTAGATCAAGCAGAAGTTTTGCAACTGGATCGCTAAATCTTGAAAGACCTAATGGCACAGAAACAAACAACCACACAGTTCTACGCAAAAAATCATTTCCGTTACTTTGGGGTTAAAGCCGAGTCATCGTTTAATCATTGTTCACTATCTACGTAAAGATCTTTCAGAGATATCATATCGGTCTCTAAAATGCGCGTATGCTGTCACCGTCGCGTCGCTTGCGCATCTGCTGGCAAAGGGGCGTGGTCGTCGCCATGACAAATAACGCCCCGCCTTTTTTAGGCATATTCGTATAAACGGGGTTTGGTTATTCATTACTTAGTAGTTAGTTACCTAGTTAATTTCAAAAATGTTTTAAATTACAACTTTTTACACTAAATATATTTTTGTAATAGTCGTAAAACTTAGTTACGAGTATATGAATGTTCTTGTCTACATTGACCATCAGCCGTTTTTAATGTCCCCACTGCTGGGGCACAGGCCTTTCTCATAGGTGGATAAGGTGGATGGGCCACTACCCATCACGCGGACCCAATATGGATTGGTGGGTGCTAACGGATGCAAATGCAGCCGGGACCAACGGCTTAACGTGCCATCCGAGGAGTTGCTCAAGATAATAAATTTTTGGTCACCCATCCCATGACTGACCCTTGCGAAAGTTGCTTAACCTCCGCAATCGCTGGGCCAGGCGGTATACCACTGCGCCACCGAGCTCCTCAACCTTGTCTACATAAGACTATGCAATCTTAAAAAAGTTTCCCGACAGAATCAAAACAGTTTTGAGTATTTTTATGAAAATATTGGAAATTGCTTCATAGTCGTTTTCAATTGCAGATAAGACTTTTTTACGAATAGTAGTTCAGGGTTATATTTTTAATATTTAGTTTTTTTTTTATTTTCCTGACGATTTGGCATTTTTGCAGCTGCCAGTCACGGTCATGATATAAAATTATTGGATGGTGATTTGCATTAGTATTTTTTTAAAGTAAGATACCAATTTTGTGTTACTTTTCAGTTATTAAGAGTTAGGTATTTTATAAAATGAGAGCGTTATAATATAAAGTATCTATACTATCACAAATTAAACTATGTACTCCAATAAGAAAACTTTTTGGGTAAAACCAAAAATATTTCCTTTTTACCTGTTTCCGAAAGGTCGACCTTAATCCACTGGTCCCTCTAGACTGATATTATAGTGTCCTACGCACATAACATCATCATACTACGCAAGTTTTATCTTATAAGGGATTGAATCGTCGTTCCAGAATCGGCCCGTTGTTCGCAACTGGGGAAATTACAAATGGGTCGGGACGGGACGCGGGTTGAATATTAAATGTTTGCTGCGTAAGGTGTGATGTGATTCTGGAAGTCTTACCTGTGAACTGAGGCTCAATTCGTCTTACATATTTTAATTTATTTTTAACTAAACTAAAATAGTAAATGTAATTGCAGTCGAAGTAGAATTAAGTGAAAAAGTAAAAGCTTTTTCATAAAAATCAAAGCTTTCAGTAGGTCAAATGTCAACGTTTAGAAAAAAAAATACAATATGTTTCAAAAATACCCCTAATGCCGAATATGGTATATAGGGACCAGGGTCCATCAAACTGAACAACTTTTACTATGGTACCAACTCTGAAATCACGAAAAAAAAATCAGCTGTTTCATACAAAAATTAAAATCGAAAATATCAAAATGTGTGAAACAGCTGATTGTTTTTCCGCGATTTGAGAGTTGGTCCCATAGTAAAAGTTCTTCAGTTTGATGATCCCTAAATACCCTGGTCGGCATTAGGGGTGCTTTTGTAACATGTTGTATACAATCAGTAATTTTTAATGTCCCCATTGGTGAGGCATAGGCCTTCCTTGTGGGTGAATAAGGAGGATGGGCCATAACCCACCACGCGGGCCCAATGCGGATTGGTGGGTGTTAACGACTGCAAATGCAGCCGAGACCAACGGCTTAACGAGCCTTCCGAAGCACTGAGGAACTCGAGATAATAAATTTTTGGTCTCCCATCCCATGACCAACCCTTGCAAAACTCTGCAATCACTGGGCCAGGCGCTAAACCACTGCGCCATTGAGCTCATATTTATTTATTATTTTTGCAATTTGAGCATAATCAACTCTTCTTGTGATGTTATTCGGATTAAGACAGTACTTGTCTAGGTTTCTATTAAATAAAAATTCCAAATTACTAACCCAATTCTAAATAAATGCCAATTACCTTTTTTATACAAAACTGTAAATCGCATAATTTTTTATTTGGTTTACTATTTTGGTTTTAAAATAAAACTCGAGCAGAAATCCACGGCGCGCACAGTTCTTCACAACTAGCATTATGCGAGCATCTACGCGAGTTTGCCGACGCTACGGCTGGCCGACGGACCGTGCGCGTCTCAGCTCCAAAAGGTATCATCCCATTCTCATTGCGCGCAGATCATACCATGAGGTAGCCTGAGAATGCCTGAATGAAATTTCCATGTGCACGGAAAACCGCGATTCGCTCCAAGCGGCTCTTCTACTTACTTTATTTTGTCACCGAAGTGAAAAGTGTGCGTTTTTCACGTGTTTTAGTTCGTATGAAGCGTAAAGGATGTGATTACGTCAGCGTTGATTGTAACAATCACATTCAATCAACGACCGGCTTCGTCCCTCGTTATACGTGCCTGCGAGCGGACAAAGGGATAATAATGTCGGAGTGGGTGCGGGGTGCCAGTGACAGCGATGAGCGGAGCGATAAAGTTGAAGCGTTATCAAATATCAGGTAGTAGAATTTTAGGTACTAGCAAACGGTCAAATATTATTTCGTACAGTAGTTTTTAACCCCCGACGCAGTTAGGGGTGTTATAAGTTTGAAGCCTATGTTTGTATCTGTACGTATAATCGTAGTGCCTAAACGGATCAAGCGATATAAAAGCGGTTTTTTTTTAATTGAAAGCTAAATTAATCTAGATGTTTTTTAGCCACGTTTGATGGAAATCCATCTAGCCATTTATGGAGATAGTCAAATGCCTGCCGATACGGTAAAAGATACAGAGGTGGTGCTTTGACTAAAATAATGTACACCCTGGGCAAATGTAGGTGCAATAAAAAAAACAAAATGGCGGCATTAAAAAAATAATTTTAAAAAGCTTTAAATAAAACTTAAGTTAAAATTTTGAAAATCCCCTGACCCAAAATAGCTAACTCTTAATAAAAAAACCCCCATACAAAAAGCTATCTCCTAAAAAGTTAAAAATAATATCATCATAATTATCAAAATTCTCAATAGGAATTATTCCCAACAGACCACACGCCGTGAAAAACTCCTAGACGTCGGGGGACCGCTAAGTTAATGGATTTACATAAATGATGTTATTATTTATAACTTTTTAAGACTCAGCTTTTTTGTATTTTTGTATGGGGGTTTCTTTATTAAGAGTTAGCTTGTTTGTGTCGGGGTTTTTTTAGGTTATTTCTATGTGTCTTTTTCTTTAGCTTTTGCAATAACCGAAATGTATTGTCATTCTACATGTTTATTTCATTATTTTAAACCTCTTTTTGATTTCAGAAACATCGTTGTTCAATAGAGCAAAAAATAACTAGGTGGAAATATGGATAATGAGGCTCGGTGGTCCGAAACAAGTTTTTTTAAATATTGAACACAATACCAATTGAAATCAGAATCAACAACGGTAACACAAACGCCCACACCTGAGACAACAGAAAAATGTTTTATAAACTTACCAAGCCGGAGATCGAATCCGACACCACGAAAAAGAGTGTACAAACCACTACACGTTAAGTCTGTTTTCGTGAAAACTAAGCTCGGAAAACTCTGTGCTCTAAAACGCTAATTCTATCACCCTATAATACCTATATACCACCATATTCGTTTGAATTATTCGTCGTCATGTGTAACGGATAATTACTACCCTACCTGAATGAATCGCAATTTGTCACTTTTTCTTCAAACAAACCGTCCTTTACAAAAAAGCATTAATTACCATCTGAATTTAATAAGACTTCTGTGGTACAGAAAGGAAAATTTGAATAATAAGTTGCTAATTAAGATATATGGGTATCATATATCACGAAGATTGAACGCATGTGTTTACGTAACCCATTGTTGGTTCATTTATATTTGCTTTTGTTTATTTCGTTATTTTCTTCGGGATGAAGTTACCGGCTCGTTTATTACATTACGGCTGTTTTTCTAAATTGAATTTAATTTGAAGTTTTGTTTAGTTCAGCAACAGTGTTTACCATTTATATTTGAAGTTGATATTTGCATATTAAATATTAGGTAGTTGGAAAAGTTCGCGGCCTTTTTGTACTAAAAATAATAAAGATACACAGTGAAGAAAATCTTTATCATCTAAATTACTTTACTTTTTTGCCACCAAAATTCATGCTTCAAAAAGGCCGCGAACTTTTCCGACTACCTATGAATTTGCTGAATCATTTTTTGCCACCAAAATTCATGCTTCAAAAAGGCCGCGAACTTTTCTGTCTACCTATTAATTGTATATGTGTAAGTTTGTATTCTTATCAACTTTACCGTTGTTACTTTCCAAATCATAAACTTTTACAATACAAAACCATAATCTCATACACCAACTAAAACGAGCCCTTCTTTATATTCTAAAAACTAACGTTTTATTCCGTTTTGTTGCTTTTGGTCACTTTTTTAATTATCATAGCGCGCGTTTTTGGAGCCCGTTTAATTTGTCGCGTAACCTTTTTTGAAAGATAAGATATTCCATGTCCTGTCCGTCCGTTGTTTGTGTTAGTTGATTGGAATGTTTCAGAAGTTTGATTTGGTGTTTTAAGGTTTATCTATTTATTTATGCTCTCACAATCATTATTTTTAGGTATAAAACATTTTTAATTCAACACGTAAACTATTACGAGAAGTTCGAGTCGAATTTTTCTAGTATATTATTTAGTATTGTATCAAAATAGCATTGTGAGCTAAAATCTCAAATATTAGAATCAATAGATTTCAGGAAAATTATCTGGTTGAAATAAAATAATTTACCAATCTTTATGTCTGTTTATATTTCCAACCTACTTACTAAAACCACTTCTTTTCAACGAATTGCTTTTGCTTTGTAAGCCTATAACGAGAATAACTACATACAGAAAATAATCAAAATAAATATCCGTAGGTATACCTATTAATCTTCATTTAAGTAATCTGTACGATAGTCGTGTACGTGATGAGCACGTTAAACAGGTACCTACGACTACTTGTAGGTAATTAAGTTATGGGTAAATAACGACTTGTGAGTAACGACTTGTGATAAGCTCGTGGGCGCAGTGGTACAGCGCCGGGCCCATCGATTGCGGAGGTTAAGCAACTTTCCCAAGGGTCGGTCATGGGATAGGTGATCAAATATTTATTATCTCGAGCTCGTCCGTTCTTCGGAAGGCACGTTAAGCCGTAGGTCCCGGTTGCATTTGTAGTAGTTAGCACCCACCAATTCGCATTGGTTTTTCAATTTCTTAGTTATAATGTACTGTTTAAAACTTTGATTTATTTTGTTACTTTGTAATTGTTAGTGTCTTGTCGGTTATTCTAGTAGCTGTACACATTAACATTAATTAAGGAAGAGCGGGGTCCCCTGGCACAAGTAAGTATTACTGATACTTAAAGGGGATCCTGAGCACTAGCTAAGATAATCATGTATATAGTTACTGAATAAATATTTTGTATTTTTGTATTTGTATTTTGTATTAGGCCCACGTGGTATCCACCCAAAAAGAAGGCCTGTGCCCCAGCAGTGGCTTAAAAATGGCTAATGTCGAAGTAACGACTTGTGAGTTATCGACCGGTCGATCGACTGTTTGCCTACCCGGTCTAAGGGTATTATTTTTTCCATCTAAAAGTATTTAAATTATCAGCAATATTACTTACTACAAAATTTTGATTATTTGTATGTTTTTACTTAAATCAAACGGGCCAACATTTTTAGGTTGGTGAACGTTTTTAGCATTACTGCGTCCATAGACTATTGTAATAAAACTGTGGCCGTGGCACACTACTTACATTGTGTGTGTATGTGTATGTGTGTGTGTGTGTGTGTGTGTGTGTGTGTGTGTTTATCAGCCAGAGTTGGCTTATATTTATTTCGACGCGTTCATAGCTTCGATTTATACGTTTAACTGAAGTTTTATAAGACCCATATTTCAGGTGGACGACCTCTACCTGGTTTGTCTTGGCTTCCATTCCAGTACCTTCCTGGTCCATCTACCATTGCCCATGCGAGCAATGAAAAAGTTGTTACAAAATTTGTATACATTTATTTATTTATGATCACAAAATCCACAACACATAAATATTAACAATAATAATCTTACAAACTTAGCTTCATGCCAATAACGGATTTACATTTTATGAAAAATGAAATATTTCAGTAATCCAAAACACCAACGATAAACAAACTTCTCACTCATAAATGTTGGAGTCCTACGTCAAAGATCCGCCGACAAAGTGAGCGACCATTGAACTTCGAGTACTCGATACCATCGACAATCGATCATCGGGTTTGATCGATTAAGAGATATCACCCTTCCGCTGGCATCGCAAAGAGAAGCGGCTTCTATTTCTTGGCACGTTCGTTTAATACTCTATTGTAATAATACTACTTTTGGTTTCACCGACATTCCGCTCAATAGCTTTCAAATCTTTTAACCTTTGGTATATGTACAACGTGTAACAAAGTTGATAGCTAAACCAGAATATGCATAGGGACCATCAAACCGAACAACTTTTACTATGGGACCACCGCTGAAATCGCAAAAAAATCTACTTTTTCATACAAAAAATAATAAAGAAAATATGAAAATGTAGAGTTATTTTTATTTTCACTTCAGAGTTATATTCTGGTTTAGCAATTAATTCTGTTACATGTTGTATATGTAACAGAATTATGTGACAACATCCATCCTAACTATTTTTTTAAATTAATATTTTTTTTTAATAATTTGACAACATCACATACATTGCTCCGATTCCAAAGTAAGAAGCTACAGCACTTCTGTTATGGAAATCGGAGACAACGGTGGTATCACAAACACCCAGACCCGAATCAATATAGAAAAGTTCGTTTTTCTAAATTGACCCAACCGGGGATCGAACCCGGAACCTCAGAGATGCCGACCGCCGGTATACAAAGCCACTCGACCACGGAGGTCATCTATTTTATCTTATATTTTAAATGTGGAAGCAAGATTGTTTGTTTGTTAAACCAACTCAACCGATCATCATGAAATTTTGCATACACATTGTCAGGGGTGCAGAAAAGGACATAGGGTACTTTCAGTCACTTAAAATGTACTATTCCCGAGGGATATAAAAAAATCTGTTCACACAGACGAAGTCACGGGCGGCAGCTAGTATTTAAATAACATGATTCTAAACTTAAACGCAATCGCAGTTAAAGTACAACTTATGTCACAATTTATTAATTCTATGTCAATTCTAAAGAACACGAGATCGTTGGCAAATTTTACGATTGCTTTGTCACTTATATGACATCTTTTCTGAATTACAATAAAATGGCACTTATTAAAAAAAGTGATTAAAAATAGGTAATTTTATTTGAGTACCAAAAAATCTAAATGTTCTCCAAATCCTTATAGGAACTTAATTTGATGAACAGTTAGCCATTATGGTGGTAATGGTTAGGTTAGGTTAGGTTAGATGATTCCCATTTTAAATAATAGAACAACCATTAAAAAACTCGACAGTCTTACTTTTACATTACCAAACCAATAGATGCTGTTCAAAACTAAAGTTCTGTCTCAACCGACCTCCGCGGCGCATCAACTGTTTCTCTCGGTCGCTCGCAATAGACTAAAGGAGTTTCGGTGCATGCACCGTAACTTAATGAGCAATGTTTAGGTACTGTACAACCTGTCTAGCGTAGTATATACATCTTCTTTGTACCAAACCACCAAACCTATAAACAATATCAGACATATCTCGCCCACAAATCGATCAATGGCTAAACACAAATAAGTTAATAACAATAGCTTTTCTCAATACGCGGCAGGTACTCCGACATACCTACACGAGACAAGAAAAAAACAACTTCTAAATGGCAAAATAAACGACGCCAAAGTGTCTGCAGTTCATTTCATTCATACAAAATCTTTCATTTCACTATTCATTCATTCATGTTTTTTTGTTCAGTATTTGACATAGTAAAAATGATGTGCCAGCAGAATATATCGGCAGGCGTTGGGTGACAGTTAAAAACTTATGGAAAACTAAATAATGCATTCAAATTGCAGAGTAAGATCAAAAAAGATAAATTGTTGTGTATTAAAATATTATCAGGTGCTGAAAAATTTTTTTATAGAAAATCCAAGTTCAATGTTGTTCAACTATATTTCACGATGAAAAAATTTACCAATAATTTTATTGTTCATAAATTATTACGGAAATTATAAAAACTTTGAGTCGTGTTTAAGAGATAAGTCAGATAATGGAGTTTATTCCGGTTTCGTTCTATCAATCTTCGTTTAACATCGTTATCTACTTTGGTATAACACCGCCCACAGTTTCCAGTTTATATATTTAATTAAATTGAAAGTTAAATTTTGTTTCTGAATTAACATTTCCTTCAATATGTAACCGAAACAAATATATTTAATTTAAAAAATCCCACGCGGCTACCGGTAGCCGGCCAACAATGAAATATCTATTGTTTCTCATTTTCCTGGAGTTGGAGTTAAAATAATCCTGTACTTATATTTTAAAAGAAGTATTCCTGAAAAATCTGTAAGTATTATTGTATAGGTATATCACTTAACAATTGTTTTACACGACAAAAGAGTTTCATTAAATATTATTACGATAAACAACATAAAATATTATAACAAAAAATATACAAATTATTTAATTTTGCTTTAATTTTTCATTTCTCTACTGTTATCACTTTCCACTGTAACTAAGAAAGTGCACGCATTGTCACTAGAATTAAAATAAGTAAGCGTGTTTGTGGCTAGTCGGCTCGAGTAATTTATTATACATCCATTCATAAACTATAGTCGGAGAACTACTTTGTTGCTCGCCCGTCATTTCAGCTTCTTGTGATCGATGTGGTATGTTAGCTGTTTTTTTACCACTTTTCGAAGTACTTAGGTACTTGGTTAAAATCACTAGGTACTCATATTCTTGCTTTCGTAAAAATTGATTTATACTGATACACGAGACAATAAAACTTAATGTGAGAATTAAACACGGGTCTAGAATTTGTGAGGTGTCAGACTAGCTAATTATTAGTAAAATTCGTCTAGACCCTCCACATGCACAGGCCCGGCCTGCAGGATTGTACGGAGAGGCGCGGCCTCCCGAGGACTTTCGGCCAAATCTCAGGTGCAGGAAGAGGCGCGGCCTCTGGAGGCCTGGCCACTCACCACACACGTATAGATTTGGAGCATGTGGAGCATTTGGCAAATAAGAGAGAAATAAAAATATTTATATTTTTTTTGCAAGGGGGCCTGAAAGGGGGTCTTAAAAATTCGAAGTGAAGCTTCTAGGGCATATGGGGTATCATAATAAAAGAGCGCTGATTGCACATTCTCTATAATTTTTTTAGACCGCATAGGTTTTGACTTTTGATGAAAAATGTAAAAAAAAATACCGTTCCCCCCTCCGAAGTTTGAATAGAGAAAAACTGAAATTATTTTATGCGATAGAAGTTTATGTAAAAATTATGGGAAAAATAAAACGATGTCTCTAAATATTAAACTTTTTCAGAATGATGGTACGGAACTCTCAGCGCGCAAAACCGACTCGCTCTTGACCGTTTCTTTTCCAATGGCGGCGCTAGTGTGCAGACTACGCGCTCTTAATTTACATTGATCCACATTCCATAAACATCCGCTGGCCAGAATTCATTTTTCAATTCTGCCATTTTCTTTTCGCAAATATTTTCCAGTGCAGTTTATTTAAAACATCCAAAACACATACTTGAATGGAGCTCGTCAAGTTCTCGTAAAATATTGAAATCTACTCCCGCTTGAAAAATCGACTTGTACAATTCATTCATTCAATAACAGCGACCGGCAATTGTTAGCCATTATTCATAATTTGATATATCGTTATTCTCCGAGAGTTCGCTCAAAGAGTATAGGTAGCATTTAAAATGAGGCAGAATGGGCATTGAACTATTTCATTCGAAAAACCTTCCTGAAATTCCGCCTTTTGATTGAACTTCTCTACTTTTCAAAGGTTTTAAGATCTTGTCAGTATACTGAAAGTTACAAGCTTAATTTTGAAGTCTTTATACACGATTATTAAATGAAAACTGACGTTATTATAAATAGGTAGCAGTGTCGGACCTAGAAACAATATTGATTATGCATTTCACTAACAGCCTCAGTGTTTCTTCAAGTAAGATAAATACATTACAAAATTCAAAACTCATTTATTCAGTCTAGGCTGTTACAAGCTCTTGTGAATGTCAAAGAAGCTACGCCATCGGTTCGCAAACCCTAAGCGGGAGACCTTGTAACGAGAAGAACCGGCAAGAAACTCGTCAAGGGCTGCTTTTTTCTCCCTGTATATTTCATACAGAGTCGTCAAAATTTTAAAAATGAGGTCGGCATTTAAATTGACGTCATTTTCCATTACAAACTTTTTGGGTACCTACTATCTTACATTGTGGAAAGCAACAAAATGTTGAGGTGTCTGATTTCATAGGCATATAATATATGCTTTAAAACTCATAATTTGCTACTCTATGCGCATACGCTTGCCGCTCCGCCCACGTCATCGCACACGCTTGTTCCTGACAGCGCTCTCTATGATCAAACGACGTTCAGCATTTACAATTGTGTTCGAATTTCAAATGTGATTGAATTCATGTTAGTTATTCGCGTGCGAAACAAAAATTTATATTTTGTTGTCGTGCATAGAAATAAGTTTAGTAGAAAATAAATATGGCGGAATGCATGCTGAAATGCCATTGTGTCTCAGGTCCACGAAATTAACTATTAACTACCTAATCAGTTACCATTTATGCCATGTGGCAAAGAGTTTATAATGTTTTGGCTTAAAAACAACGAATAAGTTTCAACATGAAAATGATGTTTTAGGTAACTTTGTGAAAATCGAGCGCAAGTTTTCCTACTTACTACCAAAAATAACTTAGCAAACAAAGTTAAAAATTCAAAGAAAAACAAGTAAAATAAAACGAAGAAATTCGTCCGACACTTCAGTTAATTTAATACAAGACTTTACTTTAACATATATCTACTATCAAGCTTGGGCGTACCTAACCATCAATATTAATCGAAGCCAGTACAGCTTCAATATTCATATTGTCAATTAATTATTCATCTTGATCCAGATCGTAGGATAAAATAGAAACAGAATTATAAGCTCTTTTTCCCAGTTTTTGGGGAAACTTAACATAGAATTAGTCAACTCAAAAAGGTAAATGAATTGAATTAAGCTAAAAGGAGAGTTTTATAAACTTTTTGTAGATAATTTACTATTCTGTAAGGTGGCTTGATTAACATTATATTTAACTAAGGTCTGATTTTTTAATCCTCAGATAACAGATATCAGTCAAGATAAATAATATTAGAAAAAATACTAGAAAAAATCGACTCACCCGTAGCACCTCAGACGGGACTCGAACCCGCACCCTTGGGTATCCGGCCCAATGCACTGACCAATTATGCTACCGAGTCGCTAGTGGGAGCGACGAAATTTTCTAGTACTTTTAACTTCGCTGCAAGCCAGCGCAATTTCATCAATGTGAGGAAATACCCCCACATTCGAAAGAAACATCTTTCCAGATGTTTTGACAATCGATAAAGATGAAACAGCTATATAACTTTTTTAAATTTAGATTTTTCGCATTCACAATGCTATTTTTATATTAAGATAAATAATATTAGAAAAAATACTAGAAAAAATCGACTCACCCGTAGCACCTCAGACGGGACTCGAACCCGCACCCTTGGGAATCCGGCCCGATGCACTGACCAATTATGCTACCGAGTCGCTAGTGGGAGCGACGAAATTTTCTAGTACTTTTAACTTCGCTGCAAGCCAGCGCAATTTCATCAATGTGAGGAAATACCCCCACATTCGAAAGAAACATCTTTCCAGATGTTTTGATAAACATTTTCTATTTGGCGGTTTAATGCCGCGAAATTATTTATTCAATCAATAATTTATTTATTCAATAATCAAGAGAATAAATTTTATCTGGGCATTGAAAAAGCAGCCCTTGGTTTAAAAGATTCTAAACTAAATAATATACCAAAAAAAATCGACTCGCATCAGATTTTTAGTGACTCAGCGATAAGAGCACTGGACCGGACATCCAAAGGTCGCGGGTTCGATTCCTGTCCGAGAATATTGTGCGAGTCGTATATTCCAGTACATTATTTAGTACCTATTGTATAAAAATAGCATTGTGAATGCTAAAATCTTAAAATTAAAAGATTCTATACATAATATAACCAATTGTACATATTCTTTCATATTTAATTCCAGGTTAGAACAAAATTATTAGAACACATTTTATAGGAAACGTTAAAAAATTAAAAAAAAAACAACAATATTGTTCGCCAAACAGTGCCAGAGGGCAGCTTCCTATAAGCCTTGCTCCAAGTAGCGATAAAAAAATGGCAGAAGTTGACATAGTGCAAACATCCGCTAATGTCAAAAGATAACCCCATTTATGATCCTTTCGAATCATATTCTGTTTATATTTCTCAGGGAGGACTTTATAGACCTGGTAAAACAGATTTTAGGGCCATGTGACAAGCGGTTTTATACGATGAAGCGATTTTTTTGGAGTATTATAAATTCTGATTCGTATCAAGCTAAGTTGTTGATCTTCCCAAAAAAATAAATAACTGTTAATAAAAAATGTGTTTGTTGTCGTACCAATATCGATCGTTCTATGATAAAACAATGACTATAATTCACCGAGCCAACGCGAAGCGTCTCCGTTTCAGCTTGGGCAAAAATGCTTTCGTATGTCCGGCTGTCTGTCTGTACCCTTCTAGAGGTCGCATTTATCAACATATTCTCGTGAAATTTTGTGAGCGGGTTCAATAATTAAATCGTTTTTTTTGTCGAAGCAGTTTTTCAGTTTATTTATGTAGAGACATTGTATGAAATGGTCGTACACAAAATATAATAAAGTAAGTCAAATAGCTAACTTGCGTTTTAAGAAAATATGATCATGTGACTGCATCAGCTTTTATGCACTTGAAGAAGTCTAAATACATTTTTTTTTTTTGAATTATTAATAATCCAAATCAATATTTAATAATTTAGAATTACCGTTCTGCAAAGCAGTTTTCATAGCCCGACATAATAATATGACGGCAATATTTAAAACTTAACATTTCAATTGTGACCCCATATCGGTTTTATGCTGTAATACACTTTGAATTATTACAAGTATTTCATGTTACGTTAATACTTTGAATTATTACAACGTAAACATTTATTTTAAGCTTATATTCCCAGTAATATAATGCGTTTTAAAATGGTAATCCTGCTTTTAGCAAGGGTCTTCCTTGAAAATAGATTTGTACCCTTTTAATGTTAGAATAGAAATTGTTGAGGAGAGTGTATAATTAGCGATAACGTCAATTTTCGCAGTATCTTATTAAGGTGGATACCCCACCGAAAGTGGCGGCCTTTAGGGGTTTTTATTTTTTAAGTTTTAATAGAAAAGGATTTTTTTTAAATTTTGAGATTTATGCATTCACAATGCTATTTTTATATAATACTAATAAATACACTAGAAAAAATAGGACTCGCACCAGATCATGTTCTCGGACGGGAATCGAACCCGCGACCTTTGGATATCCGGTCCAATGCTCTGACCGCTGAGCTACCGAGTCACTAGTGGGAACGTCGAATTTCTTCTAGTATATCAACTCTTACGCTGCAAGCCAGCGCCATCTCACCAATGTAGAAGGAATTACCTCGACATTGAACTGAACATCTTTCCAGATATTTTTAAACAGTTGATTAAGATGAGAAAGCCATATAACTTGTTAAATTTTGAGATTTAAGCATTCACAATGCTATTTTTATATAATACTAAATAATATGACGGGAATCGTAAAACTTCACGTGCCATATTTAAGACGCATAGTCTAGTGTTTTAAGAAGGTATCATTACATTCCCTCGTAGTCATTAGATAGAAGAAGAAGAAGTAGTAGATAGCAAAAATGACAAAAACGGCCACTTTTAGCAGTTTTGCTATCTTCTTCTAGAAATGACTAACAGGGAATGTAAAGACACCTCCTAAAAATATTAGATTATGGGTCTTAAAAATTAGACGATCAGTTTTATTGAAATTATGTTTTGTTATTACAATATTAAATAAAATTCACCGCGGCGCCACTTTCGGTCTGGGCACCACCTTAAGTTAAAATAACATAAAATACCTAAAGTATTTTGTAATTATAGTATTTAATAAAATATTGTCAGAAAAATAATTAGATATTGTATTGTAAGTTAATTCAATAAAATCATTTAGCAACTTATCTATCAATTAAAATAGAAAGACTCTCCTTAATTCACCTTAACTATTTATTTTATTTTTGTACTTTTAAATCATTATACCTAGATAAATAATGTTTTCTTTAACTTTAACACAACAAAACACACAAACATTTTTTATATGTGGAGGTACATACATATACAATAAATTGTCTGTAAAAAGTATTTTCTCGTAAATACTGCATAAAAAATATTTAAATCAACTTTGATGAACTTGCAAAAAAAGCTTGAAACAATTATTAATTTATCGCAGATTATTTTTAGAGCTCTCTATTAAAGTATAGTTGCAAATGTTGTGACTAGATGGCGCTGTGCGTATCTGAATCTCACTATGGTTTTGCTTTCCCGAAGGTGTAACTACCTACTATCCAGCCTTCTACTTATGGCATACAGATAGTCAACCTGACTTTTTGTTACTCAATCTTTTTATGGATTTGGAGATTTTTGGATACTAATGTTGATCTACTCAACAAATGTATTATTATTATTTCGATTCGAGAGAGAATGAATTAATGAACTAACACGGAGAAAGTTACTAGTGAGAGTACTGAGGGAGGGAGATAAATAATTCAATTTTGTTTCATTTAAAATTCAACCAAATGAAACAAAATTGAACAATAATAAATTATGTCTCCCTTACTTTTTTACTCGTCCGTGGTCTCCCTAGAATCTGTGAAAACATTATTGTGTTAGTGAATATCAATAATTATTAACAGTAACCTTCGGTGTCCTAACATTGACTGTACCAACAACACGAAAAGGATTGTGTTAAGATTTTTTTGCGGACCGTACGTGATAAGAATCTTGTGTTTTTTGCACACCTTCCATTTAAAAAGACGTGGATATAACTCGCTTTCTGTTCGGTTTGTTTATCCTCAGCTCAGTTATTTTGCATTGTATTCTACTTTTGAGCTTTTGCCGACTTGTACAGAAGCTCGGTAGGTACTAATTTTGTGCGTGGGTCTCCTTTAATCTTTTTAATTCAATTCCAAGGAAATTTTCGTGAAATAACAGTATTATTAGCTGTACCTGTATGCTGCGATGGTTGCTATAATGCGATTTGATTACTTGACACGATTAAGTAATTACATTTAATACAAAAATAAAAAATACGAATGACAAAATATTATTTAAGATAAATATTATGATAAGTGGAACATCCAATATAACAAATGAAAGCAACCACTCTTAGCATTTTTGTACTATTAACAGTGATAATCGTTTTTATACTTAAAATTTAATATGTAGGTACCTATTCAACGACACATACTTTTAGGTCATTTTTTTTATTTGAGAGAATGAAAAAGGCAAACACTACAAAGTATGTATTAGGTTTTGTATGGAGAATTTTTAACAAATTACATTTAATTAGAAATAAAACACTTTTTACGGATTACAGCGCGTATATTTTTAATTCAGGTGTTGTTTTGGAATTATTTAGTTTGTATTTATTGGTTTTTTAGAATTCCCGACGTTTCGACACCTTTCCAGGGGCCGTGGTTACGGGAGGACTAAAGCAAAAAGGCTGCTTATATTTTTATGAAATTACCCGCTCGAAATTTTATAAAAATGTATTCAAGTTTATTAAATTATTTTATAGCTGCGTTCTGATTTTAATAATTATTACTGAATTAAATTGAATAAAGTTAATTAGAAAACAAGATCTAGCTACTGAATCTACTACCAGTTCACAAATTGGGAGGCCTCTGAGAGAAAGAACTGGCGGAAGAAAACTCAGAGAGGTTGTGTCGACCTCCCTTTTTATCCCTATCTACAAAACGAACTAACTATATCTTTAGATCCTGCAGTGTGTGATTTGGGATGGGATTTTAGTTGATGGATTATGGGGTCCCAAGCTGGTGGTACTCTCCAACCATCATCTCTATTGAAATTTGGATATTTGTTGATTTCAATAGCCTCGCGTAGCATTCTGGGAATGAATCTTTGTTCTTTAGCGAGTATTTGTGGTTTATCAAATCTAATGTAATGGTTGGGTCCCTTTGATGCATGTTCACACACTGCAGACTTGTTATCGCGCCTATGCTTCATGTCAGCTACATACACAGCTACAATTACATTTAATTTTTATTATTTAACAACCGCGAACGCTATTTAAATACAACTTTTACGTACAAATGTTTGATCACTAAGCTAATTTAAAAAACAACTTAAGCGAAAAAAATAAGTTTTGGATAAGTTACAACGAATAAAGTGGTCATTTTCGCTAGCAAAAAAAGGAGTCACTTTCATGGTTTTTTTAATTATAAGAAAACAAAATAAATAGACTTGAATGATGCTGATAGTTGACGGCTATGGTCATAATTTGATGTAATATCCAGCAACTGCCTGCCGATTCTGTTACCAAACTCGAACCTCACTTCACCGCGCAGGGATTTTAAATCATAAATGGGAAAATTATTGGCTGTTTTTTTAATGACTAAAGATTTAAGATAGCTACGGTAGCTACCTAAAACCTTTGTCAATCGGTAAAGCAGCTTATATTCAGCTAATTTCTAATAACAAATTCACGTGAAGTGAAGTGAGGTTCGAAGTGAAATGCGAGTTTGGTTACAAAATCGACAAACAGATAAATATTTTAAATCACAGATGAGGTTCTCTGTATGTGAGAAAAATCTCTAATTTCATTGGTAAGGACCTAAATTTGCATAAAATGTATTCAGTATTTCAATGATGGATAATTCACTTAACTGTTTTAATTGATTTTATTTATGTTTTTTGTCGTAACGCTCTTTAACTTGTGAAAGATTTCCGGACCTACCATTTAAATTATACACCGTTAATTTTTAAGTATATCATTATAGTCGAGTCGATGTTTTAATTTTCTATGGAACAGCTGATTTTTTTTTTCGCGTTTTCATGGTTGGCCCAATAGTAAAAGTTATTCATTCACGTGGTCTGAAATCACCATTTCATTTTTAGATTTACTTAAAATTAGTTACATATTCGAGAGAGTAAAAATGACACGCTATTCAATCGTTAACAAGAAAAAGTTCATATAAATGCAAATTTCACTATGCACACAGAAAAGTTATTTAAAGTGAAAAGTCCTGAGCTAAAGATATTTTCCTTTTTTAATCATAATAACATTTATCGTGGTTTCTCTTTCTCAGTTTGATTTTTTAATTCTTAAAGCAGTAGGTAGGTACCAAAGTGTATTATCTCGAGCTCCTCCGTGCTTCAGAAGACACGATAAGCCGTTAGTTCCAGCTACATTTGCACGTTAACACCCACCAATCCGCGTTGGGCCCGCGCGGTGGGTTATGGTCCATCCTATTCATCAGCCCATAACTAAGGCTTTGTATCCCAGCCCCAGTAGTGACAATAAAAATGGCTGATGCGAAACCTTTCAATACCGTAGAGTAATCACTAATACACTATCATATTTGATTTTGAAGAGTTCTCTTGTGTATCTTTGAAGTCCAAGGTCCAATATGAAGGAAATTTAAATGAAAGCATCCTTAAAGTATCCCCTTTCTAACGAAACAAGAATCATCTAAATTGGTTTATAAACAAAGAAGTTATGTCTGAATATCCGTTAAAACTCGTGCAAAAGTTACCTAAAAAATTACAGTATTTTCAGGATTACTCGAAAACTACTGAACCGATTTAAAATTTTCAAAAAATGGGACCAACTTGGGAGCAAACCTAATAAAGTGGCGTTTGAATCATGTCAATCGGTTCAGCCGTTTTCGAGTAATGGGTGGACATACATAAAAAAAATAAAAAACAAATAAACAGTCGAACATAGAACCTCCTCCTTTTTTTGAAGTCGGTTAAAAAGTAAAGTCGAGTTCAAACCCTAATTTAGTAGAGCGTATCTTTTGGAAGTCTGTGTCAAAACTCACCTTATACAGACCAACTATTACAGGTTATTTTTTGTTAAGATTAAGATTTCAAATATTATCAAAATATTTAAGATTCTTACAATATTTAAGACTGACAGATACACACGACAGCACGGTAGATTAAACAGTTGAACTACGAAGACAGCTTTTATCACGCACGGCGGTAAAGATGGTCGCAAGATCAACATGTATAGTCTGACGTGCCGTTGACTGTACTTATACAAATAGACTACTACTGAGAAAACAACCCCAAACTTATTAGAGGCCTAGCCAGTTTCGACTTATAAATTTGTTTGCTTTGGAATTCCCAATAGGTCTAATATTCTAAATGTGAAAGTAACCTTTGTGTGCTAAGTACTTCACGTCTAAATCACTGAACCAATTTTGATGTAATAAAGTATAAAATATAGAGATAGTTTGGATCATGGCTACCTTTCGTAAATGAATTTCGAAGGGAGTAAATAGGGATGAAAATTCGTATGGGGACTTAGAACAAAGTCCTTGCGGAAGAAGTTTCGGGTGGTCGCTAGGATTAATAATTCGAAAGCCTCTGGTTTAACGGCTCGCGGTACTGTAGGAGCAAGTTAACCCTAGGGAATAACTTTGGACAAAACTTTAGAAGAGTTTGTATTACTCGCCACGTTTTAACCTCTTGAGTTTATGCAGTTCGATCCTACGATCGTGCGGTGCCGTCAAACGACATGTTAGTTCCTCCGTGGTCGAGTGGCTTTGTACACCGGTTTTCAAGGTGTCGCCATCTCTGAGGTCCTGGTTCGATCCCCGGTTGGGTCAATTTAGAAAACGAACTTTTCTATATTGGCTCAGGTCTGGGTGTTTGATTTCCATAACACAAGTGCTTTAGCTACTTACATTGGAATCGGAGCAATGTATGTGATGTTGTCAAATATTTATTTATAGTAATATACAAATTTAGTAGCTCGCTAAAAAACCCTTTCAGTTTTTGGGCCAAAGTTATCACATTATTGTTTGGCCCAAAATTGACCCAAGTTGAAGTAAAGCGCATATCCGGTACTTTTGTTGTTCTTAATTTCAATAATACTATGGATTACATTGATTTAGTACCGTAATGTCATAAAATGTCAAATATATTAACGTGAATAGGCTTGGGAAATATTTGAAGTAAGTTGCAACGATATTAGAAAAACGAAATCTTTGTCCATGGCATGGTATTATAAAGTTCAACTAACTCTGATGTTAAAAAGACGCTCATGAGCAAAGGTTATTACAAAGTAGAAGATTATTTAAAAGACAGCAATGCATGGATGTAACATTATAAGTAACTATCGTAATTTTCAGTTTTTAATAACTTTATTGTTTTCTAATTATGTTGTTTTAAATGAAGGTATTTGGTAACGATATAATTTCTTTGTAAATTTCGTTACTCTGATTTCTGACAAAGCTGATAACTTTCTTGTGCCCATTCTTCTTGTCAGCTAAAAAAGTCTCGAATGGGGAATGGGTGGTAGGAAAATATAGACCATTCAAAAGCACTTAATATCTAAGTTTATTTGAATAAAGAATATTTCATTTCATTTCATTTCTGAGGCTATCTCACACTTTTTTCATTTATCAAACAACAAAAAATCTCAAAGCATTAATTTCCTATTTGCTACCGGTTTTATTATTTAGTATAATGCAAACCTAACTCATCAACATGTTGAAAGCAACAACAGCCTACTAATTTTTGTTCAAACATTCATGTGCAATTTAACTTTGCCTCATCTACGCTCTGGTGGGACTGCCTTTGTTTCCGAACTTTGCCATAATAACTTATCCAGTTTTTTTTGTTAGCAGCAATTTCCGTGGCTGGGTAGGTAAAACACTGAATCTTAAACTATGGTGGTTTGAACATAGACTTCTATGTATATACTACATTAGACAGGCTGTACAGTACCGAAAAATTGCTTATGCATGCACCGGAACTCCTTTAGTCTATTGCGTGCGACCGAGAGAAACAGTTGATGCACCGCGAAGGTTGGTTGTGACACAATTTTAGTTTTGAATAGCTCGTCTATGTAATTGAAGTCATTAGGTTTGAAACTAATATTAAAGAAGCATAAATAGAAGAAGGAGCGATGGCGTAGTGGTTTAGCGTCTGGTCCGGCGATTGCAGAGGTTAAGCAACTTTCGCAAAGGTCATGGGATGGGTGACCAAAATGTATTATCTCGAGCTCCTCCTTTGGAGGGCCCGTTAAGCTGTTGGTCCCGGCTACGCAGTCGTTAGCACCCACCAATCCGCATTGGGCCCGCATGGTGGGTCATGGCCCATCCTCCTTTTCCAACCATAAGGAAGGCCTGTGCCCCAGCAGTGGGGACATTAAAAAATGGCTGATGGTCAAAATTTCTTCTAGAATTATTTTTATTTTATATGTTCTCTGTAGGTATTAAAGACTAACAAAAGCAATTTTCTCGGTACGTATATCCTCATAACAAACGTTCTCAGTTCTGTTGCCATAAGCAGCGTTTCTAGACTGACCCATATGCGAGATCCTCAGAGGATCGGCCCAACAAATGGTGCACATTTGTCTCTGAAAACGCTACCACGATTGTTTATTTGCCCATTTGTTTATAGTAAAGTATAGTATACCAACTGGTTACTATTTGATCCACTTGGACTGGGGTTTTATAGTAGCACGAATTTACATTTCTTTTAAAAGACGGAAACATCAAAACATCAAACCTCCCTATTTCTACTTAATTAAAAGTACTTCAAGAAACTTTGACTTTCTCCAAACTTACAATAGATTTTTTAAATCAAATATTATTGAGTGTTATGTAATTTATAAAACGTCAAAAAATAGTCTAATTTAAAAGTCATCTTTCAGATTCAAGAAGTCGGTAATAATTTGACCTAAAATTACTTTGTATATTACATAAGAATACTTACATTTAAAGATGATAAATTAATGAAATATTTAAAAGTTAATTCAAAAAGAATTTGAAACCATAATAAGCAGATGTTCGATATTTTTATCCCATTCAATTCTCAATCCATAATATTAGCGAAATAATGATTGACATCCATTCACAATCCATCAATCCAAACATCTTATTATCGGATAATTGTCACCGGCGGTAATGGCACGGGCCGGTTTTGGGGTGATTTACCCTATTTTTATGGAAACTAAATCTGCGAATAATACTGGTATTGTTGCACTTTTTTTGGGAAGTTTTTGTTACGGATTACGTAATTATAGGATTAGGAGAGTTGGAAACTTAACCCGATAAATTAGGAAAGTGTTTTAAAAAGTTAAAAAATATTGTATTTAATTAATTTCACAGTCATGTTTTGAAACATCATAATATTTATGAAAGCTTAAGTGGCGTAAACTATCCTCGATGTCTAAACGAAATGAAAAATTGTCTTAAATGGATTTAATGCGACCAAAAATGTTCTTCCACTTAAAATATGCGACACCGTATTTGAGTCTTGGAGGTGGAAAATGATGAGGGTACCTTTTTGAGGTAACCCAAGAATTATGAGGATGTGCAAGGCGCCATAAAGATTTATGTGAGAAGTGTACGGTAAAATATTTGACCTGGCACAGACAATGTAACACTTGGCCTAGTGTATGAAGGCGCAGTGAGGATTTTTTGATCAAGCCATCTCGCGTGGGGTTTACTCTAACTTTTAGAACAACTGACAAATGAAATGAGGTTTTATGACTGACACTCAACGTTCGAAAATTCAAAATAAGATCCAAGCAATGGCTTATCTTCCTTATCCACCCATATGAAAAGCTAGAATGCCCCAGCAATGAGAAACTTAACGAACTACTAAGTAGAAAAAAACTTCTTTACTGTGTATGTCCCGTTTGGTACCGATTTTCGGCACGTTTTTTAATTATTCAACAAGATATTGCTAAGACAGTATAATCATTTTAAAAAAATCACTTAGGGTGGGTAGGTTCACGAACCTCTTTCTGTTGCAGGTTCACGTAGCTCAATGTAGATGCTATTGAGAACTTCTACTTGCTCCACTTTGTGATCGTTCGCATAGGATCGCCAAATGCGGACGCACCGAGGTTCGCACACGTACACACTAAGCGCAATGTTGCAGGTTCAAAAAGCGCATACGTGTTCGCATACACTATTGCGCGCTGTTGCAGGTTCGCGGAACACGGAGGTTCGCTAACATAGGCGTTCTATTTATTTCTTCTGTTTAATAAGTCCTTAGCAATATTTCGGCTGTCGTCGTAAGGATCAAATTTTTGCTTAATATTGAAATCGAAGATTTTGTTCGGATTGAATTACGTAATTTCATAGACGTCTGGAAATGTTAAAATGAACCTAATGATCTGGAAACTGCTTGTGCTTAATAATTTGAGTTATAAAATAATCTTGATTCTCTTAAAATTTTATGAGCAGGTTCTAGAACTTTAACGGTTTTTCTTGTCGATTCAGTTTTTCGAAAATTTTCATCAGAAATATAGGCAAATATCTTATTTCAGCCATTTCGAAAAATGATCAAAAAACAAACGCTATGCCTACCTACTACAGCTCTACATAGAGCTAGTGGTCATAAACTGCGTTAGAAAAAAAATGCTCTACTGTCTTTATTTCAAGCTCGTTACTTATTCGAGTATATTTTCGGATTTTCTCCTTGAGATTAATTATGTATGCAAATGGCGCACCTGTATCTTGGGATAAGCGCCGCTTTATAATAAAATTGGGAGAAATCTTAAAGCTTTTGGGAGTTTTTTTTAAATGATTGATTTGTGTGACGGCTAGATAATTTATGTATTCGATTATGTTGGTTGTCAGTTGTCAGACTTTTTAGCAATTAAATTTTATTTAAAGGTTGCAGAAAAAAAGTAATGTTGTTTTTATTAAAATTATTACTTTTTGTAAGTAATCATTGACGACCTCCGTGGTCGAGTGGCTTTGTACACCGGTTTTCAAGGTGTCGCCATCTCTGAGGTCCCGGGTTCGATCCCCGGTTGGGTCAATTTAGAAAACGATCTTTTCTATATTGGCTCAGGTCTGGGTGTTTGTGATACCACTGTTGGCTCTGATTTCCATAACACAAGTGCTTTAGCTACTTACTTTGGAATCGGAGCAATGTATGTGATGTTGTCAAATATTTATAAAAAAAAAAAAAAAATCATGATAAAATCTGATAGTTTGTAATAAAAACTTGACTGTTTTATTTTAATTTCCTTGGCGAAAATCGGTCTATCGAGGATAAAGATTCTGTCGTTCCTCCCGTGACTACGACCCCGGTGGTAGTCGAAACGTCGGGATTTTAAAAACCAATAAATCCAAACTAAATAATTCTAAAATAATACCCTGAATTAATAATATACGCGCTGTAATCCGTTAAAAGTGTTTTATTTCTTCTGAGGATTATTAAAAACACCACGTCTAAAAACGACACTGCGACACTATAATTCTTCATATTATCATACAATACCTATGATTTTCTTAGCTATGCGTTATCGAGTAGTAGACAGTGATTTCTCATCTAGTTGAAAGTTATTTTTCCCTACCCATTGAAAGTAAACTGATGGAAAATGACGTCACCTTAAATGCTGACCTCATTTTTAAATTTTTGACGAATCTGTATGAAAGTTAAAAAAAGCAGCCCAGTTTTTTGCCGGTTCTTCTCGTTACAAGGTCTTCCGCTTAGGGTTTGCCAACCGATAGTGTAGCTTCTTTGACATTCATAAGTGCTTGTAACAGCCTAAACTAAATAAATGAGTTTTGAATTTTGAATTTAAATTATGTCAATTAAATATCAAAATATTATAAAATTTATCAAAATATTATTATTTGTCAAAATTCTGGCTGTACGTGGCGGACCTTAGATAGAAACATGTTTTGTAGTGTTTTAAAATTATGTATAGATTTACAGCAAGTTTGAAGTTTAAATTAATTACAATCACTGACACGCACGTACACATATATGACTGTACATTTACGTACCGCCATTTATAAACGTATTTAAAAAAAAAATCCAATAAAGTCCCATTCGTGTAAAAGCTAACTACGTGACATTGGCGGAATTGTGCATAGACCACAGAGCAAGCCACTCATTAAGAAGAAGAAAAAGAAGATAATGATACTTTAGCGTTAATGTTGTCATTCTGACGAATCCATAGGCAAAACAAACAAATCCACTGGCTGTTATATAGGTACATATTTCGAAAAAGAAAACAATTATCTGTCATTAAATGTAAAATAACGTGAAAGCTGTCACTACAATCAGCTGATACTCATAGAATATGATTGATTATAAAGTTCTTGGCTGTTATGTAGTCGGCCATGTTGTTCACTATAATAGGGATAAAATAGGCAGCACCCATTTATAACTTTATCAAATGTTTGTAGAACGTTTGTCACTATTGAGTGATTATGAATAATGATTTTCAAGAAGTTTCTTCTAACAAGCTTATAGGCCTTCCATAACTTTTTATAAATAAGATTGTTTTTTTTCTTAGCCAGATTTGATTCATCTCAAAATACTTAACAATAGTAATAGGAAACACCACGGTCGAGATAATTGAAAAAGTCCTATAGAAAGTTGATAAAATCAACGTTTCCTAGTCTCCTTTTTCCTCATCCAAAACTAGACCAATTTAAATACTATTTTCATCAAAAAATAAAGGAATGCTTTGGCTGTGTTCTTATGTTTTGATTTTTTATATAGTTTCGTCTTATTGCTGGATGTCTAAACTAGGGTTTTTTTTTGGTTTTTGAAGATATATTTATCTCTTTTAATAAATAATTTATGAGAAAAGGAAAACAAAGGAAAACAGCCTAATCCTTTCTTTAAATTTTAATGAAAAAAGTAGTTAAATCCGCCTAGTTTTGGAGGAGGAAACAGGGACTACGAAACGTTGATTTTATCATCTTTCCATAGGAATTTTTCAATTATCTCGACCGTGGTGTTTCCTCTTAAGTATATTCCGTGGATCTACCGCGTAAGTATCGTCGGCATCAATATCGGCTTCATTTGACATTGCATACATCCGTAAAATGAAGCCGATTGCGATGCCGACGAAACTTGCGCGGTAGGGCCCCTGATTCAAATTTGAGTTTCGCCTGCAAGTAGCTTAGAATAATAACAACGCTACTATTGTTGAAATTTTGAGTTTAGCTTTTCTATAATATGACATTTCAGAGCTAAGCCACTTCATATCAAAGCATATTTTTTCAGTACCTAACTTAAAATAACACAAACGAAATGTGTCACTTACAAAAACAATTTTTTTTACAGTTTTCCGTAAATAGACATAGTCTCATTGCCTGCCACATGTCTTAAATTCGAGCAGAAAATCCCCGTTGAAATAATGGCGACACAGAAACTTAGTAACTCATTCAGTTAGAACGAACTCTTACAAGACTCTACACTTGAATCTAATAAGATCTGAGTGGCGGCTGTTGAATAAAACATTACCTTTTTAAGTATTACCCACTGTTAGCGTTGAATCAGGGTTAAATATTTTTCAATACAATTTTAAGTTTATGTAAGAACGTAAGAATATTAAAATCTAAAGGTAACTCAACATAATATATTATAGATTTCAAATATGAGTCTAATATGAAATTTATTGCAGTAGTTTCATAAATCGATGTCACCATTTTAAAGTTTTCAAAGGATTTCTGATATCGCAATGTTACAATCTTATTTTAAGATCGGGGTCATAATTACATAACTAGGGAATTATGTAACGTAATTTATATGTAAGTTCTTATAAGACTTGTGCAATCCGCTTGATGGAAAGTGTTAAAACAAGATAGTAATAAACTCTATTATAAGCTTTTTAAAAATCGAAGAAGGTTTGTAGCTTCATGAGGTTCTAAATATACATCCTTTTTGAGAGGCCAAAGAAGATAAACCATTATAGTTTAGGGGCTAAATCGCAAATATAGCACTAATGATTTCCCGATAATGTTGCGGAGGGAAACAATTTGAGGGAACAATTAAGACGAACTACTTGAATTAGATTGCTGTTTCTTTTACCAGTCGGTGAAATTGCTTCCTGCAGGAGTACCATTGAGTACCATGACATAGCTTGCTATGGATATACTTTTTTAAAACGACTGCCCAAAAACAGAAAGTGTAATGTGTTCAGGGTTCATGTACGTTTGTGGGTATGTGAGTTTTTATACTAAGGATCAGTTTCAGAGGCTTGTAATAAACTTTGGATATAGGTATTTTTTACATTTGGCGTTGTTTAATTATCATATAATTTGGTGCTATCCTCAACCCGTTGAACTAGTCCAGACAAATATTAATCATAACAGGGAATGTATCCAAAAGTTTTAACGTTTGGCCAAAGAGAATATATAATACTACTCTTTGTAGTATTTTGGTTGCATTTCAATAATCAATAAAGTTTAATGAATTAACGTCGAAAAAGTATCTGTTTACAATTCTGAGAAAATCTTTTTAGAGAAACAACACTACAAACAAAAAAAATAATACAATCATACAATATAGAACTTTGGAAAGCCAGAAAAAACGCCAACACACATAAACGAAACGAATTCAAAACTCATTTATTCCGTCTAGGCTGTTACAAGCACTTGTGAAAGTCAAAGAAGCTACGCCATAAGACCTTGTAACGAGAAGAACCGGCAAGAAACTCGTCAAGGGCTGCTTTTTTCTCCCTATACATTTAATACAGAGTCGTTAAAAATTAAAAAATTACCACAGAATTTAAAGTGACGTCATTTTCCATTACAATAATTAACAAAGTTTACATTCAATAAAATAGTATCACTGTCACAGATTCACTTTCTAACTTCAAATAATTTTCTTTGAATCTTCGATACGTAATAGGGTATCGCGTTTATATTGAAAAACGAACTTTGATTCACACCAACGATATTGCGAACATCAAGAGGCAATTGGCTTAGGTGACATTGCAGCCACAAAAAAACTTTAACAGCGTGTTGTCCCCTTCTTAAAAAGGGTTTTCAGCCACATGGTATGTCAGTAATGGCTGAGATAACACTTGGAAAACTAAAGGTTCACCAATCTCTATAAAAAACTAAAGATCAAAGTGTAAATAAGTGCCAATGCCTATTTATTAACAATATTATAATTTTGCAAGCTTCCCTTCGCAGGACATACAATAGTTTGGAGCAAATGCTTCGAATTGGAATCTAAATAAACATTAATTCATCAAAGCCCGAGCGGACGCAGGCGGCCGGATAACAATGAAATATCTATTGTGTCTCTTTTTCCGGGCGTTGAAGGGTTAAATTAGTGTGACTCGGTAGCTCAGCGGTCAGAGCATTGAACCGGACATCCAATGGTCGCGGGTTTGATTCCCGTCCGAGAATGCGAGTCGTATTTTTTCTAGTATATTATTTAGTATTCTATGAAAATAGCATTGCGAATGCTAAAATCTCAAATTTAAATATTAAATTATCAGATAAGTTAGAAGAAAGTTTGTTTTTATACTATGATAAAGATTTTTATCGACTCGGTAGCATAATTGGCCATTGCATTGGGCCGGAATCCCAAGGGTGCTGGTTCGAGTCCCGTCAGAGGTGCTACGGGCGAGTCGATTTTTTCTAGTATTTTTTTATTTATAAGTTATCTTAATTTTTATCACAGTTCTAAGTTCCCGTGGGGTGATTCAATTTTACAGACGACACGGACGAAGTTGCGGGTGATATAATAGAATAAAAAAGTGCTCAGTGAATCGTTTCGAAAATAATCCTAATGCTATTGTAATGTACATCAAAATATCTTTAAATAATATCTTATTTAAAAAATACATAACGCGGATAAACATTTTCTCATCTGCTTCATCCGGTTCCGTAAACATCGTTTGTCTCTCGTTTGGGGGTATTTTGGGGCCACTAAATAAGCGATGAGTGAATTTCAATAAATTATTCATAAAACAGTACTAAATCCACATAGCGAAACTATAATAGTTTAATGTACCTATGGATACATTTGAAAGACTGCTCAAGAATAAAATTACAAATCAATACAACGTTAAATAATTAATAATACATTTATTACAGTGGTAACTCGTAGCATCGGTGGGTGCTACGAGTTATTTACTACAATTTTCATAAAAAAATATTAAATTAATTTTTAAAATAAATATTAGACAACTTCACATACATTGCTATTCCAAAGTAAGTAGCTTAATGACTTATTTTATGGAAATCAGAGACAACGATGGTGACACAAACTCCCAGACATGAGCCAATACAGAAAGTTTGAGAATGTGCAAACAGCGCTCTTTCATATAACACCCCATATGCCTAGTAGCCCCTCTTCGAGTTTTTAAGAACCCTTTCTATGCGAAAAAAACTTTTTTGTTTGCAAAATAGTTGGGCAAACGTCATCTATAACTATTCCAAATAAGTTGATAGCATTAGTAGTTCTCGAGATATCCAGCTGTGACAGACAGACTGAGTCGCACCATAGAGGTTCCTTTTTACCGTTTTGTTACGGAACTTTAATTATTAATGACGAAATTCTCCAAAATAATGATACTAGTACGGTACTTACTACTAATTGGATTTACTGGATTAACTAAACCTCCGATTCTCTGGCCCAACTAGAAGTAAGCTTAGACCCTAATGACGTTTGTTTTGGGAATAATTTAAAACAATCCCGAAGGCTCTAATGAACCCCCGTCGGCGGTGAATGCGCTGTTGTGTTAACTTACTTCTTAAGCCGTAGACAGTAATATTGATATTTATCATCTTGTTACAAACTTGGTCTTTTACCTTAAGCTGGGTACTCACTTGGAGGTGTAGCACGTAATGTATCTGATACTGTATCAAGTGAGAACGTAGGCTCGAGCCTGATGCGACCGTACTCACTTGATACAGTATCAGTTACATTACATGCTACACCTTCAAGTGAGTACCCTGCTTTATAATAATAACACCTAGAAGCCGAGTCCTTGTATGTAAAGTGAGGCAAAAAAAAGAGCTCAAAAATGACTTAGTTTTCAGATTTAAATTAAATTAAATTTTGACAACTTCACATACATTGCTCCGATTCCAAAGTAAGTAGCTAAAGCACTTGTGTTATGAAAATCAGAGGCAACGGTGGTATCACAAACACCCAGACCTGAGCCAATATAGAAAAGTTCGTTTTCTAAATTGACCCAACCGGGGATCGAACCCGAGACCTCAGAGATGGCGATACCTTGAAAACCGATGTACAAAGCCACTCGACCACGGAGGTCGTCAAAGATTTATATCCATTATACGTTACTAAATTGTAACTAAAATCCAATAAAATAGTAACTAATCCCCTAAAGGTAAGGGAATTGAAACTCTTATAGGTACGACTAGGAAACGTATGAAGGATAAAAATCTGAAAACTGAGCCAAAATGGCTCAGTTTTATTTGCCTCACTTTTGACAGTGCGCTTTGTAGGGAACTATCGTTCTAGGTTGTTATTATTCTAAGGGCTTTTTACCTACTTTCAATTTACTACAACAGAGACATGACCTTACTATTTATAAGTTTGTTCATCGATGGTTTTTAATTTTCACAAAAAACTATGCACTTCTTCGGATACTAATACCTATTGCGATTTAATTAAGGGATATTTAAGTTTTCATTCAGTTGTTCCGCACTTTTGTAGCTGCTGTAGTTGCTTAAACCATTAAGTTCACTATCTAAGATTTATTAAGAATAAAAAAGTTTTGTTTTAATTTTATAATACCTACTATAAAATTTTAACAAATATTGCGTAGAAAACAGAAATAGCGTACTTATGAAAATTCCGGGTTTCCACTGATAAAGTGTGAGCAATTGAAATAGAAAAAGTAGCAAAAAAAGAGCTATAAAAGGCTTACAAGATTTCTAGACAGTAGCGATTTCGTAAAAAGCCTGGATATATTTCTTTGGCAAAGCAAATTCCTTTCATAATGGATGCGATCAGCAACTTGGCAAACTGTAATTTCCTCGCTATTTGATATTGAAGTTGCTTTTTAAGGGCCCTATTGCTCTCAAAGTGGCGGCCTCATATTAATTAAATTTATTGTTCGCTAAGTACACACGACGGCATCTCAGACTGTACATGTTGACCTTGACATCACCTTTATGCCCTACGTAATAAAAACTGTTTTCGCAATTTATTTGCATTACCTGACGTGCTGTCATACATGATGTATCAAAAATTCTAATGCACAGAATTGGAGCTAAGGTTCTTTAGTTTAGTTACAATCAATAACCTCAGTAATCAGTAGCAGGCAAAAGAACAAAAAGTGTCCATTTTATGCACTTTTGCCTAACTACTACAATTAATTATATTTTACTGGTGTTTTTTTTAATAAAGTATAAAACCTTAGTTTAAATCTGTAAATTTTAATTTTCAATATATTATTACTATACTTAGCGAGCAACAAATTTAATTAAGATGAGGGCGCCACTTGAGGGCTATAGTCGCCTTAAGCCAGAACTGTAGGAATGACGTAGCCTTATTTAGATTGCTTTTACTTGGTTCTTGATGAATCTAGACACATTTGAAGATCCCAGTCCTGTGTGATCTTTGATTTAATGAGTGTCTGACAGAATTTATTTATAAATTTTAAAACAGATTTAATTAAGTAACTGAGCTTGATATCAGGATAATATGAAATAATTTATATCGTTGTATCATTCTCATCATCATAGTTTTTTATCTTTAATAAAAAAGGGTCAAGAGTGAGTCGGACTCGCGCACCGAGGGTTCCTTACCATCTTTCTGAAAAGTGTACTTATCTTTACATAAACTTCTATCACATAAAGTAATTTCAGATTTTTCTCTATGTAAACTTGAGAGAATAGGGGAGGGGAGGTATTTTTTTAAAGTCGAAAACCATGAACTATTTTAGTAGGTACTTTAATGTATTAGATATTAGCATTAATCAAAAGTCACTAATTATGGAAGCTAAGCAAGTTTCGTAGTTTTTCTATAAATAATTTGTAATACTTAGACGAATTCACAAGTAGATATTTGGCTGTTTTAAATAGGTACTTTAACAGTGTGAACATATTAAATCCCCACAGACCATCCACATCAACCAAGTGTAGTTATTATTTGGAAAGTTTCTGATTTCGAAGAAGTTTAATATTTCGAAGCGACGTTTATCGATTCCGCATTCCCTCCAGAGACTATCTCGAAAGCCTCTAACGGTATTGCCTGAATCAGGTCACAGGAATATTTGGGAGATAATATGATAAAATCCGGGATACTATGTTTACTGGACTTTATGTAAAACGAAAGGATACGGTCTGAAATATCTACATGAAGAATTTAATCGGGGATTTGATCCTAAAATAATGTTATGTATTGTTTGATACAACATAAAGGAGCTTCAAATGAAACTCGGAAATCTTCTCAAAAAATATATTTTTGATAAAATGGCTTAATTTAAGCACAAATGATCTGATCGTGACAATGCAGAAAAATAAAGTAAAAAAAAAACTCCCTCCGG
Organism: Catoptria pinella; assembly: GCA_963556745.1. Taxonomy (NCBI): domain Eukaryota; kingdom Metazoa; phylum Arthropoda; class Insecta; order Lepidoptera; family Crambidae; genus Catoptria; species Catoptria pinella. The sequence goes on from OY750770.1 coordinate 12,687,465, forward strand.
ATCATAAGATCTTAATACCAAAACACATGAATGTCAAAATGACAAATTCTCAAAAACACCTAATCATAAAATGCCTGAAATCCGAAATGACTTGACTACCTATAAACACAATTTTATAATAATACTTACAGTTACAAACTCCTTCCAACTATAAATATAAAACTAGTATTTTAACGCGATTGCTAAACGCAAGCGTTCAGGCGCATACGGGTTATATAGATTTTTTAATCGTTTTTAAGGCATTCGTGCCTCCTCATTATTAAATATGAACGAAAGTTAGACCTAGTTTAAACTGTTATTGTCTTTTTATTTGCTAAAAGGAAGGCGATAATATACAGGAAAAACAACTCGTCTTTATCTATGTAGGTACTTAGATAAGATTTGTGCGTAAGTGACAATAATAGTATATACAAGGTGTTACAAAAATACCCCTAATGCCGAATATGGTATATAGGGACCATCAAACTGAACAACTTTTACTATGGAACCAACTCTGAAATCGCGAAAAAAAAATCAGCTGTTTCATACATTTTGATATTTTCGATTTCAATTTTTATATGAAACAGCTGATTTTTTTTTCGCGATTTCAGAGGTGGTCCCATAGTAAAAGTTGTTCAGATTGATCCCATTTTTGACGACCTCCGTGGTCGAGTGGCTTTGTACACCGGTTTTCAAGGTGTCGCCATCTCTGAGGTCCCGGGTTCGATCCCCGGTTGGGTCAATGTAGAAAACGAACTTTTCTATATTGGCTCAGGTCTGGGTGTTTGTGATACCACCGTTGTCTCCGATTTCCATAACACAAGTGCTGTAGCTACTTACTTTGGAATCGGAGCAATGTATGTGATGTTGTCAAATATTTATTTATTTATTTATTTATTTATTGATGGTCCCTATCTACCATTTTCGGCATTAGGGGTACTTTTGTAACACCTTGTATATTATTATGATCACAATGTCTTCCATAGTTATTGACGATATGTGTCGGTTATTTTGTACAATAGACACTGGAAATCATATATCTTGCTACGACGAAAATATGAATGTAAATCATAGTGCCAGACAAATATCGAGTAGAAGAAAAGATTTTTAAACCTTAAAACCACATTGGAAACCATTTTGGCTAATGATATAAGTATTATTTTATCTTTCTACCAGTACTTTAATTATACACTTGAATGTTCATGTACCATGGGCAACAGCGCCTGGGTGAATCTACGTTGTTTTGTTATGTTTCTTACTTCCTGCGTCATTGTCGTTTACTCGAAAATCTTTAAAAATCCAATGCATCACAACGGAATTTGCCATCATTTACGTTAAAGTACGATAATAAATTATATTAATTTGCATATTTTTAACTTATTTATTGCGATGCATTGGATTTTTAAAGATTTTCGAGTAAACGACAATCACGCAGGAAGTAAGAAACAACGTAGATTCGCCCGCCTCTTTACCACTCCATAGGTTAAAATCGCTTGCACGCCGCGCTGTCACTGTCTTCTTCTTCTTTTTTTTGTTATGGCAATCTACTTTCCTCTTGGAAGTAATTTTTGCCAGTGTCAAGTGTTAAATAGTTCAGTGGTAGATATTGTTTAATTTTTCATTAGAATGCGGGTGCATCACATTCCAATGCTGCTTGGAGCATTTGGCACCAAGTATATCAAGACAGTTTACTCGGTTAGTTCTGCCTAAGAAGTCACCACTTCAATAAAAGTCTCAGCTTCACACAACCAAGATCGCGCCTATTTCAATTATCCCACATATTGTTCAGTTGCGTAGACACTTGTACCATATAACTGCACCAATTTTAAGACACAATATCCACTATGAATCAATTTGAAAATAATTAAAATAGACACCAAACCGAACTCGACAAAATGGCGCCAAAAAAACCGCTGTCACTGTCGCGACGGATACACCGGTCGCGACGTTTGTTTCGCCGTTAGGAGTGTCGCGACGGCCACACCGGTCGCGATATTTGTGCTGGCAACACAATATCAAGTGCCGCCATAATGCTATTGTCAAAGTCAAGTAAGCCGGCTTTGTGTTATTGTATCTTACATGTTATTGTAAAGTAATCTTGAGCCAGTATTAAATGTGTTAATAAAGTGCCTACCTGCCTGATAAATGACGATCTCGATATCCAATGGAACATGAAAGCTAAGTAGTAGCATAATACACTAAAGTACTTTATAACTTGTTTTGCATCTCGTGAAATTGTTGTATGTGTTTATACTGAAGTTGATTGCTATGAATGAGCTGTCTGAAGTGTCTGAATTATATAAATATAGTGCAGGTGGGGCTTGGGCACGCTTGCCGCTTGTTGAGATGTTATGCTGTGGATAAGTCGCGCGTACCATTTAGTGGGTAAATCGAACGCACCAAGCTATGCCATGTATTTTGGAAAGATTGTAATATGTATACGCTCTGTCACGGCGGTGGTCGGCGGCATAATAGTGGCATTGGCATTATGAATAAAGTGAGGGCTTGTGCTTCTGCAGTAGGCAAGTCCTAGGGATCCCTATAGAAGTCCACGATGAGAGCGTATGGGCACGCCCAGCTCTACACCTTGGACGGAGCGGGGTGTAGTAGTTGGGCCAGGTGGAGAGACGTCTCGCAGAGTTGCCATAGTAGTGAGCGCGGGCTCGTACATGGACGCATGTACGGGTCGCGTAGAGGAAGGAACGGCGGTTCTAGTTACTCAAGCTATTCCGAGGGAACTTAGGGATCGGCCAGAAGTCTCCGTATAGATAGTTTAAACAGCTAACGTAGATGCTGGAAATAGAAGTCTCTGTACAGGTAGTTTATACAGCTAACGTAGATGCTGGAAATAGAAGTCTCTGCATGTACAGGTAGTTTAAACAGCTAACGTAGATTCTGGAAATAGGAGTCTCTGTACAGGTTGTTTAAACAGCTAATGTAGATGCTGGAAATATACTGGTAATGAGTAAGATGATCTTGATCTATGGCAATATGATGTGTGCTATGAATCCTGGGATCATGCTGTTGTAATGGCGTGATCCCAGGGCTCCACGCAGTGGTGTCATAAGTTTGTTTAACCTTACAGATGGATGAGGAGAGGTGATAAGAGGCGTGGACAGACATTCGCCAGTAATCGAAGGTACCGGACAACATATGGTAAGCTCTCACCTATTGTCAATCGTGTCTCCCTCTTCATGTGTCTATCGCTTACACTTTCGCGACCCGCGATAGATACATTTGTATCTCGGACAAAGGATGTACATAATACACCCCGATTAGGGGTTCGCGACAGTCACAACATACGTTTAGTTCATGCAGGGGCGATACGCGCGCACACAAATTTTTTGCTAACTGGTAAAGCGTTGCTGTTGCCCATAGTACCTATAATATAAGGAAATTTACGCGACAGTACAAGTCCAAGGATTACTTCATACATTGATTCCCATTTAAAAGCAAAATTAATGGACGTGTGAAAAATCGAAAAACAAAAAAGGTCATTTAATTACCAACCATTATAGAAGCCGTAATTCCAAAACCAACTGTTTTTATTTCATTTCAATAATTATAATAATTTATTGTTGGCTATACTCGCCTGAAACACAGGTTTTTCCTAGTTCGGGCAAACGTTATTATTATTTTACTTAAGTTAACTTTGTAAATGATTGTACTAAAATGCATTTTTGAAAATAAATAATTATTCTATTCTATTTTATTCTATACTAATACGTTTGCATCCGCAAATCGACACCATACTCGTACGTCATTTCCGAACGGGACTAGCGAGATAATGGAACCCGATGACGTCATCGTATCTTCCTACCTGTCACCACGGTGGTGATTACTTGCTCAGTGCCTGTCACGAAAACAATAACGCGTGGTCATTTTTACGAATCATTAATTTATTGTGAAGTATGTATAAGGCTGCAGAAAAAAAGTCATATTTTAAATTAAACTGATATTATTATATTTAAAAATAAAATACTGTTCCCAAGCTCATTCAATAGACTTGTAGACTTCCGGGAATGACGCGCTTAGCGAAAGCCGCCGACATGCGTAAAAAACCGGTAGAAGCGCTCTAATAGCACCATACAATACAAAAAATAAAAGTGTATTACTAACCAATTTATTTTCAAGAAACTGTGTACAAAAATAATGATGTAGACAGCTCGAATAAGGGAACACTTCAATTTTAACAATTGTTAATAGAATTCCAAAGGCTTTTATTTCCCATTTCATTTTCACGCTTTCTTGCAACTTGAACGATATCAGAGCGATCGCGATTATCTCGCGAAAATGAAATGGCTCGTTGGGCAATGAACTCAAGAAAGAATTGAGAAAATTGACACTGAAATATTGTGTAAAGTATATAAATTTTGAAGCGATAAGGTTTATTTCACCCGGGTTAAGGGATAAACTACACTGGCCTTCAATATTTAGTACCACACTTTTAAAATTGTAATAACTTTTTAAATACAGAAGTTACATTTTCCGGAAAAAACTGGCCAAGTGCGTGTCGGGCCACGCGCAGTGTAGGGTTCCGTAGCCCATCTTGGTTCATATACTTAAATGTAGATACTACCGGTTTCACACACCTGACAACGTTATTTAAGTAGTTTCCAGTGAGGAATTTGTACTGAGCCAAGTACATTTTATAAGTTGGTCGACTGTTACTCGTAAACTTGTAAAGCCTACTTAGCTGTGATAGCTTTCCTTTTAACTTCGTCATATATACAACCACCGTGAATTTTTTCGCGTATCCAGAAACAACCATTTGGCTGGCAGGGGGTGGAAACACTTGACTCTAACAAAATTTTGCACTTTAAAGCTTAATAACTCACAAACGGATGCCTCAACCAAAAAACTGTTTTCACAAAGCCGCAATATTTTTAAAATTGCTATCCAACGACACCCCACACTATGGGGCAGACAAGAAAAAAAAAATACATCCCCACTTCGCGTGTATGGAAGGTAACCTAAAAAATATTTTTTTAAATTTTACTTCACCACTTTGTCGGCGTGTTTAATATCTATATCCATGCCAAATTACAGTTTTCTAATACTAAGCGTCTATGAGCCAGGCTGGGAACGGACAGACAGACAGACGGACATGGCGAAACTATAAGGGTTCCTTGTTGACTACGGAACCCTAAAAAGGATTAAAATAGAATATTATTTTTTAATAATAACTTCATAATCGATAACCTTATTAAAAAAAACCTTTTTTTAATTCAAAACTCTAACTTCTATTGTTTAAGAGGAATTGCAATTTTAAAAGTGTAGTTTTGAAGGCCAGTGTATATTGGAGCAACCAGCTCCATATTTGTCTATCAATTCTTATTACTTTGCACCACTCGGAAACGTCGTTTATAACGAGAAAACTGACAACCTTCTTTTTTACAAACAAACTAAATAGCACGAAAATTAATTGTACTGAAAATAGTAACTGAAAAATATTTCCTGTGACTAAACTATTGGATATTTTTCAATTGTTTTTTTATGAGACTGCATGGTAGCGTTCTTAGCTATACGACATTTAATTTATTGTCGCATTGTCGTCTCCAGGTTGTATATAAATGTTATACAAGCCTGTTATAGTTGTACTCATCAACATTTAATGTTTTGAACTCAATGCTATGTATGTTTTTAGTGTACTCTGTTGGAGTGTCTTATGAAATAAAGGAAATTTCTCGTACAAGGACTAAGTAAGTAATAAGTAAGAAGGGAAAAGTAGGTCGTACCTTACTTTGGTTGGTTTAAAAATAACCCTTATTTCATCACATACATCACATGGTGTCAGGCCGCCCGTCGATCTTTCTGATTGATGCTTAGGGTTAAGGCAATTGCTTAGGCAGAAATGTACGAGCTCGTTTGAATATTATATTAACGTCTTATGAATTATGTATTACGTTTACTAACCTTCTTTGAGCTAGACATGCCCATTAATTATGAAACGTGCACACAACGGCACCTCAGACTATACATGTTGACCTTGAAACCTCCTTTATGCCCTACGTAATAAAAGCTGTTTTCGTAGTTTGACTGTATAACTTGACGTGCTGCCGTCCGTACGTCAATGAGTTTCAAAGTTAAACGTCTGTTACACAGTCGCTGTATCGGATGTGTGTTTTTTTCACAGCTCCCAATATTGAACTTAAATGTAGGTGAGTATTTGATACCAAGAAATTCACTGATGGGCGAATCACGTTGTTTCTTACTTGCTGCGTCATTGTCTTTTACTCGAAAATCTTTAAAAATCCAATGAATCGCAATAAATAAATAAAAAATATGCACATTAATATAATTTATTATCGTACTCTAACGTAAATGATGGCATATTTCCTTGTGATGCATTGGATTTTTAAAGATTTTCGAGTAACGACAATGACGCAGGAAGTAAGAAACAAACTAGATTCACCTTGATATCTTCTCGTTCGAAAACATAACATTGACGACTTTCGTGGTCGAGTGGCTTTGCACGCCGGGTTTCAAGGTGTCGCCATCGCTGAGGTCCCGGGTTCGATCCCCGGTTCGGTCAATTTTGAAAATGAACTTTTCTATATTGGCTCAAGTCTGGGTGTTTATGATACCACCGTTGTCTCTGATTTCCATAACACAAGTGTTTTAGCTACTTACTTTGGAATCGGAGCAATGTATGCGATGTTGTCAAATATTTATTTAATTAATTTATTATTGTTCCGTTTTTCATGGCTTTAAATCGATCTTTCCATTTAAAGATTTTATTTATATTAATGAAAATCTGTATTTGGTTACCTATTTACCACATTGCAGCTTAAAGTGTCATGCGAGGGGTTATCTTTCTACTTTATCCGGGAGACAATAATGCCTCCGCTAATGGTACACGTAATGAAGACTGATAGATAGAACTAAAGTTTCTAAACCCTTCAGCCGCTAGATCGGTAAAAAATTAAGCATTTATCTTCTCTGTCGACTGAAACTCGGACTGAAAGCGGTTAATTTAGTTCAGGAAAGTGGTTTAGGATGTTCAGTGAGATGACTTTAACTGTAACTGATGTTGAGTGAAAGAGAAGGAGGATGTTAGGAATTATCTTTATATCTCTTTAAATAGTAGCTAGAGATATATCATTTATTCGATTATAAAAAAAAATATTACCAACTTCATTATCTATTTATGCCATACTACAATAAATAAATCAAGAAAAAGTTAAATATTCTGCTTTGACCCATCCAAAAATGAAAATGCATCTTTTTTTAAAAAGTTAATTTTAATTTCACTGAAATAAAAAAATATTTAAACAATAATTTTCGTTTCAAATTTATTAGTATTTTTTATTTTATTTATATATTTAATTCGATTTGCTATTATAGCACTACTTAATTAAGTGGCAGCCATAGAAATGCCTGCCAGTCATTAACAGCCACATCAACTCAGAACTTGGCACTCCTGCCAACAGCCACTTGGCATTAAGCTGTATGGTGCTTAACTAACTCACTGATTTATTTGTAATCCTATCATCATATTTGAAAACTTAATTACCGACTAAGTTAGTGAAAATTAAAGTTGAATTAAAGTTATTTACAATAACTTTGTTGAAAACTAGTTAGATAAAGTTCAATAAAATACGACTCTAGCTTTTGCTTGTGACTTTATCTGAATGAAATTTCAAAATATCCAATATAACTTTTTACCAAAATTCATCAAAATGTATTCAGCCGTAAAACTCAGCAATCGAAGAGACAGATTTAGTTTCTCAGAATGAGTAGTATAATTAATATTCTGAATTTTCACCGTCTACTTTTATCTCTAATCATATCAGCCTTGTTCTTCTAATTATTTACCTTTCAAAATATCTTCCCACCAGTGGCGAGGGGTGAAATTATAGCGAAGGTAAGCCGTTCTACAAAAATGTTATGTTCTGTAGAGTGGATCGGTGGGGTGGGAATTCTAAAAGGTAAGCCGATGGTAATAAATCCATCTGATGTAGTAACGACAGCTGTACATTGACGTACATCGGTCGTAATCAAAACTTTTGTGAGTAATGCTTACGATTTATTGAACTGCGTAACTGCTGCTGCGATGTGACAATAGATGTAAGTTGATCTATCGCCACATCAGTAGTTCTACCAATACATTCTAATTTCAAAATACCTTTCCACTTAACTCGACTCGTCCATTCCATCTAAAATACGTAAAATAATAAAGCCAGCAAATGTAGCATCAACAGCTGTACTCATTGACGTACATCAGTCGTAATCAAAACTTTTGTGACTAATGCTTACGATTTATTGAACTGCGTGACTGCTGCTGTGATGTAACAATAGATGTAAGTTGATCTATCGTCACATCATTCTAATTTCAAAATGCCTTTCCACTTAACTCGTCTTGTCCATTCCATCTGAAATACGTTAAATAATAAATCCAGCTGATGTAGCAACGACAGCTGTACATTGACGTACATCGGTCGTAATCAAAACTTTTGTGAGTAATGCTTACGATTTATTGAACTGCGTAACTGCTGCTGCGATGTGACAATAGATGTAAGTTGATCTATCGCCACATCAGTAGTTCTACCAATACATTCTAATTTCAAAATACCTTTCCACTTAACTCGACTCGTCCATTCCATCTAAAATACGTAAAAGAATAAAGCCAGCAAATGTAGCATCAACAGCTGTACTCATTGACGTACATCAGTCGTAATCAAAACTTTTGTGACTAATGCTTACGATTTATTGAACTGCGTAACAGCTGCTGCGATGTGACAATAGATGTAAGTAGATCTATTGTCACATCAGCAGTTCCACCAATCATTCTAATTTCAAAATGCCTTTACACTTAACTCGTCTCGTCCATTCCATATGAAATACGTAAAATAATAAATCCAGCTGATCTAGCAACGACAGCTGTACTCATTGAGGTACACATCGGTCATAATCAAAACTTTTTTCTACATAGCTATCATCAGATCAGCAGCTCAAACACTTTTGTTCATTTTCTACCTTCCCACTCATCCCTCCCATCTGAAATACGTAAATTCAGCAGATGTAGCATCGACAGCTGTACTCATTGACCTACATCGGTCGTAATCAAATGGCGGCGACCGGTCAAGCGGCGACCTAATAACCCAATCCTGTTATGATGATACTAAGGTTATATGTTTGCATACTTATATAGCTACGTTTTTGTATTGTTATTTTTAAGACCACAGTAATGACTTTCTTGTATTGTAGGTTAGAGTTAAATCCTTACTAATCCTATCCATAATCTATACTAATATTATAAATGCGAAAGTGACTCTGTCTGTCTGTCTGTTAAGTTTTCACGTCTAGGCCGCTAGACCGATTTTGACGAAATTTGGTAAGGATATAGATGGGGCCTTGGAGAAGGACATAGGCTACTTTTTATCCCACTGCTGGGCACGGGGCTCACGATATAGAAGTCCACGTAGGTGGAAAGTTGGTATAGTAAGTTTGTTTGTTACGCCTTTACGTGTTAACTACTCAACCGATCATCATGAAATATTGAAAAAAAAATGAATCATGAAAAAAGAAGGACATAGGGCACCTTTTCATACCGAAAAAGGTACTGTTCCCGAGAGATAGAGAAATAACTGTCCATGCAGACGAAGTCGCAGGAGGCCGCTAGTGATTAAAAAAAACCATTTAAGTTTTTAAATGTGAAATACGGAAAATTAATATAATGGTAATATGCCCTGCTTTACTAACTCAATGATAATGTGGTGAATTAGTGATAAAAGCAAATCCCAATACTTAAAACATTTGGCTGAATAATTTAACCCATCAAGACCCGTAAAATGAGACACAATAGATATTCTATTGTTGTCCGGCCGCATTCGGCCGCTCGGGCGTTGATGAATATGTATATATCATAATTTCCAGTCCGTTTAAAGTAATTGAATTCACTAATCTTTTCTTAAACCATTCAGTAAACACTAACTTTAACATCGTGTTAAGAGATACGATAGAATTATGACATTTTGTATTGAACATTATAATATAAGAAAAATGAAATCTTAAAAGCTTTGCTTTTAATATCTTTTTACCGAGATAATAAAGTATAAGTGGTAAATTGAATTTTTAAATGGAGCCGGTTAAAATCATGGAAGAAGCACTTTATTTCATAATTCCCTCGAGTTTTGAGAGCGGTCTGAGCGCTGAATTCTTTTGTTATATTGTATAAAATATTTTGTGAATGGAAGGTTTTGTATTTTGTTTTGGTCATACACTGACCGAACCCGCTTTTCAGGTTGGATAAAATAACCGAGAGTTTTACACTCGACACTGATTGGTCGTTGATAGTGAGCTTTCGTTGTGGCTCTGTTTTTAGGGTTCCGTACCCAAAGGGTAAAACGTGACCCTATTACTAAGACTCCGCTTTCCGTCCGTACGTCTGTCTGTCCGTCTGTCACCAGGCTGATTTTAGATAGCTACGGTAGCTACCTAAAACCTTGCAATCGGTAAAGTAGCTTATATTTAGCTAACTTCTAATAACAAATTCACGTGAAGTGAAGTGAGGTTTGAAGTGAGATGCGAGTTTGGTACAGAATTTGTGTCTGCTGTAGGGACAAATGGCATGATGGTGATGAATTAACAATATACAAGGACAGTAAATATTTTGACTTAGAGTAAGACTATAAATAAGGGACATTTCGTCCCCGCACGCCAGCGGTTCCCAAATTGGGTTAACTTCTTTGTTTACACGCAATATTGATTGTAGGCCGAGTTCCTTCGTTTTTATTACCTTTGCTAAGACTTTTATACCTGAGTCTTAGGAAATATGTGAGGCGCCTAGTTAGCTTTATCAATATTATCCATTATTTTCTGATAAAGGGTTAGGTTAGGTTAGATTAGGTTTTTTTGCGCGCTGACTGAGTCCAACATACCGTTTGGTATACCTAAAGAATGTATTTGCCCTAATTTTATTTTTTAGATAAAAAATAAAGGTTAGATTGGTTAAGGTACCTTTGGGTATGCGTAAGTATCAGCGTTTTTCTTATTGTGGTCTAGTGATGAGAAGTTGTAAATGGAAATGGTAAATTGATCACCATTTCCCATCACTATACCATAAATTAAATCTGCCTATGGTCAGATGCAACGACCTGTTCTTTTTTTTTTAACTTAATACTTTTGGAACGGTCTATACGTATACATATGACTATGTAATAAAAGAGGGATGTTATAAGTTTCACGTATGTGTGTGTGTCTGTCTGTCTAAGGCAACGTAGCTCCCAAACTAAAGGACCGATTTTGAAGAGGTTTTGTTTATTTGAGTAGTAAAATGATACCCACCGTGAAGCTGTGAAACCAAGTATGTACCGCAATATACTTAACCCTCATCGACTAAGAAATAGAAAAGTACTAAATAAAATACTAGAAAAAATACGACTCGTCACCAGAATAAAATTGTCTCGGGCGGGAATCGATACAATTCTTGTGACAACTTGAATTTTTCTAGTATATTATTTAATATTGTATAAAAATAGCGTTGTGAATGTTACAATCTCAAATTTAGAAAATATAAAAGTACATACATAATCAACACTCTTCCTTCTTATAGGTATATCTGTTTTTTTCGCAAGCGATCTGGCAAATGGCTTCCCACAGGCAGTAACCATTTGGCTTCCTGACGGCTTCGGCAAGATGGCATCGCATCCAATTATATTTTTATCTCCACCACCCGGCTTCTTGTTATGAAATTGAATTTGTTTCTTTGCTACCTTATAGCTCTCGAAATTGACTGTACTTAGGAACGATTGGCCAACGATGTAGCTGAATTCTTTACTGTTTTTTTATACCAACTTTAATATTTTATACATTGCTCCGATTCCAAAGTAAGTAGCTAAAGCACTTGTATTATGGAAATCAGAGACAACGGTAGTAAGTATGACAAACACCCAGACCTGAGCCAATATAGAAAAGTTTGTTTTTTCTAAATGGACCCAACCGGGGATCAAACCCGGGACCTCAGAGATGGCGACACCTTGAAAACCGGTGTACATAGCCACTCAACCACGGAGGTCGTCACCGGAGGTTGGAAACTTTCAACCATTTTATACCTACGAACGCAATATTGGCATGATATGGCATATGGCATTGGCATTGCTTCTTTTAATGAAAACAGTACATCTTTAAATTACTTACAAATAGATTGGTGCAGCAGATAAATACACCATTATCTTATCACAGATAAATAAGCTAAAATAGTTGTGGCCAATAACTCTTACTACAATACATAATAATAGTTTCCATTTGAGTAAAAATAATAATTTCAGTTATCTTCTATAATATAAAAATGAATCGCAAAATGTGTTGCTAAGCGCATAACTCAACAACGTCTGGACCAATTTAGCCATTTCTTTTTTTTTAATGTTCGTTGAAGTTCAAGGATGGTTTTTACGGCGAAAAAAATTCGGATAACTGCCGGAAAATCCTTTAAAACAGCCCTCTCTTTCCCATACAAACGTTTTCTAACTAAATCGTAGAGTCAATTTGAGCTTTATAACTATTGTTTAAAGTTCATATTAAATTACAAGCACTCACGGTTGTTTCAGGAGAATTTTTGCCCCGACTATAAAATATGTAGGAACAAAAAACTGTCACATTACAAATCTTTTTGACAGGACGAAGTCTGTCGGGTCCGCTAGTATTAAATAAAACTATATAGTGGCTCAGTGAGCTGCGTAGACCTCGCTCAAATTGTATGTTGTTTAAAAATTAATCTTATAGATGTCGCCACGAGCTTGACACTGCTTTTGAAAAACAGTACTATGTGCTGTGATGGCGCTTAGAACATTTTTCGAAAGAGTGATTGATCTTTTTAAACGAAAAAATTTCACGAATATCGGTTAAGAAATGCGGCCTGTAGAGAACTGACAGATATTCGGACATACGGAAGCATTTTTGCCCAAGCTAAATCAGAGACGCTTCGCTAACTTTTAGCGCTCGCTCGGTCAATTTCATCTTATTTCTATCCAAGCCACATTTCACCTGTTCTTTGAAAAGTTTTATCTTTTCATCTTGATTGCAACTTGAATTTAATTCCTAAAACTTTTCAACTCTTATTGAATTTGTATTATGAGAATTAATAACAAATTCTGCAGTCACCCATATTTTCTTTTGCTAAGTTTTTGTACTTATAGGTGGGTGGGTGGAATTTTCTCTATAAACAAAGTATGAACATTACACCTTTAAAACCTTAAGTTAAAGGTAGGTGTGCGCGCGTTGGAATTCAATTTATGGATTAGGTGACAGTGTGTTGTATCTACAATAAACATTCAGAAAATAACGTGAAGAAAAATTTGTTTTTCTCAGTTACCATAACTTCATGAACTTTCACATTAGGGATTTTCCTTGCCAAGATTAACAAGATCGGATCAAAACAGTACTATTTGCATAAGAACCTATGTTTATAATTGATCATGTCCTATTTGGTGGGTGTTAACGACTGCAAATGCAGGCGAGACTACGAAGGAGCTCGAGATAGCAAAATTTTGGTCACCCATCAAATGGCCGACCATTGACTAGTGACTTTCATAAACAACAGGTTATTAAAACCAACGTACACAGAAATTATTTTAGTAAAGTTCGCAGCCGTAAGCATTATAGATAATTCTCTTTTTTCATTTCGCAGGATGCTTTCGGGCGACATCGACCTCATTCATATGTTGAATGGTTTTTTAACGCTCCGCCAGGTTTAACGAATATTTTTAAATAAACCTATTCAATGGGATTTCTGTGGAATCCAGTTGTTTTCTTTCATTCCGTTTCGAGCTATCTGAAGAGCACACTGTAGTTACGAAAATGAATAGAATGTTTTTAATGAATATAAAAAAGAGTGAATGAAACTTGAGTGGATTAGATTGTGAATGGAAACTCTATTCAATTATTTGTAAGGTTGTTTGTTTACATTTTTAATTCGGGTGCTGATTTTTTTTTCCTTCGGCGAGCATTTTTGACCGAGCGAGCGCGAAGCGCAATCGAAGCGTTTCTGCTTCAGCTTGGGAAAAATACTTTTGTATGTCTGCCCCGCTGTCCAGCTGTCCGGCTGTCTATTTGTTCTCCTCTACCGGTCGCTTTTCTTAACCGATTCTCGAGAAACTTCGTGAGCAAGTTCTATAATTATATAGATTTTTTTATCGATTCGGTTTTTCGATTTTTTTAAATGGCGGAGATATGGGTAAAATAATATTTAAGCTATTTCGTAAAATTACACAAAAACGCGAAGACTAAAGAGCCATAGTCTATTTCATTACTTACCTTTATTTGAAGTCATGCAACTTTTTCTAACATCTGTAAGTGGCTATCACACGTTTCGTACTATGATATATATTCTGTGGGGTTATTCCGTATTCATCCCATGACGATTCATCCCAATTCTTCACTCATCCCAAATTGGTATTCCTTACTCAACCCACTACATTATTTTAATATATTTTCTTAATTCAACCCAATTGCATTCCTTACTCGTCCCAAATTAATTTATCACTAAAAAGTATGGATAGCAATACAATGATTAATATTTTATCAGAAAATTATAAAGGAATACAATAAATTGAACCAAGTAATACTAAGTACTTATGTACTCATTAGAAATTAAATATGCATGTTTTGTAAATAAAAGTATACCTCAGATAGGCAGACTTATTCACCACTGTCCCCGGGGTAGTTTAATACTTTATTTTATTATTTTTTACTCTCCACTGACCCCTTTATATTATAGTCCTCACTGCCCCCGAATTATAATAAAATCATTTTTTAAGTTAAAATTATTTAAATAAATTTCCAGATTTAGCCCGATTCGTTATGACCCCTATCATTGTACCATCTTTTAGATATATTTTTTATTAGTGTTAATTTACTTAAGTTTTAATGTCTATAACATCTAAATTTTTTTGGATTATCAAATAGATAAGTAAAAATTGTTGGTGAGAACAAAATAATACATTTTTGACGACCGATTTGGCGCAGGGGAAGGATACCTTCTGCGCCAGATGTTTCGGATTCGATTCCCGAACAAGACAAATATTTGTGTGCATGATAATGTCTATTTACCTTGGCCTGGGTGTTATCTATGTACCTATATATTAAGTATTGATTTACTAAAAAGTAAGTATATAAGAATATATTTATCCACTATCTAGATTCCATAACACAGTTTTTTAATGAAAACCACTTATCAGCTAAATAATTGATGTGATTGTAAAAAAAAATTATTATTAATTATATTATTTGTGTTTCTTTTACCATTTTTATTTTTGAAATATATGTTTTTTTAATATAACAACAATAAAGCAAAAATGAACTGAGTTTAAAATATTTCTAATAAGTGATAATATTTTTATTCAGACCGTACACATAAGTCTTAAATTTTTGAGTGGCTTTACGTAATGGGTTGAGTTAGGAAAACTTTTGGGATGAATAAGGAATTTAAAATGATATTATTGTTGAGGGTTGAGTAAGGAACAAAACTGGGTTGAGTAAGGAAAAAATAATAAGTGGGATGTGACGTCATGGGATGAATACGGAACAACCGATTCTGTGACATCACTTAATTTTCAACAATTTAATTAAAGTGTTTTTGTAAAAAGTGTAATATGTAAAAGTATACTGAGTAGTAGTGTCTTTTTGTTATAAAACCCCCTTACGCAATGGTATCGCCATACAGTATTATGATAGTTTTGATACTGTACCACTCACATCAATCTCCATTTACGACTTGCATTCGAGCGACGTTTTGCGAAACCTTAACAGTAACTGGGGTAACCAAAATAAGTGCATCGCCCGGTGCAGCTGAGCTGATGTCGTTAACTCTGTGGCCGGTCACAAAGTTCCTGGAAACCTATTTACACTGTGGCTTCAAAGGCTTGAAAAGCTCGTTACATTTTTTATTGAAGACTATCGTTTAAATTAAGCGTTAAGCTTTCGATCTAAAGTATAACGATTTCTCAACAATCACCAATAAGTATTCAGTTTATATCTCAAAAATGAAACTCATAAGGATCACTTTAGCTAGCTTTACATGTTGCTATGTGTACATCCTGTATGCTGACGTTAACGGAAGAACATTCGCGTGCTCCTTCCCGGAAAGCCTGCAACCGGCGTGGACTAGATAGGTACAGCCTGTTTTACCGAAGACAGGATGTACCTACTATTCATGTTGATAAGGCTCAAAATCCATTTACACTTATTCATAGGAGGATCACACATTGCGCAACATGCTCCGTCACGTCGTGCACATTTTAGTAGGCACGAAATTCACGTGATAATTTGATGGTGCGCGATTTCTAAACAAACTTCATACTTACAAGATTTTAAATCTGCAGTCACTTTATGATACATGGTAGTGAAAGACACTTTTCCATTTTTTAATCTTACACTAAAGAAAATCCGTCTTAGGGTACCATAAGCAACAGTAAGCAGCTTGTAAGCAGCTTTGTGGATCTGTTAAATTTCAAAAACTCACAGTAGAATCAGATGTGAAATAGAAACTGCAGAATCGCACAGTAGTGCTTCGCTATGCTACAATGTGCAAACTTTCAGCACAAAATATAGAAAACATTCAGTGTAAAATTAATGTTTAAAATGTAAGCCACTCAAACGCAGAGGCCTCGGCATCTAGTGAGTTACTGACAATAATTTGAAAGAATGTAAGAACTTGTTAATATTCCCCTCTTTTTTTTCCCACCAAAATGCGCCAATATTGTGTCTAATTAATTCCACAAAATTAGATCTTCAGAGTAAAATTAATTAAGCTATTAATTAACGCTAAAACCTTGTTTTATAATCCAGAAAGATCATCCGATCTTTTCACGGACAAATAAAATAATTGATGGGAGCTAGGTATTAAAGGTTATAGAAGCTGTCTAAACTCAAGATTCTTGAGGGCTATTAATAAGTTTGAATAATGCTCCACAGCCTAAAGCCGTTAAACACCTTTTATTTTAGGCTGTATTCTTTTCACTATCTACTCCAGATGATTGAAACTAGAACCTTCTTCATATTATTATACAGTTACACTTTAATGATCTAGCAATGTATTTTTTTTTGTTGCTCAAGAAAATGAATTTATGCATCCTCCCTTCGCGTGTTGTCTCAATACCTACAACTACTTGACACGAACTAGTCGACCAAATTCCGTTTCAGATTTTTGAATCCCTGATAATGAATCCCTGAACAATAATGCGGTGTCCATTAATTTATTTCATATGTGGCCAAAATCCATAAATCTTCCAATAAGCATGGTGACGTCACTAAATACTACTACTATATTTATAATAGTGTGGTGACGTCAAGATGCACTTAGGTACAAGTACTCCATCAGCCGTGCATAATATCCACCCTGAAGGTGTCAGCGCCTCCTATTTATCATTATTGAGAACTAATCCTTCAGAGGGCGTCATCCATCATTGCTGTCACTCTGTACTGTTGCGTACTGCGATAAGGTATTGTGGGCGGAGATGTCTTAATTTAGGTGTACCATAAACTTTAAGTAACAATGTGCCTGATGTCTTTGACTTTCGATATATAACTAAACGTCAAGAATACACACGACAACACGTCAGGTTATACAGTTAAACTGCGAAAACAGCTTTTATTACGTAGGGCATAAAGGTGGTCTCAAGGTCAACATCTATATGTCTTTGACTTTCGATATATAACTAAACGTCAAGAATACACACGACAACACGTCAGGTTATACAGTTAAACTGCGAAAACAGCTTTTATTACGTAGGGCATAAAGGTGGTCTCAAAGTCACCATCTATAGTCTGAGGTGCCGTCGAGTTTACATTGAAAACGGTTTCCATGGTTTCTATAGTACCGTTTTGACGTAACTCGATTAGAATTCGATCTCGATCGCATCGGAAGTAACCCCTGATCTTCGTTATCGCTCCAATTTTCTGCAGTGCTTCACGAGAACATTAGCGGCCAATATACTGTCTCATTTGCCTCACTGTCCGTCTCTTTCATCCGGCTATCATGTGATATTCGGTTCACATAATTCCAGTTCAGTAATTAAGCAAGTCAATCCATGAGTCCATTGCTAGACTAGATCTCAGATTAAATCGACCTATGTCAGATCAGTCAGAGATGGCGACACCATGAAAACCGGTGTACAATCCGCTTCGACACGAAGATCACTGTATTATTAATAAAAGCTGATAAACTCACATATAAGACGAAAACTCGTGTAAATGCTGATACTCAGTAAGGGTGTAGGAAGTAAAATAGCTGAGCAAGCTCGCACGAATGTCTTGTGTCGACCCGGAATGCGGGCGGCTATCAGCTGGCGGAATGGCGCCGATAAAAACGCGGACATGGGCAAGGAATGGAGTAAGGGTTATCATGATTATGAACATACTCGTATTAGTAAAAGAATTTCTTACCTTGCAGATTCATGAGAATTTGTGATTGTTGTTTTGTATACGACCCCCAAAGATCTCCACAATGATCAGTCCTGCATTCCATCCAGCGACTTCCTGCGACCTTCACCAGATCGTCGGTCCATCTTGTCGATGTTTATTTTTAAAGCTGTTTTTTTACAGAAGGTTTTTTTACGTAAGTTAATCCAGTAATTAGCAAAAACCTTGAGATCTTTTTTTCATTATTACTCACCGTACAATAATATTTTTCGTTTCTACTTAAAATATATTATTATTTTATCCAATTTTTAATTTAATAATTTAAAATTACCTTCGCTCTACTTCAACAAAATCTGTCATTAGCTGAAATAGAAATAAAAAAACATTTATTTGCGCGATTTGAGAGCATTGTCATTGAATTCCGTTTCCATGTTTTAATTTAGCAAGTAATAAAAAAATACGTTGAATAAATCTTGATATTTAGCCCTGGTTCCCTCCCTGCGTCGACCACATAATTTGATTCACTGAGGATCTTGCAATTGACTTTTGAAGAAAGGCCTGTGAGGGCCTATTACATAAAAACAATTGCTAAACGGACGATGTTCGTCGTTCGATTTACTTGATTTTGAACCTTAAATACGAGTTTATAGTGTCAGGGAGTGAGAGGAACATCATCTGAATCGATCAAAGACTTATATGTGTATACTACACAAGACAGGCTGTACAGTACCGAAAAATTGCTCCTTAAGTTACGGTGCATACCGAAACTACTTTAGTCTATTACAAGCGACCGAAAGAAACATTTGATGCGCCGCGAAGGTTGGTTGTGACACAATTTTAGTTTTGAACAGCTCGTCTATGTAATTGAAGTCATTGGAATCGATATTCTTTTTATGTAATAGGCCCTCTGTTCCCTACTCTCGCAATATTTGATGGGCCGATTTCTCTCAAAGCTCAGTATCCCGTTGAAGGTTTGGTGATAGTTTTTTCTTTCGATTTATTTGATTTATTCGCTCGTTTTTCGCTTTGAATACTGATATTGAGTGTTAGATATCAAGATGTTTGTAGTAAATACTCGTATGTTCTCGATTTTCGATTTCTCAGAAAGGTTTAGTATTTTGTTGATATGATACTATTGAACTCTGTTTAGCAATTCTCTTTGATCGAGTTTATTTTATATGATTGGGTTTCTTGTGTAGTTTTGATATATTACTTTCTTGTATCAATCTAAACTTAAACATCATTATTTGTTAAGCATTCATAATTATTATTTAGCTGTAGTTCCTAGACAATATTAGATACTTAATTAACTTTTACCTTTGTTTGATTTACACAAGTTTTTAAAAGCCAGACAAAATGTTAAAATTTTTAAGCTGACTGTCCACATTGTCTTAAATAGAACCTTAGAATAATAATAACCTGGAACGATAGTTCCCTCAAAGCACACTGTCAAAAGTGAGGCAAAAAATACTGAACCAAAATGGCTTAGTTTTTTATAAGAACGTTTCAATTTCCCTTCTTAAAGGTAATAAATCCCCTAAAGGGGATTAGTTACTATTTTATTGGATTTACGTAACAATTAGGTGATTTTTGACTCGTAGTCCCACCCATGTAACGTATGAAGGATATAAATCTGAGAACTAAGCCATTTTGGCTCCGTATTTTTTGTCTCACTTTACATACAAGGACTCGGCTTCTAGGTGTTATTGTTCTAAGATCAGAACCATGAATTAAAGTTGATTTTCTTGGTTTCTTAATTTGAAACTGTTCCTCAACCACGCCGTGATATTTAACTATAGCCTACTGGTCAAAAACTAAAATGCGGAAGTGTTCGTTATGCTTCGTACTAACAACATTATTGACTCAAGAATAAGGTCTAAATTAAATAAACTAAACGACGACATTATCCAATCATCGAGATTATTAATCGTACGCCCTCAGATACTCAGTGACAAATCACCATCACATTCAAACTGTACTAGAAATACCTCGAACTCTGAACACACTACCCATGTCGGCCTTTAGTGATAATCTTAGAAGAAAGGTCATGTTTGAAATAGATGATCCCGGGAAATCCTATTATCCCTTAGGATTGGCGAAATTTAATATTGTATTGGGGTTTGTTTTTATTTCCTTGTCATTTGCTTCTGCAGTAGCTTATTTGAAACGTAATTCTTAAAATATTTTTAATAGAAATTAAAGGAATTTTAAACAACTAATTAAAACTATTGTCATAGGCCTAACTTGTTATGGTAATGAATACTTTAAAATGGAAAAAAATATAAAACTTATTAGAATAAACTATATCGGGATTTACACCATGTACCTGTTTATTTTTGAGACTCCGATATTTCGGCGCAGTTGCATGCGCCATGGTCACGGAAGAACTGTCCATTGTTGCGTGCGGGTAGATGTTATTGGCAGACAAATCGGTCTACCCTCCGTCTAAGTCTTTTATTATTACGCTCGATACCGGTACCACTGTCTGCAAACTCACTACTCACTCGAATCTGTTCACGACACACGACACTCACTGTATCTGTACGCGCAACGGCGCTTTTACATTTCATGTTGTTTTTACACAACCGGATTACGGGGTTCCAAACACTCGACAATTTAAACCCATCTTCACGATTGAAATTTTTGTATTTGGTAATTTCAATCGCTTCTCTGACCATTCTTGGAATGTAGTGGCGTTCTGTTGAGATAATCTGAGGGTTATGCAACTCGATCCAGTGATTTGTGTCCGAATGAAGTAAATGCTCAGCGATGGCCGATTTTTGCGTATCGTTGTTTTGACCGCTTTTATGTGCTCCTTTATACGGCATGCTATTGTGCGTTTAGTTTGGCCGATATATGAACTACCACAACTGCAGTCGATCTTATAAACACCAGGTTTCTCCAAAGGAAAACTATCTTTCGGGGACCGTAGACATTGCGATACCTTTTCATATTTTTTTTTCAATATAAAACTTTAAATAAACAAGCATTCTTTTTCTATGTGGACGACTGCTTTGACCACTGAGTTATCAAGACAATATAAGAATCATTGTCAATAAAAAATATCTAGTAAAAAATAGCATAACACATTCATAATAATTATTTAGCTGCTATAAAAAAGCATGTGAATGCTACAATACAAAACTTAATGAAAAATAATATTATTTTAATCAAAATTCGATCGTATTGTCCACCAAAACAAGTAATATAATAACCAAAACTTTACCACCCGTTTGCACTAAACTTAAGAATCGCCAAGTCTTTTCCTAACTACAACTCGACCAAGATAAATAGGCGCATAAAAGCTGCATGACAGTTAAGTTAACGGCACCGTTTTAATTTGGTCAATTTGTAGTTAGGACAAGACTAAGGCGATTCTTAAGCTTAGTGCAAACGGGCATAATAGTAATGACACTTAATTCAGTAAGCATAAGCTAGTTATTTTGATGTGTAGGTTTTATCATAAATAATGAATGTTTGTATCATAATAAGTCCAAGCTAAGAGTGAGTAAGTAAAAGCAAATAATATTCCGTACCTAGACATTTTTCTTATATTCATGAGGTAATAAATAATAATGATAACTACACGCTTTGCCACAAAGTAAGATGGATAAGAACTCCTTTACAAAACAATATTAATATGCTTGTCCTTAAGTTTGTTCGCAAAAAATCTAGCAAGTTCTCGTCATTAGGAAGCTTTTAAACAATGAAATTGCTGACAACAATTTATTTGGACGTCATTACGCTAAGAGATCTTACACATTGGAATTCTTTGCCTTTTTTATTTATCATAAATTAAACAGTATATTGATGATACACACACCAAAAATCAGGTAGATTTGTCCGGTGCGGTAAAGTGATAATTATCATACTAATCGAAATTACATAATCAAAAGTTACTTATAAATAAATCAAATGAAACGAATCAATAAAAAAGCTTAGGCTAAAACGTCATGAAATAGATATAATATTTTGTTTTATTAGATGGCTAGCTTGTAATCATGATTTATATCATTACGAGTATGTCACCAAAATGATATCACCCAGGTGGTGATATAATTTTGGTGAACAAATCGGAGTTTTTAATTTTCTTTTTTTCGTAATTCGATGTTAAGTACTTTGTATCATTTGTTGGATTAAAGTATTCAGATCAACAAAGGAAAGTTTCACTATTTTAAATTAAAGCCAACGTAATATTTCTGTAATTTAATGTAAATAAGACGTTACTTGCTACATAAACTTTAAATCAGTTAGAATATAAAAAACAGCAATAGCGGTAAGAAAACAAACAAGTTTATATGCAAACAAACTATTGAGGAAGTCCTCAAAAAAGGCTTCCATTCTATTGTGTGTTTATCCTCTTTCACTAAAGTTATATAGGTACCTCATTATCGCTTCGCTATAAACGACAGTGTATAGGGTCTGTAAAAATGGGTTTATCCCCAAGGAACCTCTCGAGCTTTCCAGGCCCTTGATATTTTGTGAGCCACGCAGAAACGTCTCGAAAGCTCTCCAGTTCGTTTGAAGTGACTATGTTTTTCGGCAACATTGATAGGTACTCACTTGCTGGATGTTATTGAATACTGAATCGGACTTGAGATGTACGTAATTTTTTTTATGTGCAAAAAATGATGCAAATATTTTACATCATTTTCATTCAACAAATATAAAAAGATAGTAATATAATAATGACATACACACCCACACACATTCACATGTATGTTACTGTTTATTTAAAAATGCTATGCTTGGTCAAAAGCTCGCATATTCATGAAATTACCTCATTATTTAGTAAAAAAATAACAAGAGAATATAATAAAAATAATAATCCAAATAAATGAGGTTTTTCTTTCTAACATAAAATCTCAAATAAGGAATATACATAGGTAGTGTATCTAGTTGTATGGTAAATGCAACTTTATATTTATTCTACGTTGTACACAGCGAACTTAAATCTATAGAAGTGTAATTGCGAACAAATATTGCTTAAAAATGGCACCACGGGCACAGAATTAGTATAGAACAGAACTGATGGACGTAAATTACAACTCGCACAGCATGTCGGGCCCAGCTACCCGGTGACAGACGTTAGCGTTCTTTACAATAATTAATTGCAGTGTGTATTGTATTTGACGACCTCCGTGGTCGAGTGGCTTTGTACACCGGTTTTCAAGGTGTCGCCATCTCTGAGGTCCCGGGTTCGATCCCCGGTTGGGTCAATTTAGAAAACGAACTTTTCTATATTGGCTCAGGTCTGGGTGTTTGTGATACCACCGTTGTCTCTGATTTCCATAACACAAGTGGTTTAGCTACTTACTTTGGAATCGGAGCAATGTATGCGATGTTGTCAAATATTTATTATTATTATTATTTTATTGTAAAGAAAAGAGAGAAAGAGAGAGTTTATTAGAAATGACGTCCTGTGTTGTCAAATGGTGTTATTTCATCAACGCCCGACCGGCCGAATGTAGCCGGACAACAATGGAATATCTATTGTGTCTCATTTTCCGGGCCTTGATGGGTATAAAGACGCAAAGAAGGCAGTAAAAAGATGCAGAAACAACGTATCATATTTTTTTCCTTCGAGTCTAGAAAATATCTATGAGTATACAAATTATGCAATTATGCAACCAGTGCTTTGTGCTGCATAGTTAAATGCCGCATTATTAGCTCCACCCACTTAGTTGTCATTTCCGTGTGGTGCATTTTTTTGAGCGGAATGCTTGTTCCATAGATTTAGTTCGCTGGTTGTACAGATGTAGCAGAATACATACTAATTAGTTCTATCAGACTTATCATCATCATATTATTTTTGTACTAAAAGATTTCCAAAAAGATTTTGATCCTAAATAGATATGATTAGATTACCCATACACCATAATAGACGGTATTGTAGCAAATCGCGCTTAAAAATTTATGGCTCGAGCCGAGCGCAATAAAAACACAGCCATTAACCGTTATAGCCTGCAGCGTAACCTCGCCTTTACGGCACTATATCAGTTATAAAGCCTTAGGTTTTATATTACATGCACTATGTTTGTAATTTTGTGTCACACTCTATTGATTTATATTAATGGCAAGTTGTGATCATTGGTTGATCAGAGAATATTTGCAGGAGCTTAATGTCTAGCTTCTAAATGAATGAGAGTTTGACGTTTGTTCTTATGACATTAAGTCTGCAATTTACAGACAAAGCTCTGCTCTTGGAAGCCAGAATTCTACATTTAAAAACAAAACTCTACACTCTTCAGACAAAGCTTCGACTTTAATAAGACAGTACGGGGTCCACGACCTACAAAAAAAATCCTTGCTATGTTACTCTTACTGAAATAATAATTTAATTATTTACAGATAACAAAGGCGATGACGTTAGATCACGATAAACAATTAAGTGAACATTTATTTTACTCAAGAATACTTTGATTACATAAAAATAAATCTCAGAATATTCGATAAATTATATTTTTTTCAGTAAGCCTAAAAATAAAATCTAGCTACTGTTTTATATTACTCTTCGAATCAAAAGCTGCCATTTTAGGCAAAGTATGCATATCTGACTTTAGTAAATACGCTAAAGATGAACTGTGTCCTGAAATTAAGCAAGCAAGAGCCATCCGCTTCTAAACTTATTTAACGAATTATGTAGATCACAACATGGGGAATTAGAATGAAAAATATTTATTTTTTCATGTAAATTTCTGTTAATGAAAGTCAATTTTGCATGCCAAATTACGTAATACAATTTGCTTGCGAAACGATGGAATTTGGTCATGTGGATAAGTTGGTGCAAACAACAGGTTTTTGTTTGTAATAAACATTGTTCATTTTTTTATGTTTTATGAGTAATTGGTTTTTGACGGAACTGAGTGTATGCGTTTAGGGTGAGAGGTTGTGTGTGCGCAAACGCAAATAAGGTATGCGTTTAGATTGAGTGAGGGGTAATGCGCAAATGTTGCCATTTTTCTCCAGAACGGTTTGATCTATTTAGATGCGGTTTTCTGTAATGAGTTTGTAGGTTATCAGCAATGGTTTTTAATTAAGTGTGATGGTGTTTAGCCACTAGGGGGCGCTGCAGTAATAATTTTCCCATTTATCTCCAGAATAGTTTGACCGGTTTTCCGTAACGGGTTTGTAGTTTATAGGAATGGTTCTTAATAGGTGTTATGGTGCTAAGCTACTATAGGGCGCAGCATTTATCATGTTCCCATTTATCTACAGAATGGTTTTATCGGTATATTAATTTTGATGCGGTTTTAAGAGTGGATAGCGTATGAATTCTTTAAAAAGTTTAAAATAAAAAGTACATAAAAAATAATACGAAAATCCTCCGAAAGTGATGTAGGTACTATACATATTTATCCACCTATTCATAAAAATACATCCATCGGGGCTACCATTGATGGCAAATGCTCTCTGTTCTATTTCAATTAATATTTTAAGAAAAGCAACTATAATTTTAATTATCTTTGCCTCCAAAAGTATAAATATTTTTTTTATTAATCACAACCGCAAAATATTAGTTTATCTTAGGGCAGGTAATTGCAGCCCCGACGGATTTTTCTTACGTTTATAATTTATGAAGAGGTGTATAAATGTATATATATAGCGCATGCCCTATCTTCTAAAAAAACGTCTGTATGGCAGAAAGTTGAATGCGTGAAAGCGCACGGTTTGGAGGCAATATTGCATGCGTTTGACGCAAGTTACTGTTGTCAGAAAGTTGAAAGGGAAAGCGCACGGTTTGGAGGCAATATTGCATGCGTTTGACGCAAGTTACTGTTGTTTGAAAGTTGAAAGGGAAAGCGCACGGTTTGGAGGCAATATTGCATGCGTTTGACGTAAGTTACTGTTGTTTGAAAGTTAAAAGGGAAAGCGCACGGTTTGGAGGCAATATTGCATGCGTTTGACGCAAGTTACTGTTGTCTGAAAGTTGAAAGGGAAAGCGCACGGTATGGAGGCAATATTGCATGCGTTTGACGCAAGTTACTGTTGTCAGAAAGTTGAAAGGGAAAGCGCACGGTATGGAGGCAATATTGCATGCGTTTGACGCAAGTTACTGTTGTCAGAAAGTTGAAAGGGAAAGCGCACGGTATGGAGGCAATATTGCATGCGTTTGACGCAAGTTACTGTTGTCTGAAAGTTGAAAGGGAAAGCGCACGGTATGGAGGCAATATTGCATGCGTTTGACGCAAGTTACTGTTGTCAGAAAGTTGAAAGGGAAAGCGCACGGTATGGAGGCAATATTGCATGCGTTTGACGCAAGTTACTGTTGTCAGAAAGTTGAAAGGGAAAGCGCACGGTATGGAGGCAATATTGCATGCGTCTGACGCAAGTTGACTTGAAAGTTGAAGCGACTTGGTGTAGACGGGCCAATTAATATTGGCCCATTCGAGCAATCCCGTTGTAGGTAGACACTTAAACATTTTATGGCCGGGGTCTAACTAATGGTTCCCGGTAGTGACAAATGTTTGTAGCGTGATATAAGCATTTGTGGGCCGAGTCATGGCTGTTTATGTATTTATTAATGTGGGAAACGGAACGTTAGTGTGAGCGAGATGGATAGAGGAGGAAGATGGGAGCTATTGGATAACAACGGAGGAAACGTTATCACATTAAATAAGTAAGAAACCAACTGGTGTTGCAATCCCTAACAATTTATAGATTCTTGACCCTCTCGTCCCCTAGCATGACCACCGAATCGCAATATAATATAGCAATTTATCACGTTTAACTGTCAAAAGACAATGGATTTGAATTTGAACGGATGACGACCTCCGTGGTCGAGTGGCTTTGTACACCGGTTTTCAAGGTGTCTCAATCTCTGAGGTGCCGGGTTCGATCCCCGGTTGAGTCAAATTATAAAACTAACTTTTCTATATTGGCTCAGCTCTGGTTGTTTGTGATACCACCGTTGTCTCTGATTTCCATAACACAAGTGCTTTAGCTACTTACTTTGGAATCGGAGCAATGTATGTGATGTTGTCAAATATTTATATTTATTTATTTATTTATATTATAATAATATCGTGTTACGGTGGTCATGCTAAGGGGCTTGGTATTACGTACGTATTACCTACCTTACTAACATTCTTTTGGACCCAGGCAGTTTCTACTAATTAAGGCAATGTTTAAATATTTAAAATAATAATTTAAAATATTAATAATATTAATATTAAATATTTGTCTACAGACTTGTTTAGTAAGTTGGTAGTTTAAATTGGCCGATAAACTAAAGTTTACAAATAAACAGGTCAAGCTGCAATGCTGTTTCAAAACTAGCACGATCGCAAAATGAAACAGTTAAAAAAAATTGAGCGAACATGCAATAACCAAAACTGTTGGACATGAATTTATTAGCATAAGAAGTCGGTTAAAAATAACCCCTTCGTTCGTTAGATTACGGAGGTTTTTTTAAATATCCCTATGAAAATATTATTTTGTGTACAGTGGTAAACTAGTGGTACACTATAGCCAGGGATTCCCAAAGTGGTCAATATCGACCCTTTGGGGTCTAAATCGATTTCCCAGGGGTCGAAATAAACGAATAATTATAATATTAATTATGAATTACACTTGATATTTCATAGGACTTTTAAAGTAATTTGGCTATGGGGGTCTATGGTATCAGTTCATTTTGGAAAAGGGTTCTCTTGCCCAAAATAGTTTGGGTATCCCTGCTATAGAGCAACCGTTTGTTATTGTTATTGTGCAATAATGTACGAACCTGTAAGTGAAGCTCTATTACAATTATACGAATAATTGTAATAGAGCTTCACTTACAGGTAAGTTCGTTTAATCATCAATTGTTTGTTACTTACTTTCAATTAAGTATTACCGGTATTTTTAACCGACTTCAAAAAAAGGAGTTCTATGTTCGGCTGTTTATTAGTTTTTTTTTTAATTTTTAATTTTTTCTTCAAAAGACGTTATTTTATATCAGATATGCTTAGGTACTTATGCAGATTTTAATATTATTTCTTGGTTTTTAGAGCCGTTGTTTTTTGAAGCTGTTTTTTATAGCAATTTTTTTAAGGTTTTTTGAAGGAGGTTTTTCTTTTTAATTTTTAAAAGCTTTTTTTTATATGCAGTGTCGACCAGTGGTAGTGCAATCTAATTAAAATAACAGCACCAATGTGGTGTAGTACAGAGTTGAGTGCATTTCAGTCAGACGCACTCTGCAATTTGTTCGCTGCCTGCGGTGTTATCAATTTGTACGCCCATGTGTTTCAGTAAATAAGTTGCTAAATTATATTAGATTTCATATCATCTATTTAAATTTCTTCAAGTTATATTTTAACAGTGTTTAAATTTGAACGTTCTAACTGTCACCTATTAATATTTTATTGTTTTAATTCTCATTTAATAAAGTGTTTGTTAATTGCGTGATTGCAAATACCAACTCACATTAAAAAGAGTAGGGAAATACGCCGTAAATTGTTTTTATTTATATTCTTTCGTAAAGAACAAAAAGTCTTAGTAAATAAAAATATAACCTTTATGGCCTCTCGGACCAACCTTCCTACCATACCATACAAACCCAGAAAATTATTATGAACCATGAAAATCGCCACTTCTTTGAAAATATTTTCATGATAAACTGCAAAGTGGCGACCCTAGACCTAAATTGTATTTCGCTTTTGACTATTAATGGTTTTTTATCAAAAACAATAGTCTGTTTATATCGAGGGTTGTCACTTTACAGTTTTCCATACAAATCAAAATCAATATTTTACGGGTTATTATGAAACACCCTGTATATGTACTACTTAATAGTTCTACTAGTTCTTAATATTTTGTTTTAAATGTTATCGCTAAAGCTGTGAGTGTAATTTTAGTAGACATTGGTAAATAATTGAAGTGACCCTAATAACAATTAGACGACCTTCATTTACTACTCACCGAGTAATTTGAGTTTGATTGCAAACTTGTGGTTGTTTTGAAGCTTTGGGTATTCCTATTACCGTGTGTTACCTGGGATCACATTATAATTATTTAATTAATAATAAATTTACCTTTACTTAATATTAGGTATCTGTATTTTTACGACTGTTATTATATACAACATGTTACAAAAATACCCCTAACGCCGATTATGGTATATATGGATTTTTACTATGGGACGAACTCTGAAATCGCGAAAACAAATCAGCTGTTTCATACAAAAACTGAAATCGAAAATATCAAAATGTATGAAACAGCAGATTTTTTTTTCGCAATTTCAGAGTTGGTCCCATAGTAAAAGTTGTTCAGTTTGATGGTCCCTATATACCATATTCGGCATTAGGGGTATTTTTGTAACACCTTGTATAGGTTATAATATGTCGGAGGATGTACAGTCACGTCTATAAATATGTATACAGTTTAGAACTTTGTCACTCTAAGGCTATTACTTTTTAAACAGATATCAATGACAAATGACAACTGCAACAAAGTGACAAAGTTCTGAACTGTATTCATTATTTTAGACATGTCTGAACAAGCGTAAGAAACGTGCCTCATTTGAGTCCTTTGGGAGACATCTGAACATGTTTCAGAGTACCTCCTACGCCTTTTAAAAGCCAGTGATATCATATACATTAGTTCAATAATAAATCAGGAATAATATTTTGCGAATCTTACTTACACGCTCATGTATTCATCTCATCTGATAATGTGTGATCCTCTCTCTCTCCCACTAGCGACTCGGTAGCATAATTGGTCAGTGCATTGGGCCGGAATCCCAAGGGTGCGGGTTCGAGTCCCGTCTGAGGTGCTACGGGTGAGTCGATTTTTTCTAGTATTATTTCTAATATTATTTATCTTAATATAAAGATAGCATTGTGAATGCGAAAAACCTAAATTTAAAAAATGTGTGATAAAGTTAGTGAACAAAATAATTTTATGACGTATTTTTGTAACTAGTTAGGCAAACCGACAGAAATCTCTTCTTCTAAACCAAACTAGGTACAGTCGAGTTCATTATTATGCTGGCACTTTTGACAGAATGTTTGAAATAATGTAAGTTTTATCACAAAGGCTTAAAGGTTGATGAACTGCCAAAGGTGAATACATATTGAACTTGACTGTACAGTGACTGAATTGTAATACCACGCCCGCCCCTGTAGCATGACCATCGAAACACGATATAGCGTTTTATCGACACTCAACTGTCAAAATCCATTGTCTTTTGAGAGCTAAAAGCGATATATCGCATTTAATCAATTATATTTATACTAGCGGTCGCCCGTGACTTCGTCCGCGAGGACCCTAGGGAACTTTTGACCGGAAAAAAAGTAGCCCATATGTTCATCCAGGGCTCTATTTAATAAACGTGACAATTTGTCACAATTAAATAAAAAAAAAATTTGACAACATCACATACATTGCTCCGATTCTAAAGTAAGTAGCTAAAGCACTTGTGTTATGGAAATCAGAGACAACGGTGGTATTACCAACACCCAGACCTGAGCCAATATAGAAAAGTTAGTTTTCTAAATTGACCCAACCGGGGATCGAAACCGGGACCTCAAGAGATGGCGACACCTTGAAAACCGGTGTACAAAGCCACTCGACCACGGAGGTCGTCACAATTTTATATCCATTGCGTCAACCAATTCGAAAATAGAATAAACTACTCATGGCTACACCGCAACGTAAACCAAATTGTCATGACAATTAACAAATTGTCACGTTTATAATCTGTATTCTAACTTCATTTCATCCCAAGCCGTCCAGCCATTGAGGAAGTAACGAACACACACACACAAACTTTCGCATTTTTATTATTAAGGCTACTGTCTGTCAGGATACCCCAGACTGACAGTAGCACTGAGGTGAATTTTATTGAATACTGGAATTTTGAAACACAATTTCATTAAAACTAAACCCGGAAATCTAATAAACTTATAGTCTAGTATTTTTGAAAATACTACTAAATACATCCCTTCGCAGTCATTTTTAGAAGTAGATAGCAAAACTGCTAAAAGTGGTCGATTTTGACACTTTCGCTATCTACTTTTACGAATGACTACGAGGGAATGTAATGATACCTTCTAAAAATACTAGAGTATGGTCTTCAAAATTCCACGTAAACTTTTATTAAAATCCTACTATATCTTTTAATAACTATTAAATAAAAACCTCTGAGGGCGCCACTTTCGGTTGGGACCCCTTAATAGGAAGTAGGATTACCGTATATTGACTGTAAACGTTATTTTAGTAGTCTAACTATTACATTGAAACATTTGTCCTTTCAAGTTTCTTTGAACAGCTCAAGCTACGAGCTCGTAGCAAAGATTCGTAGCACCGTAGTCGAAATCTAGATTAGGCTGCCTTTCCACCAAAACTGTGACGTTTCCACAAACGCCAAGTGGATGAGCAAGGAGAACTACCAAGGCTTAGATTCTATCCGTAGCTCCAATCCTTAGCACGCATCCTTCTATATAGAAAACATAGCTTTCCACCACTGCTAATCTAAGTTACGCTATGAAATAAACGTATCGATCCTAATATTAAACCAAACTTTAGCTACACAGGTTATAATGGAAAAGCTTCGCGATGTTCAGTTTGATGTAGGCATTACATAATTGGTTTTACTCGTGTTCTGACAGTTGATGTTATTACAAATGTATTAAACTTACAAGATGATCAAGAAAATGAGTTGCTATTTGAAATCCTTAATATTTGCAATATTACCAATTAGTGTCCCGCGACCACGTATCGAAATGTCGGGAAATGTAATAAAAACCCATTAAAATTAGCAAAAATATTTCACGAAATCGCGTAAACATTATTCAAAGTAAATTACTTGGAAAAACCGAATGAATTGTTAAAATTAAGTATGCCCTACACTTTAGTTTAGATGTTAATGATAAGAAATTGGTATTAAGATATTATTATTAGATTAGATTAGATATCAAATAGTGAAACCATTAGTCTGTAAGATGAATCTTGTTAATCCTTCACAATGTTTAAGTAAGACTGTTTGTTTTCCAAATAAATAAATATAAAATTACGTTATATGATCAAATTTGATTGATAGGAGCAAAGGTTCGAAATGATAACAACCGATTCCTATGAATACGTAATTAACTCTGATTTATTGCGATATAGTAAAATAATTATTGAAAGTATTGCAAAGTAAGCAATGTAAACAAATTATTAGTTACGATGACTCGTACACTCCTTTTTACTAACTTAAGATAACCCATAATAACATACTTAATATGAGCCTTGGTTGCCTAAATAAATAATTGATTATTATTATTAATAGTCTTAACTTTTGTGCATAAGAGAAAATGCTAATAATACATATTCAAGCGCATACATAATTATTTCTCCGCAATTAGCTTTGATGCACCGAGAGAGAAATGCACTGTTTAGTCGCTAGCGTTAGTTTAGCGCGCTTAATTGTCAATTAAGTTGTTTTAGCAGACGCTTGGAGCCGTTAATTACAAAAAAGCAAACATTTGCCGACCCTACTGGTGCACCGGACTTGTCACCTTAACAAGTAAAGTGGAAAATTTTATAAATACTGGCTCTATAATAGTATATTATGATACGAATGAATTATGTTGCTTAATGCACACGAAGCTGTGGGTTGCAGTCCGAGCCGTGGGCGAGGGCGTGATTCAGCCGAGTGTGTAATAAACAGAGCTCACGCGTTTTATACGATGTTATGTGAGTGGTACTATTTAGCTCCATACTTATCATCTGAAAAAATAAAGTCAGATGAAGGATTTGAGTGTAAAACTCACCGCCGGAGGATTTTGCTCTTGAGAATGTGTGGTTTTTAGCAGTTCCAGCTTTACCCAATACAATGCTTTGAAAGAAGATTTTTCTTCATTGACGTGATCCCGAGTCCACAAAGACTCGACGTCTTTTTTTCCTAATGTAAGTGAAAGTTAGTTTGTTTGTTTGTTACGCTTTCACATCTTAACTACTCAACCGATCAACATTCACGTTGTCAGGGTTACAGAGAAGGACATAGGGTAACTTTCATCTAAAAGAAAAGGACAGTTCCCAAGGGATGGAAAAATAACTGCCCACGCAGACGAAGTTGAATTTTTTTTTTAAGTAGCGGAGATATTTAAAAAAAACATATTTCAGCAATTTTGAAAAATGTTCAAAAATAACACAAACCTTTTTTGCTAGCGGTGCAAAGCAAATTATGATTTTATATTTTTATTTTTACAAAACATTTCTGGTCAAAATTCGAAATTTGAAAATAATACGGTTGTGACAAAACTTATGACTGCGTATAATATTTATTTGTTTTTAAACAACATACAATTTGAACTACTTTTTAACGCGAGGTCTACAGCTCACGGAGCCACTAGTATATATTTCAGTATTCGCAGAGTGATGGATAATGGCATAATATAGTTTCGAAGCGCGCGGCGGCGTGGCGTGCCAAAATGAAATTACTCCGTGCATGCGACGATAATGCCAGCGCAGAGTGCACTCACAAAATGTATAGTCTGGTATCCTAGACAGGAGGGCTGCTCTGACCGTATTCGAAGACGCTACCGTCATTTGTTTTGTTGCGCAAGAACTCCTTGTTAACAGCTGGAATATAAGAACAAACAAAAAGTGCGGGTACTCTACTACACACACACATTTTACACACGTGGGGGTGCATGACGAACTTCTATGTAACGCTTTACAGATGCTTTTTCTCTGGTCTTGACAGGAGATAAGGCCCGGACTCTACCAAAGCGGGTACGAGTCGAGAGGAGAAGTGTTGTTTTTTAAACAACCAATAGGATTTCATTATTTACACATCTAGTCACCGATCAGTTTTAGTGGAAACGGTTGAGCGGAGAGGTAAAAAGAGTCTCATATTTGTATGTCGCGATTGTCAGCGGCGCTGAGCTAGGGGGTGCCGCGCGAAGCGGAGATGAGATAAGGGGAGGAGAGATGTAAGGCATGCGACGAATGTCACTTAAAAGAAGCATGCTTTTAAAAATAAGTACAAAAGCAAAAAGTATGCTTTTTACTAAACTATAGTTAGGTTGGTTTGTCGGTTGGTTTGGTTGGTTGGTTCAGGTTGTAGCGAAACTAACTTTGACTGCTTTGACATTTCATATTCCTCCACTCTAGCCAGTACACAATACAGCTTCGGTGGAAACACCCTAGCTGAAAAATATCTCTTCTCTCCGCTAGGTACATCTCTTCTCGTCTCCGTTTTGGTGGAGTCTGGCCCTCTGGGTTGGCCAGAATGCCTGTACACTGACATACATGTCAGTGTGCGTGGTCCGACCGATCGGCTCTTCTGTGTACTTTATATTTTGTGGCGCACTCGGATTTAAAGCTTTATTTTGGTTGGCGTGGCGTTCAGTAATCGCCACTTGGCTGCACCAGTGCTTTAACGGTTTTTATAAGCATAATATTTACTTTTCACTTAATTACTGGTTTGCCGACTTATTTTTTAACATGAAATAAAAGTGGTCAACAGACTGCAGAAAGTGTGAAAAACTATTAATAATTGTCGCCTGTGGCACACCTCCGCCGCGAAACAATGCCAGCGGAACCACAGTAGTTCCGCCATAAGTTATACGACAAGCGAAACAGATGCGAAACAGCCTGTTCTAATGCATAAATTACTATGATGTTGTCTCTTTTGCACGCGATTTCGCTGATCTGCGGACTTCCGATCACCCCGATTTGTCCGCCATTTTTTGCTGTTTCGCGTTTGTTCCGCGAGTGTTAAATTGTAAAGCGAAACTACAGTCAAACCTCAGGGTAAAAAATGTTTTTTTTTTCTTTGAAATAAAAAATTGAACTACGATTCAGTCATAGATTTTGACACTAATGTAATTAATGATATTTCGGTTTTCAATATTGTTCACGAACACTCGTGACAAATAATACTAAATTATTGTTGATGTTTCGCAATATCCGAATCGCGACTAATGTAGTACTGTTGGGTAGCGGAACTCGTGTAGCGGTTTCACGATATTATTTTCGCGACGGAGGTGTGCTACTGCCATGTAATAAAAATAATGGCAGGCTTCAAGCGATTTTCGTTTTATCTTAAAAATGGCCAATAAAATAATTTTGGAAACAGAAAATCCTACAATGTAATATTTATTCCCAGCAACACACTTGTAACCTGACTTATCAAAATCATTTGGCATGCAAACATGAAAGGATTCGTTTTCATGGCGAGCAAACATCTGAGGTTTCCTCAAATCTTATTTCCCAGCTATTCCCGAAAGGAGGATAAGGTAAAATCAATAGTAGGAGTGTTTACTTGACGCGTTATAGTCTTTGTCACCTGAACCATTTGTTCTGGGAACTTCAATTTGGAATCAGATGATCAACAAATTTAACGACAAGATTACCATTTTGATGTGATTTTGTACAACGTTATTTTTTGTTTAATAGGAAACTTGATTTTCAAAATTTGATAATTATGAACAATTTTTGTATAGAAACAAGTCTGTGCCTCTATCATTAGTTTTCACAGTTACGTTTACTATACTCGATAGCGACTGTCGTAAGCAATTTTATATACAATTTGGCACAACGCCTCTGGCAGTAACTATTAAACTAAAAAATGTCATACAAATGTTAACTACAATCGCTATCGAGTATAGCGAAATCTGAAACCGTGAAAACATACAGCTGTTTCATACAATATTTATTAACTTCGCTTCTTATAGTAAGTTATCTTTATTACTAACCACAAGGCAAGCTAAATGTTTAACAAATAAAGGAAAACTTGACCTGTTGAATCTATGAATTTCTCTAACAAAATTTGCTTAAATAATAGCATTGTGAATTTAAAATCAAATATTTAAATCTATACAGGTCGACAAGACGAACTTTTTAGAAAAATAATTTTATTCTCCGTAACTAGACTTTAATAGTTCAAAGGTGAGGGCAATAGAGCCTCGCCTTTGACGTTAAAAATATTATTAAGTCACAAGAAAATGCGTTTTTGAGACTTTTCTTATCTCATAAAAGAAAACAATCATCCATAAAGATACCTATTAAAATTTGTATCCAATAGCAATCAGAACGAATGAAAAATTCTTTGACAGTGTGAAAAACAAATAATATTTTTGATAAAGAAAATCATTTTGACGACCTCCGTGGGCTTTGTACACTGGTTCTCAAGGTGTCGCCATCTCTGAGGTCCCGGGTTCGATCCCCGGTTGGGCCAATTTAGAAAACGAACTTTTCTATATTGGCTCAGGTCTGGGTGTTTGTGATACCACCGTTGCCTCTGATTTCCATAACACAAGTGCTTTAGCTACTTACTTTGGAATCGGAGCAATGTATGTGAAGTTGTCAAATATTTATTTATTTATATCACATACCGATCTTACTATCTAACAATTAGATAATACTTAAGTAATACCGAAATAGAGAACTGGTATATCGTCAGATTTTGAATTCGTTGCGTAAGTATTGTTATAAAATTATTTTTTTGAATTCATCTTCTAATTCAGTAGATGAATGCTACGTACCTACATGCTTATATTTCTTTAATCAAACGCAGTGCACTTTGTAAGCATCAAAATTTAAGATGTCTACAATAGAAAATCAGAAACTGAGTTGCAAGTCGCAACCCTTTCAGACTTAACCCGCAAAAGTCTTGGACTGCACCGGCGACCGTACTCTCCATAATTTTAACTAACGGGAAATCTTTGAGCGTCAACTTTTAATAAAACTCTCACTTAGTTCGATCGAGTTGGCTAAGTAGGCGACACAGCCACAGAATAAAAATTGCCTAACTAATGTTAAATTTTTAAATTTTGAGATTTTAGCATTCACAATGCTATTTTTATACAATACTAAATAATATACTATAAAAAATATGACGTAAGAGTTGATATACTAGATGAAATTCGACGTTCCCACTAGTGACTCGGCAGCTCAGCGGTCAGAACATTGGACCGGATATCCAAAGGTCGCGGGTTCGATTCCCGTCCGAGAACATGTTCTGGTGCGAGTCGTATTTTTTCTAGTATATTATTTAGTATTATATAATTTTAAATTGTGGCATTGTACTATTATGTATTTCGTGGTTGCGGCAGAGATATTGTTGGCTTTATAATTTGTGTATAATTTTGAGTACGCTAAGAATTGGAATTGTAAATAGGATATTGTACAGGTAAAATAAAAAATAAATAAAAAAAGTAATACACTGATAGTAATCATTGATTAAACTTTGTTAGCGTTAAACTAGTTATATATATTGCACATGGCAATACAAATTGCACTATACTATATAAAAAATATAATTAAACATTTGTAGTCAACGCAGCAGGTCAATTTCTTCCATTCATGCATCATACATATAATTATCATCTTAATGCTAGTGTTTGATTTTATTTATTTTTTATTTTTATTTTTAAATTCAGATGTACAAAACAGGTGACAGCAAGAACAGTACAAGAAATGATAAGTAACTTAAAGGCTAGGTTGAAACCCTTAAATATGTATTATGTACTTAACGAGCAATAAATTTAATTAAAATGAGGGCGCCACTTGGGGTATATATTATGGGCCTTAACAACAAAAAATATGCGGCCACTCGGTCCACACGCACTAAATCCGTCCACTCTTTTTGATCTAGAATATAACTTAGCAAAGTGTTCTAGGAGTCCATAGTCAAAATTTCTTTATTCAAATAAACATAATAATTAAGCACTTTTGAATCGTCTATATTTTCATACCATCCTTTCTAGACTTTTTTAACTGACAAGAAGTGCGTTAATACTTATAAGTTAGTATTCTCAGCAGTGACTACGATAAAAAGGGCTGAAATACCCACACGTATAATTTCCACGGAAGGAATGCAATTTTACGTGCCACGGGCACGGGTAAGATGGAATTGAGATCGGAACGGGAAAAAATATTGAGGCCATAATTACTCGGACGCGTCGACGGGTTAATTAAAAAGTTATTTTAGTGCTCGTATTTTAAGTCCATATTATTTGCTATATGCTTTATATTTATATGCTAAGTGAAGAATATTCTACTAAATAAGAGAAAATACGACTTGCACCAGATCATATTCTCCAACAGGATCGAACCCGCGACCTTTGGAAGTCCGGTCCAATGCTCATAATTATATATTTCTCGATGCAATTCCTCACATTGATGAAATAAAGCTGGCCTGCAGCGTAAGAGTGAATATGATCTGGATCTGGAATATGATCGAGTCGTATGTTTTCTAGTATGTTATTTAGTAGTATAAAAATAGCAATGTGAATGCTAAAATCTCAAATTAAAAAATTGAGGAGAATCCTTTTATTTATTCAGTCAATCAATCAATCAAATAATTTATTGCTGAACCATAATGTTTACAAAGATGTTTACAAAACTGTCCATAATAACCTGCAAAGCCATGAATTTAATTTTCAGTACTTACGTAGGTATACATGCATAAAATATCATTAATTTCGCATGTCAGTTTTTTGGAAATCAGTTTTAACATAATTATTTTTATCGATCTCTGTGGCCATTATAATATACTTTTCAGCACTAAGTTAAAGTATTTTGAGTAAACACATTTATTCATGATTGTCGTGCATCACTGGGTATTTTTAATACCAGGTATTTGTAAAACTATGTAGGTAATCAATAACTATTTTACAAGAAGGGAGCGATTCTGTAACCAAACTTGTATCTCACTTTGAAACTCACTTCACTTCGCCTGAATTCGTTATTAGAAATTATTATTATTATTTTTAATTCACAACGGGTTAGCGCTTGGCCTTCACCTCACCTGATGTTAAGAGACGATCAGGCCGAAGGCGGAAACGCACTACACCCGGAATCCTCACACATGAGGAACTGGCTATCTACCTCTAACTGCCGAAACACAAGAATTTTTAAATTGCTGTTATGGCGTCAGACTTAGGTAAGATGGTGGTAGCTAGCCAGGCGGACTTGAAGTAAGCCCTACCACCAACTAAACCGAGTAAAATGTACCCCCCTACTGGGAATCGAACCCGGGACCCCTGCGTCTTAGACAGGTGGACGAACCACTAGACCACAAAGGCGTTTAAAGTTAGCTGAATATAAGCTACTTTACCGATTGCAAAGGTTTTACGTAGCTACCGTAGCTATCTTAAATCTTTTGTGATAAAAAAAAAACAGTATCATTATTTAATTTATGATTTAAAATTCCCGCGCAGTGAAGTGAGATTTGGAGTGAAGTTTGAGTTTGGTTACAGAATCGATAGACTAGTTACTAATATATTGAATCCAAACATATTGTCAACCTACATTATATGAAACAGAAACCAATAGGTATTCTTACCTAGAATACAATATTAGTCTCAACATTTTGTGGGGTTACCTAACTGACCCTGAGAACTTACACAAATCAGAAAAAATACGTAAGTAGGACCAACTTGTTCGAGTACACCCTTCCGAATAGGGCTTACTGGACCAAGTGTTTTCGGCTTATGCCTTTTTCATTAGACTTCCGAGTATTTGAAAAACGAAAATGGCGGCTCAATGAATAAAGAAATAGTTAATTTACCGAAAGTTAAAAATTCACAAATGACAGCCAAAATTCCTTTTCCTGTCCTAGATCTTTCGGACATTTCACGATCAAAGTTTTCTATCGCGGTCTAACGGGGTCTATTGCTAGGACGTTTGACGGGCTAATTCACCCATATACACTCGTCCGTAGTCTGAAAAGTGAAAACTGCGGAAGAGTTTAGATTTGTTCAATAAAATTCAATTCTATAAAGGGCGGTAATGTTCTATTTAAATAAGGGAACAATATTTTCTGTCACCTAAGTTTAGATGTGTCACTAATCTGCAATACCCAAATTATAATATCTATCCCCAAGAAATATATTAGTCATCATATTTATCAAATCTGTCTCTTAAGTATAAATCACCGTATTAATGTAAATATGTCTCTTAAATTATAGTTTGATCACTTTTTTCTATAACCTAAATATAAGATCTGTCCTCTAAAAAGTAAGTCCCTGGCAGCAATAATATATTTGTACATAAAATAGTAAATCTATCACCTTATAAATCTAATCAACAAACATTTTAATCGTTCAATCATCAAAATAATAGATGTGTCACTTAATTAATAGAAAATTTCCTAAGTAGGGGCGGAGTCAAATTGGCGGGCTGTGAAAATTTAAATGCACTAGGTAGGTTAGGTTAGGTTAGTGTTTAGACCACTCGCAGCGGAGCGAGCGAAGCGAGCGAAGCTCCATAAATATCAGGATCAACTAGTTTGGCCATAATGCTTATATCAGGATCAACTAGTTTGCCCTAGCCTAAACTGGTTTATCCTATCGGGCTTAGGACAAACTATGTAGTTTGGTCTAGGCTATACCAGTTAATCCCATCGCGTATAGGAACAACTAGTTTAACCTAGGCCAAACTAGTTTGTCCTGAAAATCGGGTTTGGCCGGTAACAAATATACCTAACTAACTCGCACAGCTCGCACTTGACTGCAGTGTTTTGTTTAGTTTTAGATAAGTAGTGTTTTTATTTCGATTTTAAATGTAAATTATATGATTAAAACCCATTGTATTTAATTTAATTAATTGTACCCATATCGTCTTTCAGTTGAATTATGTAATAAATTAATATTATTTTTCAATGATCAAATATATTTTTTAGGTAAACATTTTTAATTGTTTGGTGATTCAGTTTTAGTGACACTTTTATTATTTAGAAACCCAATATAATTATTTGATGATTGATATTATTTCCAAGTAATTATTAATTAATATTTAGGTAAGCGTTTTTATATTATTTGGTGATTAAATTTAAGTGACAAATCTACTATTTTAGGAACAATTATTATTTATTAGGTCACTGAAAATGCATTTATTAGGTAATTGATAAAATCATACCCTATAAATAATTCAAGTCCTGACATAAAATGAAATAGATCCACTCTTCGGCAGGGCTTAACGTCATCACACAATGTATTAATATAGAAAAAAGCATGCTATAATGGAGAAAATAATATGACTGACAAAGCTTTTAATACTGGCATATTATATTATTATTCATAAAATGGATCTTCCATTTTATGAATAAAAGAGCATATTAAATGATATAAATTCCCCAAGGAAGATACTGGGATAAAATACATTGTAGCATTATTCCAGGTTTCTGCATTATTCCAAGACATGAACTTTGACAAAGATGATAAAAAGTAGGTATACATTTAAAGAGGCAAGATATTAAGCAAACGGAAGATCCAGCAATATTTAATGATAACAATAAAATACTCGTGAGTGTTACTGATGACTCTTGAACTTTAAGTAAACTATTTTTAACCCATCAAGGCCCGGCAAATGAGACAATAAATATGCCATCGTTGTCCGGCCTCATTCGGCCGCTCGGGTATTGATGAATTAAAACAATAGAAATGTTACGTCACTTTTTTGTGTTTTTTTAAACAATTTATGTTACAGGGTTAGATAAATATTATAGAAGTTTACAAAATCTTCGCATTCAAACACCGATAGCAATTTTTAACTTCATGAAACTTAATGTTGCAACTATTTTCTAAGTTACTTTAAGTGAAAAACTACTCGATAGTCAAGTTCTAGTTTATAAATTACATTCCTGCAAGGAATAAGCAAAGTCCAACTGAGATGAGCTAACTTAGTTGGCTGTGCTTAGCGCTTAGAAATACAACTTAGCTCTTAGGTAGCAGTGAATGGAAGTGTTAATCAAGCGAGACTCGACTAAGTTTACAAATGAGACGAACGCTTGTAACTTAGTTTTATTTATAATGTAACTGTTTAGTTCTTAAAGCTTTTGCTAAAAAAACTTTGACTTTCGGTGATTCACTTAACCAATGGGTATAATCATGAATTATTTGCTGCTACACATAGGCACATCTTCAATTTGAATAAATGGCAGTAATAAATATACAAGGTGCTACAAAAGTACCCCTAATGCCGAATATGGCATATAGGGACCATCAAACTGAACAACTTTTACTATGGGGCCAACTCTGAAATCGCGAAAAAAAAATCAGCTGTTTCATACATATTGATATTTTTGATTTTGATTTTTGTATGGAACAGCTGATTTTTTTTTCGCGATTTCATAGTTGGTCCCATAGTAAAAGTTGTTCAGTTTGATGGTCCCTATCTACCATATTCGGCATTAGGGGTACTTTTGTAACACCTAGTATAAGACAACATCACAAACATTACTCTGATCCCAAAGTAAGTAGCTAAAGTACTTGTGTTATGGAAATCAGAGACAACGGTTGTAAATACACGCACACAGACCTAAACCAATATAGAAAAGTTAGTTTTCTAAATTGATCCAGTCGAGGATTGAACCCGGGACCTCAGAAATGGCGACACCTTGAAAACCGGCGTACAAACCACTCGACCACGGAGGTCGTCACAGTGTGATCATTTTGGTGAAATGCCCATAGGTATTAAAAATAATAATAGTAAATCCTTGGACAATTTCACACAGCGCTATCTAGCCCTAAACTAAGGTGCAAATTTAGACCACACAATTTCTAGTCTCGATTTATCGAGCGGGCTCGGCCGCGCGATTTCAAGACTCGAACAGGCTAACTCTGTTTACACTACACTGAGACTTGATATCGCACGCTAGAAATTGTAATCTGATTGTACCTTAAGCAAAGCTTGTAATATGGGTGCTAGACAACTGATATAATCTTACTTATACACTTTTTAAATATATGTATATAATTATTATACATGGTAACACCCTGACCCGACACAAAATTAAAATTCATCATTTCAATTTCTGCCCGACCGGGGGTCTCTTGCGTGGTAGACCGATGTTGACTACTGCGCCACTCAGGTCGTCATTATAGAATAAAACTAACTTCTACAGTCTATCTACGTGTAACAAATAATAATATATCCATCTCGTTCATTCCAATTGTTTCAAACTGCAGTACCAGTCCAGTCGCAACTAAATAACAGCTCTTCAAGCTATTTCAAAGCCAGCTGAAAGCTCTACCAGTGGAGGTAACAGAATTTCAAATAAACCGATGCAGCTGCGACGGGGAAATTATTTACAACAATACTGTCAGGAAATTAAGCTGCCACTAGTTGAGGGTGCTGGGCTTCAAAGTATTTTGGATATAAATACTGAAGTTTCTATCTTAGTTATTGAAATTTTCATTTTTTGTCAAACTTAACAATTCAAATAATTTACTAGAAAAAATACGACTCGCACCAGATCAGGTTCTCGGACGGGAAACGAACCCGCGACCTTTGGATATCCGGTCCAATGCTCTGACCGCTGAGCTACCGAGTCACTAGTGGAAACGTCGAATTTCTCCTAGTATATCAACTCATACGCTGCAAGCCAGCGCCATCTCACCAATGTACAAGGAATTACCTCGAAATCAACTGAATACCTTTCCAGATATTTTTATTTTTAAACAATTGATTAAGATGTGAAAGCTACATAATTTTTTTTAATTTTGAGATTTTAGCATTCACAATGCTATTTTTAATTGCTAATCTCAAAATTTTAAAAAAATAAACATAGTT
The DNA here is from genome assembly GCA_963556745.1 of Catoptria pinella. Classification (NCBI taxonomy): domain Eukaryota; kingdom Metazoa; phylum Arthropoda; class Insecta; order Lepidoptera; family Crambidae; genus Catoptria; species Catoptria pinella. The sequence goes on from OY750770.1 coordinate 12,731,292, forward strand.
AATAATAAAACTTAAAAATTTAAACTGAGATAATAATAATTTATTAAGTACAATAGATATAAATGAAAGGTCGTAAGTCATAGCACGCCCACTGTGTCCGAATCCGTAATAATTAACATATTTTTCGGTCAAATTAATTTTAATTGAAATGGGTTCATTGAGATGTTTGGGCCGTTCCGTTATCGCTATGGCGCTGATGTGTTACTAATTAAAAATAAAATTTAAAGCAGAGAATAAGGTTATTATTACCTTATTGTATTTTAAGGGTACGTGGTACTTGCGACTTAGTTAAAAATTAGTGAATTGGCCTTAAAAATAGCAATTAGAAAACCGAATATAAAAAATGTGTCTATCATCCATATTCCGCATTTGAACCGCCCTAGTCGATGTCTCTGTACATTATAATCTTAGGAGCTACCATACCAAATCCTCTATGAATACAACCTTGACCTTCCCAACTGCCGTCGAACACACACCCACACATCGCTTATTGGAATACACTCATGTTTCACAGGCTATATCTACCTATGCCTTGTCACAGATACACAGGGTGGGACATGTGTGCTTCCATTTTAATAGTCAGCCGGCAGTAGTCTTTTGTTTTCTTGAACAGAACCAATATTAAATTATTGTTGTTTAGCAATAGAGTTAGAATTATTAATTATTTTCCTCTAATTCTGCCTGATTAATTATTTATTTCTGATTTATCTGATATTGACGACCTGAGTGGTGCAGTGGTCAACATGCCGGTCTACCACGCAAGATGTCCCGGGTTCTATTACCGGTCGGGCAGAAGTATCAGTTGTCTAGCACCCATATTACAAGCTTTGCTTAGTTTAGGGCTAGATGGCGCTGTGTGAAATTGTCCAAGCATTTTTTTTAATCTTATTAGTACTTATCTTTTATGTCCTCAACCTTGCCCTTTTTATAAATGCATCATATTTGTCTTTATTCATCTATCACCTAAAGTTTGCCAAGAAGATAGTGATGCTCTTATGTATATATACATATATATATATATATATATATACAACATGTTACAAAAATACCCCTAATGCCGAATATGGTATATAGTGACCAACAAACTGAACAACTTTTACTATGGGACCAACTCTGAAAGCGCGTTTATTATGAAACAGCTGATGTTTTTTAGCGATTTCAGAGTTGGAACCCATAGTAAAAGTTGTACAGTTTGATGGTCCCTATATACCATATTCGGCATTAGGGGTATTTTTGTAACACATTGTATATAAGCAAGCCAGCAATAATACAGCAAGGCCACCTCTTGTATATTTTCTTATTAAACCATCTAGTGTACCATGCATGGAGTAAAAATTGAAAAGTTTTAATTGCCTTTTGATGCGTTATAAAAATATAAGCCTACCTGTAAGATCAACATCTTTATTTGGGTATTTTCTTCAATTTCATTTTAGTCACAACCTGTATTAGGGTTCCTACTTAGATTTCTCAGGCACACAGAAGTCCTGTAAATGAAATTATTTATAGGTACCTAAAGGGTGTAAATGGATTTATCAGGACACTGAACAGTAGCGTGAAATTCTAGACTGTTGTGACTTTGAATCTCTATATTATGTATAATAGCCGCGTGAAATTCAAGACTTTTGTAAGTTACCATTTACATTGTCGAGGATGTGATTTGAAGCCCGAGCCGCAGGCGAGAGCTTTAATCATTCGAGACAATGCAAATCGATTGGCGCACAAGGCTTGTATAGTGCTTTTCTCAAGAAATGCGAGGAAATATAAAATGATCTTAATAAAATGTAATTTTTAAATTGGTACGTGTGGCTATGTGAAACGACCAATCACGCAGCCATAAGTTTTGCTAGCTGATAAGCTCTACCGTTTTGAATTTGGAATAGGTACTTCTTCGAGAAGTACCTAAGTATTGAAATTCATTTCCCGCTCTGAATTTTAAATTTAAAACTTTATGAACCAGACCACCACATGGACGTGTAACATTCAGCATTTTTTTTTCAAATATAATGATAATATTTCAGAGCTTAGGTGAGAAAATATTTTAATTAGTAACTACATCAAAACAGACTAAAATAATCAAAGTAAAATATAAAAAGTTATTGCAATAAGAGTCGAATTAACTACAACTACCTTAAGTATAATAATAATATTATTAGATTTCGCGTTCTCGAATTCGTTAGGAATTAATCACAATGCTAAAATTAATGTTATGTTTTCACACTAACTAAAATAAGATGGTAGTAGCTAGCTACAAATTCTGCCACTGACCAACTGTACCTATACATTGAGAACCTGGGACCCATGTATATTACACGGTTGTATGAACCACTAGGCCAAAGAGGCGATTTGTTTTAGTGTACAACGTTTAGAAAGTTAAATAACACTTAAATACCCTATTCATAAACAAATAAGCTTTACCTACATTTAAAATTGATCTTTTTCTGTTCCCCTCTTTCGGTATGTAAGTTTTCCCTCTCTTCGGGACTATTTCTATGAAATACGGCCGGCCGCGAAAGGAGAATAATGTCACACGTCTTTAGGGACCTATTTTGTACTTAGACGGGTAGTTTTCGTGGACTTCATCTTTTTGTGTACTATGCCCTTAGGGAATGGCGATTGCTATCAGTGTTGCCAGAATGTAACTTTTGTAACATTTTATGTTACTTTTGACCCTCTCATGTTACCTTCATGTTACACGACCCAAAACGTTACTTTTACGTAACATTTAGGAATTAATAAAAAATATTGAATTATTTTCTAGCAAACAAAAAATAATCGTGATACCTTTTGCACCAAAGGAAGTTTTCGTCCATCGTGTTGGCGCACTTGATTTTGAGCCGTCGTTCTTTCTCTTTCTCACACTTTAAGAATGAGGAACATAACAAAGTTTATTTTTTTAAATGGGTTTTAAAAAAAACTTAATCTCAATTATTATTTTGGTTGAAGACTTGGAGTCGAGTAGAGGAGTTTTATTTGTTTTATTGGTTTGTTTGTTGTCGACTTGTGTGTGCTAACAATAATCGTAGTAAAGTGCCATATTACAGTTTAGAGTCGTTTTCTACATCAAATAAGATAATGTTACTTTTGTCGTGAAAATGTTTGTTTTTGAACTGTCTTGTGTTCATTTTGATTATCGGCCACTGGCAACACTGATTGCTATAGGAATATAACTTACCAATGACTTGAGAAAAGTTTTGGGTCAACATTAAGGATGGTAGTATATTTACACACCAAAGCTTGAAAGGTGGAATAGGATAAAATATTGGTAAGTTTTCTTTGACAAAGTGAAAACGTTTCACCCCCGGTTTCTGAGGTACTTTATCGGAGGTTGAACTTAATCGGAGGGGTTCACAATCTGGTATAGAGTAATATAATTAACTTTAAACTTGATAATGTGGACCGCTCCGATAAAGTTAAACCACCGATAAGTACCTCAGACACCGAGGGTCAGCAATTTAAGATCTTAGTCTTGTTATTATCTTGTTTATTAGCTCTAGCGTTTATCTGAGCTGCCCCCTACTCAAATGGCCAACATTCTATGTTTGAATGCTACGCTTACTTTTGAAATATGAGCAATAGATGATTAAATCACATGTCGCAAACTTATGTAAATCACAGACTTTGATGTATTGTATGGAATTGACAAACTTAAGGCACGTAATTTTATAGTTTACTCCTTATTTTAGCTTAGCGTTCAACCGCATAGAATGTAGCCATTAGAGAAGGGGGCTGAGTTAAAAAAATCTTCTATTATTTATTTATGAGTAAACACATTACACTATTATAGGTGTAAGTAGGTAGTAAGAAGATTTTAAAATATAAATATTACGTAAATCTTCTTATCAATTACGTATCAAAATTTTTTGACGTATGATTGATTAATCTTCAGCTATTTGTAAAATTTTAACATTCGCTTAGTTTTTGTTCTTTCGTGTCCGAAATTACTTTAAAGAAATGCAAATCAGTGGTCACTGGTCAAATAATAATAACTCCAAAAGATTACCTTTTTTAGCAAAAGCAAGAATAACAACAAATATGATATACCTTCAAATTTTATAAAATCATTGTTAGAAATGCGCGGAACATAAGCTTCCAAAACTTTGTCAGCAACAAAAGCAAAACGATTAAAAAGCATAGAAAATATTGACTTCTACTTATTGTTTGTTCTTCCAAAGGAACTAAATTCTGTCCTTTTCGAGGGCGTTCGATTTGTTTGGGCCCATGTCAAAACACAATCATGGTAGCTAGACGGTCGCGGACAATACCCCTGAGTTTATGTATACATACTTGAACCCTTGTTGACGGAGTAATAGTGATTGTAAAGTAACACACTGTTTTGTAAATGGTAAAAGTAATTTTGAACTCTGCTAGAAAGTATGTAATTTTCAAAAGATTGTAAGTACCAATATTAATTAAAAGAAGCCAACATTAAAAAAACTTTAGAAAATTAACAACGGCATTGATGTATTATTTTAGGATTTCCGTGAAATTATTTTCCTTATTTTTTTTCTCTTTTGTTTGGAGAAGCATCTCCCAGTTACACCGCGGGTTCGCTGGTATGGTTTCCCGGTGGAGGTGTACTACAGGCGTCACTACAATGCAATCCTGCCTGTACTTATGTAGAATAACTTACTAATGTAAAGAATTTAGTACCTAACTGTACTTATAATCCACATGCGATGAGAATGGGATGGAACCTTGTCAAACTGAGACGCGTTTGTTCGCCGGCCAGCCACAGAGATATCCAAAAACACAATGTCACGCATCCGAGGTGAGGAAACTTTTGCTGCAGGAACTTCAAGTAAGATAACAAGTACACAATTAGTTGATTCATTAATTAAAATTAACTAATTAATCAATTTTATTTTTACTTTGACAAGGTTCCATCCCATTCTCATCGCGCGCGAATAATACTGTACTATACTTATGTAAGTAATTTAATACCTAACTGTACTTACAGTACTGTACTTATGTAAATAATTTAGTACATAACTAAGGTACTAAATTCTTTAGCTAGTAAATAAATCACAGGCCCATCCATATTAAGGTCCTATTCTCAAAGGGAGAACGAACACATTAAATTTAATGAGCATTGGAGTAGCGAATGCGGGAAACATTACGCGACAAAATTTCTTTAAGAAAAATATGTTTGATGTGACATTGCGGGACAAATAATTGTGATTTGTTGATACAAGATATTGACACTGTAAACTGTTTTTTTATAATAAATATGTTAATGACATACAAACTGTTATCATCATTAGTTTATATTAGAGTGCCTTTAAAATATTATATACTTACTCACTTTGTCATTTCAAGTCTATTGATATTTTTTTTTGCAAAAACAACTGTCATTGCGGGACAAATAATTGTGATTTGTTGATACAAGATATTGACACTGTAAACTGTTTTTTATAATAAATATGTTAATGACATACAAACTGTTATCATCATTAGTTTATATTAAAGTGCCTTTAAAACATTATATACTTACCTACTTTGTCATTTCAAGTCCATTGATATTTTTTTTGCAAAAACAACTGTTTGAATTTGCGAATCAGCAAGCAATGTATTTGTAGGTTTATTTTATTTTCCTTTTTTTAAAAAAAAGGTCAGGTAATTAAAATAAAATTAATAATGCCTACTCTTCCTATACTTCTTCGTTTTAATCTTTCAATGAAAATATGCCTTAAAATACAAGCTTCACAAAACTGCCGACCCACTTTCCCGGGGCAGCACTCAGTTTGATTGTTCGGAAAATTGTCCTCTTGTTCACTTTTCATTTAAAATATATGTGCATTATACGAAAGTCACGAAACGATTTCTTTGACAGGTGAATCACGGTATGTAACCACAAATTATACAAGGTGTTACAAAAATCCCCTGATACCGAATATGGTATATAGGGACCATCAAACTGAATAACTTTTACTATGGGACCAACTCTGAAATCACGAAAAAAAACAGCTGTTTCATACATTTTGATATTTTGTAATTCATTTTTGTATGAAACAGCTGATTTTTTTTGCGATTTCAAAGTTGTTCCCATAGTAAAAGTTGTTCAGTTAGATGGTCCGCATTAGGGGTATTTTTGTAACACGTTGTATAGATATAAATCCACCACTATTGTGAAAAAATCTAAAACAAAAAAGTTACAAACCTCGCCACAGCCGCCATCTTGTATTTCCCAAATGTCATAATTTTTCCTCAGTTCGATTGGGGTTTTGCACATTTTCCCCAAACATCATTAGACCCTTTTCCGTGAGTGAGTGTGTAGTGGTAATCGAACTATATACAACGTGTTTCAAAAATACCCCTAATGCCGAATATGCTATATAGGGACCATCAAACTGATCAACTTTTACTATGGGACCAACTCTGAAATTGCGGAAAAATCAGCTGTTTCATACATTTTGATATTTTCGATTTTAATTTTTGTATCAAACAGCTAATTTTTTTACGCGTTTTCAGAGTTGGTCCCATAGTAAAAGTTGATAAGTTTGATGGTCCCTATATACCATATTCGGCATTAGGGGTATTTTGTAACATGTTGTATAGTATAATACTAAAGTGCAGATAGGAATCAGGCCTTATGGTCCTCAGTTAGTAGAATAATAACATCTGCTCGAAGATATAGTCAACCTCCTTCGTAACGATATCGACACTATTAGGCAATATCGATATAATTTTCGATTCCCGAAATTCGTATTCGTATTTGTCTAGGGTTCTGTCTTAATCCGAATAACATCACAAGTAGAGTTCATTATGCTCAAATTGCTAATAATTTTAATATTACGTTTGCATGGGAAGCTCACTGTTCGCCGGACTCTGCCAGTTCATGCCTGCAAATCCGTGGAGCGTTCCGTGCTACTGGCATGCCTCAGTACTTCCAATTACGGAGTTTATTGATACTTTCCTCCTCCGCTATAACAACGTCTAACAGCATATCAAGTTTAAATAAACAGTCATCGTTTATTCAGCAAGATGCTCACGATGTTAATTAGTCGCTTTGCTCTATAAAGTCGGTATGAAGTTAAAATATACTAGGTACTTTAATAGAAGAGCTAGGAACTGGTTTTCGCTATTTTTGTCTGAAGGTATTTTGAGATAAATAATATTAGAAAAATACTAGAAAAAATCAACTCACCCGTAGCACCTCAGACGGGACTCGAACCCGCACCCTTGGGATTCCGGCCCAGTGCACTGACCAATTATGCTACCGAGTCGCTAGTGGGAGCGGCGAAATTTTCGAAATTTCATCAATGTGAGAAAATACCCCCACCATTCGAAAGAAACATCTTTCCAGATGTTTTGACAATCGATAAAGATGAAACAGCTATATAATTTTAAAATTTAGATATTTTGCATTCACAACGCTATTTTAATACTAAGATTAATAATATTAGAAAAAATACTAGATCTACTTCTAATCTTATTTATCTTAGTATAAAAATAGCATTGTGAATGCGAAAAATCTAAATTCAATAAAAATATTTTAAATTAAATATCTGTGGGAGAATGAGATTTTTTTAAATACTTGAAAATAATAATTCAATTTACAAAAGAACAACATCCTAAAATTTATTGTTTATGGGGTATTTATCACAAAAGAAAAGCTCCTAAAATAAACCAACCGACAGGGATATCGCCCGGTCGTAGCACGGAGCCGGTCGTAGCAGTACTACGAAAGTTACGTAGCGCGCTCCTTCCGCTACGCGTGACTGACTGCGCGTGCTACTATTCTACTACAGGCAAACTACAGGTACTACGCGATTATTGTGTTTGTGATGCAAAGATAGAGATATAAATAATTTAAAAAAATCTCAGATCCACTTACTATGTCATCTCCTTGAATTTGTTTCACGTCCGTCCCCTGATACATGCATTTTAATAAGTAATATTATAACAAAACAGTTAATTACTGAAAGAAAAATCTCCGTTATTTTAAAAATAAGTAAAACTGTATTCAAAGATTAACTAAAATGATAAATTGCTTATCTCAGTCGGGAATCGAACGTGTTATCCTAAGATATAACATTCTGTACTTTTGTAATACCTATAGATGTATAAAAAATATTCGCACGCAGTTTTACTTATTTCTAAAAATAAAGAAATGTTACCTCACTATAAAATTTTCCATCATGGATATTTAGAGTACTTTCCCCCCAACTACCTTTTTCTCCACCCTGTATAATACTAAAATTGGTAGAAAGCACTTTACAAGTAGCTGTAAAATATAAAAGAAAATATTGCTTTAAAGTTTATTTTCTACACAATTTGTAGCCTAAAACTGCAGGCTACAATAAAATATTTTCCAAATCCCATACATTTTGGAGGCGACCGACCGAGGAAACTTTCAGTGCCTATCGTATGAATTAGAAATGAAGTGACGTCACTCGATACTCACGGGAGACGTCACGAAATTTATAACAGGTACAAGGTACAAATATCAGGTCACTTGATACTTGCTCTTTGTAAATATGCAAGCGTGTCTGAATGAAATGAAACCTTCTCTTTTTTATTGATTTGTTAATACTTTTTTCTTGTAGTAAGTTATCCTACAACATAATTTTATAACAATATCTTAAAAAACTATACAAGACAGTTTGACTGTAGGATCGGAACCTTTGAATATTAATATAAATTAGGTATTTAGACCATCAGCCACTTTTAATGTCCCCACTGATGGGGTACAGGCCTTCCTTATGGGTGTATAAGGAGGATGGGCCACAACCCACATGGATGTTAACGACTGCAAACGCAGCCGGGACCAACGGCTTAACGTGCCTTCCAAAAAACGGAGGAGCTCGAGATAAATTTTTGGTCACCCATCCCATGACCGACCCTTGCGAAAGTTGCTTAACCTCCGCAATCGCTGGGCTAAACGCTATGCCACTGCACCATCGAGCTCCTCTAGGTAAGTAGGATTGGGTATTTATATAATAATAAACACGCTGTACGGTTTTAATTACCAGTTTTCAATCCTTCTGTCTTTTGGTGAATTTTATCGAAATTTGTAGCATTGTTAATTTTGATTTACTCAATAACTCCGCACAACCTCCTAATCAAACACTCCTTTAACGCAAAACTTAAATCTCCGCCGCCAAACCGAGCTTCCAAATTATTGCAAAATAACATGCCATAGACCGAGACAATTCAAATGTTGGGTAAACTAGCACTACCAACATTGATCTCCTTTATTAGTCGCGAACTTGGTGTACACCGTGTATAAATCTAATAAACTCTGGCTTCAACTCAAACAAAGTCACAACAAACCTTATCCAAACTAGTCGTTGTTGAAATCCCTCGGGGCCAGCTTCGCAGGCGACAAAGAATTTATATAGAAATATTAAAATATTTTACTCGAAAATGTGACACTGTGTTTGCTCCGTTGCACATTGTGCGCTTTTTAGGGTTCCGTGCACAAAGGTTAAAACTCCGTTGTCCGTCCGTCTGTCTGTCCGTGTTGCCATGCTGTATCTCATGGACCGTGATAGTTAGACAGTTAAAATTTTCACAGCTGATGTATTTTTGTTGCCGCTATAACGACAAATACAGAATCAAATAAATTTTTAAGGGGGCTCCCATATAACAAACGTGATTTTTACGGAACCCTTCGTGCGCGAGTCCGACTCGCACTTGGCCGGTTATTGTTAAACCTTTCTTTTCTAGGAACCATATTGAACAGACTAACAGATATCTGAATTTGGAGAAAAAAAAATTACCGTATTTTTCATAAAAAGAAACTGAAATACTTTTTATTCCCATTTTAAAGTGTTTTTTTGTCTTCTTCGTTCAAATTAAAAAAAATACACAACATTAATAAGCGTTTGTTCTATGAATAACACGTTTTACTAAATTTCTGCCCGCGAATTTAGTTTAAAAATGAGTTAAAAAGCTGTTTATTTCTTAACATTCATTTTACTTTTTGCCTGTTAATAGATCTATAGACATTTACATATTAAATCATATATTTTTTACTATCAAAGATTATTACGACCTCCTTGGTCGAGTGGCTTTGTACACCGGTTTTCAAGGTGTCGCCATCTCTGAGGTCTCGGGTTCGATCCCCGGTTGGGTCAATTTAGAAAACGAACTTTTCTATATTGGCTCAGGTCTGGGTGTTTGTGATACCACAGTTGTCTCTGATTTCCATAACACAAGTGCTTTAGCTACTTATTTTGGAATCGGAGCAATGTATGTGATGTTGTCAAATATTCATATTTATTTATTTATTAATCTTTGTGTTTGTTTGTTAAGTGATTCATACATAACTATATAATACTGGTTGACTTTTGTGTTCTTATGTAAATACTTGTTTAGCAAGTTTGGTAACTTCTTGTTGTAACAATATCAGCTTTATAGTAAGCAACTCTGGAGTTTGTCGATTGAATATGAAATGTGTGTGGCTATTCATTATACACTTAGGGACCTACTTGTATTTGTGTTTTGATTTAGTTACATTGACTAAATTTCAAGTTACCTTCACGTCACAATAATCCATTAATTTCAATTTTCACAATAATCCATTCCATCTCGAATGGGCGGTAGGAAAATATAGACAATTCGAAAGCACTAATATCTGTGTTTATTTGAATAAAGAACTTTTCATTTCATTTCATTTTATTTAGCTCGATTTGAAATAACAACGAAAAGTTCTTTCAAAGCATTCGAATTATTAAATGTGCCACAAGGAATTGACCATCGGCCATTTTTAATGTCCCCATTGGCTGGGCCACAACCCACGTGGGTGGTAACGACTGCAAATTCAGCCGGGATCAACGGCTTAACGTGCCTTCCGAAGCACGGAGGAGCTGGAGATAATAAATTATTGGTCACCCATCCCATGACCGACCCTTACAAAAGTTTTCAAGGTGTCGCCATCTCTGAGGTGCCGGGTTCGATCCCCAGTTGGGTCAGTTTAGAAAACGAACTTTTCTATATTGGCTCAGGTCTGGGTGTTTGTGGTACCACTGTTGTCTCTGATTTCCATAACACAAGTGCTTTAGCTACTTACTTTGGATTCGGAGCAATGTATGTGATGCTGTAAAAACAAAAGAAAAACAAAAAAATGCCTTTTTTTAGATCAAGAGGAGATTTACTTTCGTAATTCGGTTATAATGAATCAAAATCACGACGGGTTAATAAAAAAACATTTATTACTCTTTTCGTCACAGTAAAGACACACATTACATATTTATATCGTAAGTATTTAATCCAATACGGTACTAACCAATATGTTAAAAGTTAAAATTATTAATATAGATAAGTACTCATACATCTATTCATGTTTATATAGTCTTTATTTTAATTGTTTTGTTGTTTAGCAATACAATTATGTATACATATAGGTATGTATTTTTACTAATGGACATAAATAAATATTACCTATATTAAAAATATAACTTAATAACAATTCATTCATAAAAAGCTGCGACTTTATGCGTTCGCTTAGGCACTAATCAATAAGACAAATAATTAATATACAGGGTTATCTGTAAAACACCAACAACCTCGCAGGAGTAGATTACTAACATCATAAACAACAACATTTGTTCTATAACATTTCCGAAAACAGACAAAATCCCGGCCAAGTGCGAGTCGGACTCGCACTCAAATCATGTATGTTGTATGGGAGCCCTCTTAAATGTATGTTTTATTTTAATTTAAATTTAATTTTTTAAGTGAATTAAAATTATAACTTAATCTAATGTTAGTTAGTGTTAGTCTACATGTTAAATCGGGGGAAAAGGAGAAAGGCTGAAAGTAAGGAAGTAAAGAAATTATATTAGTAATAATAAAATATACAAACCAAACAGCAAACATAAAACCAAAGAGGTGACAGATGAAAAAGAGCAAAGATCAAAACACAAACTATAAACAATAAGATATTTACAAACCCGGCCTGATGGCCAGTTCGTAACACTACCTGTTGCCGTTATTAATATCGAGCAAAAACGAGCAAAAAAGTCACTTTGTTGTATGGGAGCCCCCTGAATATTTACTTTATTCTGTTTATAGTTGTTCTGTTATTTGTTGTTATAGCGGCAACAGAAATACATCATCTGTGAAAATTTCAACTGTCTAACTATCACGGTTCATGAGATACAGCCTGGTGACAGACAGACAGACGGACCGCGGAATCTTAGTAATAGGGTTCCCGTTTTACCCTTTGGGTACGGAACCCTAAAAACGACTTTTCATACAAAATCCGATCAGCTGTTCGGACATTTGTAGAAAAAGTGATTTTTTTCGTAGAACAAATGTTGTTGTTTATGATGTTAGTAATTTACTCCTGCGAGGTTGTTGGTGTTTTACAAATAACCCTGTTATAATGTTGCTTTTAAAATAATTCAAACTGAATTTTTGCAGTAGCGACAATTATTATATTTGATAATTAAAATAAATAATATTAGAAAAAATACTAGAAAAAATCGACTCACCCGTAGCACCGCAAACGGGACAGCTACGGGTAAGTCGAATTTTTCTAGTATTTTTTCTAATATTATTTATCTTAATATGAAAATAGCATTGTGAATGCGAAAAATCTAAATTTAATATTTGATAATTTCTTAATGAGATAAATACAAAGCTACTTCACTTAACATTCAAGGAAATTCCAATATTTTTTTTTTAAACTTTTACATAAATTATGTGCAATTATTCTTACGAAAACGATATCGAAAATTTGAATACACATTGAAATAATTATACAAAAAATTCGATATGTTACGAATCAAAATACAAAATTTAAAAAATATTTTTTATTTTCTCTAATTTCTATATTGTAATATTTCTACTAAAGCTAAGCTTTTCAAGGATACCATTGTTTTCGTGATATTAAGTAATTTAATTACATAGGTACTTTAAGTAATTTCATTAAATTACTCAGATATGCATGGATTATAATCGTAAAGGGGTAAATTTTATAACTATGTAGGTATATTGAATTTCTAATAATATTTTATAAAAAATAACTACAGATGGCATATTATTATGTTCCCAAATCCAGTTCCCTCTAAATATCCAATTACTTTAGCCTAAGATATATCATACCAAAGCTTATTTAGGAAAACCAGTAGAATTCGTGATGTTTTGAAAAAAAAACTTTATTTTGAGTTATTCCGGTCGGATGCCCCGTATCTGATACCCTGGGGATCGGTTTTACTTTATAATATTTTCTATCCGGTCTGATCCACCGTGCAGGGTATCACAAATAAATTTAGGGGATCAGAGCGGAATGACAAAGTTTATAGTGGTTCAGACATGAATTTAAACTTAATAATAACCAGCAGGAGATCCGATCGGAATAACTCTTTATTTTGGACCCCTAGCTTAGTACTATCACAGCCTATAGAAAGGTTCTATAGGCTGTGGTACTATTATATATTCTGTGCCTGTAATAATCGAAACGGATCGAATTCGATTGAAAACTGACTCGTGTGGTTTGATTAAAATGGAGCCGGTTTTTGGAATAACCCCGCAGACTTATTACCGATCTTCAAGTGAGTCGCAATAGCAGTTGTACAATTATTGCGCTCAAAACGTATACCTATACGAGTTTGTGTTTTGTATCGTTGTGTCACAACACTGCGTATATACGAATTTGTGTTTTGACAGCAATAATTGTACAATTTAGCGATTGCGACTGTCACTTGAAGATCGGTAATAAATCTGCCGATAATGCCAACTTAACAATAAAACCTAAATAGAAACACTGTTAAGTTTACATTACAATACTCGTATGTCTTCATATAAAAATAAATCGAGTCATCAAGCCTTTTTTTTTCAAAACTTCACGAACTGGTGATCTTTTTTTTTTTTGGCTAATTATAATAAATATGTACTATTTTTTATCTACTTTTACCATAATTTATTATTAATCATAAATAAAAAAAACCCAAATCTGAATACTATTATCTTCTTACCAGTTTGAATCACCAACAGCAGTGCAGGTATATCGTATTTCGAGATTCAGTAGCAAAGTCTTTTAAATAATGTCATCTGTTTTCTTAATAAAAAACGGTCAATAGCGAGTCAGACTCGCGCATCGTGGATTCCGTACCATAATTCTGAAAAAGTTTACTATTTAGAGACATCGTTTTATTTTTCCTGTAATCTTTACATAAACTTCTACCACATAAAATAATTTTAGATTTTTCTCTATGCAAACTTTAGAGATAAGTGGGAGGGGGGAAGGTATTTTATTTTTTTTACATTTTTAATCAAAAGTCGAAAAATATGTGGCCAAAAAAAATGTTTGAGAATGTGCAAGCAGCGCTCTTTCATATTATTATGATACCCCATATTCCCTAGTTTGAATTTTTAAAACCCCTTTTCAGTCCCTCTTGCAAAAAAATTATAAATATTTTTATTTCTCTCTTATTTACAAAATATTTGGCCAAAATGTCATCTAAAACTATTCCAAATTTCAAGTTGATAGCATTAGTAGTTCTCGAGATGTCCAGCTGTGACAGACAGACAGACAGACTGAGTCGCACCATAAGGGTTCCTTTTTACCATTTTGGTACGGAACCCTAAAAAGACAAAATTACCAAAGTATTCAGATAACTTATTAGGTAATCCTACATATTATTCTAATAAGTAAGAATATGTGTATAATTATTACACTACAATTACTTATAAAAAGTCATCATACTATCTATTTGATTATTTTTTTACATATTTATTTTATGTACTTATATCTACCCCCTACCCCTACCCCTATATTTACCCCCTACGGTTTCTGAGGTACTTTATCGGATGGGTCCACATTATCTGGTTTAAAGTAATAAAATAAACTTTAAGCCAGATAATGAAAACCTCTTCGATAAAGTTGAACCTCCGATAAACCACCGATACGTACCTCAGAAACCGCGGACTTGTTATCTACTAATACTAGATCCCTAAAGAAAATCTCAATTCTATTTGCATTGCTGTTTTATTTCTCAATATACAAATACAAAATTAAATCAGCACCATTTTAAGAAATAAGTACATAATTTCCCTGATCGCATTTGGTTCTGGTGCAATTTAAATGTAAATAGTGAGAAATATAGATTATTCACAAAAACTGATAATTTTTCATCCAAAAATTGGTCAAAATATCAGGACGATTTCTTTTATAAGGACGAAGCTCAATTTTCTGTTAAAGCCGAGTTGCAGTATGATTATGTAAATTCCTTTTGTCAAAATAATCTTCACTAATATTGTAAATTCAAAACTCCGATTGTTTGTTTGTTACGCATTCACGTCTTAAATACTGAACCGATCATCATGAAATTTTGCAAACACGTTGTCAGGGGTACAGAGAAGGACATAGGATACCTTTCATCCCGAAAAAAATAATTGTTCCCGAGGGATAGCAAAAAAACTTTCCACGCAGACGAAGTCGCGGGTGGTCGCTAGTAAATAAATAAATAAATAAATATTACGCAACATCACACAATTGATTTGATCCCAAAGTAAGTAGCTAAAGCAATTGTGTTATGGAAATCAGAGACAACGGTGGAACTATAAACACCTACACCTGAGCCAATATTGAAAAGTTCATTTCTTATATTGACCTAGCTGGGGATCGAACCCGAGACTTGAAATCGCCATCGACCACGGAGGTCGTCAAATTTCAAATAATGCTTAAACAACAAACAACTTAAATTTAATTTAAAAAAATCTGCAACAAAATCAATTCATAAATTGTTTTTTTTTGTTCATATAGAGTGTAGGTATTTTTGAACAGATTATTATACTAAACCAACACGACAATTTCTCTAAGAATAACGTATATCTTTAATTTTTGGGTTTTCGACCCATTAGTGCCAGATTAAACACCAAAATACGTAAGTTAAATATTAGGTATTTTCTTACAAAAATATTGTTTTTCACAAAACTCCTATTAAAGCCTGTTCCATGCATTTTGTTTGCGATTCATTCGAAAATTGTGATAAATATACTATACTACGGGTTTACTTATATAGCTTTCTAAATAGGGGTCCCATTATTAATAAACAACACAATAAAAAAATCAGAATATTAATAACACATTTAGGTAACATCAATTTTTACAAACAAAAAAATAATGTGTTTGACATAATTTGCAATTATATTTGCTGAATATAATATTCAGATATGTACCTACTTATAATACATTACAAATTTAAAACTATAACAAAGTATATAGGTACAAGATTAATAATCTAAATTTTTTTATTTACACTATGTGCTAATCAATATTCGTTGTACAACATTAATCATGATATTTCGCAGCAACTAACATTTACATAAATTCTACATTCATTAATTAATACTGCTAATAATTAATTGGAACTTATTTGTTAAATAAGCTACTATCACATACTAAAGTCATGCTCGAGCATACTGATATACAATATTTAAAAAAAAAAACTAAAATACCTAGTGATTTTGAGCACGGACCGTAGATCGCTTGTTGGTAATTGGAACACTTCAAAACTAGATGACAGAACTGCCTAATAAAAGCCTATTAATTCTAAACTTTCTCTAGGCTATTATTGGTTAATAAAACTTTACGTCTTTGTAAGTCACTGAAGCCTAAACCGCTCGGAAATTGTTGGACTGAAAATATCTATGCTTGGTGTTCATCATGCAACGATTGCTAATCATTTAATTTATACCTAGTTTAAATCAAAGTTTGATAAAACATAATATTAAAGGATTATGGTATGGTTGACTCACTGCATTGAATTTCTCCATAAATCCAATTGCCATCCAATATGAACTACATGATCGGACAGAATTTCACTTTTATGCCAAATGTTATTTAAAATAATATGAAGGTCAAACATCTAGATCTCGCACAACTCGGAAACGATATAAATATTTGTAAATATCGTTCCTTCTGATAAAGCTGATAAGTTTTTTGCGCCCATTTTTCTTGTCAGCTAAAAGACGAATGGGTGGTAGAGTAAAAGGATTGACGACTTAAAAATGCTTTGTGAGCTTATTTGAATAAAGAATTTTTCAATTTCAATTTCAACTGTTGAATAATGAACAACAACTCCACTATTCACAACAAAACACTCGCGAACACCACAAACCCAAAACCTTGTGCGTTAAACAATTAGAAATAGTGAACCTTGTCCGTAGTTTCGAAGTGCACGTGCTTTTTCCCGCGCGGCATAACGACCAACAACCATCAGGCCGAATTCACCTTTTTCACTCCCCTCACTTTCACATCCGCACTTTTGTCTCTATGACCATCACCGTCAGAAGGCTCGTTGATTTCTGGTATTCTCTTCTCATCCCTGTCCGCTTGAGTGAGGACTTCTTGTACGTGGATGGTGAGCTCGGGTCGGACGACTTGTGTGAAGGGCAGGAGGGCGCCGGCGACGTCCATGGTGTTGTTGATGTTGCGGTGCCACAGCTCGAGCACGACGCTCCGCCGCTGCTACTTGTACCGAGGCGGGCCGAGCCAGCCGCACCCGAACACCTGAGAGGAGACGGATTTTGTCAAACTGGGCAAGAGTCCTGTTTATACCTATTTTTTTATCCACAACGGAATAGTGTTTGGCCTTCACTCCACCTGATGTTAAGTGACGATAAGGCTGAAAGTGTAAGCGCACTACATCCGGAATCCTCATAACTGAGGAACTGGCTATCTTGCCTCTAACTGCTAAAAAACACAACAATTTTAAATTTGTTGTTAGACTTAAGAAAGAAGTTGGTAGCTAGCCAGGCAGACTTGAAATAAACCCTGTACAAGATTTAAAATATTTACTTATTTTAGGTTTATAATTTTACATTACTGCGTTAATGTTGCACAACCTAATTTTGCATATGCGACTAATTCGTCGAAGTATTGTGTGACAGTGCATTAAAGGCATTCAACTTGTACTGACGTATTTTATTAATACCGCGCGTCTACAACCTCCCGTGACGTCAGTCACCTCACATTGACATAATTGACATAGTGCTGAGACTCGAGTGGGCTCGCACACACCCTACCACATATCCACTTGAAATAAGCCCGAAACATCTATGTACTATTTTAGGGTAAGCTCGCTGTATCGTCGGCCTTCATAATATCAACCTAATATATCTTCTTTGTTAAAAATAAAGTTACTACCTATCTAGATGGTTACTTACCCTTACTACGCAGAGCTTTGACCTTTCTATCTAAGAATAGAACGGTCAAACCTCTGCGAAGTTCAAGTGATTCAATAATTACAGACATTTTATAACAAATGGAATAGACAGTTTAATTCTTATATGTCTTATCTATAATATAGGTATGCATGTTAAATCAGCTCATTTTGTTTTAAGTCACAAAATCAAATACCGCGCCTAAGTTTCTTAAAGAATCATCAAAAGCAATAAATTCGCCAGTCTAATTTTTAATTCTGTTTCAATCAACCTTCATTTAAATTGGAAGGAAAGTCAGAGTAGGGTAAAATTATGCTGACAAAGAGAAAAAGTGAATCCATTTGCAATGCGATTAATTTGACTTTGTACATTAGAAGTGACCAAATTCAGAGCGCTTGAGATACAAAAAGATGTATTTTTGCACGACTGCCCGAAAAGAATAGTGTATTGTGTTCAGGGCTCATGTATGTTAAAGTGTGTTTCTTTATTCTACCATAAACTTCTAGAGCAAGTAAGTTCCTAAAGCACTCATGTTATGGAAATCAGAGACATCGGTGGAACTTCACCCAGGCCTGAGCCAATATAGAAAAGTTCGTTTTTCTCAGTTGACCCAGCCGGGAATCGAACCCAGGACCTCAGAGATGACGACACCTTGAAAAACCACTAATAAATTACCTGACAAACAACGAGAGCTAGCAGCATCAACAACACAAGCAGCACCACACCCCACACCACTCCGAGCTGCGTCAGCGCAAACACGTACAGCGTGCGGTGACACCACTGGTTAGGCTCGAAGAGTGTTGGCGCGTAATCCGGCCATAGAATGCCCAGGGTCCAGTAGTTGCCGAACGCGAACCTGTGGAGAAGATCACTGTTAAAAACATGGGTATTTACAGTTTTAGAAAGAAGATTGTTAAATATGAGAAACATGGGTATTTAGAGGTGGTTCAGCATCATTATTATTTGGAATACAATACAAGTGAGGAATCTAAAGTGATAAATAGGATACCCACTAACTTGATGATGACACCAGTATAATGCGATTAATTTAACAATTTTCTGCCGTTCAATCCGTTTTATGTTCTGCCTCCGCAAGTTCGACTACATTTCTTCGTACTGGTCACAGCTTAAATAGCTTCCTATCCGTCAGCCCAGACAGCAAGGGCTACTCTGCACGCTCTACTCTATTCTCAATAACCTCATACTCCAGAATACTTGAAATGCAAGTTTTAGTATATTTGCGACCTCTGATTAAATATCGCTGTTCAATGCTGCAACTTTGACATCACATTTACACATAAACTTATTATACTAGTCCCCTTACTAATAAAAATTGTATAAACAAAACAAACTATTTAAGTTTAACACAAAGAAAGGAAAAACACTGTAACTATACATTTGTTATACAATCTTTATTAGTAAGGGAGTAATAGTATATAAATAAGTCTATGCATTTACAGGACCGTTTTATCGTATCCGTTGCTATTGATACAATACACATACGGATCTGATATACCTCAGAAGAATAACTAAAGATATACTATGTTATGTGTGAATACGCCACAGCCGAATATAAACGTATCGATCGCTGTGAACAGGCACTTGGTAAAGATCAACATTTAAAAAAAATGGCGTTTTGGTTGGCAATTAAGCCTTTATCAGAATAAAAATAAACATTTTTTCAGGATGAAAAATAATATAAATACCTACATAAAGTAAACAAATATTCGAGGATCAAATAAAGTCTCCAATATTTTATTGAAAAATTACCTTTTTAAGTAAATAAATACTTAGAATCGTTACATCGAAAGTTCAATAATTTATTTGCTTACATAATACTGAAAATGTTGTTACCAAACATAACAAGGTATTCAAGGAAAGTACCTTTGAAGAGTTACCCAATTAGTATTTCAAAAAAATCGACTACCTACGCTTGGGGCTATTCCAAGGTTTGTTCGGCAAACTCCTGATCAATTAGGAGGGGTTCGTAAAAAGAGATCAAATTAATTAAAAAAGTAGGTTCGCATATAAAACGAGTTTTTCATATAATTTGGGAGTCAGTTGTTTTAGTATACATTTTTGGATAAGCCACCTTTTTACCTACGATTTTAAACAACACAGCAGTTCAACTGCTTCAAACAAATGAATAAAAAATACTCTACTACTACCAACTTACAACCTCTTGTGGTGTATTAACCATCAGTTCATGAGATATATAATTAAAGTACCTATATTCGAGGCTAGCTGGGTGAGAAGCTGAAACTCATACTGGCGAGTTGTACCCACAACAGCCAGAAGATATATCTATTGACTGAGTGATTGTGTTAGTTCATGAGCTCTAAGACACTCGAGGAGTACTTACCAGCCCATGAGGAATATAGTCAATGTATACGCGAGCACCCTCTCAGGTATACTGGCTGGAGAGTTGGAGCTCCTGCTTGCAAGCTGCGCCCACAGCAGCCAGCAGATGCCGGCGCCGCCCGCCGCGCCGCCCACCACCATGTAAACGGGGATGCGAGGCTCGGCTGGGCAGTCTCGGATATACTGAACACCTGGATGGCAAAGGAAAAAAACGGTCAAGAGCGAATCGGACTCGCGCACCGAGGATTCCATACTGTCAACTATTTCCTGGCCCGGCTAAGAAACAGGGAATAGACTGAGCAGATTTATTAATACTTACAAATAAAACAAGTAGAAAAAACAAGTCCAAGTACACACGACAGCACGTCAGGTTATACAGTTAAACTGCAAAAACAGCTTTTATTACGTAGGGCATTAAGGCGATCTCAAGGTCAACATGTATAGTCTGAGGTGCTGTCGTGTGTACGTACAAAAAAAAACTTTAAATTGAATCAAGCCAAGATTTAGTAGGTGATTTATTACAATTTATTCATTTAAAAAAAACGCTTATAAAATGTCTGTTAAAAAGACGAAGTTACAAAGCAACCTTCGTCAGGTGTCTCACGTTATCTGTGACCAGAAAAATTTGAAGCCGAGCCGAACTCAAACATGGCTGGACTGAAGTGGAACCACTGGTTGGCTATTTTTCATATTTTTTTAAATTCAGAGGATCCCAATTTAACTTCTCAATTAAAATTTCGACTGCTAATGAATCATTTAGCTTCTACCATATTTTCCATAATTAGGGACTGCACAGCATTTGAAAATGCTATAGAGTTACTGAATTACGCTTTTATTAAACTGAAAAATGAGATATTTTCACGTCACGTACTTTCTTCACGGAAGCATTAATGTATACAGAAACAAATAACGTTACAATACCATCAGTTTGAAAATTTCATTTTTCCTGTAATCTCTAAGAAAAATATTATACCTAGAGATATTTTATTAATTAAGAGCGCCACATGGAAAGCAATCACAAATCTGAATGATATTGATAACCAATTAGCCATTCATTAATAGAGACAAAATCATTTGTACACTGCAGAATATATACATCAAGTTAATTAATTCTAATTCTGTACAGAGTAGATATTCGCGGTGTACATTCGCTGATTGCTTATATTATTGTCTGTGGTTCTGACGTCATTTGTAACTCAAAACCAAATTTTAATTAATACAATCAAATTGATAGTTTCACAAGCTTGTCTATAATAGTTATATTATGTATCAAATGTAAATAAGACCTACCTATCATATGGCTTTCTAATGAAATAGGTACCGTACCTAAATTAAATTGGGTTTTGGGCCTGTTTCACGATGTAAAAAGTAAGTTCTGAGTAGCTTACTTGAAAGATTATTTGACAGTTGTGATATGAAAAATATGTCAATTCATCTGTCAAGTAAGCTATTCAAAACTTATATAATACTAAATAAAAAATACCACTCGCACCAGATCATGTTTTCGGACGGGAATCGAACCCGCGACCTTTGGATATCCGGTCCAATGCTCTGACCGCTGAGCTGACGTCGAATTTCTTCTAGTATATCAACTCTTAGGCTGCAAGCCAGCGCCATCTCACCAATGTACAAGTAACTACCTCGACATTCAACTGAACATCTTTCCAGATATTTTTAAACAGTTGATTAAGATGAGAAAGCCATACAAGTTTTTACTCAAAACTTACTTTTACACTGTTAAACAGGCCCTTAGTCTAAGGTAAATTTATGCAATTAAAGTATTTTTGTTCTATGGTAAGACTATCTTAACTTTACCAACAACATGTGGTACATATCGGATGACTAATGAGCAGTTCGAGCTTAACCTTTTGTGCCCTCCACGCCACGACTTTATTAGAACTAATAAAGTCGTGGCGTGGAGGGCACAGAAATGTTTGTCTTTTATAGAAGACCGTGGCGCTCGAAAGGTTAAAATTAACTTAATTTAATTAATACATCTAAGCTAATAATTATGGACCATAGTCTCTCTCCGTAATTCATCAATGCCCGAGCGTCTGAATGCGGCCAGACAACAGTGGAATATCTATTGTGTCTCATTTTCCGGGCGTTGATAGGCTAAGTCAAGGACTAACTAAGCTAATATAAGTGTATCAGCTGGGTAATGGCTAACTTCAGTCCGCTGGACCGATGGCGGCCGGCCCGCCTGACCGGAACGGCCCGGCGGCCTATTAGGATCCCTTGTTCACCACGTCCTCGCACGGAGAACGTTATTAATACCTATTAATTAAAGTATATTTTGTTCTATGGTCATGATGGAGAAACATTAAAAACTAGCGACTGCCCGCGACTTCGTCTGCGTGGAAAGTTTTTTTGCTGTCCCTCGAGAACAATTATTTATTCGGGATGAAAGGTACCTACTCTATTTTCCTTCTCT
Source organism: Catoptria pinella (assembly GCA_963556745.1). Lineage (NCBI taxonomy): Eukaryota > Metazoa > Arthropoda > Insecta > Lepidoptera > Crambidae > Catoptria > Catoptria pinella. The sequence continues at coordinate 12,754,204 of OY750770.1, forward strand.
GTTTCCCTGACAACGTGTATGCAAAATTTCATGATGATCGGTTCAGTAGTTAAAACGTGAAGGCGTAACAAACAAACAAACGAAACACATCTATAATATTAGTAAGGATTATTAAAATTTATCGGGCCAGGGCATAACAAAGTTTGGGAAACCCTGATCTATGCAAATAATTATGGACCATAGTCTTTCTCCCTAAATCAAGTGTATAAGCTAATACAAGTGTATCAGCTGTGTAATGACTAATTTCAGTCCGCTGGACGGATGGCGGCCCGCCCGGCCGGAACGGTGTGTCCGGCGCCGGGGGTCTACTCTTGATGTTCGCTTTTTGAAGGTTCAAATTCGAAAGTAAACTTTACGTCCCTCGTCATTGATATTAGATAATGAGTAAAATGGTTTGAAGACAGACCATTTTCAACCAAATCAAACCAACGAACCGAGTCGCTTCAACTTTCAATTCAACTTGCATAAGACGCATTCAAATTGCCTCTGCGCTTTCCCTTACAACTTTCTGCCATACAAATTTGACGTTTTCAATATTATTATAACCTCCAAACCATGCGCTTCTCTTTTCAACCTTCTGCCATATACTTGACTTTTTTTTAATGAGGCATGCCTCTATTGAAAACGCAAGTGGAACGGGAAAGTGACTGTGTCAAGACACATCTAATGGTCTGTCTTTACCAAGTCGCTTCAACTTTCAAGTCAATATTGATTGCCTCCAAACCGTGCGCTTTCAGGTTCAACTTTCTGCCATACAAATTTGACGTTGCCTGGTCCGTTGGAATTTGAGGTTAAGAGGAAACACCACGGTCGAGAGAATTGAAAAAATCCTATTAGAAAGTTGACAAAATCAACGTTTCGTAGATTTAAATACTTTTTACTTACTTATTTTTTAAGCGTAAGAATGCGAAAGCGCACGGTCAGCGTGCGCTATTGAATGCCTTGAGGCATGCGTCAGATGAAAGTGAAAGGGAACGGGAAAACGATCGTATGAAGACAACAAGCTTGTCTTGGGTTGGTGCAATTGTGCCGTGCTTATGAGAAACGCAACATCTTGGTTTTTGGTGCAAAATGAGTTAAATATATATCTGACATCAGGAGAACGAAATCAAAAATTTTCCCAAAGTAACAAATAATAATTCATGAAGAAATCAGCAACACCAGTTTCCAGATTTTATAAGCGCATTTTATAAGATCTTGCAGTACCACAAATCAAAAACGCATTATCTAAAGTCAATGCAAACATTTATCTTGCAATTAAAGATTGACACGAAATTGCAATATATTTATTTGCTAAGCATAAAAGCATCAACTAGGATGCTTACGGCCGAATACTCAAAGGCTTCTTAGCTAAAATCTTTAGTTAAGATCTCCTTTATAATAATTTATAGTAGATTATGCAATAAGGGCTTAAAGTAGTGTATTATGTCCCGGGCGCTATATTGCACCCCGAGTACGAGGGAACCTATGGTTAACTCCCGAGCGGAGCGAGGGAGTTAAGGCTAGTATCCTGAGTACGAGGTGTTCAAGATCGCCCAAGACAAATACACATTTAAGCCCGCGATGCATACTCTACTTTTTATACTTTCTGCGAGGAAATTGAAACCAATGACTGTTATAAAGACTGTTAAAAAAAATTAAATAAATACTTAAGAACTTACTTAAGTATTTATTTAAATTTTTTTGGTCGTCTATTCTGTAATATTCAGTTAGACATTCGAATAAATCCTTCTTGATGCGCGGGTGAAAATAAATTTCGTAAAAAGTTTTCATGTTTTTCTTTTTTTTAATCTGTAGGTACATAACATAACATGCAGCCTAACTCAGAATAAAATCTCATTGCACCTAAACATTTTTGAAACCAACCTCAATCAAGCACGATTACATGGATTGCATTCCAAATTCAAATCACATTATTCCCATGGGAAAAATTACTTACTTTAGGAAAGATTTGCATGACACATAATATACCATTGACGAGCAGGTAGTGTAAAAAGTAGATTTTTGACAATATTATTTATTTATTGACACTTTCATGTTCGTATCCCAAGTTCCTGCAGATATAATAAGCAAAAGAAAAATTAAAACTTTGACCGCGTTTTTCTTGAGATGTATCAAGATGTAGTTAATGCGTTTTTCGTAAGTGCGGCAGAATACCACTCTGCCGGACTTCATGATCTCGCGATCTCTCGTGTAAAGCATGTGGCGCGGCCTATGAGTTCCACAGACTCATCGCCAAGCAGTCTTTAGATAATTCACTGATTCTCCCCGTAAAAGGGCTATCGGCAATAATACACGACACTATAGCTGAAAATAAGACCTTCGTGTAACAGAATAGACCCGGCCCTGATTAATTTTACGGACTCTCCGTGTCGCTTTATTATACTGAAACCAATTTCGGAACGCACTAATGAGGTACCAAATGAAAGGGATTATATTTTATAGATAATTTATTGCCTACAATTTGCCCAAAAGCCTATTAAGAAACAGATATTTCGAGGGTTTGGAAAGTAATTTGCGTATAAATGGATTTTGAACAATTTTAATCACTAGTTGAGACGAGTTAGGTGGTAACTCGTCCTAATGTCCGAGAATATGATCCAAGTCGTATATTTCTAGTATAATTGTTATTTAGTATTGAAAAGAAATAGCATTGTGAATGGCAAAATCTCAAATTTGAAAATTATACAGGGTTATTTGCAATTAATTTAAAATCTCTCGTGAGGCTGATTAGACCATCAAACTGAACAACTTTCATTATGGGACCAACCTTGAAATCGCGAAAAAAAAATCAGCTGTTTCATACATTTCGTTGGAGTAGGCATTGTACTTTTGTATGGAACAGCTGATATATTTTTCGTGATTTCGAGGTTGGTCCCATAATGAAAGTTGTTCAGTTTGATGGTCTAATCAACTCCACTTGAGGTTTTTAATGAATTAAAAGTAACCCTGTATAGCTGTTTCATCTTAATTAATTCTCAAAATAGGAAAGATATTTCAATTCCTCGCATTTGATGAATAACGCTGGCTTCCAGCGTTAGAGTGGAATATTACTAGTGAGTCGTGATCTCAGCGGTAAGAGTATTGGACCGGACTTCCAAAGGTCGCAGGTTCGATTCCCGTCCGAGGATATGATTTGGTGCGAGTCGTATTTTTCTAGTATATTATTTAGTATTGTATATCAAATATACTTTTTTATTTAATATGTCACAAGTCGTGCTGATACTAAAAATTGTTGGGCAAACGTCATCTACAACTATACGAAATTACAAGTTGATAGCATTAGTAGTTCTTGAGATATCCAGCTGTGACAGACAGACTGAGTCGCACCATAAGGGTACCTCTTTACCATTTTGGTACAGAACCCTAAAAGATATGAATTCAAAAATCTGGCCAACAAAGTTCCCTCGAGTTTTATCAAACCGCCCCTAGCGGCTTTCATCACAGAATGTTGACTCAACCCACTTTTTTTTAGGTTAGGACTTTTCAGCCGTAATTGTCTGATTGGTCGAATGAATATTTAGAAGATTTATCATTCAATTAAATCAGTATTTTGAAATGTCGTGTGAAAATTGTTTTGAATTTTTTTTAGCTTGTTTATTTATTTAACAAACTTAACTAAAGATTCAAATTATAATATTACTCATATTAATATGCTTGGTAAAAAAACAAATTCATTGAGACTAACCCCCTTACTAATAAATGTTGTATAACAGATGTATAGTTACACAGTGTTTTGTCTCTTTCTTTTGAATGTCAAATTTAAATAGTTTGACAGAGAGTAACCATTATGTAACTATACATCTGCTATACAATCTTTATTAATAAGGGGTTAAAGTAACTACAGCTTTTATCGGCCACATTATTATTTATAATTATATTGATTATGTACTATTATTATAGTACCCGCAAAAATAGGCCTTATTGACAATAATGACACGAATTTGTAATAAACATTGGAAGGCAAAGACAAGCATTTGACGACCTCTGTGGCCGAGTGGTTTCTACACCGGTTTTCAAGGTGTCACCATCTCTGAGGTCGATCTGGGTTCGATCCCCGGCTGGGTCAATTTAGAAAACGAACTTTTCTATATTGGCTCCGGTCTGGGTGTTTGTAGTTTCACCGTTGTCTCTGATTTCCATAACAAAAGTTCTTTCGCTACTTACTTTGGAATCTGTCTAATTTTTGTTATTATTTTAGATCCGTCTTAAGTATTTCTTGATTCTTTGAACAATTCTTCAACTTGTTGTAGAAATGAAATGTTATGTTAATGGTTTGGGTACTTACACTAATTTATGTTTCAGATATTTTTAATTGACTATGCGAAAAATTATTTTTTATTATAATTTTTATAGCCTATCTACTAAGATTGGATCACATTAAAAGTTAATTAAGTTAAGCGTGAACAAAATGCTAAACGAACTGATTTATTTGGAAAATGTAAATTTTATAATTGTGTCTCTGTTTCTTCATTAGACTAAACAAGCTATTTAGATATAGCAATCATTTAATAAAATGTCACCCCATTTCCTATCATCCCTTTATTAACTTTCACCCGAATGTTTTTATCATGCATAATGTACACACATCCTAACAAAAGACCTTACATCGAGTAAAGCGGCAATATTTTCGTTTCCAACATACGAAAATTCATCGTGAATAGGGACTGTAACAATGGAACTTCGTGTCGGATGCGATACGTGCCCACCGGTGGGATCCCAGCTTATAATGCCTACATAATAACGTATGACGTCATCACTTTGAATGCTGAGCGCTCTGAACTACGTCTCTTTTGAGGGCAATATTGAGAATCGAAGACTTTGTCCTAATAAAATGTAATTACATGATTGTCGAACCTATCAAATATTTCGGACAAATCACACTGTTTGTGTCTCCAAATTAAGCTTATAAGTATGTCGTACAATGGATAGCGTAGCATAATTGCGAATCTAATAGTTAAATAAATAAGCTTCCCGTGCGAGGCTTTAATAATAGAGAATAAAATTTTCTTAGTAAAAATGTTTTTTTTTTATTTTTTTCATGTGGTTATGTGATATGACCAGGTGCGTGAAGTAGGAAGTGTGCGGGAAGTAAGTAATGCAATTAATTTCCGCACTATTCACCAGACCGCCACGTAAATGAGGAACCTTAAGCATTCCTTTTTCAAATGTAGTGCTAATATTTCAGAGCATAAGTGAGAAAATAAAATTTACGTTACACTAAGATTAAAATATGAAACCTGTAGATTTAGTTTCGCGTTGATGTGTATCGTGAAGTGCTAAACATTGTCTCGTTGGCGCGTTTATCACACAGATAGATATTTGTGATCATCGCCATGGCGGTCTTCTGTCGGAAATTCTTTAATGTCCGCCTAAATATTGTCATGATCAAAATTACTTTTTATTATAATAACTCATCTAATAATTAAATAATAATGGGATTCATTACGGCGAATAATTAAAGCTATTTATACAGTAACCTAACACTTTAAGTACTTGTTTACGATATGAAAGACTTGTTTGACTTTAGTGGCTATGCGGGGTTTATTTTAAACATACAACTTTAATGGTTTATAAATCCGGGCGTTAAGCGCTTCCACCATCACTGATCCGTCATCAATTTAAAAAGAGATAATTTCTAATTTGAATTATTATGTCATTAAATTATTATCTGCGTTTGTACCTACATAATCAACCAACAATAAATATATGTGCCTACAACTTTTTTACATGCTAGGTATATTATTTTATAAAACAATGAAAAGTCTTTTCGCAACACTGTTTACTCTTTCCTAGTCAAATATACAAGGTGTTACAAAAGTACCCCTAATGCCGAATATGGTAGATAGGGACCATCAAACCGAACAACTTTTACTATGGGGCCAACTCTGAAATCGCGAAAAAAAAATCAGCTGTTTCATACATTTTGATATTTTCGTAATTAATTTTTGTATGAAACAGCTGTTTTTTTTTTCGCGATTTCAAAGTTGGTCCCATAGTAAAAGTTATTCAGTTTGATGGTCCCTATCTACCATATTCGGCATTAGGGGTACTTTTGTGGCACGTTGTATAATATAAGGTATGTGCATTTTATTTTGCACGAAATTATCGCGCAACGTCTGCTAGCAGCTTATCTTATTAACGTCTATTCCTTGCTTATCTCTTCAAGCGTACCCTTTTCAACGAGTTTTTGCGTCAAACATTATAGGTCTCAAAGCGAGTCTCGAGTCCTTTTCAGAGGCAGGCTTCCATGTCAAAGGTTATGACAAATCCAAAGAGATTTGTCTTACAGAAAATTGCGAAGCCGCAAGAAAATGTTACGTAAGGCATATTGAGATATTTATAACGTATGAATATGAGAAAATGGTAAAGTGGAGTAATAACAATTTCTTAATTTTAAGGCTTTGAAGGTAGAGCAATGGACAAAATTACCGTCGAAATGAAAAAATACAATACAATAGAATCATATTATCTAAAATGAAAATGACTGTTACGAGTTTTTGAATTGTGTTTTTTACACCCACTGCTCGTGTTTAATACCATAATAAGTTATAATATAACTTGTTACGCAAAAATAAACCCATATTAAGATAAATAATATTAGAAAAAATACTAGAAAAAATCGACTCACCCGTAGCACCTCAGACGGGACTACGGTGCTACGGGTGAGTCGATTTTTTCTAGTATTTTTTCTAATATTATTTATCTTAATATAAAAATAGCATTGTGAATGCGAAAAATTTAAAATTTAATAAACCCATATTAAGTTTACGACTGAGTTGTTCCAAACTATTCGGATTATGTTTTTAGGTTCAAGTATCGAAGAAAAACATTATCATCTTTTCTTAAAAAGGTATTTTAGGCTTAAGAGAGCTTTCACATAAACATTTTAGTCGCGCTACGACAGTGCTGCACCACGGATTCTTTCACATTACAGTATTTTTGCCCTAGCTGAAGCAAAGACGCTTCGCGCTCGCTCAGTCAAATAGAACCCTACACAAATACTGTCACAATCCAAATAACATCACAAGAAGAGTTAGTTATGCTCAAATTTCAAATCATTTTGGTATTACGTTTGTGTAAGACGTTCACTGTCTGCGGCCTCTTAAATATGTATAACTAGCGACCGCCCGCGACTTCGTCTGCGTGGAAAGTTTTTTTGCTATCCCTCGGGAACAAATTATTTTTCGGCATGAAAGGTACCCTATGTCTTTCTCTGTACCCCTGATAACGTGTATGCAAAATTTCATGATGATCGGTTCAGTAGTTAAGACGTGAAGGCATAACAAACAAAAAAAATATTTATCTATAACATAAAAATGAATCGCAAAATGTGTTGCTAAGCGCATAACTCAACAACGGCTGGACCAATTTGGCCAATTCTTTTTTTAAAATGTTCATTGAAGATCAAGGATGGTTTTTACGGCGTTAATAACTTCACACTCACCACATTAGTAACTATATTGTACCCGTGCGAAGCCGGGGCGGGACGCTAGTCTTAATATAAAAATAGCATTGTGAATGCGAAAAAATCTAAATTTAATAATTATATAACTGTTTCATCTTTATCGATTGTCAAAACATCTGGAAAGATGTTTCTTTCGAATGTGGGGGTATTTCCTCACATTGATGAAATTGCGCTGGCTTGCAGCGAAGAAGTAAAAAGTACAAGAAAATTTCGCCGCCCCCACTGGCAACTCGGTAGCATAATTGCATTGGGCCGGAATCCCAAGGGTGCGGGTTCGAGTCTCGTTTGAGGTGCTACGGGTGAGTCGATTTTTTCTAGTATTTTTAACCGACTTCAAAAAAAGGAGGAGGTTCTATGTTCGTCTGTTTATTTGTTTTTTTTTTTTTTTATGTATGTCCACCGATTACTCGAGAACGGCTGAACCGATTGACATGATTCAAACGCCACTTAATCAGGTTTGTTCCCCAGGTGGTCCCATTTTTTATATAAAAATTTGATATAAAAAAAACGTCTTATGAAGTCGGGTGGGGCTTTAAGATTTAAAAAATCAAATTACGACAGAGAAACCACTACAAATGTTTTTATAAATTAAAAAAGGAAAATATCTTTCAGCCCCACCCGACTTCAAAAGACGTTTTTTTTATATCAGATATGTGTAGGTACTTGAATAGTGGTAATTATGCAGATTTGAATATTATTTCTTGCTTTCTAGAGCTGTTGCTTTTTAAAGCTTTTTTTTATAGCAATTTTTTTAAGGTTTTTTTTTCTAATATTATTTATCTTAAAAAAATTAGCATTTATAATATTAGTAAGGATTAGTCAGCAACGCTTCTGTCGCGCTGTTGACGCGAAAAATGTGAAAGTGCTCTAGGTGCAATGTTCAAATGAGATGAAACATATCACTTACCCATAATCAGCATAATAACAGGCAATGTAGACAAGAATGCCAGAAACACCGTCATCAAAACTGAAACAAAAGTCAAACATTTAGTTTGTCCATGCGATTATGATTTTGTCGAATACCGTTTTACTAAATCTATTAGATTTTTACCAAAATATACAACATGTTACAAAAATACCTCTAATTCTGAATATGACTATCAAACTGAACAACTTTTACTATTGGGCTAAATCTTAAAACGCAAATAAAATCATCTGTATCATACATTTTTTTATTTTTTTTTATTATTTTGATATTTTCGTTAATATTTTTTGTATAAAACAGCTGATTTTATTCGCGATTTCAGAGTTGGCCCTATCCCTATCTACCATATTCAGCTTTAGGGATTTTTTGTAACACGTTTTATATTCTCAAATAATATAATATATATATGTTAATAAAACTCACTGGTTCTGTTCATGATCTTCGCAGCTCTGCACACGAAGTCCACAGTTCCAGAAGCTTCCATATTGGCGTCTTTCAATTGGTAGGCCACCGAGCCATATGTCGTAAGCCCCACACCGAGGCCGAGGCCGACTCGCTCGCTGTACTTCTCTTGTTCGCCGCATAGCCTCCTCTGCTCGTCACCAGAAACCTGAGATATACAAGGTGTTACAAAAATACCCCTAATGCCGAATATGGTATATAGGGACCATCAAACTGAACAACTTTAACTCTGAAATCGCGAAAAAAAAATCAGCTGTTTCATACATTTTGATATTTTCGATTTTAATTTTTGTATGAAACAGCTGATTTTTTTTTCGCGGTTTCAGGGTTGGTCCCATAGTAAAAGTTGATCAGTTTAATGGTCCCTATATACCATATTCGGCATTAGGGGTATTTTTGTAACACCTTGTAGATAGAGTAAGATGTTGGATTTTTAAATTTTGAGATATCCAAAGGTCGCGGTTTCGATTCCCGTCCGAGAACCTGATCTGATGCGAGTCGTATTTTTTTTAGTATATTATTTAGTGTTGTATAAGATGTTGGATGTTGGGTTACCAAAGTAAGGTAGATAGTCTCTTAAACGTTTCATTGTTTTTAGTTATAATCACAGGTATAGATTTCATCTAATACCTGTGATTTTAATTTATATAAAGTGATTGTGCTGGAAGGAAATAGTAAGATATTATACGCGTTAGAGTCGTTTAATTATACCTCTACTACTAAGGCAGAGGCCTAATGGATTGGTAAAGAGGCATGGCTATGACCTCGTGGTCACATGCGGAGTGGAGTTAACGATTCAAAACTCATTTTGCATTGCAAAAGCTGCCAAGACCAACGGCTAAGAAGCTTATTGAAAACGGAGACACTATTGTTAGTCACCCATTTGGTGAGCCCCCTGATTACGTAACTCTGTTGCTAACAATTCTCGATTGAAATCGATTGAAACCGCAGTTACATGGCTGCTTTAAGTAAGATAGTTGTCACTTTGGTTCTTACTAAAGTAGCAATATAACTGCGATTTCTGTCAGAGTTGATTGCAACAAAGTTACAAAATCAGGGGGCTGGTGATAGCAGGTGGTGAAATGCGATAAGCCACTATGCAGTACGCGGCATCGAGCTACTCTTTGAATATGCTTTCTAAAGAGATACATATAACTAATGTAGGTTGTAGAGGTGTCAGGTTTTTAAAAGTATTTTAAGCTAAGCTATATCTATCTAAATTTTTGGTATATCAAAAGGAGCTGCTTTTAATACTCAATAACTTTAAAGAGTATAGTAGCTAGCTAGTAGATATTGTAATACATCATTGCATCAGCTTCTGTCAATACCACATTTTTTGTATTAATGTAGGCAACCTTTTAGTGCCACACATATCGAGGCAAGTTTTGACAGCGCCAGCCACAAAGTAAATAACTGTGTTGTGTTACACAACAAAACGTATGACAATATACACCAAGCAGTAACGCAACTTCATACAAGCGTCCGAAACGAAGCTCTCTCACAAGTAAGCTTCCTATAAGGCTCTAACCCTCGGTTTCTGAGGTACTTATCTGAGGTTTAACTTAATCGGAGGGGTCCTCATTATCTGGTTTTAACGAAGACTTTTATGTGAATAGTTTTACTAGACAGGCTGTACAGTACCGAAAAATAGTTTATTGAGTTACGGTGCATGCACCGCAACTCGTTTAGTCTTTAGAGCGACCGAGAGAAACAGTTGATACGCCGCGAAGGTTGGTTGTGACACAATTTTAGTTTTGAACAGCTCGTCTATGTATTTGAAGGCATGGGTTTTGATAATAAAAATAACATTAAACCAGATAATGTGGACCCCTCCGATAAACCACAGAGAAATACCTACCTCAGAAACTGCATAAGCAAGCTTCGATGTGCAGCTGTCTGTTCGTGGAGAGTAGAAAAATATTATGAAAATCTCGCGGTTCAGTTTCTCTCTTCGGGCATTGCTTTATCACCGCGCGCCCTGAGTTTTGTGGTTCGAGACACGCTTTTGTTCTTAAGCGCGTTGTATGGAAATTATTAGCGGGTCGCATATTGTTAGTTCAGATATCATGATTTTTTACTTTTTTCTATCAACTAGTGACTATTTATTTATTTTAAGGACAAAAAGTAAAAGTTATAACTAGAGGCTTTATAACTATAACAACCTTGCGTTTATGATCATTTTTCGAAATGGCTGAAATATAATTTTGCCCCATAACTCCACCATTTTCAAAATTTTCGAAAAACTAAATCGACATAATTATTCCGTATAATTATAGGACTTGCTCACAAAATTTCACGAGAATCGGTTGAAAATTAATGCGACCTGTAGAGAAGAACAAGGAGTTTTTGGCGCCATTTTGTCGAGTTCGGTTTGGTATCTATTTTAATTATTTTCAAATTGATTCATAGTGGATATTGTGTCTTAAAATTGGTGCAGTTATATGGTACAAGTGTCTACGCAACTGAACAATATGTGGGATAATTGAAATAGGCGCGATCTTGGTTGTGTGAAGCTGAGACTTTTATTGAAGTGGTGGCTTCCTCGGCAGAACTAACCGAGTAAACTGTCTTGATATACTTGGTGTCAAATGCTCCAAGCAGCATTGGAATGCGATGTACCCGCATTCTAATGAAAAATTAAACAATATCTACCACTGAACTATTTAACACTTGACACTGGCAAAAACTACTTCCAAGAGGAAAGTAGATTGCCATACCAAAAAAAGAAGAAGAAGAAGAGGAGAACAAACCGACAGCCGGACAGCGGGGCAGACGTATTATGAAAGTATTTCTGCCCAAGCTGAAGCAGCTAGACACTTCGCGCTCACTCGGTCAATTAATAAAAACTTCAAAGGACGAAACGACGACCACCAGATCCCGCGATCTCGTTAGAAAAGGGGCTTAGTTGCGTTACTGCTCTAGTTTTAATGTTTACTGTGAAAGAATGTCGGTCCGGTCCGAATTTATCGGACGGTCGTCCGAGGTGCGTTTGTTAGGTGACGTTGATGTGGGTACTTGCCAAGACATTAAGAATTAAACGCCGAGCCCCATCCGAATTCTGGATTATTTGGTTTTACGAGTATGTGGTATTCTTATTACCAAAGAATCAATCGATTAAGCAAAATAGTTATCAGTTGGTCACACCAACAGATATTTAAATAAGTTATAAGAAGTAATTAATTGTATACTAGCTATAACTCGCCGTTGTGTGTTTTAGAAGATTTAAGTACTGAAGATTTTATTCGCTGCTTAGATTTGATTCATATTGCAAAATCAAAGCAGCAAATATGCTAGTATTCTTCCAGATTTAGAGCATAATTTATAATAATAATTCTCTGCTAGTTATTATTCCTGATTTAATACGAACTTTGTAATTACCACAAAATATTTACATTAATCACCCGCAGTCAAAATGATGAAGTTAGAATTAACACGATCCAGAGGTCAATTTTAAACTTAGCACAAATACAGCCTCTAAGTCCCAATTAAGTGAGCAGAATGAATCAATAAGCGATACCCTAAAACAATAGATACGGCTTAATAACGATAGCTTATTGATCACATTCAACTTAAAACAAGTCCCTTCATTAAAATATGTATTGTTCAAATTCGTTAAAGTTACTCTTTGAATATTTGAAATTCTGAAATAACTTAAAATAAGTTATTACAGAATTTCTGCATTGAACAATCTTATGCCCAAGTTTTTCGAATAAAACTTAAATATTATGTACAGAACAACTAAGGACATACTGAAAAGATGATGTTCGAAGTTTTTATTTTATTAATTTGGTTCCTTGGTGAATTGGATTTCAATAAATTCAATGACAACAGAAAAAAATCATTTGAATATTTCAGGAATTATCTTACCCCGGGAGAGCAAAGTCCTCGTCAACCCCTTTCTGAAGTCGCTATCAAAATTATTTTTATTAAAAATAATAATAAAAAGTCCAATAAATATTTTGTTCTGAAAATCTGAACTAGAAAATTGGCACATCTTTTTTATGAACATTTCATCAGCTTTCACAGCAAATATTTACATTAATATTTATCTAAATGATGATGGATGGAGGTATACACTGGTTGCTAAACTTAATAAAGGTATAGAAATTTGCATGAAAATAAATTATGTAGCCGCAACTGTGCTTAATAAAACACAAAAATCGACGAAAAGTCAACCTCCGTGCTCGAGTGGTTTGCACACCGGTTTTTAAGGTGTCACTTTCAATCTTTGAGGTCCGGGGTTCGAACCCCGGTTGGGTCAATATATAAAACGAACTTTTCTATATTGGCTCAGATCTAGGAGTTTGATTTCCGTAACACAAGTGTTTTAGCAACTTTCTTTGGAATCAGAGCAATGTTTGTAATGTTGCTTGATATCTATTTATTTATTAATTATATAAAACTAATATTATTACTTAAAAAATTTAAAAATAATAATAATATATAAATAATAATAAAAATCATATTTCTAGCCCCCACACTAGGCGTAGCCTGTCCTGTGGGGAAAGTATACAATTTACAAAAACAATTACGGCAAAACAGGATAAACAGTAACATAACAAGTAAAATTTAAATTCGAAAAACAAAGACCATAATGTTGTGGATAAATAACTATACAAGTATTATTTGTGTGTGTTGGTGTGTTTATGTGTGTGTGTTTGGTGTATGTGTGTGTTTGTGTGTATATAGTTATGTGCAGCCTCACTCAATGACCTTAAGTGCGCCTTCAGTTTCTAGATAACTCCACTTCAATAGGGAAGTCGTAATGAGTGCTTTGGTTTCCCTTGCTGTGCGATCTTTAAGAATACATAAATTTGCAAACTTATTATATAAATAGGGAGAAAGAAAGTATCCAAAACGGTGCGCAAAAGTTTTAGCTGTGCGAATGCTAGTTATCTTAAATATACGTTGTTGGGAGAGCTCGTCGTATGAGTCACAATTTAAGACCTTTTTATGAACTGCGGACACTACTCTAACGATATACAATTTGCGTACACTCAATACACCGGCTTCCTCGTATAGAGCATCTGTGGAGTACCGACGGGGTTTTCTCAGCGCTGTCTTTAAAACTCCCCTCTGAGCACTTTATTTTATTACATAGGCACAGGCATAGCTTTGTGTCACTAGGTGAGAATAAATCATTTATTTACATTTATAATATTACAAATTTACAACAGCGAAAATTGGAAATATATACTATATATAGATTATATAATTTTAGATTAAGATTACAAAAAATGTCATAAAATAAAAAAAAACACTAAAAAACTCATTTATATAAAACATTCTCCCGGTGCAGCGCTGATTGCATACATTAGTCATCGTATGCTAACCTTAGCATAACCAACTTACAACATACCTCATAAAACGCGTGTAAAGTTAGGACGATATATTTTAAAGACCCGAAGGCACTAAAAGTTTTATGCTGCTTTTAGCATGATGTGAGGAAATTAAATGTACATACCGTATTTTTGCAGCAAAAGTAGAGAATAATAATCGGATTAGCGTGTAAAAGTCAACTGTATAGTGAAATACTAATTTGCTTTTTATTGCTTTGTTTTAGGACTGTTTGTGTAGGACTTGCAGTTATCGTTATATCGTCATAGCTAGTTATTACTTACGGTATTTTAATAATTTTATTCCTATATAGGGTAGCGATATGATCCAGATTTCAGATTATTTTCTCTGAGTAATAAAGATCGGCTATCTGTCTAAATGTATCCGAATGCGTTGTAAACTATGAACATCAAAAGCACTTACTTACTTTACAAATAAAAATATATACTTACGGATAAGCTTTCTAAAAGGCTGAACCACAACTATCACAATTAGCTTGTTTTTAGTAGGTTAAAAATAAAAAATATATATAATGATACTGACCTGGCTAACTGAGCTTGATGCTCTTCTGGATCCAGCATCAGAGAGAGCTCCTGTTCCACTCTGACGACCGCCCAGCGACGCCCGGTACGGTGACACGCTCCGGCCTCGATTACCTGACAAACATTGATTTGTTTTTGATTACCACAGAACATCATGTGTCTCCATTAAAAGACTATTGATTGACTACTTTAATGGTTTGTGACGATAAACATAGAGTTTTCTACATAGTTTCAGGGACCTTTCAAGATTTGTAGAGTTAATAGGTGTTATTATTAATAGGGTAGGTTTTTCCATGTATTTCAAGAGAAGAGAGTGAAAGTTGTCAATAAATTAAGAAATAAATTTAACTTACCGGCAGCTTGACTGTCTTCGCTTGCTCGCCTTTCTCTTGAAACTAAAGGCTCTTGAAATGTTAAAGTCAGACTCCCTCTTGGGCTTATTTTCGAAGCATCAACGTCAGCAGCCACCAAACTCCCTCTAGCACTTCTCTCTGATGGAGCAATACTTCCTCTTGGACTCCGCTGAGAATCAGGTATCAGTGAACCTCGTGGACTCCTGTTTATTTCAGGAAGATCTTTACTTTTTGTAGGGACATCAGGCGTAGTCCCCCTAGGACTCGTCCTTGGACTCGGTCCCAACTCTTTCTGACTCCTAGCGGGATCTATCTGAATACTTGCTACTGAGTGCCTTGGACTTCTACCTACATCGGGAACTAGAGAATTTCTAGGTAGGTTCCAAGTTGTACCTTCTGGAACTAAACTTCTTCTCGGGCTTCTCGCAGACATGTCAGGAGTAATACTGTTGCGTGGACTTCTGTTAAAGTCCTGAGGGTTCAAACTTAGCCGCGACCCGTAAGATAGATCGACACATAAATTGTTTCTACTTGGTGCGAGAGTGTTCCTTGTCGGTGGGGCTGTATCTGGTGTTATGGAGTTCCTAGCTGATCTTATTTCTGGTGCTAAGGAATGGCGTGGACTTCGGTGATATGTTTCTAGAGCGGCGTCAGGAGCCAAGCTAGCTCTCGGACTCCGCTGTGGAGGTGGCGGTTCGATTTCATCATCAGTCTCTGTGGTTGCAAGTGATGCTCTTCTTGAAGGCTGAGCAGATGCCCTCGGGGATCTAGCCTGAGGCGAGGTAGCGGCACTTCTAGAAGCGCGGCGCCGCCTTGATGATGACGTTCTGTGCAGCATTTTGGATAAATCCTTCTTCAAACCCTTTTCTGACCCACAAACATCATCCAATCTTTTTATGTTTATCTGCAAACAAATGAATGAAGATTAGACTTTGTGACATGGTAATCCAGGAGTAAGATTTAATTTTATTGAGAACGTGAAAAATTGGTATTCTCGAAACTTGCAAAATTACTTTGTTAGGCAGTTTAAGACCGCAATTTTAAGTTGTTTGTTTACAAATCCTCGCCATGAATCTGAATGTCTAAAGTAAATAAGGTCAATCTCGCAGAGATCCCTGTAATTTATCGTATTCTCTGGCATCTCATGAAATATTCTGGTGGAGTAGCCGCTGATGTTCTTAAATTATCTTTATTTGATTTAATGCAAGATGGATTTCTGCACTGCGGAATGGAAGAGTAACGTTGCAGTGCACAGAAACATAACTAATCAAGTAAATGCACAGCATGAAAACGGCAAATGATCGACGACTGATTGACGACTTCTGATTTAGGTGACAACTAAACTAATTATGTTAAATGAAGTTTATGAAAATATGAAATTCAAACGCTTCATGGAAGAGATTTAATTCAAAGGTATAAAGTAACGCTTGTGTCAGTTTCCAGAGTTAATTTTCAAAGGCATTTGAACTGTAATCAAATACTCTGACAGTTGTAATGAGTTTCATATTAGTTCCCATTCGTCACGCACACGTTCTATGTATACAATAAGTTCTATTGTTTGAGCTAGCTTGTTTAAAGACGAAAGTACATAAACTGAATTATTTGATGAAGCATTGCATACGGAGAACTTTTTCATAAAATAAACTTTAAAGTAACTCTATAATTTATTATTACATACGACGTAATCTACTTTAAATATATATGTCGTAGGATATTCATACAAATCGGATCTTTGTAATAATTCTTGATATGATTCTAAATTACCGGATAACTAGAATCAAAGATAGATTTTTACAATCGTCCGAGGAATGTTTAGGATTATTACAAAAATCCAGCGTAGGTATCTTAGGTAAATCGTGAATGACCATCACTTTGCACGTGACGTCAACGTTATGGACTGACGGATGCTCTGATTGGCACATTCTTGCGTCATTTGCTATTGTTGTGATTATGACTTTAACTCGAGTGTCGCAAATGGAGGGTGTGCACCAAAAGGTAAGTTCTGGCTTTATTTTGATCGCAGTTTTAACCTAACCTAGCCGATTGTGACCTTTTCAGAAACTTCTTGTTAAGAGTCATATTCTGACTAATCAGATTTAAGATTGATTGATTGATGTTATAAATCAACTCTTAGATTATCGTGTATTATACGATGGTCCTAAAACTTGTGCGACAAACTATCTTAGTTTCCAATTATGCGGTCCTTTACTTAGGATTTTTGCAAAGATCGGTGTATTTGATTATCCTACGACATATAATTATAATGATTAGAATTAACGGACTGAGGTAAAAATTGTGAAAACTGTAATTTGTACGAAAGGTAGAATTTTTAAGAATATTAAAATTAAAAGGCTTTTGGCAAACAAAACCTCATAAATAAATGGAAGATCTCCTTGTTAAGTGTTTAATTAAACCAAATTTAAATATTAGTTAAACCAAGGGTCAATCCAATTATATTTGAATTGGTTGATTCGTAAAGTATACTTAAAAGGGTTGGTCCTATTTAATCATATTCCATTACGACCATTCAAAAAAACATTGTAGGTATAAAAGAAAATATAATGTTATTTTTAGATTCATTATAAAACTTAGTTCTTTAGAGCGTAACAACTAGGAAAAAACATATTGTATGTTGCTCAAAATAATAATCCTTTGTTTTACTTTTCTTATAAATTGAAATAAAGTGCAGTATTTTTTATTCTAATATATTTTCTATTCGTGTATGTGTTTTGGTAGTAGTAACTTTGAGACAAATTTTTCTGTAATCTCTCATCAATTCTCATCTACACAGCTATCACTTTTTCGCCCATGTGATTCAGACCCTCTGGGCTCCCTTACCAATGAGTGACATCTATATACAATTTTTTAAAGTTCTTTTGTCCCAAATCAGTGAATACGACTCAACAATAAAAAATACCAGATGGCGTTTACTCGACATCTCTTTCCACCAAAGTGATAATATCAGCCATCAACAATCAGCTCAGCCAGAACACACGCCAGGGTTAACAATTTGTTTAGGTTTTTCCGAGCATTAGCTGAACCAAAAGCAGCTGTCAAGGTTTTATAAAAAATTATTTAACTTTTTGTTCAGATAGTCAGACTCATATTTATAAAGATTTAAATAATAAAAAGGGTATTGATATAATAAGAAGTAGCGTTATTTCGCCAAATTAATATTTAGTATTCCTAGAATCTAACCTAGCAGACTTTTAGACGACAAAAAATCTGGAGTCTGAAAAAAAAAAGTTTTTTGAGGAATTTTAAAGAAGTCTTGAAGTCCATAGCCATTTTTGGATTAGCATGCAACTCACATTTATAAAAGATTTTTTCATTTCTTCAAACTAAACTATGAGTCACTGTTATAAAAACATTATTTTCCTCAGTAAATTTTAATTGAATTAAGCACTGAGATGTCATTTAATTAACAAGGGTACGAAATGAAATCAGGGCCGAAGTTTTTTAACATATTAATTATATTAATAGGAACTTCCTTAAAAATGGTTGATAAAAAAATCAAAAAAAACTTAAAGGTCGAGCTTAGATTGACTCATTACAGTGTTCAAAGTTTCATCAAATAACTACATTAGATTAGGTTTAATTAATCTTCAAGAAGAGCTTTTGAACTTCTTTTTTATACTAGCGACCCGCTAGCAAACATTTATTTCGTGAATTTCTGAAAATCAACTCCTTATGGTAAATGGAATAAAAAAGTCAATAATTGGATGTCATTATTGAAGTTTTAAGGGATATGCTTGCGAAAATGACATTTAGTCTATGGACATGAATCAAATCCTATAGGGCTAAAAATAATATGATTATAAAGTTGGGCTGAAATGGGGGTGCAAATTTTGTATGACAAAATAACACGAGAACAGGAACGAGAACGGTTACGGGAACGGGAACGGGGCGAGATCGGGAACGAACAGAAACGGAATATGGATATTCTACTAATATTAGTGTGAAAGTTTGAATGTTTGGATTTGGAATAGCAGATAGTTTATAGCCTGGAATAAAACATACGATTTTTTTTTTCCCAGTCAAAGGTCCCCTAGGGATATTCTGAGTGTCCACGCGGACGAAATATTATAAATAAATATAGGATAAAAATCAACTCAATGATAACAGAATAAATTTAACTTAAAAACTGGCCTTGTTTTTGAAAAAATAATGAGTTATTTAATAATGCATTTATGCCAAATAATAGTTTGTTAGGCGGTAAACACACTGCCACGCATCACGCTGCATGTTGCGTGTCGGCGCACCTACGCACGTACTTGCGGGAGTGCAGATCTGCATCATCGTGCGGGTTTTTTACGCACTCACTAGCGTAGTTGCGTTTTGTTGATTCACGACGGCTTTGACTCATGCTCATGCATGCATGAAGATCCATTTTGAAACACACGTCAGGCTCTTCCAAAATCACGCACGGCACTGCGGGACTCGCGGTGTGCCATACTTTGCGACTCGTCCCGTACCCACGCGCGTGTGTGCATGTTTCTCCGCTTGTAGGCGCGTGATCTGCATGAACGCGCGTGGATGCATTTTCTGTGTGTTGGACTGTGCGCGTTTTTTATATATAAACGGAGATACTTTTTGCAACGTTAGGACTCGCATTCACGCAACATGCAGCGTAATGCGTGGCAGTGAGTTAATCGCCTTACTCTCATTTAAGCTGCCAGTATGAGTGTTGTCTGTCACCTAACCGAATTACCTCTCTCACCGAACGCGTTTGCAAATTTGATTTATTACCCGCGCAGCGTAATGTCAGCTGTTATAAATATAATCTGTGGTTTTCTCCATTTTAGCCGAGCGGTTTTGCAATTTCCGGTCTGTTTCCCGCCTAATCGTGTCAGCCGGATGCGGGCTCCGCCATTTTAAGTCTTCCACTCGTGTTATACGTTAATAAAGATAAAATTTGACGCGTTCTGTGTCTCTGACAAGTTTGTGAGCTGCGGATTGTTCGGGAATGTCGGGAGGGTCTAAAGACGTGACATGTGGGTTGGATATTCATGAGCTTATATGGGTGTTTCAATCTATAGGATGGCAAACATAGGCTTTGCTATGTACTACATTTCCGTTTCAGTATAAATTTTGTTTATTAAGAGGGAACTCATATTCGCGAAAACTTTTACTTTGTGTTTTGCGGTTTTCGAAAGAAAGTGGTGTGGAAAAGTAAGTACCTAATGGTTTCCTCGAAAGCATGTTTAATAGGTCACACATTACAGATTAGGAAGTGACCACATTAATTATGCGCACTCTTCGACATTTTTACATTGTTTTACTTCTTTCTATTGTACAAAGGCGTCAATTATGTGGTCTCTCTCTCACTAATTATCGCACTTATGTTTTCAGTCAGTTACCTGCGTATCGTCATAAATGCTGAAATACACATAAAAGTGTAATAAATTCGTAATGGAATCACGTAGTAAAAGCATAAAAAGTGTTGTTTTGTTTTATATAATCAAATATCATAAACATTGTAGGTGATACAAAGATCACAGGGTCCACTAGTATTTTAATAAAATCTTACAAAAACTATCTCTAGCATTAGGTTCGTTAATGTCTTCATCAATCATTACTTTGAAAATCAAAGATTTTTAAAATTAATATACATATAAACAAACAAAACATAAATAAATAAAAACTTCTCCTAAGAACAAACTTTGAAAACACTCTCATTTATTTTAAATAAAAAACATTCGAAGCAAATGATCTGAAATAAGTATCTTTGTAAGAAATCCCTAGTTTTACGACTCCGTGAAAACTTCGAGCCTTATTTGTAAAGAAACTCGTTACTTCTAAGAGTTTTCCTATAATATAAGAACATAGTAAATAAAGGAGGGTAATTTTACTTACACAAAAAACGTACCTACTCGTAGAAACAGAAAAGCCAATACGCAAATAAAGGTAACTTATGTTGGAATCGGAACAAAATTATTGAGACGTAATAACGTACATGCAAATATCAGTGAGCTGATATTTGTATGTTATTTAAAAAACTAAATGCGTTTTTCTTCAGCATAAAAAAAAATGTTAGGTATTATTTTATTATATCTATTCAAAGCTAGCAATGTTGATCATTTTTCAAATGGGTGAATTATTTATTAACAAAATTTCGAAAAAGTGGCTCAACAAAAAATATTTTTCTGAACGACTACAATAGCTATAGAAAAGAGTAGAATAACCGGGCGCTGTTTAATTTAACGCCAATATTAAAGACTTCATAAATACAACGAACGAAAGCTGAAAGCTGAAGAGAAATGATTCCCTGATATTCATCAACTATGCGTACGATTTTCAATTCCAATAAGTACAAAAGTCAATAAATAAAAGACGCCTGCTGTTACATTAATCCAAATATTTTAAGATTGCTGTTTTAATTTAGGCTTTGGTGAAAAATGGCCCGTTTCGACAGCCTGAATTTATTGCTTTCCGATTAAAAACGATTTATAAACCCATCTCAAACGATTGCTCCAATGAAATTCCCTTTTTTAAATTTAATAAAAATTGATACTTTTCTTATTAAATTTTCAGTTTTCGATTTTGGCGTTTTTGCCTCTTTACTTTATCCTAAGGGATTAAAGGGTAAAATAAATATTGACTCTCCTCCTTTGCTTTCAGATTAACTTACTGTAATATGATTAAATGTCGACGTTTACCTTAAAGAGTTAAAAAATTAAGACTCTTAAAACTCTTTTGAAATAAAATTAGCCCAATAAAACAATCCTTACAAATACTATAAATCCTTTCAAAAATTATAAATGCGAAAGTCAGTTTGTTTGTTGGTTAAGCCTTCACGTCTTAACTACTGAACCGATCATCATGAAATTTTGCATACACGTTGTCAGGGGTACAGAGAAGAGGACATAGGGTACGTTTCATACAGACAAAATAATTGTTCCCGAGGGATATCAAAAAAACTTTCCACTCAGACGAAGTTGCGGGTCGCTAGTATTTTATATTTTGAAATTTGAGATTTCAGCATTCACAATGGTATTTTTATACAATACTAAATAATATAAT
Organism: Catoptria pinella; assembly: GCA_963556745.1. NCBI lineage: Eukaryota > Metazoa > Arthropoda > Insecta > Lepidoptera > Crambidae > Catoptria > Catoptria pinella. Next base: position 12,776,314 of record OY750770.1, read on the forward strand.
AAAAAAAACTCTTCTCGTCACCAGAATTGCCTCAGGCACGATAATTATCTGGAAAGATATTTCAATTGAATGTCGAGGTAATTCTTCACTTTGATGAAATAATAAATAAGAGTGGGATATACTAGAATAGAAATATTATTAAGTTTAATATTTTCTATTCTTCGATTTCTTTGCAAAACTGTTTTATTTTAGTTACCTTTTATCTGATTTAGTTAACTAATCAACTGTTATTTTATTACTTGCTACACGGTCACAATATCTGTGGAAGTGTGGACCCACCTTCGATGATCAATGCTCTGTTATGTTGTAAATAAAAGCATCACTAAAAATGAGAAAATAAAGATCAAAACTCACTTTTCAAAAGTATGAATTTTTATTTTATTTTCGGAGCGGCTTAGGGTGAAGCCGAATGGTGTCGCATTCCGGCGAAGTTCACAGATATTGTGTATGCATTTCGGTGGTTGTAATCCGCATAGTATTCACTAAACAAGAAAAGCTCGTAGCATAAAATACAATCATTGTACTAATATCACAGAATAAAATAGTAATGATTATAATACTTTGTGAAAGTTTGTAAGTTTCGATGTTTGTTACTCAATCACGCAAAACAGCAAATATTTAATTATCTCGAGCTCCTCCGTGCTTCGGAAGGCACGTTTAAATTTGCAGTCGTTAACACCCACTTATCCGCATTGGGCCTGCGTGGTGGGTTATGGCTCATCCTCCTTATCCATCCATAAGGAAAGCCTGTACCCCAGCAGTGGGGACATTAAAAATGGCTCATCTCGAAACAAGTTTCACCATTTTATATTTAATTTCGAAAATCCGTCCATTAGAAATAACGTTTATTTTTTATTCTTCCATGTCATCTCTGTACTATCTTGCTTTCCTAACATTTACGAGACGTGAGATCAGTGAGTTTAAAGAAAGTCTTTTTAACGAGGTCCAAATAGTACCTCTTCTGAAATATAAATTATTAATCCTACATAATAGTACAATCGCGAAGTGATTTCCAACCCAATGAATGTTATAATCAATCATAATTACAATTGGATTCGACGCGACAGATCTCCTTTCCTGTAATCTATCCGTTTATTTGATAAAACAATATTGTAGGCGCCAAATATTTTGATAAAGGACTTGAGAAACTCGTTATTGGCCACTTTGACGTTGACATCACTTATTGTACCTAAATGATTAAATAAAAATTATAGTCATATTAAATAAGATATCTATTAAAAAACCTTGAAAAGAAAAATATGAGGATTTTTTTGTGATTAAAGTGTTCTTAGCATAGTCATGTTTATTATACCTACATAATTAAACCTTCACAAAATACCTAATACCATAAGAAGAAATAACATGTTTGTCACAAATAACAAACACTGTTTGTTTTTCCGCTCAATTAGTTCGCAAAGTGTTTGCGTATTCTCTAACGTTACTTTTCAAGAGAAAATAGTTGGAGAAATAAGAAACTGCTCATGAATGGATAACAGATCTTCCTTTTGTTTTGGACAACACAAAGGAAACATGCACCAAAGGGAACAATATAACCGTCACAAGGTTTTATCCTAGGTTGTTGATAAAGCCTCAATTGTATTATGGAAAAGTCTGGAGAAGTATATTAGTATAATCCGCACGCGATTAGATTGGGATGGGACCTTGTCAAAGTAAATAAAAAATGACAGTTAAACAGTCAAGTAGCGCTAGCAAAAAAGTTTTGAATCTTTAAATAAAAAAGAATTTATAAAAAGTAAAAAGTTTTACCCCTTTTTCCACTCATTACAATAATAATATTATAAATCTCGCATTGAAAATAAAACACGAGCAGAAATCCACGCGCACAGTTCTACACAACTAGCATTATGCGAGCATCTAGGCGAGTTTGCCGACGCTACGGCTGGCCGAGGGACCGTGCGCGTCTCAGAACCAAAAGGTATCATCCCAATCTCATCGCACGCGATTCCCTTTAGACGCAAAATACCAACTCGAGATTTTGTGGTGAAAAGCAGAAAACAAATACCGACTTTATATTCTAAAGTAAGTCCGAGTCTAGATCATGATTTATTTCTTATTCAAGAAGTTGAGTAACTTCCGTAGCTCAAAGTAAAGGATATAAAACAATGTGCATTTCCGGCATAAATTTATACATGAAACCACAGAGTAAGCAATTTTTCATTGTTCTGTGCATGCAACTTAGCGCGCCGGTTATTGAAATTCTATAGCCAAATAAAATGACCTAGCATCCGCTTTCAAAAAACTACCTTTGATATTTTGTTTATAAAGTTAACATAAACAATAGTAGATTATGCAATAAGGGCTTAAAGTAGTGTATTGTGTCCCGGGCGCTATTATTGAACCCCGAGTACGAGGGATTCTATGGTTAACTCCCGAGCGGAGCGAGGGAGTTAAGGCTAGAATCCTGAGTACGAGGTGTTCAAGATCGCCCATGACTAATACACATTTAAGCCCGCGATGCATACTCTACTTTTTATACTTTCTGCGAGGCAATTGAAACCAATGACTGTTATAAAGAAAGTACTTAAGTAATTATTTAAAGTTAGAATAATAAAATATGAAAAATTAAGAATATTTACTGAAAATTAAAAGTTATGTTAGAAACATTACACCAATTGTGCAACGACAAAGTTACATTCTTTGGTATATTTATAGTTGGGTTAGAGTTTATGTTTTTGTCGTCTATTCTGTAGTGGTCAGTTCAACATTCAAATAAATCCTTCTTGGTGCGCGGGTGAAAATGAATTTCGTAAAAAGTTTTCATGATAACATACAGCCTAACTCAGAATAAGATCTCATTGCACATAAACTTTTTTGAAACCAACATCGATGAAGCACGACTACAAGGGTTGCATTCTAAATTCAAATCACATTATTCCCCATGGGAAAAATGACTTACTTTAGGAAAGGTTTGCATGACACATAATATGCCATTGACGAGCAGGTAGTATAAAAAAAATATTTTACTTAAAGCTTTTGTTATAGGTTTAGAATAACACTGATGATCTTCTGGTTTTATTTATAAATATAACGGAGTTTTTATGAAATTATCCGTCAGGTATGTTTTTGGAACATTCCTGAACCTATGAGACTGACCCATATTATTTAGAATAATTTATTAAACACCAACAGACAGACTTCGTGTATTATTGAGCCAACTATTAATAGGCGTCTGTTGTAGCGCGCACTGGCGAGATGTGCGATAGTTCTCTTTATTCCTTGGTTTCAAAAACTTGATTAACCGCATAAAATAAGTTTTTGAACGAGCGAAGCGTCTCCGTTTCAGCTCAGGCAAAAATGCTTTCGTATGTCTGTCCGACTATCCGTTTGTTCTCCTCTACAGTTCGCATTTCTCAACCGATTCTCGTGAAATTTTGTGAGCTGGTTCTATAATTATTATGGACTTTTATCGATTCAGTTTTTTTTTAATGGCGGAGATATGGTGTTAAATATATTATTTCAGCCATTTGAAAAATGAAGAATGTTCAAAAATGTAACACGCGCGAGGTCTACAGCTCTACAGAGCCACTAGTTATGTAAAAAAAAACAACTATTTAATAACCTCTTCCTTTTTTTGAAGTCGGTTAAAAAAAAATATAACAAACGCTTTGTTTCCAGACTTTAATAAACAGTATTGTCTGTGGTATTCCTGTGGGAGCGGACACAAATGGCGCTAGTCGACTCGTCTCTCAAACTATCCGTTAATTTTACACGGAAACGCTTTCCTACACAAACCGTTTAAGTATCTTATTGAATGCAATCTCTTTTATTTATTTTTACTTTCACCTTTATTAACTGATAAAAAGGAAATGGTTTATTTAACGTTGCTCGGCAACAACGGTGAGAATTGTAATAATCAAAGCAAGTTTTAAAACTTTTTGGTGGGTATTTTTAAATTTGAGCACAAAGCACTATGTAATGCAAAATATTTACATTACATAAATATGATATTATCTGATGAAGAGTCGCATTTTTTATAGTATATTATTTAGTATTTATTGTTTAGTACATATTTAACATTAATTTAATATTGCAAACGAACCTAGGATAACCGATTTATGTAATTATTGTTTACAAACTTCATTATCTGTTGTTGCCGTTTTATTCGGGAGTAATAAGAGTCAACGAATGAATAAACCAAAAAGTTTAAATATAGGTTGCTCAGCAAACAGAATCAGTTGACTACAAACGTTGGGACGTGACGTGGTGTACGTTGCGACATTCAGCATGTACTGCTGATGTTGCGTGCATGCTGAATGCGACGCCTGATAAGAATGTAAAAAGCTGCAATCAATTTTCATTCTGCACGCAAACACCGACCGGGGGCCCTACCGGCTAACTTTTCGAACTTCGGCGGGTCTGCCGAGCTTCAATTTAAAACAGATAAATTGAAGTAAGGAGTTTCGTATTGCACTATTCGCCGAAGTTATTTAGAAGATATCGATGTTCGTATGACATTATGAATTGGGGTTCGCCATTTTGACCCGATTGGGGCTCGATTTATCTGTTTTAATTTGAAGCCCGGCAGACTTTCCGCAGTCCGATGCGACGACAGCTGGTACGGCCCCTGGGCCGTACTGGCTATCGTTTATCGTCTATCGTTTCTTCTTCTTTGAGCAGAAGCAATATACTAATGGAATACACCGGCAGCAATATGCATTGAACATATTATTATGTCCTTTTTCTAAGGCTCTTTAGTAAGTGGTTTACTCGCATCTTTCGATAAGGGCCACTAGCGCCGTCAATACTTTAATTTTAATATAATGCGTTTCATCTATAATGGCGGCTTTGAAGTCAGCCACTATGCGCGTAGACGTGCCTCACCACTCGCCTCTCTCACACACTGACATCGGAATTGTGTTCTGCGCAGGCTCTCGCACGATGTTCCGAATCGTCATCGCTGAAACGTATTGTATACTAACTAAACCAAGTTAATACTAAAAGGAAACTGCCAAGTCTCTTAACCCCATTGTTTACGTATGTTTATTTATTGTGCCTGTTAACTTGTCAGCGTTCTTAATAAGCTTTGAAATAATATTAACTTAAATCAGGCATGTTTCCTGTACACAACATAATTCAAAATTAATTACTGTAACTGATTTATGTATTCAATCAGTCTTATCACATCTCAATTTAATGGTGCTGTCGTAACTTCAACCCTATTACGTGGGAACAGGTTCCTTACTCCATCGAACTAAATTAAATTTCACGTAGGTATTTATTGGGAGTTAATCTTCAGTACTGATTCCAAATATGAAAAGTTCTTCCGATAAATCAAATTAAGATTGATTATTGTTATTACTGAGTTAAGTAATACATACCAAAATAATGACTGCTGCAAGCGTCTCTGAACAAAATACCTGAGTTGAGGTGAGTTCGGGTTGAGCTCGGGCTGAGCTCGGGCCGTGTGATATCGTCTGAACGCGGCCTTACATATTTCAACAGCCCATTCACACAGAACGGGGAAAACTATATTTTTCTGTTCAGTATCCAATCCCATTACTATTTCATGAGTAGATAATATCAGAGAAAATAAGAAGATAATATCAGTAATAACAATTGCATCGCAAGTGCCTAAAGTTTCATTCTTATTAAATATTTTAAAAAAACCAAGCACACAGAAAGAAATCGTTAAGGAAAATAGCTTCCATTTCCTACCAGAAAATCATTTGACGATCTGAATGCGCGCCTCAGAGCGCTCATTGCTAACAGAAAAATAAATTTATCGATACCTAACCGGTTATTAAAATTTGACTCTTATTTGGTTGTTATAGAATATATATTCCAAATTATTCGAAAATGTTTCGAAGGCAGTGAAACTTGGTTGGCAACAGGAAACATTCTCATTTGTAAGGAAAATTGTGAAAATCTGTTGACGACTGACAACCCTATTTATTTGTGTGATAATGTCTTTATTCAGTTTCGCCCAAATAATGCGAGATTGAATAAATTATTACTTCTTATTTTTTGAGTACCATTTATTTTCATTCATTCAATCAATTTATTTAAGTATTCGAGTAACAAAGACTCAAAATGTTTAGTTTTCTTCAACGTTGAAATAGTAGTTTATGATACAAGGTTAGTAAGGAGGTTTTAAAAAACCTTACCAACCGGGTGCCATACTACGTTTTTCAATATATTTGCGAGAAAACATTAAAGGTACCTTCTGAAATAAAATAAAAACCGTAAACAAAAACGTATGGTGGTGGCGAGCGGTAAAATTAACATTCCGCACGCTTTACTAAACCGTTAACAAAAACGGACGGCGTGCGGTAAAATCAACTTACCGCACGCTGTACTGTCATCGAAAACAAACATTTTTGAGCAACTTATTGAATTATTTTTTACTGGGTACAACTATTTTTCCTTCAAAACTTTCTATCACTGATGATGATGACCATAAAAATAACAATCACGTACATAATATTATTACTTTATATCCTTTCTTATATTGCAGTAAAATCAAAACGCAAAAGAATTAAGAGCGCGTAGTCTGCACACTAGCGCCGTCATTGGAAAAAAAATCATAGTGCTTAAATAAAGACGAAATTGTGAATTATCTAGCCTATCGGTTAGTTAAATGGAGTTTTATTGTTAAAAGTGGCCACTTATCGTAAAAAATCTCCATTAAACTAAACGACAGGATAGAAAATATTGTTTAAGCGATAAAAAGAACCACAAAGCTTCTACGGAGTGCACTACAGAGAGATAATTCACAATTTCGTCTTTATTTAAGCACTATGATTTTTTTTCAATGGCGGCGCTAGTGTGCAGGCTATGCAGCCTTAAACCTATGAAAGCTCACGCTGATTTCGTACCAAAATAGCTTTTGTTGACTCACAAGTCTTGGAGCGACTACAGCTGTAACATGTTATAGACATAGCTGAATAGAAGCATTCCATTTGAATGCTTCGGACCGAGTTGATAGCATCGCAATGTTGACATGTTTGCCAACATCTAGTGTCTTGTGTAAAATCTATCTCCAGCTTGGAAACAGACATAGGTAAATGTAAAGACATTATATATCTTACAAATCGATTATATATAAACCAATTCTGGACAAAATTACATTGATAACTGCGGTTCAATAAAAAGAAACACCGATATCACAAGCACACATATAGAAATTAATCGTCTTAAAATTACAATGTAAAATATATCATAATAGAATTTTTTTTATATCCTTAATCCAAATAGTTTACGCTGATGTCAGTTAATTAGTCAGTCAGTTTCTCCTTTTATATGTATTATGTTACTGTAAAAGCCCGTATATTGGTAAATCTTAGGTTTTACTAAAAAGAATTTCACATTTGACCATGACCATCAGCCATTTTTATTGTCCCCACTGCTGGGGCACAGGCCTTCCAGGAGGATGGGCCATAACCCACCACAGGCCCCAATGCGGATTAGTGGGTGTTAACGACTGCAAATGCAGCCGTTGCTTAGCGTGTCTTCCGAAGCACGGAGGAGATCGAGATAATAAATTTTTGGTCACCCAGCCCATGATCGACCCTTGTGAAAGTTGCTTAACCTCCGCAATCGGGGCCAGCCCCCTGATTATGTAACTTTGTTGCAATCAACTCTGACAGAAACCGCAGTTACATTGGTGCTTTAGTAAGAACCAATGTGACAACTATCTTACTTAAAGCAGCAATGTAACTGCAGTTTCAATCGATTTCAATCGAGAATTGTTAGCAACAGAGTTACGTGATCAGGGGGCAGGTGCTAAACCACTGCACCATCGAGCTACTCAACTTAAATCTTTACATTTACCAACATGAGTTGGTAAATAAATATTTCGTTTAATTCCCAGTATCCCGAACGCTCCCTACCCACCGAGTTGGGAGCATCGCAATGTGGACGTGTTTTCAACACGTATTATCACGTAGCGTGCCTATCAATCGGAGTCGGAGGTTAGGATTCGCGATGTATGTTGAATATGAACGAATGGCAAACAGGAGAATAGTTTATGCTGAACGTATCAATGGTGGATCATATAACTCTTGACGACCTCCGTGGTCGAGTGGCTTTGTACACCGGTTATCAAGGTTTCGCCATCTCTGAGGTTCCGGGTTCGATCCCCGGTTGGGTCAATTTAGAAAACGAACTTTTCTATATTAGCTCAGGTCTGGGTGTTAGTGATACCACCGTTGTTTCTGATTTTCATAACACAAGTGCTTTAGCTACTTACTTTGAGCTGAGCAATGTATGTGATGTTGTCAAATATTTATATTTAACTCTTATAGAGTCAACGATAAAAGTTTTCTTTCTGTTCTTCTTGTCAGTTAAAAAAGTCTGGAACGGGTGGTAGGAAAATATAGACGATTCAAAAGTGCTTAATTATTAAGTTTATTTGAATAAAAAAATTTTGACTATTGACTTGACTATTGACTTTGATTGTAAAAATAAGCAAATACAGGGAAACCAAAACTTACTTTCATTGACCGAGCAAGCGCGAAGCGTCTCTGTTTCAGCTTGGGCAAAAATGCTTTCGTATGTCTGTCCGGCTGTCCGTTTGTTCTCCTCTACAGGTTGCATTTCTCAACCGATTCTCGTGAAATTTTGTGAGCAGGTTCTATAATTATATAGAATTTTTCGTCGATTCAGATTTTTTTTCAAAATGGCGGAGATACGGGGAAAATCATTTCATTATTCAGCAATTTCAAAAAATTATCAAATATGTTACAAACGCGTGGTCTACTACTCTACAGAGGCACTAGTTATTAATTTTATTCTTTTACCATTTTAGTACGGAAGCCTAAAAATTAAAAGGTAGATATGTCAAGAATCAGACAAAAATAAACTAGCAAACTGTTCAAAAAGTATATTCCATTATTAGCTAGATCGAATCGAACAGCCAATAGCAGGCACGCATTTCCAATTCAAATACTGGGTAGATTGGAGAGAATCAGTTAATTTACACGGCGAATTCATTTCAATTGAAATACGAGGGTCTCGCTGTGATGTCAATGTCTCTTTTTCATTATTCCTCTGTCTACCTTATGCTTGGTTTAACTTGTCGTATTTTTAAATACACAATGTCGCATTATAGATTTCTTATTTTTTACCAAATATGTACTTATTTAAGTGACTTCTACTTTTTATCTCAATTTACAATTTATTTATACATTTTGAGTCTCTGAACTGTCGAGGACAGCAAAGGAAACGGTGGTTGGAAGGGGAAAAGGAAGATATATTGAAAATAAAAGAAACACATTAATTACATACAAAAGCTAAGCAATAGGATAAGTGACAGGAATAGAGACGAGAGTTAAGAACATAGTATAGATATTTACATAGTACAAACACTACACAGGATAGTAACTATACAAGGATGGGTCTATCCTCGACACTGAACTATACCAAAAATCATTTGTACCATTTAGAACGAGTCAACTAAAATTTACTAGTCCCTGCAGCCACCATCACAAACGAGCAGCAAGCAGTCTTTAACTGAACTTATAAACAAAAAAAATACTAGTTACAAATTACAATTTATGCCATTAAATTCAAATATTGTATCTCATTTAACACACAAACAATAAAGATACAATAGGCTTGCATCTAATCTAATAAGAAGCAATCTTTACAAATTCCACCTAACGGGATTAGTCCCAAATTAAACTATTTCCGTATTCGGCACGTGGTCAAACTCCCTAATTCCTACAGACGTTACCATTCATGGTAACAAAAAGGAATTCAATTTGTAACTTTCGGAACACACCGTTATTCAAAAGTTAGACGAAAGTTCAGGAATCGTTCGAGACGGACCATTAGAATGATCATTCATTCACTCGCGGACCGTTAGGAATGAGTGAACTGGAAAAGTGGGAACAAAGTTAGTTTAAACTTGGAAACGAAGAAACATGTAACTTTAAAAGACAAAACACACTCTTAGCTAAACAATTGTTTAAATGTTTTATGAATAAGTCTTAAGTTAAATATATTGTTAAACAATTCATTAAACTTATCTCATATTCGGTCTACAATTTTCTGACATTATTTTCTGTATATTTATACAAAATTAAAAGTAATTTAGATTTTTTTTTTACTACCGGAATATTATCATTACCGTATAAATTCATACTACCTACCCAGTAACTCTTCGTTTTCGATGTAAGTTGATTTGTATGATAAAATAACTTCATAACATAAAAAGAAAAACACCAAAAAACCAAGTCCTTAGATAAAAATAACGTAAAGCAAAAATAAATGGTTTATTTTAGGCTTGAACATTACGCCCACTCACACCATCAAACTGAATCAGGCTGTATCTCTAATGAAAATCTTGATGGCATAAAAAAAACTGAAAACAATATTGTAATATTACCATTGGACTGTCCCAAATCCACCGAGATTTATTCCAATTGAAATCGTTAGCGCCATTTTTTGTAAAATGAATTGTTTGGTTGGAACTTTTTTAAAAATGTAGGATTCTTTTCGTTTTTAAACCAATTCATGGGAGTTGAACGATTTTGTTTATGTACTGGCTTATGTATGCAACAATTATTTTTTTCTATAACAGTGAGCTTGTGTTGACTATTGAATGAATGAATATTCTTTATACATAAAACATGTTTACTCAAAATGAGATTATAATAAAACACTTTTTATAGTATCAAGTCTCTACCTTATTGCAATAAAACCTCAACTTTTAATTTTATTCATACCTAATAATTTTCTACCATGGATTCGATACACCGAAAAATAAAATGCTACTTGTAAGTACTCAATAAATTCCGTATCCACCGCACCTGTTCCATTCAATACATTTTAAATCTTACTCGCATGTTCAGGAGTCAAAAATTTAATGGCGAATTTATATTCAAACGCCCATTCAAGCTCATGGCAGGATCGCACGCCCTTCCACCCCTACTCCCCACATGCCCCACTTCGCTGTGAGATATGAATATTCCAAACATAAGGAGTATAATATTTCCAATATTTCCATGAAATGTGTGTACAGTACATTTTAATAATGTGTAGGAGTTACTTATGAACCTCGATAAAAGTGAAGCGGTTTTTGCCGGGGCTAAATAATAATTAGATTGCGAACTTAAGAGTGGTTATTCTGCACACTAGCGCCGCCATTGGAAAAAAATCACAGTGCACAGTAAAGCCGAAATTGTGAATTATCTCTTTTCTAGCCTGTCGTTTAATTCAATGGAGTTTTTTTGCGAAAAGTAGCCACTTTTAGCAAAAAAGCGAGCCATAGCTTAGAGACAGCATTGGGAATGTTAATCTAACGCTGAAAAATCCACAAAACTTATTCGGAGTGCACTAGAGTATGGCTCATAAATAAATATGAGCCACACTGTGAGTTTTGTTAATTTTATCCACCATTTCTAAAATCATGCAATATATTGTTTTAAGAGAAAACATCTTATAAAACTTTCTTGCAGCTTTATTGAATTACCCAGCTCTAGAACACTTTTCACCAACATTTATTTCCATTTCACTAGACGTTCTATCGCAAGGAATGCTAGAAAGAGACAGTTAGTTAATAATTCATGGCGTTACTGTGGCGTATCGATTTAGGTCAGCGGCTGCCAGGTAAATAACTAAATCGACTATCGGGTCTTGAGAGTATCGATTGCTTCTGTCACTATGACACGGGATGCGAACGGGAAAACGCGAGTTCTTCTTGAGTCATCGAGAACTCGGGAAAATATACCTTTACTATGCGTTCACTTCATCATTGCCGCTACCTCCCGGCCCGCTTCGTCATACCGCACCCCCTGCGTCGCCTTTCTAGTACGGCTAGCAACGCAAAGCTTAATTTTTGTTTCTGTTGATTTAATCATTACGTTCGTTATTTGTGTTGTTATAATGATTAAAAGAGTAAAGTTCCTACATAATGGCGAACTTAACTTGTGATATATATTAATGACACTCTTTGAACAAGAAAAAAATTAAAACAGTTGAAAAACATGATTACTTTTTTGTCTACAGTACCGTTAGCTGTGACGTAATAACGGTCGTCGACGGCAATCACGAAGTGAACGCGTAGTAACTTATTAAAAACTAAATTTAATTTGTTTTAAGGCACAGAGGCACAGGGCTTCCTTATGGATGTATGGTGGACTGGATGGCACAGTAGAAGCGCATTCGGCTTTTGATGTTGTTTCTGACATCCATGACATAATAAGGGCTTGCACAAAAAACTGCGATGCGACGTCGCACCGCAAAATCCTGCGAGCTCGCACGACGCGTAGCAAGAACTTGCAAATTGATTCGCATCGCGCACTCCTGCGATGTTACGCGTGATTACGATGACGTGTAAGAGGGACGCCTTGCCGCATGAAATCGCATCGCAGCAATTCGTATTGCAATTTTCTGCGTTGCGAATTCGCATCGCGTCGCATCGCAGTTTTGCGTACAACCCCTAACTACTATAAAATTGTCACAGCTGTCAGTTTACTGCATCGAATTATGGGTCAGAGTATAGCTACATACTTTGGAATCGAAGCAATGTATAGTTGTGATATTTCCAATATCATTGCACATATCCATAAAATCACATTAGTTCTCAACAAATCCACATCACACTTCGCCCAAAAAAACTAGTCAATTTCACATGCAACCCTTTAGTTCCCGCCGATATTTCACAAACACTAAAACAGAATACGTCCTCAGTTCGGGAATACTTCGTAAAATCACCCGCGTTACAGAAAGATCCCTTTTGTTCGACAACTTTTTGTCCGGGAACGCGGACGTGACGGCTGTTTCATAAAGGACTAAAGAAAATATTTTTTTTCGAACAAGTAGTTTGGGAGGACGAAGTTCTGAGGGTCGTGAGTTGGAGGGACGTAGTAATAAGTACTTTAGTGATAATATGGAAAATCTATGTAAGTACTTTTCCCATAATATTTCCACATGACGTTCAAAACTTTACTGATAAATAAGTAACAGCTTATTAGAAATAAAACACTTTTTACGGATTACTGCGCGTATATTATTAATTCAGGTGTTATTTTAGAATTGTTTAGTTTGGATTTATTGGACTAAGGGGGACTGAGTCCTCCCGTGACCACTTCCCCTGCAGAGCGATCACGCGGCCTAGAGATCGTCAGTGAGTTAACAGAGCTTAGTGAATTCTGTGATAACATGACGTGATCACAGCCGACGATGCTGCGGCTGTGACTGCTGTGATCACAGTAATCAACGCAGCCATATAATATGACGTGATCACAGCCGACGATGCTGCGGCTGTGACTGCTGTGATCACAGTAATCAACGCAGCCATATAACATGACGTGATCACAGCCGACGATGCTGCGGCTGTGACTGCTGTGATCACAGTAATCAACGCAGCCATATAACATGACGTGATCACAGCCGACGATGCTGCGGCTGTGACTGCTGTGATCACAGTAATCAACGCAGCCATATAACATGACGTGATCACAGCCGACAATGCTGCGGCTGTGACTGCTGTGATCACAGTAATCAACGCAGCCATATAACATGACGTGATCACAGCCGACGATGCTGCGGCTGTGACTGCTGTGATCACAGTAATCAACGCAGCCATATAACATGACGTGATCACAGCCGACGATGCTGCGGCTGTGACTGCTGTGATCACAGTAATCAACGCAGCCATAAAGCGTCCCTTAGAATCGCAATACTGAAAAGGTGTCGAAACATCGGGAATTCAAAAAACTAATAAATCCAAACTGAAAATTTTTTAAATTACACCCGACTTAATAATATATGCGATGTAATCCGTGAAAAGTGTTTTATTTCTAATGAAATGTACGCGCGGAAGTCTTAGAATTGTATAGGTAACAGTTTACTTAAATTTTTAAGTGTATATTTTGTAGGCTTATTTTCGTTTTATTTTGTAAGAAATTCATAGTTTATTTTCATTTTATGGGTATTTTATAGGAAGTTTAACATGATGAATAAGTTGATTGTCTTCGATGTCTTCGAGATTTTGGTGAATTTAATGTTTGACAAATCGAGAAAATGTAAAAAAGTTGCCGAATATGGTATATAGGGACCATCAAACTGATCAACTTTTACTAGGGACCAACTCTGAAAACGCGAAAAAAAATCAGCTGTTTCATACAAAAATTCAAATCGAAAATATCAAAATGTATGAAACAGCTGATTTTTTTCGGCATTAAGGGTACTTTTGTAACATGTTGTATATCATAATCAGTTCCTAAGTGTGCTTCTTCTTCTGAAAACTAATAAACAATTCCATTTTTTTTACTGACAGAACAGTTGCATTCAAAATATTTTCATAAACACAATTCATAAGAAAATGATCGAAAGATTTCATTACCAAATTCTTATCGTGACAGTGTATTTCGTGACAAAACCGACATCTATCTACATCGACACTCCCCCGACTGTGAACCCCGCACGTCCAACTAATAAATCTATTGTCGGCTAGCTGTCGGGACCGGTGTGTTCCGTCCGAGACATACCTAGTTTTATTGGAACGTGTTCAAATGGGATCAAAGAGTAATAAAATATGGCAATAAAATAAGGCTATATCTGCTTGGGAAACAGCTGCCGCTTACCACTTTTGGTCATACACCAAGTTGACAGATTACGACATCAAAGTATGCAAATAAAAATGTGTGAGTGGCATACATAAATTTATAACAAAACGTGCTCTACAACATTTTATGTGCTTTTGTTATGTTTACGACACCTGGTGATGGCTTATGGCAAAAATCTGTAAATTTTGGAAAATTAGAAAAATAGTACTTGAGTGAATAAAATAAATTCATACAAAATAACCATTAATCAAGTAAAAAGAGTAATTTTACAGTTTCAAATATGTAACTTATTTTTTGGCAAATAGTGAACTATTAGTCTGTAAGATAAATCTTGTAATTTTTAAATGTTTATGAATGACTGTTTGTTTTCCAAATAAAAAATAAATAAATAAAATCATTACTAAAACCACCAACTTCCTCAACACCAAAAACCTAAAGGCAGAAGTTAAAATTCACTTATAAAAGTGTCTGACTTGTGGATTAACTCGGTGAAACTATTAAAATAGTGTAGAAACCAAGTAAATTGATTAATTCCTGTCGGAGTGTAGTTCTGTGGCGGCGCGACCACAAAACACAGAGAGGACAGAAGTTAAGCTTAGTATTACGCGCGCTCGAGCAAAGCACACATAGATAACTCTCACCGACAACACACTGATACGAAATCTCTGCTATGGGCAAAACAATTCGAGCGCGTGACGCAGGGTGTCGATTCGTTTGGTACGACTTAACTAAATTGACAAAACTTAACTTAATTTTAGCATTCTGTTCTTGTCTTTTCGTTAATAAAGAAAAAAGATGGAAAACTAAATTTAGTTTAGTCCTGTTAATTTAGTTAAATCGTACCAACCAAATCGATAACACTGTCACAGAATAGTTATAAGTACTACGTACAGAAAGGACACGCCCCACCCCGCCCTAGAAACAGTCACCTTCCTCGAGTTCATGTGGCGATTCGTGTGCTCGTTTAGTTGTGTTTGTCAACTGTCAACTTTATTTTGACATTCACATCAATGCGTCGTAAAAAAGTTGGAATTATGAATTGAACGCCTCGCTGCACGGTAGCCCTAGCTAGACACACACACAGTTGCGCGTGTACAAAAACGTCATCTGACGTCATCTGTTTATAATAGGGCGGTTGTATGGAGTGTCTGGAGTGTGCCACTGCGTCACGCGCTCGAATTGTTTTGACCGTAGCAGAAATTCCGTGTCGGTGTGGCGTCGCGCGTCGGTGAGAGGTGCGTTGCTTGAGCACGCGTTGTACTAAGCTTAACTTCTGTCCTCTCTCTATTTTGTGGCGCGACCTACTTCGATAAAGCCTTTTAGTCGTTCCGTCAGTTGCAAGAGCTAGCAGCTCGGAAAAACGATTGCGTTTTAATTCCCTTTATATTGGTTGGACGAAAGATAGGTACCACTGTTTAGCAAACACAATGAACGGTGCGCGAAAATATTCTTTGGAATTTTTTCAGAAGAAAATTACATTTAATTATGGAGTTCGGTAGATCAGAAGGAAAAATGGAACCCTTATAGTATCACTTGGTTTGCAATCTGGCTGTCTGTCAAGTTTTTTTTTCTCAGGATCGCATGAACGTTTCATGTCTGTCTCTTGATATATTTGGAGACCGCTTGACTACCTTTGAACTCTCTTATCTCTCTTATTTTAATTAAAATAAAAATATTTTTTATTTTAATGCTTTTATTTTATTTCAATCAAATCCATTTCTATTAATTTTAAATCAATTCAACCTTATTTTATCAATTCATTTTAAATCATTTTTTTTTAATTCATTAATTTAGTGTTTTATTTTCATTTTAGATTTTTTTATGAAAATGTTTAAATAATTATTATTTCAGTGCTGTTTGTTTCTGTGACTGATATTCAATTGAGAATGCTATGTACGCTGCCATTGTAGCATGCATCAGAACGTATTTAAATTATTAGGTTGAAATCACAGGTATTAAACGCGTTTAAAAACTAAAACATATAAAGTTTAACTTTATGGTTTAAACACCTACCTTTTCCCGACATTTCGTCCGAGTTGCATCGGCTGTGTGGTCACGGGCTGACAGACAGACGCGTTTAATATATGATAAAATGCAACGAGAAAGTTTAAAATTATGTATTTGAATTTGTTTGTAATGGATGTGGTAATGTTTGCCATGTAGCTGTACTAAGAATAAAAGATACGACTATTTATGTCGCACAGTATAATCACAAGAAAAAATAATGTTTAGCTTTTTATAACACATAAAAATAGTATGGCACCCTTGAGTCACATAACTTGGAGCGACTTTTTATTATTACTTATACTATAGAATTATAATAAGTATTAAATTAAATCAGCTAGTTACCAACTTCTTCCAGATTCAACATATTCAAAGAAAGTAAATTTTAATGAGAAATGTTATCTAAGATTAGAACGTGCTAGAATATTATTTTTCTTAATTTTAATGGCTTTTATAATATAAAAGAAAAATTACTATTATTGTCTCGTAGAAGCCCATAACACCAATTATAATTTTAGATTTTCAGATGTTTGTCTGTTTGTAGAACATATAGAAGCCAAAAGGTTCTCGACGCTTAATTATATTTTGAAGGAAGAAGGATTTAAGTCAAGCACTGAAGAAACTCGTAAAGAAAAAACGGTCAAGAGCGAGTCGATCTCGCGCATTGAGGGTTTCGTACCATCATTCTGAAAAAGTTTACTATTTAGAGACATCGTTTTATTTTTCCTGTAATCTTTACATAAACTTATATCACACAAAGTAATTTCAGATTTTTTTCTATGCAAACTTCAGAGATAAGAGGAATGGTATTTTTTTTCATTTTTCATCAAAAGTCGAAAACTATGCGGCCTAAAAAAATAATTGAGAATGTGCAGGCAGTGCTCTTTCATATGATACCCATATGCCCTCGTGTCCCTGTTGCAAAAAATGTATAGATATTTTTATTTCTCTCTCGTTTGTAAAATAGTTGGGCAAACGTCATCTAAAACTATTCCAAATTTCAAGTTGATAGCATCAGTACAAACAGAAAAACAGACAGACCAAGTCGCACCATAAGGGTTCCTTTTTACCATTTTGGTACAGAACTCTAAAAATACGAAGACATTTTCTGAAGTTAGTTTTTGAAGTTAAAACAATAATACGAGTAATATTACTATTAGTCGTTTTTAATTTTAGTATTTAACATTCTAACTTACTTTAACATTTTGCCAAGTTTAGATCTCCATGTCGGTTTTTGGTCGATCGAATTGTATAGGTGGTAAAGAATAGTATTTTCTGTAAAAGGTATCTGATTGTTATTTCTTAATACCAAAGGATGAAATTTAATCATGTTAGTTCTTAGCTCATCTTCAAAATAAATAAGATAAAATAAAACGGTTCAGTAGGTAGGTACCTTAATCTCCTTTTTCTGTCAAATGTTTTTTTATATAGTTTCCTCTTACGATAATAGTTATGATCGAATGTCAACCACAGTCTTATAATGAATGTTACGAAGAGTAAAGGTCTCGTATTCCGCCAACACAGTTCTCTACTAGAAATAAATGATACAGCGTTCTTTCCGGTCGAGTTACTGAAACCCGTTTGTTACGGCTCTCTCGACGGTAATGCCACCTGGCGGGAGATAACGACCCGTCAGTGGGGCGAGTGTCGCCCACCACTGTACCTGAGGTAAGGTATTTTTATTATTTTAGAACTATAGAGGTGTGTCTCTGTCGGATATTTGAAACTCTGTATATTTTGTGACTGACAAATGAAATACACAAACATCAAGATTTTATTTTAAAAAATCTTTGAAAAAGTGATCCCATGATGCATATTGAATAGGTATAATTATGGTTTATGTCAAAACACAACTGTATTCCCTTTACTAATAAAGATTGTATAGCAGATGCTTAGTTACACAATATAAATATAAATACTTGACAACATCACATACATTGCACCGATTACAAAGTAAGTAGCTAAAGCACTTGTGTTATGGAAATCAGAGACAACGGTGGTATCACAAACACCCAGACCTGAGACAATATAGAAAAGTTCGTTTACTTCATTGACTCAACCGGGGATCGAACCCGGGACCTCAGAGATGGCGACACCTTGAAAACCGGTGTACAAAGCCACTCGACCACGGAGGTCGTCAACAATGGTGACTCTCTGTCAAACTATTTTAAGTTTGACATAAAAAAGAAAGGGACAAAACACTGCGTAACTATACATCGGCTATACAATCTTTATTAGTAAAGACGTAAGTATATACACAGCAGTTACTTATCATAAATAATTTATTTTTAACAGACCCCTAACCCTTGAAAAACTCAGGAGACCTTCAAAAGACATAATCTGCTTTTGCTTTACTTTAAAATAGTTGTAACTCGAATCCATCACTCTTTTCAGTTCTATATTTCATCTATTTGCGACGACGTCAGTAATAAATTTCACTTCCATAAAAATAAAATGGTATATAAACCATTTCTTTAGCAAAAGTTAACGTCACAGAATTTTATGCGGAACTTTAAGTATGACATAAAAGGAGCTATGCACTTAAGCATGCTATTGAATGCAATTTAAGCCTTTAAGAGTGGGTTCGTTGTATGAAAACTTGTGTTAATTAGTTGACGTTGATGCTTTGGCATGTTTCGTTAAGGGGCTGACATGAGCCAACTAGCGCCGCCAGTCGATTTTATTTTATTTATTCTAAATTTCTCTTTCTTAATAAAGCCCAATTTCTTAAAAAAGGAATCAGTCAAGGTCTTGCGAATGACATCTGATGTTTATTGAATAACGTTACAACATTACAAAATGCGTGCAATAGTTTAAAAACGGGTTAGAACCAACAGTGGGCACTTTTAACAATATCGCATTTTAAACTGTTTGAATGCCTTTTCAAACTGTGTAAAGTTATTCAATAAATATAACACGTTGTTAACAAATCCTTGACTGATTCCTTTTTTAAGAAATTGGGCTTATTTAGAATAAATAAAATAAAATCGACTGGCGGCGCTAGTTGGCTCATGTTTTATACAAAAATTAAAATAAAAAATATCAAAATGTATGAAACAGCTGTTTTCCCCCTCGCGATTCCAGATCCGATTAATAATCTCGTAGCAAAAATGTAAACAAAAATGTTGCCAGAATAAAACAACACCAAAGGAAATAGTATATTGCCATGTCAGGAAATAAATACACTTACATGTTTTTTCACCACAAACCTCATAAAATATGGGATAAATATTCTAAATCATTTTGCGGCAAGAACAGTAATATACTTGAACATTTCATGATAACAGTTTTATAGTAGAAAACATTTTTATGATGCTGTGTATACAATATGAAACAAACTTCAAAAAAAAAAAAAAAGCAATAAAAGTATCTTTAAATTTTGATATTTTAGCATTCACAATGCAATTTTTATATAATACTAAATAATGTACTAGAAAAAATACGACTCGCACCAGATCATGTTCTCGGACGGGAATCGAACCCGCGACCTTTGGATATCCGGTCCAATGCTCTGACCGCTGAGCTACCGAGTCACTCAGTATTAAGGTATAAGAGTAACCAAAGGTTTTCAATATCTGAAAATGTCATTATCGAATTTACGTTATCAATTTGACAGTGACGTTTCTTTGTTTACATTTTTGCTACGAGATCAGTAATCCCACTTTATCTATTAACTGATCATTTTTGATTCTTTCATTACATTTTTGACTGATCATATTACGCAATGCTACATACATTTCACTGAAAGATATTAATCGGATTAGCTTGTTAATTATTAAATTAAATATTTCATAAACATCACCATAATCCAATTAGTCCCTCAATGTCTCCATTGTTTGCATCGCAAATATAATTTGCGGGCACAAATGCAGGCAATTTGCATTCAAACTAAATAAACAGATTTGGGGCTCAAACCAGCCGTTCAACCCCAAGTAAATGTTTTACGTGTCGAGACATGACTAGCTTAATAAAGCTTCAGCAATTGTTAAAATATCTGGAAAGATATTTCAGTTGAATGTCGAGGTAATTCCTTATACATTGGTGAGATGGCGCTGGCTTGCAGCGTAAGAGTTGATATTATACTAGAAGAAATTCGACGTTGCTACTAGTGACTCGGTAGCTCAGCGGTCAAAGCATTGGACCGGATATCCAAAGGTCGCGGGTTCGATTCCAGTCCAAGAACATGATGGAGTCGTATTTTTTCTAGTTTATTATGTAGTTTTATATAAAGCTTTACTAGTAACATGTTTTAGCTAAAAATTGAACTAAAAGTCAGATTTTTTTCACAAATATCACGACTCAGCTCACGATATTGATGGGTCGAATGAGAACGTTTGATATTAAAACTGTCGCTTCATCCGATTCAAAGACATGTTTTTTAAGGTTCCGTACCTCAAAAGCAAAAAACGGTACCCTTATAGGATCACTTTGTTGTCTCTGTCTGTCTGTCCGTTAAATTACAAGTGCATTTGTCTGCAGCTGTCATGTCCGCAAGTTAGTTGTTTTGTTGGTGTTTAAGTTTATTATTACTAGTGGCTCAATGATCGTATGTTATTTAAAAATTAATCTAATAGATGACGCCACGAGGATGACACTACTTTCGAAAAGCATTACTATTTGCCGTTTGTTAGTTTAGGTATTCTTTTATTGGGGCACACTAAACCGATGTGCCCCTCAGACGCTGACAGAAGTGGTTTGTGCTTCCGGTGCGGAAGGTTGGGCCATAAGGCCTTGACCTGCTCAGCTGAGCCGAGGTGTGCGGTCTGCGCTGCCCACAAGGTGGCAGAGGGCCATGTAATGGGTAGTCGGCTGTGCAACCCCCCGGTGATTAGGGGCAATCGCCCCGAGCGCCGAGGGGTTGTCACAGCCCGAGACGGTTACCCAATTTTGGGAAGTAGGAGGAGTGAGGGGATGTCCGAGTGATCGGCATCCCCGGTGCGAGGGGGTACGCCCCGAGACGCTCCCCACACCTCTCAGCGAGGAGAGGCGTACGGGAGCCGTTGTTGGGGGGGGACATACCATCTGTCCCCCCAGTCAGGGCCAAGCTGGCGGTGGGAGGTGAACCACCGTCGGCCTTGCACGGCCTTGGCAGAATGGGGGGAATGGCCAAACTTACCCGGCCATTCCCCGGCGGAGGAGGCCCGGTTGCGGGTAGACCGCGTGTCGTTGGGGTGATTGCTACCGTGGACCCCCACACACAGCCCGATGGCTGGCGACAAATGCGGCGAGAGGGTAAGTGCCGTAGTTTTTTAGTGGGTATTCCCTCCTCCTGAGATCCCATCGAACCACATGGTTGGGTGGGATCACGGGAGGTAGTCGTGGAGGGAGCCGCAACGCTGAATGTTGCGGTCCCCTCCTGGCCAAAAAAAAAAAAAAAAAAAGGTATTCTTTTATTATATCTATTTATTATATCTATTCAAAGCTAGATGGCGCTTCTAATTATGATAATTTTCGAACGAGTGACTTTTTTTCGTAAAATTTCGAAAAACTGGCTCTACTATAGGCTTAGAATCCGCTGCGGGCTCGACAAAAAAATCTATATAGTTATCAAACCTGCTCACAAAATTTCACGAGAACCGGTTGAGGAAGAACAAATAGACAGCCGGACAGCGGGACAGACATACAAAATCATTTTTGCCAAAGCTGAAGCAGAGATGATGCGCTTGCGCTTCGCACTCGCTCGTTGAATAAAACACTCAGAGATAATTTAGTTCCTTATTTGTTGAGAAAAATGTTTCTGTCGCAGTGTCAGTTAATATCAAATAAAGTGAAATAAAGGTCAAATCTTCTGTTTATAATAAACAACGGAAACAAAATACTCTTTGAGTAATAAATGATAAATAAATGGAAAGAACATTAAATTTAACCTTTACATCAGCAAATGCGAAATACAATTTCATTAATATTGAAAAAGAGTTGAACAAAAATGGCGGCCTTTCTAACTTTTCCCACATTATTCGTACCCAAACTCCTGACAGTTTGGCAACTCATGACTATCAAAAATTAAGAGAAAAGTTAACTCCAATAAATATAAAATTTGAGGTTTGAAGAGTAAATGCAGAAATGAAAGCAAGACACAGTAATAAAACTAGTGGCTCTGTGAGCTCTAGACCACATGTTTGTGAATATTTTTATCATTTTTCGAAATTGCTGAAATGTGTTTTCATTATGTGTGTAAATTAAAAATGTAACAAACTTTGCAAAGTAAAAGATTTCGCCAACCCTAAACTAATAAATAAGCATATTATGACAAATCTAGTTCGTAGTCGCTTTTTTCATGTTTGTCTTTGTCTAGGGGGGCAGATAATGATAGAACCGTTTTAGAACCTTAGTAGCACAATATTGTTTCATAACTGAAATAACTCTAGAAATCTGAAAATGTGTGTGATATTGTCAAATATTTATTTACCAGTAAAGCAATTACTGTCCTGCTATTTTTGTTTCCAGTTACGCAGAGCTTTGATCGAACAAACAGCATTACCAGCCGGCCGACGCCAGAGCACGTCACTCGCCACTCGCCAAATATTTAATTGCGATCCGACGCCTAACAATTGATTGGACATGATGACTGATTGAAACATACTACCTGTATAATAGAGCTGTTTGTTTGTTGATTATTTATAGATTTATTTTCAGACTACTACGCGTTTACTTCGTGATTGCCGTCGACGATCGTTATGACATCACAGCTAACGGTACTGTAGACAAAAAGTAATAATTTTTTTCAACTGTTTTTAATTTTTGTGTTTTTTGTGGCTTTGTACACCGGTTTTCAAGGTGTCGCCATCTCTGAGGTCCCGGGTTCGATCCCCGGTTGGGTCAATTTAGAAAACGAGCTTTTCTATATTGGCTTAGGTCTGGGTGTTTGTGATACCACCGTTGACTCTGATTTCCATAACACAAGTGCTTTAGCTACTTACTTTGGAATCGGAGCAATGTATGTGATGTTGTCAAATATTTATTATTTATTTATTATTTTTTTCTTGTTCAAAGAGTGTCATTAATTTATATAACAAGTTGGGTTCGCCATTATGTAGGAACTTTACTATTTTAATCATTATAACAACACAAATTAGGAACGTAATGATTAAATCAACAGAAACAAAAATTAAGCTTTGCGTTGCTAGCCGTACTAGAAAGGCGACGCAGGGGGTGCGGTATGACGAGGCGGGCCGGGAGGTAGCGGCAATGATGTAGTGAACGCGTGTATGTTTGTAGTTGTTATGAGAGACTTTTTAACAAAATAAAAATATAATTAAAATTAAAAATACGATAATTAGGTGCACTTAGTTGTATGCGAAATGTGTCATTTTATCCGTGTTCCGAACCGCAATCGCCTTAAAATAAAGTTGAATTATGTTAGTGAAATTGGGCCCCAGTAGATTATCTCTTTTCGCGTGCCCTTATATACGGATAAACAAACGTGGGTGTATTTCAATCCTTTTCTCCTTCACAAATAAATCCGTTTAAAACCAACACTTTATTTTAACTTATCTTATTCCTCTTCTTAGGAGAGATTGGTTTCGGGAAATTCGATGTTTTTATATAATACCAAATAATATACTAGAAAAAATATGACTCGCACCAGATCATGTTCTCGGACGGGAATCGAACCCGCGACCTTTGGATATCCGGTCCAATGCTCTGACCGCTGAGCTACCGAGTCACTAGTGGGAATGTCGAATTTCTCCTAGTATATCAACTCTTACGTTGCAAGCCAGCGCCATCTCACCAATGTACAAGGAGTTACCTACCTTATACCTTTCCAGATATTTTTAAACAATTGATTAAGATGAGAAAGCTATGTAATTTTTAAATTATTGGAGAATTTATTCATTGCTAATGCATCGATGTTTTGTATGCTAATGTTATTAGCATAAAATAAAAAAAAAACATGACAAATTGGATTATGTTTACCTTTATTGTGTATTTCCATTTCGGTGGTCAAGTAATAAATATTTTTTTAACTGTAGTTTTGTACAGTCGCCTTCATAAATTGCTAAACACTTCAACACCATGTTGCGTCAATTATTGCAGTTTAGCAAAAGACTAAATAAAACAGTTCGCAATATTTTAATTATCTTCAATGAAACTTCAAACTATTATACCTACACTGTGGTTCGCCCACCCGTGGAAGACGCAGGGGTCCCGGGTTCGAATCTTTTTTGTACATTTTATGTTTTTTATTTTGACTTAGTTAATAACACAGAATTAGTATAGTACTGAATAGTCATAAGATGTGTTTAATCACAGTCTTCATCTAACGAAAATTAATATGAACACTGAATATTCTGATTTTCTTTATTTTCCATCCTACTCTATTATTCCAAAGAGTATTTCACAAATGTTTACAAGAGCCGGCACTTAGATATATTGTGAGTCAAAAATAAACGCTCAGTCGGGTCAGATTACTGGCTTCATTTACTTTAGGAAGCAAACAGGAGCGAGACAATATTTGCAATAGAAGTACTATCCAGGTTAAGCCGTTAAGGGTGATTTTATTTTATACTATGAAGTCAACGGGCTTAAATTATCGTATGTTATCAGCGCTAAAGCCGTACGCAATATTGTGATCTATAGAACAAACTTAGAAAAATAACAACGGCGCTCTTACAAGATACTTGTTTATAAAGCTTACTAGCGACCCGTCCTCGCTTCGCTTAGGTAAATTTTTTCTTAATATTTAGTGACAAAACATACCTATAATTTTGGAATGTGCTTATCATTGCTTTCATTTGATACCCATAAGTCTGTAAAAATTTAAGGAAACGAAGATATTTTTTTCACTTATTAATTTTTTACTTCACGTTTACGCTTCCGCTTTCGCTTCAGTTTCCGCTACCGCTACCACTTCCACTTCCGCTTCCGCTTTCGCTAACACTTACACTTACCATCACCGTAACCGTCACCTGTGAAACATGCCTTTTTTGATAGGTTTTTAAAACAATCAAATATTCTAACCAGTATCTAAGTTGTACAGCAAGGTATATTTATTTTTATACACAGATTCATTATAATGAGCAAGATGGATGTCGTCAATGTAACAGACAGCAACAGAAAAAATACATTACGTTTGGCACAAAATGAAAACGTAGAAAACGATACTGTGACACACAATGCTCATCAAAATGGCGGATGTGACGCAAGAGGAAATGGGACAGGCGCTATACAAATTAATTTGTCCGGTAAACGTATTAGCGACAACTAAGGAGAACGAATTTATTTCTACATAAATAACATTGTGAGATATTTTTAATAAGAACACATTTTTGTTCAAATTCTAATTGGAGAAAATAAGGAAAAGTAAGTTGATTGGTTTTATTGTTACATAAATGAATATGTGAGCGGGGCCAATCCTGAGTTCGTGGCGTCTTTTATCGAATGAAAATATCCCAAAATTCTCGGGTGTATTCGATATAAAACTCGATATTATGATATCGATGACAGGTTGATTATACTTATATTATAATCTAGGAATACATATTTTACTTATTAAATTTCATATACAAATCAGTGTTTATATTAATGATTTATGTAAAATACTTTTAATACTTTATTTTATGTAAATTAATGAGCTGCAATGCAAAGAAAATAAAATTGGCTTAGCGATCATGGAACAAACGGAACACAAACAAACTTGTCAACTTTACTTTCCTCCATGCTTTATCCTTTAGAACGACGTTTTAATTAACATTGTTATTTCAATAGATCAAAAATACTGAAATTACGGATATAAATAAATTATAATTATTTAAATAAGTCGACAAATATATATGATACAGAATGGAGCCCGCGGCGAAAAAAAGATAAGGACTAAACAAAACAATAAAAATACAAGAAGGGAGGATCTAAAATAAGTTATCTTAAATAAATATAATAAATAAATATATAAATATTTGACAACATCACATACATTGCTCCGATTCCAAAGTAAGTAGCTAAAGCAATTGTGTTATGGAAATCGGAGACAACTGTGGTATCACAAACACCCAGACCTGAGCCAATATAGAAAAAATCGTTTTCTAAATTGACCCAACCGGGGATCGAACCCGGGACCTCAGAGATGGCGACACCTTGAAAACCGGTGTACAAAGCCACTCGACCAAGGAGGTCGTCAAATAGCTTTGACACTTTTGATAGTTTATATCACAGACTACAATCATATTCGCTACGCTTGACTACTCGTTGCGTATCGAGTGCTAACACTGGATAAATATCACATTCGATATCACGAGAATACAGAATGTCGAGAAAAGTTGATATCCGCTGTTTTTTTTCGATAAATATCGAGTTGGATATTTTATCAAAGGCGCGAGACTTGGAGCTAACTTATATTCTTTAATTATTACGTTTTTTTGTCGAGCCAGTTTTTCGAAATATTGTGAAAAAATTAACCCATTTGAAAATTTTCAAAGCACCATGTAGCTTAGAATAGATATACTAAAAGAATATCTAATCCTACCTACCTGCTACCTACTGCTTTTCAAAAGAAGTGTCAACCTTTCGGCGACATCTATTAGATATTTTTTAAACAACATACAATTTGAGTGAGGTGTACATCTCACTGAACCACTTGTATCAAAATGTAACAGTAAGGAAATATTAAAATACCCGCAGCGTATTCTCCAGGTAGCTTCTTTGATCGTTGCGTGATAAGAAGCACTGGGCCAATCGATCGATCTTACCATTAGTTAGAATAGGCCATTGTTTTGGTACCATCAAATACTCTTAGGGGCATTGATGTTTATTTACATAGTGGAATAGCTTAATAAATTCACGGCCGAATACTCGAACGCTTCTGAGCTTAAATATTTGGTAGAGGTCTCCTTAAGTGTCAGTCTCATAGTGTTTCGTTAACTTAAAGGAAACGTTTAAGTACGTAAGAAAGACTCGATCTAGGCATTAATAAATAAACAGTAGTATGTCAGCCCTTATAGCGTCCGTCTTCGGACATAGGCCTCCTCTCTGGTTCACCACTCTTGTCAGACTACCGCCATCATCAACACGACATCATAGCCAATGGCAGGATAATTGACAAATCGTCCACTAGTCGACGCACTAGCGCCAACTTGTCGCTTCAATGACATGTAGACTTGTCTGTTGTTTCCCATATTACAATATTAAACTGCGCCAGGTACACTCCGAGACGCAGAAAGACGGCATCACAAAATTACGTTCATTCAAATTTTGTAACGACAAAAAATATCTTGAATATGGTAATCACAAAAGTTAATAAATGTCTAGACACACTATGCCGAAGTTACGCGACCGAA
Organism: Catoptria pinella; assembly: GCA_963556745.1. Classification (NCBI taxonomy): domain Eukaryota; kingdom Metazoa; phylum Arthropoda; class Insecta; order Lepidoptera; family Crambidae; genus Catoptria; species Catoptria pinella. The sequence continues at coordinate 12,804,125 of OY750770.1, forward strand.
GTTCGGCGGCAACGTTTTTAATAAGAAAAAAACGCTACGTAATTTTCGGCAGATATCTTGTTAGCCGTTCACACAGCATTGCAAGCGTAACTTAGCCGAACTTCGGTCGCGTAACTTCGGCATAGTGTGTCTAGACACTAAAACACGTTGTTTGAGTAACTACTAAAATTTAGCTATCCAAAAAAAGCGAAGTTCCTGAATTGTCATCAATTAATATTTTCCACCAATTTTTGATTTGTCATCTTTTTATATTTAAACTTTTATCATTCGTGATTTGATTTATTTAATTAAAAAAATTAAGTTACTAATTGATCCGGCACAACAAAATGGCTTCAAAATTGTCGGTTAATTAAAAAAACAAAAGGCTTTTTGCCGGTTAATTCTGCATTAAACTGGGTTAGCGGTTAAAGGCTAACCAGGAAACCCACGATTGCGGTCTTTGGGTCCCACAGAGGGGTTTATATTATGTATACCCATCGGTTTATTTTATTTTGCCTAAAGATGAAGACAAAGCGTATTACATAACCTCAAAAATTAAATTAAAGCTATAATTAAAACACTCCAGATACCATAACGAAATAATCACAAAACCTTACCTTATTTTTGTAGCTCCTCGTCAAAATGAAGTACCTACGCCTTTAATTCGCTATGGAACGAAACTCGGTAAAAATGTGCGTCGCAATAGCGGGCCCATTCATCTCGGGCATTAATTCGTCTTTCCTTCTGTCGACTCGAGCATCGGGCAGCTTATGATAAACTTGATGTAATTTGGTGTGAATAGTATTTTTGTTTTGGTAGAGTGATTCTGTCTTTATTTGATTAGATCTGTGTTGTCTGATGATTAATACATAATTCTTGGTGTGGTTTGTGACTTGACTAGACTCGCGTTGGTATCAGTAACTCAGTAGTGTTTGAGCTGTCCCAAGTGTTTTGCACGGTAGCCATCGATCCAAACACGCGAACGTCTTCTCTGTAAATTGAACCACTGGTTCCTCTACGTGACACAATAATTATAACTTCTTATCAGTTAAAAAAGTCTGGAACGGGTGGTAGGAAAATATAGACGATTAAAAAGTGCTTAATTATTAAGTTTAAATAAAGAAATTTTGACATTGACTATTAACTCAATAAAGTCAAACGACAACCATAGTCCGATTAACAGCTTTTTTTTAAGTAGGTCCCAGGTTTTTCTCTATCAGACCACAAATGATTAACTTTCTAACCAACAATGCAACTAACTTTAAAAAAAAATTACCCGTTGATTAAGATCTTATATCTATAAAGAACAAAAACACCATCAAACTTTTGATTCAAGATCTTAGACCTTTCCCACACGCAAAATTTATTTTTCATACATCCTTACTATATTATAAATGCGAAAGTCCGTTTGTTTGTTTGTTACGCCTTCACGTCTTAACTACTGAACCAATCATCATGAAATTTTGCATACACATTGTCAGGGGTACAGAGAAGGACATAGGGTACCTTTCATCCCGAAAAAAATAATTGTTCCCAAGGGATAGCAAAAAACATTCCACGCAGACAAAGTCGCGGGCGGTCGCTAAAATGACTATAATCCTTATTGTGTTAAAATTAATAAAGGAAATGACCTCAATCTAAAAAGTTAGAAGTTTGGAGATAGCTGTCAACTTTGAACAGCTCGAGATCGATCGGGGCCGGCCGCGGCCAAATTGTTACCAAAATTGCTACCATTGTTTTGTAAACAACTCACTGATGGCAACAATTAACTTTAGTGGAGGGCGAATTTATCTGTACGTTTACTAGAATTACTATCTCTTTTTTAATGTTTCATCGCTTAACCAAAATTGAATCCAAAAAATGTAATTTTGTCAAAACTTTTTGAAATTTGGTTTTGTTAAAAGTATATAGTGTAGCCCATTTTCATTCAATTAAATAACAAGCAACCAATAAAAATCAATTTCACTAAACGCAATCACTTTTCGTACAAAAAAGAAACTTCAATTTATTACAAAAAATCCATTGCAAAATCTTTCGTTACAATATTTTGAGTGTCAATGTGAAGTGTTTGACAGATTAGCAGTAAAGAACAATGACCACTTCACATAGAAGCGTTGACCTGTCAAATTGCTTTTTTAAAAAGTGGATGTTTAATGAATGTAAATAAAATTATATTTGAATAGTTGCTATGACCGTAGAACACTAGTGTTTATTGAATTTTAACTTGGCAATCAGAAAAATATGTAATGGTAAAATCAATATATTTTAAGTAGTTGTTATTATTGCTGAACTTTATTATTTTTTTTCTCTACTTCAGCATTACCAATTTTTATTTCAGTTAACAATTTATAATTAAGTATATAAATGCAATTTTATGAGCTACAGCTATATTACTTCTCTTTACACGAAAGTAAAATTGATAAAATCAACATTTTGATTGGTCGGAAATGGGCATCCATCTTTTTTTCAATTCAGGCTCCCATCGTACAGAAACAGTAGCTTTCTAAAATTGGTAATTCCATTCATGTGAGCACGTAAAACGATTCACTGAAACAGTACGCAGATGCAATTTAGATAAGGAGGGACGGGCGCGGAATGATTTGGTAATCGATCAAAGTATTGATCACTATCGATACTCGAAATCTATTCTTTAAGATTGTACCGACTCATTCTTTTCAAGACATTTATTTGCCATAAGTGGCATCAATCAACCACTCAGACAATCAGTGGAGACAATCAATAAGGTCTCCCTGATGGTAAGATCACTGAATCGTTGTCTGAGAGTAGATTCACAGCGTATCATTTAAATTTTATTATTTAGCATGTAAAATGTACATTTTATATGCTATAACTACAATTTTTAATATTAGGTCCTTACCTATGAAATTGGTGTTTTTTTCTTACACACAGAGAACCTCATAACTTCTGTGATTCAAAATATTTATCAGTTGCTGGATATTACATCAAATTATGACCATAGCCGACAACTATCAGCATCGTCAAAGTATAACACCAAATTATATACTAGAAATATACGACTCGCACCAGATCATGTTCTCGGACGGGAATCGAACCCGCGACCTATTTCTTCTAGTATATCCTAGTACATTGGTGAGATGGCGCTGGCTTGCAGCGTAAGAGTTGATATACTAGAAGAAATTCGACGTTCCCACTAGTGACTCGGTAGCTCAGCGGTCAGAGCATTGGACCGGATATCCAAAGGTCGCGGGTTCGATTCCCGTCCGAGAACATGATCTGGTGCGAGTCGTATTTTTTTTTGTATATTATTTGGTGTTATATAAAAATAGCATTGTGAATGCTAAAATTTCAAAATCGTTAAAGTATATTAATTTTGTTTACTTATAGCATTAAAAATTACTTTGAAAGTGACTCCTTTTTTAGTTAGCGAATATGACCACTTTTTCCTTTGTAACTTAGTCGATACTTATTTTGTTCGCTTAAGTTAGCTTAATGTTCAATCATTTGTACATAAAAGTTTTGTCACAATAGCATTCACGGTTATTAAATAAATTATGAAAATGCATGTATGGAAAATGCAATTTCTAAGACTGCGAAAAAACATAGGTACCGTACAGTGCCGTGTAAGCGCAGTCTAAATCCAGAAATTACTGATAAGTTATCAGTTATTAAAATAATACACAAATATTACAATAAACGATGAGAAAAATATAAAATAAACTGCCTCTAAAAGCTAATTTTAAAATTTACGTTAACCATGAAGTTCAAATGCATAATATTCTAATTTCTTCATCGTCAGAATTGTGATTTTCATATCAGCTGAAAGCGTCATTTCATCTCGGGAAAGTAAACACTGTGCGTTTGTTCAAGATTGAACAGAACTCAGCGACAGTTGTTTGTCTTTGGATTTTGGCGCCAACTTCCGAAGTCTTTCGAAAACGAGAAGCTAGACGAATGAAGGAACGACAGTAACTTTCTCTTCAACAAATACCTACTCTTTAGTACTGAACAGTGAGTGACTGTTATTCACCTATAAGACCGTAGTCAACGCATTTAGTACGCTTAGAAAACATAATTAATTTAAGCTTAACTTCTTTACACATTTGAATTTTATCTCAGCCCACAACAGGGTATGGTTTTTTTTTGTTATTCTTATTTGTTTCTCTTTTGGAAATTTATTAATAGTATTTATTTTGTTTGTTTCAGATGAGGAAGGAAAGAAGCGATTTGATACTTCTAACCGTTGTGGATCACACTGGTGAGTAAAAAGATATATAGTTTGATATAATATATAATTTATTATGATATATATTTATAATATTAGTTATACATAACAGTGGTTAAGTGGTTGGGATTATGCTAAGAATTATTTTTTGTTGATTAGGTTCCGTTGAATTGTTCTATGTGGTCAATGAATTTAATAAATGATTTAGTTGAGGTTTCTTTTCTGGTTATGTCTATGATGTTAAAAGGATTTACGTTGAGGTTTCGACAAGTCATGGTGTGGTTGTATCTCTGTGTATGATAATTAGGGCATGATTCTAAAAGATGTTCTAGGTCTTGTGTGGTCTGACCGTCGCATGGGCAAAAATCGTTAAAACGGTGCAAATACGCTTTGTGGTACCCATGTCCAGTAAGTATCTGGGTCAAAGTGAATGAAATGCCAGTTGAGGCAATCACAGTTTATATATCCTCAATAGTTGGAAGCCATTTACGTATGGTGCTTCCTTGTGTGGCTGTGGAGTATCTTAGTTGCCATTCGGTAAGTGACTTTTTCTTAGTTGCCTCTTGACATAGGCAGAGGCAAATTGGTCATATGTGAGGCTGTGAGTATAGTTAGGTAAGACAACGATTATTATTCTTGTAGCTTGTAACTGGCTATTTAAAAAGTATTTTCGTAAGTATTTTTATGTGCTCCGGGCACAGATGCGACGATAAGAATTTTCAGTAGGTAAGATCTCGTTTGAAATCGTTCGTATGATTTAAGCAACATGCGACGTAATATCACAAAATTGACACTCGAATTGCATACAACACTGACAATTTCTAAACAAGCGATTCAAAAATACGGATTTTGCTTCCGTCAAAAGAAAATGAGTAGTATGGAGCGCTCGACGCCAGTCGAAGAATTTCAAAAATAGGGCTCCTGAAGAGGAGCCGAAGCATTTGGTTGGAGTGATGAACGTGACCATTGGCTAAAATTACTACGCAGGTACCTTTGAGCAGGCACTAGCCATATTATCAAAAAACACTTATAGCTTGCATTTATAAGTAGTGCGTTAATAAAACATGTATAAGAATTCTACCCTTTTAATTCTTATATTATAGAGCTGTATTGCTACTTGGGAGGCTTGGCGTCTATTGAAAATGTACACAAATCCAACACATTATTATTTTCTGTCGTGGGTGAAAGGTCATTATCGGCAACAATAAGTTAAAATACAGATTATATACAAATACCCACATTTAGCTTTAAATAGAATAATCTCTCTGCAACACGCAGATTTACGGGTATTTATAAAAGTTTAAATTAACCTTTGATCCTTTCACTGGAAATATTTTATGGTCTTAGTTTATTGGGTGTTAAACCGCCTCCTGAGAAATACTTTTTACAAAACATAACTTAAGCTCTAACAAGATGTTGAAGAAAAACAGCTTATTTTATAACATGGGGTTATTTCGATTCTAAGTCAATAGTCGATATTGCTTTATTCAAATAAACTTAATAATTGAAGCACTTTTGAATCTAGTCTATATGTTCCTACCACCTGTTCCAGACTTTTTTAACGGACAAGAAGAACAGGCGCAAGAAACTTGAAAGAGTTTTCTTTGGTCCAAACTGGGAAAAGTTTTTTATGATAATAACTGGTATCAATTAAAATCACATCGGCAAAACAGCACCGCGCATACGTATAGGATCCAATCCAACTTCGTTTTAAATGAAAAGTTGTTAAAGAGTTTAATTAAGAGTCCGGCGAACAGTAAGCTTCCCATGCAAACGTAATACCAAAATAATTAGCAATTTGAGCTTAATTAACTCTTCTTATGATGTTATTCGTATTAGGACAGTATTGGTTTGGTATTTTGGATTTTTTATTTAATAGAACCCTAGACAAATACTGTTTTAATCCGAATAACATCACAAGAAGAGTTAATTAATATGCTCAAATTGCAAATCATTTTGGTATCTCTTAAAGGGTGAAAACGTAACAAATATTGCAAAGCAGCAACATGCAGAGTTAGCTTTATATCTATAATACCTACTCGAACTAGTCTAGATAATAAATTATTAACCATTTCAACTTAGAACTGCAATATTATATATCTATGAGTCGTAACCAGAATCAAGGTATCAATTTAAGTCAAATAACAAACATGAAGAGAGCGTTTTAATTAAGCGACTGTATCTTAGCTCGCAGCTGTTGGTATTAAATTATGCTCCCAGAGATCACTAAATGGCACTGCGAATAACGGTGTTAATTTCCGCTTGTTTCACGTATGTACCTATGCTTAATTTCGTAAAAAAATCTACACAACAAGGGACCATTCTTATAAAAACTAAGTTTTAATTAATTTTGAACTCAAATAAGCTGAAATTAAAACATTTATAATGATTTTAGAATTATGTAAACCTACCTAAAATAGGGTTTTTTTTCATATTAAATTAATACTGTAAAAATTGAGATAGATATTAAAGATATTAAGATATCTAACTTTATTCATCTTTAATTTTTATCTAAATCTAAATGTTTACAAGTGGTAATTTAACAGAGTTTTAATATTTTAATTGCCTATCTTGCATAAAGGGTAGGTTTTACCACGGAGGTCATCAAAATCTCCGTGGTCGAGTGGCTTTGTACACCAGTTTTCAAGGTGTCGCCATCTCTGAGGTCCCGGGTTCGATCCCCGGTTGGGTCAATTTAGAAAAACGAACTTTTCTATATCGGGTCAGGTCTGGGTGTTTTTGATACCACCGTTGTCTCTGATTTCCATAACACAAATGCTTTAGCTACTTACTTTGGAATCGGAGCAATGTATGTGATGTTGTCAAATATTTAATATTTAAATTTTTTTAAAAGAACAAGATGAATAGGACTTCATAGTAGGTAACCAAATGCTATCCACTATGGAGACGCTCTTGTCCTCTAGTATAGTGTCTATAAATGGGACAACCCTTTCCCCACCATCAATTTAGTTGACATTCAGGTGGTATGCTATACGTTAACCTTTTACCGTTTGCCCTAAATATCTTAGCGTGTATTTCATACAAAGCAGCTTTGAAAATACGAATATTTAGTTATAATCCGCGCGCGATGAGAATGGGATGGAACCTTGTCAAAATAAAACGAAAATTTAATTCATCAACTAAATGTTTACTTGTTATCTTACTTGAAGTTGCTGCAGCAAAAGTTACCCACCTCGGATTCGTGATACCGTGTTTTTGGATATCCCTGTGGCTGACCGGCGAAAAAACGCGTCTCAGTTTGACAAGGTTCCATCCCATTCTCATCGCGCGCGGATTATAGCTACTTATTCTTTTCTATAACATCAACGAACCTAGGACCTAATTCTGCTTACTTTTTGCTTTAAAAGGTAACGCAATCGAAATATTACAGTAGTAAAGAATACGTGTTACATTTTGCGTATCACTACATTAAATTAATTAGCGATACTTTCATTTATTTATTGGATTATCACAAACTTCATCTTCTCGGAATCGAACGATTATTAAACTACTATTATTATTAGTCTACCGATATCTCGGATGGCTGACACTTATAATAAATATTTCCAGGATATAGATATATTTGTTACGAGTATTGGCTCTTTTAAGAGATTAGTTGTAAATAAGTTGAATGAGATCGACACTATACCTAATTAAATAACCTTAACATAGATATAATATATAAAACTTTGTATTAAAACTTAAAATTATTCCCATATTCCTTGTGTAATCAGTGGTTAACGATGTTGGTTCCACATTTACTAATTTATCTATGTAACTTAAATTGTTTATTACGCACATTGTGAAACTGTTGGTTTGACCCCAATAAATAAAAAAAAATGCGAATTTACGACAAGTTGGTTACTTATTTTCGACTGCTATTGCGTTTTGATTTTTAATGATTTTGATCGCAGCTAATTTGACGATGTACATTTTAGAAGGGAAGTGGATAATTACTTGCTTATAGTAATAATATAATTTATTAATGTTAATTTCCAAATAAAAGTGTTTTTACTCTTCAATATTCACGATACGCCGTAAAAGTAATTTGAATTTAATTAAACTGTAATGGCAGATCTTGGCTCCAATTAAAACGTTCTGTAATATTCCTGGTAATTAATTTGATGGTTTCCGAATAAGATATTCAAGGACTTAGCAATTTGATTCCGACAACTAAGTATTATTAATGACGGCATTCTAATATAAATAAGTGTAATAATAGGTAATTTTAATAAAAAAAACTTCTAGCAGTGAGCGGAGCTTAATTGTTATTGTTATTCGTTATTGAGTATAAACTATTATTTTAATTCCTTATTTTCTTTTTATTAAATACAAAAACAAAATAAGCGTCGACGCAATCGGCAATAAGCAATGAGCTTGAGAGGCGCTCTGCATTGGAGAATTTTTGTGAGTGAGCTGACCCTAAGGCTGCCTTTCCACTTGCTAAGCTAGTAACGGAGCCGGCATAATGTAGCGAGTACTGTGGTAAAAGTCAGCTCCTATACGTAGCTCCAAACTTTAGCACGCACATAGCTTAGTTCTATCTAAGCTACGGTATGAAAATTAATTATCCTGATGGATATCATACACATCCTGTGGTGTATTGTTGTGTGCTTTCGAAATAAATGTATTTTCATTTCTTTTTTTATGATGGACAGGAAGCGCTTGACCGTTATAATGACATATAAACAATTATACAATATAAACTGCTCAGAGTTGCTAGGAAAAATTCGCTTCAGAGCTCCCGCTCGTCTTCCAAGATATTGTCGACCCTGGAAACTCGATTTCGACCCCAAGGAATTATATTGACCACTTTGGGAATCCCTGATGTAGATTAACTAGCTTTTTTGATTTTCTTTTTTTGTTTGCTTAATCTTAATTCCTAATTTAATATTAAGTACCTACTTTCTAACTTTATGTCCCTAATTTAGTTTTCTTTTGCTTATGTAAGCGGTGTTTACCTATAATTAACTTAATACTTAGTTTCCTACTTTACAAAATAATTTTATGCATAAGTATAAAAGTTGTTGGTGAACCAATAAATAAAAAAAACATGCCTGTGGTAAGATGATGCGATCTACTATGAAACGCGCTGGCCTAGAAGATTAGCTATTCACTCGCGACTTGAAGGCTCCTAGATTGTACCTATCGGAAAACACAGACTTGGGAAAGGAGTTCCACTTTTTCCTTTTTTTTCCTTTCAAATCCTTAGCTACGCAATTTAGCACATGGCTGGTGTAAAGGTACCCGAAGTCCCTTCGTAGTTCAGTGATATTACAATTTATGGAGCCGCGCCCACCGACCCGGCTCAAATATTGGCGACTCAAAATGACGACTGAAAGTCAGACTTAAAAAGTTGTGTCACTCTCCAAAATTGCGAGCGAATTTTATTCCAACGAATTTAAAAGCCAAGACATTTTTTTTCTATAATTGATCATCTTATTATCGCAATTATTCGTAGTAGGATTGTAAGTAAACAGTTTTATATGGCGCACTAGACTTTACCCTGCAAATCATCTTTTTCACATGCGTCGATTGAAGATTCCCATGTTAGAATAGAAAACATGTGAGCTGGAATTTTCACTCTAACAAATCTTACGAAGAATCTATTCCAGAACAAGGCTTTTTTATATTTGTCGGCGAGCTGTCGTAACCCACTGAACCCTAAAATGAGACAAACGACCGTTCTTCACGGTCTATTGAAAAAATTGTGAGATGTGACTTCGATTTCTACTATCTTAGATTAGTTCCGTACAGAAATCTTGCAGCGTTAAATCGCTACTTTACATTTGCTACTGCAGCCATAAGAGAGAGCGCGATAGGGCAATTTAATAAACCCTTAGGGAATGAATGATGCAGTCGCTGAGGTCAAAATCGGTCAAGAGCATGATCATCTAGATAATTAAATTTTTTTGTTGGTTTTAAATCTGTAAATCTGTAAATCATCCTATGACCCTTTTTGCTGACGATAGTACCTTGACAATAGCATGTAGTAATCCTGACATTTATGAACTTGACATTATTAATTCATTGACATCAGTTATTTCATGGTTAGATAATAATAATTTAAAAATTAATCTTAGTAAGACCCAATTAATTCATTTTTCCCAGACAAAAAACCTAGCTCCTGACTTTAAAGTGATGCACCAAAACACAGAAGTTTATGCAGTAGATAGTTGTAGATTCCTTGGACTCGTAATTGATAGCAGACTTGATTGGAAATCCCACGTGGAACAACTTTGTAAAAAGGTTAGCAGTGCGGCCTATGCGTTATTCAAACTCGCATCATTACTTAGTACCGAGGCTCTTCTCACAGCTTATCACGGATTAGCGGCATCAATACTAAGATATGGGATTATTTTCTGGGGTAACTCTACTCATAATGATATGGTGTTCAAAAGGCAAAAACGTTGTGTGAGAGCCATGTTTGGTCTAAAAACGACCGATAGCTGCAAACCGTATTTCTCAAAACATAAAATTCTGACACTTCCGTCAATGTATATTTTGGAGATTGTATTATTTGTGAAAGCAAATCAGCAATATTTTGTAAAAATGGCAGATGTTGTTCAGCGTAATCGTCGCGATAACAGTCTGCTCTGCATGCCTCGATCAAAAACAGCTCTTATGAGAAAGAGTATTTTATGTATGGCACCAAAAACTTACAATAAATTGCCCTCATCGATAAAGCAACTTAATTATAATGATTTTAAATATAAAGTGAAAAATTTGTTACACGAAAAATGTTATTACTCTATACAAGAATTTTTAAATGACAAATTGTAAAAAATATGTTTTTAATGATTTAAATAATGATAAGACTTATTTACATTTTTATATTGACATTCTAATTTTACTTATTACTGATATTTTTTATGAATTTTTATTTTTTATGATTGGATTATGCTTTTATTTTAATTTGTACACCATTTATGGTAAAACATGTTTGAACCCATTATTTTAAATGATCATCTTTGTTACACATGTTTTGAACAAATAAATTATCTTTATCTTTATCTTTATCTTTATCTTTTGTATTGTTTGACAGTCGCTAGCTTTCAATGTTGCTTAGAAGCTTGTGAAGAAACAGATTTCCTTACCCATTTTTTTCTTTAGCTTTTGGACCACAATGCTGACAGACTGACTCTCCAATAAGTTTATAAAAACTTATTGGACTACTCTACAATAAGTTTATTAAAATCACTTGAAGTAATAGAGGAGCTCGGTGGCGCAGTGGTATAGCGACTGGCCCAGCGATTGCGGAGGTTAAGCAACTTTCGCAAGGGTCGGTCATGGGGTGGGTAACCAAAAATTTACTATCTCGAGCTCTTTCGTGCTTTGTGAAGCACGTTAACCTGTTGGTCCCGGCTACATTTGCAGTCGTTAACACCCACCAATCCGCATTGGGCCCGCGTGGTGGGTTAAGGACCATCCTCCTTATCCACCCATAAGGAATGCCTGTGCCCCAGTAGTGGGGACATTGAAAATGGCTGATGGTCGCAGTAATAGCAATAGCTAAAGTGACCGGAGATCTAATGTTTTGATCTGAAACAAACAAACTTTCAGTACTTATAATATTGTTAAATAACTCAATGTTGAAATTAATTTATCGGTCTTTATTTTCACAGTCAGACCTCATTTCCTCATATACCTGGAAATGGCGTCCATACACATTTTCATCATGTAGGTACACAAACAATAGATTGAAAAGTCAAAAGCACGCATTTCGGGAGCCCCGTTGCCAGTTGCTAGTGATCGCGTGACAGGTTTTCAGCCGCGTGCGGATCTCCACACGCGGCGTCCGGCACGCCAAGTGACTGATCGGCTAGATAAGTGTTTTTCCACTTAAGATATCTATTTTATCTATTTGTTTTTGTAGTCGACTCCTAATTTGTTTTCGAATTCGTTAGGAATGTGCAATAAAAAACAATATGGAACCTAATTCTAAGGACTTGTTACAATTTTTTTATTAGTAACCCTTAATATTTATTGAATTATAAGCGTTTCAAATTAGGTGAGCCTTATTTGTATCAGGAACCTTACTAACATTTGACTAAATGTTAATAATTGCAGTCGAAATACAATTATTGATCATAACCCAAATGTCGGATTCCGTATTTCACTATTATTGAAACTGGATCTATGGAACTATATTTCTATCAATCTTTATATTTATTGAAACTGGAAAATAACAACTAAGTAGTTTTAGGGCTGATTTTTCAATAACAATAACAGATATCAGTCAGTTAAATTATTACACGAATAAATAAAAGTTATTCAAAAAATTTGACAAGCTACCATATAACAAACATTTTCGATTTGGCAGACTAATACGTTATTAACCAAATAAAGCTATATCTGGGTATTGAAAAATCAGCCATTAAAAATGACTCGGATAATATTGAAAATGGAAAGAACTTGATTTTGTTTTGTTTTTTCTGAAAAATTACATTACTATATGTCCGCAAAAATGACTACCTACCCTAACATCAAACAAAATACGAATGCAATCTATTTACCGTAGATTTCCCGCCGTTTTCCGTCGGAACTGTGCAATAGGAACCAATTATTCGGTGGGCCGCTGGTTTCATTCCTATTAGAATATCTGAAACTGACAGCTGACGAGCCGACCCGCCCTTGAGTCCCCTCAGAATGTAAATTGGTCCAGTAAGACGTATAATTTACGCTTATAATATTTAATAAATAAAAGTTTTATTCAAAAAATTAAATTGTTTCTGGTATTAGTGTTTCTTAATTTGTTAAGGACAATCGTTTGAGAAATTGATGCAATAAATTTTTTTTATCTACAGAGTTACTTATCTGATTGAGATTTTTGAAACTTTGTTTCAAATTACAAGCAATTAACAGAAGTGATGTTAAAGTATATAAAAGTTCCACAGTAATGAAAATGATAACTAGATTAAGATAAATAATATTAGAAAAAATACTAGAAAAAATCGACTCACCCGTAGCACCTCAGACGGGACTCGAACCCGCACCCTTGGGATTCCGGCCCAATGCACTGACCAATTATGCTACCGAGTCGCTAGTGGGAGCGGCGAAATTTTCTAGTACTTTTAACTTCTTCGCTGCAAGCCAGCGCAATTTCATCAATGTGAGGAAATACCCCCACATTCGAAAGAAACATCTTTCCAGATGTTTTGACAATCGATAAAGATGAAACAGCTATATAATTATTAAATTTAGACTTTTCGCATTCACAATGCTATTTTTATATTAAGATAAATAATATTAGAAAAAATACTAAAAAAAATCGACTCACCCGTAGCACCTCAGACGGGACTCGAACCCGCACCCTTGGGATTCCGGCCCCTGAAAGATGTTTCTTTCGAATGTGGGGGTATTTCCTCACATTGATGAAATTGCGCTGGCTTGCAGCGAAGAAGTTAAAAGTACTAGAAAATTTCGCCGCTCCCACTAGCGACTCGGTAGCATAATTGGTCAGTGCATTGGGCCGGAATCCCAAGGGTGCGGGTTCGAGTCCCGTCTGAGGTGCTACGGTTGAGTCGATTTTTTCTAGTATTTTTCTAATATTATTTATCTTAATATAAAAATAGCATTGTGAATGCGAAAAGTCTAAATTTAATAATTATATAGCTGTTTCATCTTTATCGATTGTCAAAACATCTGGAAAGATGTTTCTTTCGAATGTGGGGGTATTTCCTCACATTGATGAAATTGCGCTGGCTTGCAGCGAAGAAGTTAAAAGTACTAGAAAATTTCGCCGCTCCCACTAGCGACTCGGTAGCATAATTGGTCAGTGCATTGGGCCGGAATCCCAAGGGTGCGGGTTCGAGTCCCGTCTGAGGTGCTACGGGTGAGTCGATTTTTTCTAGTATTTTTTCTAATATTATTTATCTTAATATAAAAATAGCATTGTGAATGCGAAAAGTCTAAATTTAATAATTATATAGCTGTTTCATCTTTATCGATTGTCAAAACATCTGGAAAGATGTTTCTTTCGAATGTGGGGGTATTTCCTCACATTGATGAAATTGCGCTGGCTTGCAGCGAAGAAGTTAAAAGTACTAGAAAATTTCGCCGCTCCCACTAGCGACTCGGTAGCATAATTGGTCAGTGCATTGGGCCGGAATCCCAAGGGTGCGGGTTCGAGTCCCGTCTGAGGTGCTACGGGTGAGTCGATTTTTTCTAGTATTTTTTCTAATATTATTTATCTTAATATAAAAATAGCATTGTGAATGCGAAAAGTCTAAATTTAATAATTATATAGCTGTTTCATCTTTATCGATTGTCAAAACATCTGGAAAGATGTTTCTTTCGAATGTGGGGGTATTTCCTCACATTGATGAAATTGCGCTGGCTTGCAGCGAAGAAGTTAAAAGTACTAGAAAATTTCGCCGCTCCCACTAGCGACTCGGTAGCATAATTGGTCAGTGCATTGGGCCGGAATCCCAAGGGTGCGGGTTCGAGTCCCGTCTGAGGTGCTACGGGTGAGTCGATTTTTTCTAGTATTTTTTCTAATATTATTTATCTTAATATAAAAATAGCATTGTGAATGCGAAAAGTCTAAATTTAATAATGATAACTAGATGTCATATTGTATTAAATTTTAACTATTCGATGAAAAAAACAAGTAGGTACCTGGGCTTTTTTCATAATCATAATTATATTATCCTCTGTTGAAATAACTCAGTCAATGAGTGTCTAAAGCAAACTCAAGGTAAGATAATACATTACAGAGACACCTACAATATTCCTGTAGTTGTCCCTCTTAACAAGACACCGAATACCTAACTTACCCCACCTAAACCATCAACCCTTCTCAAGGACTAAATTCAAACACAAAATCAAGTTTCAAGTTAGAGATAATCGATACTTAGCCTTTCAAATCCTCAACTAAGTATTATGAATTACAAGAAATGCAAAACGCCTTTAAGCGCCTCGCCTACATAGATTTTATCACATAGAGCTAATCTCATAAGGCAGTAACACAGTATACAGGGTGGAAATAAAAGATATTGATAATGGCAAATTTTGCTGAAAGGAAATATTCCTTTATTTTTGTTAGTAAGTAAAACTGCATTCGCCGATTTGTGATAAATAGCTTGTCTCGCCTGGGAATCAAATGGGCTAAAATCCGAAAAAATAACATCATGTATTTTTTTTATACAAATCGATAGAATCAATGATAAGGATTACTTACATAGTATCTAAATTAAAGGATCTAAGAAAGATAAAAAGTTTGTAGTTTAGTTGAAAATGATTTATTTTACTTACCTACTTTTTTTAACTTTTTCGATCGATTAGTATCATAAAAATACAGGTTGTTATTTTTTCGGTTAGTGCCCGCTCAATTCCCGACTAAAGCGATTTATTAAAAATCTTTGAATTCAGTTGGTTTTTTTTTTAAATAAAAGAACTTTCCTTCCAGTAAAAGTCTGGAACAGATGGTAGGAAAATAAAAACGTTTCAAAGGTGCTTTATTATTAAGTTTATTTGAATAAAGTAATTTTGACTTTGACTTAGACTTTAATCTACAAACGGTAAGTAAGTAACTCGGCCTTGATCTCACCTGAAGACCGAATTTGGAAGCGTTCTTCTCCCGGTAATCTCAACCTCTGAAGAACTGGCTATCATACCTCTAAAGTACTGCAACACAACAATGTTAAAATTGCTCTCATGGCGTCAGACTTAGGCAATATTGTGTTATCTAGCCAGTGTGCTTAGATTTTATTATTGGCCTTATTACCAAACAAATCTAATATGTTAAATTTGTAGTGCTCTCCTGAAAAACTAGCATCTCAGGACGAACACAGAATTATAAATTCAAAATTCAAAACTCATTTATTCAGTCTAGGTTGTTATAAGCACTTGTGAACATCAAAGAAGCTACGCCATCGGTTCGCAAACCCTAACCGGCAAAAAACTCGTCAAGGGCTGCTTGTTTCTCCCTGTATATTTCATATAGAGTCGTCAAAATTTGAAAAATGAGGTCAGCATTTAAAGTTACGTCATTTTCCATTACAACAGAGGCGTCAAAATATTCGAACTATTCATTGGATTACTATGATGATATTTTATTATTTATTTTTTTATTTGACAACATCACATACATTGCTCCGATTCCAAAGTAAGTAGCTGATGCACTTGTGTTATGGAAATCAGGGACAACGGTGGTATCACAAACACCCAGACCTGATCCAATATAGAAAAGTTCGTTTTCTAAATTGACCCAACCGGGGATCAAACCCGGGACCTCAGAGATGGCGACACCTTGAAAACCGGTATACAAAGCCACTCGACCACGAAGGTCGTCAAATTATTGATATACACGGAGGAGTATAGTTGATACTTATACCATGATACCTATACCATGAGGCATTGAAGACACTACCACTTAGCTCCATTTAAACGGCGACTTCATAAAATGCTAATAGAAAAACGGCTGAATAAATTTTCATGTAACATGACTAAGAACACTCGGGATAAAATTATCTTTCACACAAAAAAAACTGAACCAAAATCAGTTCATCCGTTTGGGAGCTACGATACCACAGATGCACAGACACGTTAAACTTAGAACACCCCTCTTTTTGCGTCGGGAGTTAAAAATGCTATTACTCACTTGCAGAGTTCTTCAAGGACAAGTTAACGTGACATTGACATTACATTTAAATATCTGACTTTAGATAATCTAATTAAGAATAACATGATGACTAATTATACTGTGGAAAAATATATTTCAATTAATATTGACTTATGAAATGTGTTATGAATGTTATAATCTATAGGTACCTAAGTAATTCGATGTAAAATTAAATTTAAAATATTGCATGCTGTCCAACAATAAAATATGTGTGACTTTTTATCTTATAAACCACTTTATTGTACCATGTATTAATGTAATAAATAAATTTGATTTAGATTTGTCGCATTCACAATGCTATTTTTATATTAAGTTAAATAATATTAGAAAAAATACTAGAAAACATCGAATATTATTTACCTTAAAATAAATTTGAATTATGAATTAACTCGAATTTTCTGATCCAAATACGTAAATGAATACTTTAACGGAATCACTCTACAGCTAGTTCACTAAATAGGTTAAGTAAGTACGCACGAAACCTTCTTGCCTATTTCCGAACATCGAATAAAAACCTTTATGGGTAAAATCTTGTAGGGTTTTCCCCTTAAAAGCATTAATGTGGACGAAATCCAAAGTATGAGGAAATGGCTCAAATACAAGAATATAAACAAGTTACATTAAAACGTCGAAGTTAGTTAAAGCTCTTGAGAAACTTCCATATTTCTTCAAAGTTGTGTAAAGTTTTACAAATACAGTTACGAGTTTTTTTTCTTTTAATTGTTTTTAACAATACGTCACGTTTAAAAGAAATATTTCAGAGTGAGCTCTAAATTAATTACCAACAACTGTTTTACGGAGAAACAAAAAATAATTAATTTAAAGTACATACTTAAATTAATAAAAAGCTACCAGGCGGGAGACTTCGTTGTATGAGAAGTCAGTAAAAGCAAATAACTTTAGTTGCGACTTCGACTGCTACTCTGTAAAGAATTTAGTAATTGTAAGTAGTAATTAGTTAATTAGTTGTAACATAGACTGCAACTTTGTAACAGCAGGGGCAGTCTATTTGCTCCTTTAATTTTTTTATTAAGGCTAGTGCCACGTAACTTAACTGGAACACGTAGAACTGGCCATCTAGTAATGGAACGATAATTTCATAGGGTTTCATTCTATTTGTAAAATAAACCTGTAAGTATTTAGTGCCTAAACGGTTCGTAGACTGTGAGTGAATCCAACACTAATTGTAAAGTATTGACTTTTTAATTAGAAAAGAATCTGATTTGTCTTGTATGCATGACACGATTATCACTTCTTTATTTCTTTTTTCTTTAATTTTTTAATTTCTTTATTACAATTTTATTTAACTGAAATGGCGCAACCACATTAGATTGCACAATGCTATTTTTATATTAAGATAAATAATATATTAGGAAAAATACTAAAAAAAGTCGACTCACCCGTAGCACCTCTGACGGGACTTATTCATTATTCTTTGATTGAAGAAATGAGTCGGTTTTTCTATCAAGTCATCAGCTCGCATCGTGTAACCTCGGCTTAACACTACGGTTATTGAATCTGAAGGTAAATAAATTGCCAAAGTTAAATTTAAATCTGATCCACACGTAATCTAAGCAATACAAAAAGTCTCCGAGTTAATTAATACTCGACTTTAGAAGAAAAGTTACTCGGAGTTTCAATAATTATATCGAAACTGGAATCTACTACCTATAAGCTAGTACCTATGTATAGCTTTAGCCGCGGCTTTTCTCCGTAATTATTAATTAAAAAAGTTTTTCCTGACGGCGGCTCACCTGAAGTTGGATCAGAAATGTTGATTTTCCTTTTTGAACCTTTATAACTTGCTCTTTCAGTTTCAGGAAATTTAATAAAGCACACAATATTTTATATTTTGATCTGATGAAAATTGGCCGTAGTAGTTTAATGCTTGGTCCTGCGATAGCGGAGGTTACGCAACTTTCGCAAGGGTCGATCATGGGATGGGTGACCAAAAATGTAATATCTTGAGCTCCTCCGAGCTTTGGAAGGCACGTTTAACCGTTGGTCCCAGCTGCATTAGCTGTCGTTAACACCATCGCATTGGGCCCGCGTGGTGGGCTAAGGCCCATCCTCGCTACCCATCTATAAGGAGGGCTGTGCCCCAGCAGTGTGGACATTAATAATGGCTGATGGTCATCACAATTTCAATTCCCGTTTAAATACTAGGTACACTATTTGACTGCTAATTTTCGTTAAGCTCCAATAAAATACTTTTACTGACAGTGTGACTTAACTTAAAACAAACTATGTCAACGTTTTGAAACTTTTAAATGTAAACTCCAACTTAATGTGATCACGCCTGCTCGATAAGTAAGGCTTTAAGTTACGGAAGGCACGTAACTTGATTGCCATCGATACGACGTTAATGAGTTTAGTTTAAAATAAAAATGTACAGACTTCCTGGCAAAGAGACAGCAAATAATTTATATTTCATTTACGTGACAAATACATACTGACTTTGGGAGCTGTAGACCTCACGTTTGTGACATTTTTGAACATTTTCAAAATGACTGAAATGTATTTTATTCGAAAAAATTCGCAATAACTAAATCGACAAAAAATATTTTGAACCCGCTCACAAAATTTCACAAGAATCGGTTGAGAATTGCGACCTGTAGAGGAGAACAGACGGACAGCCGGAAAGCGGGATGGACATACGAAAGCATTTTTGCCTAACGGAGACACTTCGCGCTCGCTCGGTCAATAAATATTTGGTATTTGAAAAAGGATTTCAACAAAATAATGGTTAGTTAAATAGTAATGGACAACTTCAAATACATTTGCTCCAAAGTATTGGAAATCAGTGACAACGACAGTACCACAAACAGCCAGACCTGAGAGGATTAAAAAAGGGTATTATAAACGCTAGCATAACTTAACCGCCAGAATAACTCACCAAATTAAGTTTCTTAAATGATTTGGAGAGCATTTAGGTTTTTCGGTGGAAAATATGTAAGACTTTGTTACTTCAACTTCAAAAAGTTTGTTTACCAAATTGACTTAGCCGTGGATCGAACCTAGGACACGGTAACAGGACCTCGGGGATGGTGACACCATTAAAACCGTTGCAAAAGCCACACTTATCGCTGAATAAGATAGGAACGGTATTCCTAATGACAACACATTTTTCCGTCCATGGAATTCTCTCACTTAATTGAAGTCATTTGCCAACGTTCAACAATAAAACCATGCTATACAAATTCTTAGTACAAAGCATTCAATTATACTGAAAACCTCTTGCCGTGACTAATCTTCGAACCAAATAGCTTTCTAACTACAGTTAAACCAGTACAAAACTCCAAAGTACTAATTTTACACACGACCTGCAATTTCGAACGCGCTACGAACATGCATTTCGTAGATTTGCTCGTAAACGCGACCCCAATACTGGCTTACGGGCTTTATTGCTCGCCTCCTGAAATATGCAGCTGCTTGGCAAGTTATGACTTAATTTTGACATGAAACTGCCGGCTTTGACGATAAAGGTGCATGTTACCTGCATTTTGCTAGTATGTAGTCTGTCTGACCTGTATCCTATCCAATCAAACATGAGTGTCAATTTTTTATGGGCCGAATTCATAAAGTTGTCTAAAAACATTGTTATTAGACTTTTTACCACAGAACTCTAATTATAGTATTGTTTTCAAGTAGCTTCAATTATGGTTATTACACGAGACATTATAGACAAGTTTTTTACATAATAATGACAATTGTATTTAATTATTTATCTACTAAATCACTTTAAAAAAGGCAACACATTAAACATAATAATGCAGCTTAAAGAAAAAACTATCAAAATAGTATATTAACTGAAAGCAACCTGAAAAAATTAGAAACAAACTTTTACATTAAATCTTTTGACTTGTCAAAAAATCCAGTTGAAATAATTCCAATGTTTTAGTTCATTGCCTTTTGGATTAAAAAAGCATTAGAAATGTTTTAATGAACCACGAACTATGCCGTCCATTTCAACTCTAGTGAGTTGTATTATGAAAACTTTCTCGTTTGAAAGTCACAAGAAATTACAGAATTTAATAATATACATTATTGAGATAATAAATTTTTTACTTTACCTGAGGTAAAGTATAGAATTTAGCCATCTGGCAGGTAAAGCAAAGCATTTCTAATTATAGTTTGGACTTAAATGTTCTGTGTCTAAAATTAATAACGCATCATGTCTCATGTCAGCGCGCTGGTGATGATGAAGGGTATCTATATCCTCTGGGACCACAGAACAAATTTCATGATAATCGGGTTTCAATGTTTAAGATGTGAATGTTTTACATGGTATAAACATTTTTATTATCGCTAATGCATTTTCCATGCGATCGTCCCAGCAACCTGCCAGCAACACATCAAAAAGCATCGGCCAAAAAAAGTGTGTCAATATAGCCGGGCTGTAAAAATATTGTACTATTTTGAATAATCTGGCTGACTTTTTTACGTATTTGATTGAATCAGGCATTACTTGGCGGAAGTCCCAAACCATTCGGTGTTGGTTCACGCACGATCTAACTCCTGAGGATGCTCCGGGTTGGGGCGAAACACGTGACACAGAGTAGTCTAATTGGTGAAGGTGCAAGGTGTGTCGCTGTCATGCTAAATGCAAGTATTGTGCACTGATATTTTTATGGTGTGCATGTGCATTTTTTTGTGGGCGGGCGGGCGGTGCATCCTGCATATATTTTTGCGGGAGTAAGCTACATATATTTCTCTTTTCACAATGACTTTTTTACTTTATAGTGATAGCCGGCAACTGCATTGCAGTAAGTAAAAATATTGCCCAAAAGCTAAAAGTACTATGCTATTTACTTTTGAAATAGAAATCGCAACAAATAGTTTTATACTTTAATACATCAGCCTCACATATTCGAATCACGAATTATTCAAGTTGCCTACTCGAACGAATTCATAAAATTGTATAGCAGACGGCTGCACACTGTTTTGCATGAACTTGGCTTGCAGGCGGAATTGTTGGATCGGAAACTTTAGCCGAAGGCAGCGTGGCACGCTAGATTCATATGAACACCCTGCTTACAAAGAGAATGTATTTAAAACTTAATTATGGAAAATCACAACTGCCACGCATAATATTACCAAGAAGGAAAAAAAACGGTCAAGAGCGAGTCGGACTCGCGCACCGAAGGTTCCGTACCATCATTCTGAAAAAGTTAACTATTTAGAGACATCGTTTTATTTTTTGTGTAATCTTTACATAAACTTCTATGACATAAAATTATTTCAGATTTTTCTCAAAAGTCGAAAACTATGCGGCCTAAAAAAAAGTTTGAGAATGTTCAAGCAGCGCTCTCTCATATGATACCCCATATGACCTAGTAGCCTCACTTCCAATTTTAAGACCCCTTTCAGACCCTGTTGCAAAAAGCTATAAATATTTTTATTTCTCTCTTATTTGCAAAATAGTTAAGCAAACGCCATCTAAAATATTTCAAATTTCAAATTAATAGCATTAGTAGTTCTCGAGATATCTAGCTGTGACAGACAGACTGACTGAGTCGCACCATAAGAGTTTCTTTTTACCATTTTACCTAAATATGGGTAGCTTTAGTATGTCATGCTCACTTTAAACATTTCTGCGGTAGTGTCGTGTGAGGCGGGTCGTTACGTTCCCTCAAATATGGTTGAGCGAAGCGATGGCTGGTTCATACGTCATGCTCGTCAACGGGTGCTGCCAGTGGGAATGGGTCTGCTTCTGTCTACTTGTATTAACGTTTATTGAATTGTATGAATTAATATATATATATATATTTTTTTTTGTAATAGCCTAGGCTGAACCTTAAATTTTTAATTAAGCCTGAAACCTGTAAATTGATTCAGTAGAAATGAACTAATTAAATAATGTTATTTTTTAATGAATCTATGTTAATTGTGTAATGTCTGGAAACGATATACATATTTGTAAATATCGTTCCTTCTAATAAAGCTGATAAGTTTTTTGCGCCCATTTTTCTTGTCAGCTAAAAGACGTCATAATGGGTGGTAGGATAAAAGAATTGACGATTTAAAAATGCTTATTATGTGAGCTTATTTGAATAAAAAAATATTCAGTTTCAATTTCATTTTTGTACGGAACCCTAAAAACGAAGTAATCCATAAGTATACGAACCTTTGATATTAAGAAATATTTAAAATTTTATATGTTGGTTTAACAGAACCTATTGCCATATCAATTTCTAATCAAAGAACAGTGATTGAAGTAAGGCTTATTTTTTTTTAAATAGTTAAAACCAATTGTGTGGATTTTGCAACAAGTGTTGGTCACTTTTATTCTAATAAAAAATCTCATTTGTCAAACACAAATAAAAACGGAAGAAAACATTTTGTTCATTGGTTTTACTTTGATCTCGTGTGTACAACAAACACAAGTGGATTCAAATTGTATATTTTCCAAACTTTTGCGTTTTGAGTGTACCTATAATTGAGCTTCTCTTTCCGTTACTTTTCCGATACCCAACATAAAGTTTAGCAGCCCAACAACATTCAGTTCGCGGTTTTGTATTTCAGAGCACTCTATTTGCAAGTTACAGTGCCCAGTTTCAGCAAAAACTTTGCAAATAAAAAACCTTCAAACCGCACTGGGCGCGCAGGCAATACCGCTTGACATTTCAATTTCAGTCATTGAATAAAATACTGCTGTGAATTCCCTTGCTAAATGTATATCTCCCCATAGAAGTTCACGTTGGTACATAATATGTGTTTCAGTAATATCAACATTACCCATCTTCATTGCTGTCAAATAACACCGAAACGAGGGCTTTATTTTTTCTTACTTAATTGTTTTTTTTTCTTATTCCTAACCTAAAAGTTACTTAATAAAAATAAAAAACTACATTTGCTTTTCAGAACATGTATTACACAAGCGTTAAAATGCCTATAACATTTTCAGGTGTCATGATCACATAATTGAATATTTAATTTAGAATCTTAGGGTGCACACAGCAGTTATATAACATTGTGTAACACGATAAAATTCAATAACAGTGTGTAACATTTTCTACAAAATGTAAGAAAAAAAAACGTAACGAGAAAAAATGTGTGAGGAATAACGTTATAAAACATTGTGTAGCACGATAACATTCTATACATTTTGATATTTTCGATTATAATTTTTGTATGAAACAGCTGATTTTTTTTCGCATTTCAGAGTTGGTCCCATAGTAAAAGTTGATCAGTTTGATGGTCCCTATATACCATATTCGGCATTAGGGGTATTTTTGTTACATGGTGTATAGGTAACTGCTGTATGGGAGCAATAATATGGGTGTATTACCTGAAGCACATATAAATATGTATGTAATATTACAATTTATTTTTATATCTTCCCTGTTCCATCCCGAATGAACCAGAATTCAAGTTAAAAACGCGCGGGAAATTAAATTAAAAACAAAAATAATAAATCCTACAAAATGCTTTAAAATCTCGCCAGTTTTTCGCCTAGCACTACGTAGTAAATATCTATTCTGTGCTAGCATTTCCAACAACCGTATTCTGCAGTGGCAAAAACTCATAAAAACTCTATGGTAATGTGAATACCGTGTGCATCGGCCGAATACTGGGTGCATAACTCTAATTAAAAGGCGGTCTTTTTGTTTATTTTTTGCCATGATCGAGCGGATAGGTATCGGTCGCAGACGGTCAAAAACAAATAAAGTTAAAATTCCCTGCTTTCTGTCTGTATGAATTGTCTCGACGACTTCAATAAAGACTTCCTATTTTTTTTATATTTACATAATAGACAAAAGAAGCTTAAATTAGAAATTATCTCAATACTTGGAATATTTCCAGTAACGTTTAAGTCCTGTTTCTTAGGGCTTAGTATAGCATTATTTTTTGTTTATTACGTTATTTGTCGAGTAAGTTAGCGAGATCTTATTTAACTTTTCCTTATTAAATCCAAAATAGGTTCTTTATCAAGGGTGATTCATAATTTTGATAAGTAGGTATAATAATGTTAAATAACACTCAGTACCTACCCATTTTCACAAACGAGAATAAAATTACGATCTTAAAGTTCTAATAAAATTTATGTAATAAATGGATGCAAATACGCTAGAACATAGAGTAAGAAAATAAATATTAGGTTCAATATTAGGTCTTTGTTCTTGATGTTTCTAAGATTTAAAGGACTTTAATGCGATAGTTGAAAAACTAATTAATGTCGTCAAATACTAGCTCGTTTTTGTAATGATAATTGATATGAGTAACAAACTCGTTTTATTTGACTTAAAATGTAAATCATGTTTTAACCTATATATTCGTAATTACATTGAACAGAATAAAAATAGGCTATATTGTGAGATAAAATGTTTCTGAACGTATGAATGTGATGTGTGACTGCGGATGTTGAACGAATGTGCGAGAAAGAAAGGAGATGAGGGACGAAAGAGAGACGAATGGATGACGAACAACTGTGTGCGCGCGCTCCACTGTTGCATTAAAAATCCAGAAATAAAAGTTAAATTCAAGTTAAAATCAAGCCGCCTTACCACAAAAGATTTTAAAACACTGTTCAACAAGTGTTTAACTTAGACACTGTTTAAATGTGATGCTGTCACTATTTTGACAGTATTGTTTGAAAGAGTCGACATCGCATTAAAACAGTGTCTAAATTAAACAGTGTTTTAAAATCTTTTGTGGTAAGACTGCTAAATGTAATGTCGTCCCATTCAAACAATACTGTCAAAAAAGTGACAGCATCACATTCTTCTTCTTTTTTTGTTATGGCAATCTACTTTCCTCTTGGAAGTAATTTTTGCCAGTGTCAAGTGTTAAATAGTTCAGTGGTAGATATTGTTTAATTTTTCATTAGAATGCGGGTGCATCGCATTCCAATGCTGCTTGGAGCATTTGGCACCAAGTATATCAAGACAGTTTACTCGGTTAGTTCTGCCGAGGAAGCCACCACTTCAAGAAAAGTCTCAGCTTCACACAACCAAGATCGCGCATAATACAATTATCCCACATATTGTTCAGTTGCGTAGACACTTGTACCATATAACTGCACCAATTTTAAGACACAATATCCACTATGAATCAATTTGAAAACAATTAAAATAGACACCAAACCGAACTCGACAAAATGGCGCCAAAAACTCCAGCATCACATTTAAACAGTCTCTAAGTTAAACACTTGTTGCACAGTGTTTTAAAATATTTTGTGGTAAGGCCGAAGGTGTTCAATTCATCGAGCACTCTATTAAATTAATATTAATGGATAAACAATAACTAGCACGATCCGCGCATGTACAAAATTATCTCACAATTTTTATCAGTGGGTAAGCAAATCGATTAATGATGTTATTAGGTTCTTTAAAATGTATCATTCTTGATAGGCACATTTTGAATGAATTGAAATGAAAATTAAGTACAGACCATAGACTTATTTATACTAGGTACAGACAACCTAAACCTAACCATATGTTATCTAGAAATGAACTTTTCAAGTTTATGCACAGACAATTCGAAAAAGTGTTTAATATCAGCTTAGGTATTTTATTTAATTCAGATGATTAAAGGCAAAGTTTGAATTATGTAGGTATATGTTAGTTACTTAGCGTGCATACCTAAGAAACTAGTTATTTAACAAAGTTTATTTCATTTTCTTGTAGCAGTCACTTATCGATACATAAAATAATGACACGACATTTATAAAATAACCGATAAAGGGCAAATTATTTAGAAACCTTCTCACGTTAAGAATGGCCTCTGCGTCGGCCAACAACTCGGGCCATGCATAATAAATAGCGTACACAACCGATATCTCATTTACGTGTGATATAGTCGGAAATAGATAATCGATGGCAATTACTTCAGAATATTGCTTTGGTAAGACCACCTGGCGGGCTTGTTTGTTTCCAATAACGTTCGTGTCTATTGATTTATGTTAATATGAAGGGTTGTGCTTGAAGCTGTTATTATTAATAGAATGCAGGTTACGTCGATAAAAGTTATACTTAATGAAAATAACGAGTTAAACAATAACTAAATTCAGGAACTGAATGTAGAAACTAGGGTTAGCTATCGTTCGAGCTAGCTGGATTTAGCAATTTAATTCACATTGTATCTAAAACACACTTTCAATTTGGTGTGAATTGAGCTGAAAAACAAATATTGGGGCCTACTCGTCAGAAAAAGTAAATCGAACGGTGCCCTGGGCACTATTTGTCTGCTTCTACTTGTCTGCTTCTATTTGTCTGCTTGGAAACAGTCAAATTCGGTCAGTCAAAGTCTGATTCTCAGACAGTAGTCGTAGCTTCGTACTCATTCGACTTCCGAAACGAACCACAAACAAAACAGTAAACGCCCTCCACTAAAAGTATTGATCTACTAAGCGGCGATAAAGTCGAAAATCAACAATTACAGCATACATAACGTCCACCTGCCGACGCTTGACAGCGAAATTACTAGAAACGTCCGATTACGTTCGGGTTATCGGTTTGTGGTGACCTCTATAAGTGCATTTTAATCTCAAGAACTTTAGTATCATCTACTTATAAAATGATATATCCTGACTGAATCGCTAACTTTATTATTATTATCGTATGAGGATTAGTGGCCACCTCTGGTGTTAGAGTTTATCAAGCCGCCCGTAAGGCCTCTATCTTGGCTTAACGACTGTTATCAGATGACAACAGCCGGGACCGACGGTTTAACGTGCCCTTCGAAGCACGGAAGCTCAGTCTCAGTTGTAATGCCACTTAACGGTTACCCATCCGACACCTGGCCGGACTGAGCGTTGCTTAACAAACGTGATCGAGTACGATCAGTCTGTCAAGCTCCGCCATGAGCGCTTCGTACAACTAAATAATTATCGTACAGCTCAAACGACTCAGGCTGAATCTTTGCATACAGTTATAATGACTTAGGTATTCGCTGAGAAATGAGTTCTAGAAATTCTCACGGGAAGTTGAATTCTACGTGGATGAAGTCACGGGCGGAAGTAAATAATGTAATTAATGATTCCGAACTAACTTGTACCTACTGTGGTAAATAAAACAGATATAATAACCACCTACCTAGATAAGAAGGAAGAGAACAATAAAAGATGCTATTAAAACAATTATTTATTCGAACCCTGACATTTTTGATATCTGTCATGATTCGAACCCTTGCGCAGTATATAAGATCACTACCATGACACCAAACGTCTATCAAGTCTAATATTCTTAAGAAAAAAAACGGTAATAAAATAAATTATAGTAAAGTACGTACTTATGTGGTAATAGTATATTATTATGATACAAGTGAGCTATGTTGCTCATTGCGCACGAGGCTGTGGGTTTCAGCCCGAGCCGTGGGCGAGGAGGGCGTGATTCAGCGAATTTTGTAATGAGCAGAGCTCACGAGTTTCATAGGACGTTTTTCAACACTTTTGCGAGGAAAAAACAAAATAATTTACCACACAGCGAAAAATATGGTAAAAACAAAATATGAAATTATGGGAAACGCCGCGCAAGTTATTTTTCACACGCCCAATGCCAGAATATTTTGCGAACATGATGGTGAGTGAACATACAGCCTTGTTCAAAAAGTGATAAAATGCAAATATTTTAATATTATATAACAAATCATTGTGAATTATTATTAGCTCTGTTTATGGCCCTAAAAGCAATGTAATAATGCTCACTTTACGAGCAAGTGTGCTGAAAATACTATTTTAATGCAAATGAAGTGGCAAGAAGTCTTGAAATGGTTGTGAAAACTTATAATCTAACAACGTTTTCTTTCAGATATAAAAAAAGAAACTGTTTTTTTTACTATTTACTTAGACGAACATCGAGTGTTTGTTATTAAAAAACACACTCGCATAAATTAAGTCCTTGGAATTCGTTGTTGAACGTTATTTGCTTTGGAACTCAGTAACGATCACAATATTCCGGGAACCTAAAGCTTTGCTTACAATGATGAATGAATTGATGACCTCCGTGGTCGAGTGGCTTTGTACACCGGTTTTCAAGGTCGCCATCTCTGAGGTCCCGGGTTCGATCCCCGGTTGGGTCAATTTAGAAAAACGAACTTTTCTATATCGGGTCAGGTCTGGGTGTTTGTGATACCACCGTTGTCTCTGATTTCCATAACACAAGTGCTTTAACTACTTACTTTGGAATCGGAGCAATGTATGTGATGTTGTCAAATATTTAAAAAAAAAATGATTGTTATGACTTAGTTCAACTTTGACAAAAAACTAAAGACAATTTTCTTTACATTTATGCTTAAAATCATAGAGATGGTAACTCATCTATTTTATTTTCTTAAACAGGATGTAAAATAGCCAGCCTTATTAATTAAGATAACTAGTTCATTATTTTACTTTCAGACTTGGTTCGACTACTGGTGCTTGTACAATAATCCGCACTAATATAATAAATGAGAAAGGTACTGTCAATTACGTTTTCACATCTAGACTGCCGGACCGATTTTGATGAAATTTGATATGGATATAGATGGGACCTAGGGGAAGGACATAGCTACTTTTTAACCCACTGCTGGGCATGAGTCATCGCCCGCACGATAACCTGTTGTCCACGCGGGCGGAGCTGCGGGCGGAAAGCTAGTGACTAATAATAGAGAGGATGGGAAAGGTTGTATGTAATGCCAACTGACAATAATATAATTTATTAGGTACTAAAACATTGAAAGAAAATGAAAAAAAACCTAAACGTATGAACTAAAATAGAACAACAGCCGATAAAATTGATGAAGTAAAGAAAAAGCAAAACAAATGTCCATATTTCACTATAAAATGACAAAATTCTCAAAAGAGAGTTCGGAACTTCGGATTGAATAGAAAATGGCTTAACTCACACTTGAATAGCAAATAAAATAGAATTACGTGGGAACACGAAATAATCCTTATTTTCCATGTTCATAGTCGCGAAATATTCGAGAAAGCTTTAATAGGCCCCATAGAGGGGAACTATTGGAGCGATGCGGCGCGACGGGCTGGAAAATACGTTTTAGCTGAAAATCTCTTACATTTTCAACGTTCGTCTATACAACGACGGAGATATTACCTACTGTGCTGTCTTCGATTTTTATTTATTTACATGAGCTAGGCATAATACTGAAACAAAACTACTTTGATCATGATTCATGGCCATAGTTTTAACTAGGAAACTAGGAAAAAAGAAAGAAAAAAACCGGCCGAGTGCGAGTTGGACTCTCGCACGAAGGGTTCCGTAAAAATCACGTTTGTTGTATGGGAGCCCCCCTTAAATATTTGTTTTATTTAATTATTTATTTTTAAAGTGAATAAATATAAATAAACATTCTGTGAATATTTCAAGCGTCCACCTGTTGCCGCTTTCAATATCCAGCAAAAAACAGCAAAAAAAATCACTTTTGTTGTATGGGAGCCCCTTAAATATTTATTTTATTCTGTTTTTCTATTTGTTGTTATAGCGGCAATAAAAATACATCATCTGTGAAAATTTCAATTGTCTAACTATCACGGTTCATAATATACCGCCTGGTGACAGACGGACAGCAGAGTCTTAGTAATAGGGTCTTGTTTTACCCTTTGGGTACGGAACCCTAAAAACTGTAATTGAAAAGAGTTAAGTATTGTTTTTATTTTTAAATCAAAGCCAAAATACGATGTGTCAACGTCAAAAGGAATAAAATGTAAAATATATTTTGAAACATCCAAAGTTATCAATTTGGTAACGTTTTTAGTTTTATATTTTAATATTCTATAAAGTAGGTGTTTATTGTTGAGTATAGGGGAAACGCGGGATTTGAACCGAATGGCTGATCCGAAATATTTATTTCCATATTCACATCATATCTAATTTCCATTTCAAAAAAAGACTTTCATACAGCTACTTCCCAGAAGTATGTACTATTAGGTAGTGGAAAAATAATTGCAAAATGTATTTAATAAAAATTAAAAATATGAAAAAGCAAGACAATTATTCTTTTGTTTCAATTTTGCCGCTATTACTAATGCTTTAAAAAGACCGCGAACCTTTCCGACTACCTATTATTATGTCAATGTTGTATTCATACAATTTGTACAACTATCGTATAATAATTACATGTATACCTAACTACGTAAGTAATAAAATAATTCAGTTGGAGTCAACTTTGTAAACTTTATACGTGGGCAGACGTCGAACCATTTTAATAACTAATTTCCTGTTTTGAAGTACCACGCAACATTTACGTGACACATTTATGTGACGATCAAAGGTGATTTCACGTGAAACGCTATGTCACCTCAAAGTCACATAAATATTGGTAAAGAATTTGGTCATTGTTATAATAATATACCGACACATTGACCTACGTCATACGCATTGAATTTAGTAGAATAAAATGGTTTTCATTCATTCGCTGTGAAAACATCGTTCAATTTAGGCTATAACCGTCAGTACTATATTGTTAAGAGCGCATAGTCTGCATACTAGTGCTTAAATAAAAACGAAATGCTTCTTTGGAGTGCACTAACAGAGAGAAAATTCACAATTTCGTTTTTATTTAAGCACTATGATTTTTTTCCAATGGCGGGGCTAGTGTGCAGACTACGCGCTCTTAATTCTGTGCTATAACCATAAAAATAAAGAAAGAAAAAAATATATTTAGGAACCACATAGATTCAATAATTGGCTTAATATATAGTAAGCGTAGTAGCGGTATAACTGAAATTAAATAACAAAGTGGCCCTAACATGGGAGCGAACTAAGTTCGCTGATTGGATAGTCAAAAGAAATCACAGCACCTATGCATAGAAATTAAAACATTTGATTAAAAATGAATGATCTTTGTTATAAAAAAATATTGAGTACCTACCTACACAATTGTTAAAGTACTTCAACGGCGTTCCCAATACTGATAGTAAGATTTCATTAATTGATACGCACGTAGCTGTTGTAGCAACGAGACTAGTGCCTTGTAACTTAGATTAGTCTTAGGTATTTGGTAATAAACAATTAGTTTAGGGAATTCAATTCCAATTTAACAATACAATATCAGCTATAATGGTTGCTCAACTTTATTAAAAATGAATGAATAATTTTGAATTGTTTATATAAATTTCTATTCGATCAATGATTGCATCTTCCTGCTCCTTTGAAATCTAGAGTGCGCGCTGATAACGCGTATACAAACTTTTTTATTTTGTACTTGTAGAATAAGAAGAGCGGATATTATTCAAACATTTCAAAAACGTTCACTTTATATAAAAATTTCGGATCTGGATACGGACACAGATATGGAAATAATAATATTATACCGGTTTCAGATACGGTTATGGATATGAAATAATTTCGAATTACCTATCCGTTTGTTCCGGATAGCTTCGGTTACGGATATACGATTTATAAGAAATTGTAAAAGTAAATTTAGTGTGTCGACCGATTCTCAACCGAAACATGTTTTCAACCAACCTGTCATAACGTGTTTCGTTTTAAATTTCCATGGTTTTTGACGTTATTAGAATAAACTATATCGGGATTTACACCATGTACCTGTTTATTTTTGAGACTCCGATATTTCGGCGCCGTTGCATGCAACTGCGCCGAAATATCAATATAATAACGTGTTTCATTTAGACCCCGCCTCTATCCGAAATTATCCGAAACTTTTATATCGGTTTCAGTTACGGTTACAGATAGATTTTTATTTCGGATATCCGATAGTTTCGGTTACGGCTACGGAACTCCTTAACATCTCTGTTACACATTACGTTTCGTTATTATCTTATCTGAGAGCATGTTATTAACTATCAGAATCTCACCATATATAATCTCACCATCGTGATTCCCAATTACGGTGGTAAAACGTCAAGCTCAGTGTCACGTGAAATGATCAAAGCACTCGCTTTAATTGAAATATACTTAATACAGGCATCACATGAACTGTAAGAAGTTAGTAGTTTTGCATTATTAGGAAGTTGAGTTTATGAGTTTGTACGTTTGATGAACACTAAAATGACGTTGCTAATAAAATAAGAGGTTCTTGTAATAATTACCTTATATGAGTTTTGTTGAAGAGATTGCAAGACGTAATGTTTGAGAGGAACGTCGAATATTAGTTGAAGTAATATCTAAATGAATCGGTTTTAACATCACTGAAATAAAAGAAATCAAAATCATACATAAGCATGGACAATAACAATTTAAAATATTTATAGTAATCTTAATATTTTTCTTAAGATTTCTCCAAAAAGGTTGGAAACAGTTCGTATGAAAGTGTCTTGTTTTAAAATAAATAAATAAAAAGGGGTACTAATAGACAATCGATATTGATGGCATTTATTGCTAACTTAAAGTTACAAATACATAACATTACGACTGCATAGACATATGTATTTATTTATGGAAGCATTTTATATTCTATATTATTAACTATTTTTATACCCTAGCGCAAACTATGCGAACTTAAAATACCAAATAATTTTATTAAGTACTGAATACCAATTTTTAACTTTGAATATCAATCAATTTCAAAACTTTTTAGTAAGCCTCAAGAGTCTTAAGTTCTCGCATCACTTACCTTACTCTCGAAATTTCAATATCTTGTTGACTTTCAGTGTAAAAGTTCACAAACAAAATATCGCAGGAAAAATAACAAATTTGCTATTCACTTCGTCCAATAAGTCAGAATACACGAAAATTTGTTCAAATGTTTGTCCACTACATCGCCACTATAGTTTGGAAACACGGAAAAATTATTTAACTACTTTCTATATATCATTTCGGTGTCGGATTTTTCCGTGCGAACCGCCGCCGCCGTAGCACCGTAGACGACCGTAGCGCGCGGAGTTCGTAGCGACACTGATCGTAGGTGACTACGGTATGTGTACTTCGTCGGTTTATCGAGATTTTTTTATCACCAGGATTTTTATATCAGTGTTCATAACTTTGATAATAATATCAAAAATAATTATCCCTATATTCATCTGTAACCAAGACAAACTAATGATAGTTGTACTATTGCCATCGCGTTTACTTGTTATTTTTTGTTTAACCTCCATCTTTCTCACTGTGAGACTCACCTGATGTTTAAGGATGATAAGGTCGAAGAAGGAAGTGGATTTATCGGGGATTTCATTAACATTAACCTAAACACTTAATGTAATTTTGCTGCAACTAATAAATTTACTTTAAACGAGCACAGGATGTGGTGGAAAATATGAGTAAACTTTGATTCTGCGCTCAAAGTATAATTAATTATCTTTTGAAAGCGTAGATTTTCTTGCATATGTTACCTTCTGTTGTGTGGAAGTTGTTATCAAATATAGTTTTTTGGACTATAGTTCTATTATTATTAAAGTTTTTTGATGGACTTCCGCGAATTAACGACCGATTCAATAAAAAATGTCTTCAATCACCCTAGAGCTACAGCACACACACAGGCGATCATAACATATGTCCGTATCCCGTTAGCGCTAAATTCTCACTTAATATACTCGCCGGGTACAAAGCCTGTGAGATAAGATGAGGCTTCTTATCACGACGCAAATTGAACAGTATTTCACATGCAAAGCCTCCGCGATCCACCACGTGATATATCGCCTTCTTAAGTTATTTTCTAATTGAAAAGTTAATGGTTTTTTAGGTTCTAAACGAGTGTGAAAGGTGATTTACTGAGTGATATAATTTACAATTTAAAAGTATTTTTTGTGTCAATTTTTTTTTTAAGTTTGAGTAAGTACTTGACATTAGAGTTACACATTGCCTTACTAAACGCTTCCATTTCTTCTATAGTGCTTCTGTTTTAACTGGTTCCGGTCTTTTTTTTCATACTGTTATTTTAATAAATATGCTTTTATTAACCAAGAAATATAGCCACTTTAAAAAAATGCTGAATGGGAAATGTCTGAAAAAAAAATCAATCTGTCTGAATATTTTTTGTCCCTTAAAAATAGAAAAGAAATACTTCATCTTCGCAAAAGTACGAAAGTAACAGCAGAATGGAGATTCTTCCCAAATCACTTTACATTAAAAAAAGTCAACTGACAGTTGACTTTGCCATAAAATGGCTATGAAGAAATGTAAAAAAGAGCAGTTGTCAGTTGACTTTTTTGTGATTAAAGAATAATCTCCATTCTGCTGTTACTTCCGTGACGAAGTGATTTTTTTTTTTTCTTTTCATGCAACCCTACTTTTTTCTATTACTAAGGGAGCTTATTCCTACTTGAAAAAAATTCAGACTTTTCCCATTCTTTTTTTACTCTTTTGCCAAGGTTGAGTCTATTTTTCTAGCATTTTTCTGGTATATTAATTATCTTAATGTAAATTGGTCCAAACGATACATAGAGAGAAGTCGTTTATCATGAATATTGAATTAATCTATTTATATACTCGATTCATTTTTCTCTATTCGCAATTGCGACGAGACGTCTCGTTATATCTTTCGTATACATTAAAGTTATCATTTTTCTAGTGGAAGTTTTCGCATAATATTTTCATTCGCTCCAGTCAACAGCTCTCCAAGTTTCTCAGTCTAGACTAGATAATCTTTTACATCTGTACCCAGAAACAATAGGATCCGATATCTTGAAGTTTGCTTGAAGTTTTAGAAATGCAGCTGTGCAAGGCTTCAAAGACAATGGGGAGACTCTGTGTGTCTGTCTGTTAGTTACTAAATAATACATGACTCTTTCAAGAAACCTCAAGTACCAAAGTAATTAGAAGAAAAGTACAGCGGGAAATAGGTTCAATTTAAGGAAGGAGAACAAACTTAAAATAATCCAATTTGTTCTACACCACACCTTTAATTGTGATAACGGCTTTAAGCCGGCTTTAACTCGATTTGAAGCGTATTTCTGGCGTGCAACACGCGTCCCTCTTCCCACACTCACACGAGCCCTGAGCAAAAGTCGAACTTAATATCAGACTTGTAAGTAAAGGTATGTCTCCAAACACAGCGATTTGGGTGAGACTGGTATTAAATCGTAACTTTCTTTATTTTAATCCAATAATCTATTCCCAGAAGATAAACCTTTTTTAGGTAGAATGCTTTTACGTATGTCCCGTGCCTGGTAAGCAACGGGCTTATGTGGGAATCACCTTGGGAAGCCACAACGACCAAACTCCGTACTATGCGGGATCGGCTCGAGCCCTGCCCTTCTATTGTCTAATTTCAAAATCTATCGCAATCGCCTTCAAGATGTAACACATTAATGCTTCTTTTTGGCATAAATAAAAACTTACCAACGTAATGCAGCAATGTGTCACATCCATCTGTCAAATGAAAGCGATTGCGATAGATTTTGAAATTAGACAATTAGCCCCCTGGTTAAACCAGGGGCCAGGTACCATAGATTTTTTGCCAATATTTCTGTTAACGTGACACAACAACGTTGCCTAGTAACTGACTCTTATTAGACCTATCTCTACTGAGGATGGGTTATTGGAATATATTTTTTCTCAAATAATACTAACTAATAACTATTATTACGTTCTGGGAATAAGCTGAGCTACTGTCAGAGTGTGAGTGTGTGAGTGTGGTGTCGGTGTCGGAACCTAGAGCCGAGAAAATACCTATTGTCAATTGTTTGTGTTATATGTCTATAGTTTATCGTGCCTATGTGCACACCCATCTCCCACATTGTAAGTTAAAATACAGCTAGTGATTTGTGTAAAATAAGTCTGTAATTTTTTTCTCGCTGTCTCCAAGAGCGCACCCTGAATGAAGAAATTATCAGAATTGCAGGAACTCACACACCGCCGGATTCTGAAAAACAGGCTGTATAAACTCGCGTATGGTTTCTTTTGCGAAATCCTGTAAACTTTACCCACTCTTGGGGATGTGGATGATGCTATGCGGTCGTATATCGTAATAAAATCAAAGAATTTTATACGGAGAAATAATAGTTTCACACTTTGTTAGACGCTACTTGCATTATTTTATTTCAAAAAATTTATAAATGTTTAATGTAGTTTTAGAAATATGTAACAGAATAATAAGTATGTACTTATAAATTCAATAGAAAGTCGGTTTGGTAAAATGTATTATTACAACGCGCAGCATTTGCAATAGTGTCATAATAGTATGATATGATTATTACAATCAAAGCCATGATTCAAAAATAAAACATCATAAAAAACAAAAAAAAAACAGTACAAGGTTGTCATCATAATTAAAAAATAATATGCCTTTAGAATAAATTAAATAAAAAAAGATCTATTCTAATTAAACTTTATTATTAAAATTTATATGAATCCCCGAGAGTAATTTTCAGTAAAATAAATAATGCATTTGAAAAGAACCACACACTAGTAAGGCTTGCACTTATTCAGGAAGCCATATTAGATACAGGGATTTACTACGCTGCATAATTAACATCGAGGTTTTATTAATGTAGGATACTTGCTTAAAAAATAACATTTTGAAATAAATCACTTTTTACGGATTACAGCGCGTATATTGTTGATTCAGGTGTTATTTGTCCTCCCGTGACCACGGCCCCTGGAAACGTGTCGAAATGTCGGCAAGTCAAAAAACTTATACAGTGATATATCCAAACTAAATAATTCTAAAATACGCTGTAATCCGTAAAAAGTGTTTTATTTCGTACGCGCGAAAGTCTTACACCCGTTTGCAAAAAACTTAAGAATCGCTTAAGTCTTTTCCTATCTACAATTCGACCAAGATAAATAGGCGCATTAAAGCTGCATAACAGCTAAGTTAATGACACCGTTTTAATTTGGTCAAGTTGTAGTTAGGAAAAGACTTAGGCGATTCTTAAGTTTAGTGCAAACGGGCATTAGAAGCTTTTATACACTTTCAAACGTTCGTGTATCACAGGAGTCAGCCCATCATAAGTGTAGTTACGTTAGATACAAACAATCATCATTGTTTAAAGCAAATTATTAGTAACGCAGTATTTTGTCTCTTTCTCACCGGATCTGATTTCAAACTGCTGCTATCTCTATCTTCCTTTCACCAAATAAGTCCAACTTTAGTCTTCGTTTTAGAACAAGAGGGTTTCTGTTTAATGTAAAACGCCCCCATTATCAATAACGAGGATTACGATATCGGAGATATTAAAAGCTTCAAACAATATTCTACCGGGATCGGGATAGTGAAAGTTATTGAAAATCAGCCAAGTTTTTTTACATTTGTTTCAAATAAAACTCTCTATAAGTAGAAATTTAACAATACCTTCTATCAATAACATATGGAAACTAAGTTGTTACTCTATCGTTGAAGGTACAAATACAATACAAGTTCTTCAATAAAGATAGGCGTTTGGTTCACCACAAAGATTGTACGTGTGCTATTTTCAGACAGACCCAATATTACCAAGTTTCCGAAGCTTTAAAATGTAAAAGTATTTCGTTCGAAAAATCCTTGTGTTGGAGAAGGTAAAAGCCGTTTGAGGGAACAGCAACAAAAATATTTACGATATTGAAGGCTTTACAGAATTACAGAGGATTTTAAATACACATGCAAACTGTAATGGAAAAATATTTCTCACAAACAATAATAATACCTGCCTAAATCCTTAGGCATATACATAAGTATAGTATCTGAGGTGAAAAAAAATCTCTTGTCAATCTCATAGTGTGGGGTGTCGTTGAATAGATCGATATTGTAGGTTTGTAAAGACCATTTTTCGATTGAGGGATCCCTTTGCGAAATATTAATGTTTAAAGTGCAAAATTTTATTAGAGTCAAGTGTAGTAGTCAATAATACAGAAATTAAAAGTTAGGTAGGCTTTACAAGTTGACAAGTAATAGTCTCAAAGTTTCTAATCATACAACACGTCAACGAAAAGCTTCGCGTCAACGCGATAATTAAGTAGTTATTTTCCAACCGAAGAAAAAAATATTTTGCTTAGATTTTGCCAATTAGGTAAAAAATAAACCCCTAAAAGTACCTACTTCTTTCTAAGAGCTTTCTATTTATACTTGAGCCAACCCACTCAGAGAGAATATTTTATAAAAATATTCGCCTTTATTAAACCTAAGCATTTACACGTGTCGATTTTCCAGGCGACTTGCTAGGCGACTTTAGTCGTCTTTATTCTGTAGATCGCTTGTTAAATCGAATCGCAAACCTAATTTCAATGAGGCGGCGGGCGATTCGATTTTTCAAGCGATTGTCGATAAAAAGCCCTAATCAATTACAGTTACCTAGCGAGTCTATGGGAAAATTGACCCATGTTAATACCCATTATGGGGCAATGGTATTTACTTATTTAATAAAAAAAACTAAATAATTAAAAAACAAACACAAATAACATACACGTAGGTCATAAATAGGTAGACCTATGTGTATGTTATTTGTGCTTTTTTTTATTTAATTGATCATAATTAAACGACAATCACAGACGATTTGGCTTTGTTTTCTGAAATTGTTCCTGATATGTTGGACATGATCGAAGATTTAAAGATGGAATCTAAAAAAGTAAGCTGTAAGAAGAACCTATAAAACCAAGATTATGATCAAAATAACAGAGGCAAATGACTGTCAATTTCCGGTATATCTCGGCCACCGGATTACGCTGGGCAGCATTAACAGAGGTAGAGATACGTATATCCCAGGGCTGGGCAGCATTCGGTGCAAATAAGAAGATACTGCGAAGTAAACTGCCGATAAAACTCAAGGTAAAAGTATTTGAAGAGTGCATCATTCCGGTCTTCACATATGGCTCAGAAACCTGTCTCTCACCGAATGATCAGCTGAGAAGTTTAGAGTCGCACAAAGGGCGATGGAATAAAAGCTATGTGAGAAATAACTTTGCGCGACAAGAAAAGGAACGAATGAATCCGGCGAAAAACGGGGGTGAGAGATGTGGTGCAAGGCGGAGCATAAGTAAAGTTGGGCGGGTCATGTAGCTCGCATGGATCGAGGACGATGGGCGAGAAGGATCCTTGAATGGAGACCATTGGCAAACTCATGGATTGAAGACCACGAGGCCGCCCTCCAAAACGATGGGTTGTTGACATCCCTGGACGACAAAGGCACTTTCATACAAATTCTGTTCTATTTTATGTATACTAAAGAAGATAGTACTGCATGCTATGCGGAACCTGCGTCCAGCAGTAAATTTGTTTAAGTCGGTAATAGTACAGGGATATGACGTCTAATGTTTGAATTATTTAGCGCTCATTATTGCTTTTCCGGGTTTTTAAGACATTAAGTACGACGAAGTATATATCTAAACCTGTATCTGACATCATATTATATAGCACACCTACTGGCAACATTCACTGGCAATATTAGCTGCAACACTCGGCGCTCGCAGCCGGAACATAATGCGCTCTCCACACATTAGATGCAGGTTGCAATGCAACCGGAACATTTACAAGCATCGTATACGTGAAGCTTTTGCTAAACGTTTGCCACAATCGCAGCAAAGTTTAAACTGTCATCGCAAAAATAGGAAAAAATATGGGAATTTCGCCAAACTAAATGCCTATCAGTCTAATGGCGCGTGGTGAATTTTTCAGCGAAGATGCATCCGTGCATCCACTAGATTAACGCTTTTAGGTACTACACATATAAATAAATAAAAACTTTAAGGATAACAAGCGCGTTGTTTATTCACCAACACAAATAATTGTGCTTTTGTGTTGTTTATGAATCTTATTCAGAAGCAATAATTATATAACCATTATATTCCGTTCAACTGTGTTATATTAACGTTATATCAGATGCTACATTTGAACAGACAGCCGTCAGCACCGGTGAACTACCTACAGGCAATTTAGACTGATAAATATAATTATGTTGCCTAGTCATAGCGTTACTAACACGGATTACAGAGTGCCAGGCATGGCATGCATCAGCTCCGTCATTAATATTTTGGCACTGCATGTATCGTAGTACGCGCTATGCTACGACCGCGCGATGTCCATGTCGGCCAGTCCATTTATGGAGCTTTTCCTTCTGTGAAAATCCCATAACCGAGAACTGTTATTCAGTAAGAATGCAGCCAGGACTAAAATTCCGAAGCTCGAGATAGTAAATTTTGGTGACCCATCATGCTATCTCATCAACATAAAAAGTTCTGAAATACGAAACGAAAAAATAATAACGCGACACCTTGTTAAAAAATAACTTGAATAAATTCAAGCTTAAGATCTTTATCACTACTATAACTTTCAGTTTATTTATGCTAACTGTTTAAACCAGGAAAACTAACGGAGAGATTAAATTCCATTTCGTTATTTACCGCACGTGAAACCGCTCGATTTAATCAACGCACGTAATTCATAACTTGAATTGGCCTTGACTTCAGTTCTAACCGTAACGAAGGTACTTATAATTGGGATCGAAACGTGTACACTTTACTAAAACAAGATTAAAGGACAGATTCATTTTATTGGGTATCTAATACATTGGTTTGACTTTGTGGAAAACATCCAAATATTACTCGCATTATTATGATGCTTGGCTATAGGTATCTATACAAGGTGTTACAAAAATACCCCTAATGCCGAATAAGGTATATATGGACCATTAAACTGAACAACTTTTACTATGGGACCAACTCTGAAATCGCGAAAAAAAATCAGCTGTTTCATACATTTTGATATTTTCGATTTTAATTTTTGTATGAAACAGCTGATTTTTTTTCGCGATTTCAGCGTTGGTCCCATAGTAAAAGTTGATCAGTTTGATGGTCCCTATAGAATACCAAATAATATACTATACACCATTATACCCTATATACCATATTCGGTATTAGGGGTATTTTTGTAACACCTTGTATACGATACGCACGTTAGAAACTGGATTATTGCAAATTAAATACCTAAGTACTTGATATTCAAATACTCGGCGCTTCTAATAATGCAATGATCAAACCAAAGACCTAAATAAAATTCCAAGAATTTTGAAAACCGCGTTATTATCCGTATCCATATTTATTTCAATGTCTAGATTAAAACAAAGACACACAAAGTTCATTCAAATATAAATCTTTTGGTATTGTGTTGAAAGCTTATTTTGCATTGTCTATTTGCAGATTCACTAGACTAGAGTAAGATTTATGTGATATGGTTAGCCTACGCAGAGGAAATCTGCAATGCTGTAACCTTTTCATTGTTTTATTTTATTTTCAATCTGCTTATCATTAATACGTTTGAAACTTACAGCGGTTTTAATTAGGATTTTTTGAAATAAATATTTGACAACATCACATAGGTACATTGCTCCGATTCCAAAGTTCTAAAGCACTTGTGTTATGGAAGTGAGACAACGGTGGAACTAGAAAAGTTCGTTTTTCTAAATTGACCCAACCGGGGATCGAACCCGGGACCTCAGAGATGGCGACACCATGAAAACCGGTGTACAAAGCCACTCGACCACGGAGGTCGGTTTCAATGCAACGCAAAATGTTGCATTTCTCGACGTTTAGCCACTTTAGTAAGTACAAAACATCTGTGGCAGATACTTATACAGGGCAGAGAAAAGACGGTAGTTTGAGAGTTTGAGGGAAAGGACCCCCTAATATTGATGATGGCAAATTTTACTAAAAGGAAACATTTAATTATTTCTTAAAATAAGTAAAACTACATTAGATAATGGTATGGATTTACAGCACGTAAATCCATATCCAATCCAACCCTGTGTACCTGAGCCTATTTCCCATCAATGACATCGCATAATCATTATATTCAATTCATATTACATGAACATAAGACAATCTGCGTACGAG
Organism: Catoptria pinella; assembly: GCA_963556745.1. Classification (NCBI taxonomy): domain Eukaryota; kingdom Metazoa; phylum Arthropoda; class Insecta; order Lepidoptera; family Crambidae; genus Catoptria; species Catoptria pinella. Next base: position 12,846,573 of record OY750770.1, read on the forward strand.
GTGAATATACAAAGACTAATCAAGTACTAGAATGACAAAATAATAAATTAATGCATTTAAAATAGGAAGGTAAATTAAAATATTTTTAAAGAAAATCTTTTATTCATAAGATTAATTTCAGGAGCAAGATAATGAAATGTGCAATTTGACTGTATGGTTACAACATACGTAATCAGCCAGCCCTGCAGCCGGCTCAATAGGATTACGGTAATCACATGGACATATTGCGAATGTACTTGCCAATCTATGCATTGCGTTTGTAAAGCAAGCGTTTAATCCTTCCGGACCCTAGGCACAACTACTATGCTCAACTAGTTACAACAATAATTTATAAGCTTATGATTATGGATTGCTTCAATACCTAATCTTAATTTGGTTTGGTTTGCTTTTGATTAACTCTAACAAAATGACATCAATGACAAGATGACCTAATGAGGTCATCACTTGAGACTAGATGGGGCCACGACATCGACACTATCTGTAAAGAACAGGTTGAAACTTTTATTTTATTTTGTAGTTTATAGGCAAAATGTTTTACTTCCCGATTCCTGCCCTATTTTAAACTACTTCATGTTTTTGCACTTTGATTGCGTACTAGCACGGTGCTATTTATTATACCGAAGTGATAGTTCATCTTAATAAAGTAATTACATTGTAACATAAAATACAAGTTATTATCTGAGCGCGAGATCCGTTTCAGCTTGGGCAAAAATGCTTTCGAATGTCCGGCAGTTCTCCTCTACTATGGTCACATTTCTCAACCGATTCTCGTGAAAAACCGCGCAAGTGTCGTCGGCATTCGCTCTCGGCTTCATTTGACAGATGGATGACACAATGCTACTTCTTTTAGGCACAAATAAAAACATCATCATTGCCGCCTTTGATATTATATGATTCATCCTCGGCCTGTAAGTATTGTAGATTGTAGGTACCTACTATACAATAATAATAGGTAGGTACTACCTATTATAAAAGAAGGTTGTTACTACAAGAGTAGTAAATCAAAATCAGAAGCTATTCACAAGTGAATTTGTAGTCTGTACAACGTCGAAGAAGTTATAAGTCCGTTTTCCGTCGTGGAAGCGACGACAGAATTCATATTAGGGCCGGCCGCGAAACAAAAGGATAATGGAAGGGCGAACAATACAATTGGAGAAATTCCCCATTACCTACTCGCTTCAAATTCTCCGGTAACAGCCCTTAAAAGAAAAGGTTTCACATAGAGTTTTATTACTGTAAATCGAAACTTAAAAGTGTAGGTTACTGTTGCGGACTGACTAATGGCCATTAATTTTGATATTATTTTCCTTCATTTTGATTTTTGTTTCATATTATCAATTGTGTAAGTACGTGTGTGAAAATAAAGCTTTTTTTTAATTCAATTTTAAGAGCTAACAATTTATACTTACTTAGATAGGTAAGTAAAACAACTGAAGAAAATAATTAAGTATGTGAATGATTTTGGTACATAGACCGTACAATAACTATATAATTTGTGGACAAACCATACAAGAAAAACTAGTGCTTTGGTATTTGGTAAATATTACTTATGCGATATACAAGTGTTACAAAAATACCATCAAACTAAACAACTTCTACTATGGGGCCAACTCTGAAATCGCGAAAAAAAAATCAGCTGTTTCATACATTTTGATATTTTCGATTTTAATTTTTGTATGAAACAGCTGATTTTTTTTGGTGGGTACTTTTGTAACACCTTGTATAAAGAGTCAAGACCCACGTAATTAGATACTGTGCAATTGAAAAGGAATTAAAATAATGTGGTAATTATTTTAATATATTTTTTCTATATTCGCTGCGTGATGTATGTAACAAACGGCTCTGCTTCTTATCAAATACACTCGCAGTTCAACCAAATACGTGACGCTTAACTTAATTACCAACTTAAACATTAACTTAACCACATGTTAAGTGAGTTATGCACGGGGGACCATTTCAGGGATCCTTAATAGCAATAATTGGAGCTTGGGTAAATCTGTACGGTATATGCAGATTCAATTAATAACTTGAATTGGCACAGGTAAGATAGATTGTAGCACTGATAATACTCATATTATAAGTAGGTTTTGTAAGTACGTACCTACCAGTGCAGACAGTGCGATGCAGACTTGATGGCGGCTGAGGTTGTGAAGTTAGGCCTTTTGCACATTATAATAAATTTTCTTGTGTCTTGTGAGAAATGTCTTATAAGAAATTCTTTATTATTTTTTCTTATTCTTTGATAATAATCGACTAGATCTAGTTCATTTTCAGTAAATAATCAACACAACTAAAGATAGCATAATGTCAACCCCCGTAGCATGACTCCCTAGTATGACATACCGATTTATCACGTTTAACTGTCAAAAGACAATGGATTTTGACAGTTGAGTATATTATGCCGTGTTTCGATGGTCATGCTAGGGAGGCAGGACCTTTATTAGTAATCAGGCTTCTGTCAGGATTTTATAGGTATATCACCTGGTAACCCGGGACGCAGTAACTATTATAATTCGCGCGCGATTAAAATGGTATGGGACCTTGTCAAAGTAAATCGAAAATGATTTATAAGCAGTCGAGTAGCGTTAGTAAAAAAAATTGTATCTATTTTAATAAAACTATTTTTAAAAAGTAAATAGTTTTACCCCTTTTCCACTCATTATTAATTAATAACTAAAATAATCACACAATTATATATAAATCTCGCATTTCGACGACCTCCGTGGTCGAGTGGCTTTGTACACCGGTTTTCAAGATGTCGCCATCTCTGAGGTCCCGGGTTCGATCCCCGGTTGGGTCAATTTAGAAAAACGAACTTTTCTATATTGGCTCAGGTCTGGGTGTTTGTGATACCACCGTTGTCTCTGATTTTCCATAACACAAGTGCTTTAGCTACTTACATTGGGATCAGAGCAATGTATGTGATGTTGTCAAAAATAAAATAAAAAAATCAAGCAGAAATCCACGCGCAGTTTTATACAACTAGCATTATGCTTAGGATTATGCGAGCATCTACGCGAGTTTACCGACGCTACGGCTGGCCGACGGACCGTGCGCGTCCCAGTTTCAAAAGGTAGCATCCCATTCTCATCGCGCGCGGATTATATTTTAGGTGTCGGGTGGAAGATGTGAGGTTGCGGGCTACGACTACACCAAAAAACCTACATACCCATAAAACACATAATCAAATCAAACTAAAAGCTTACAATACAAACAAAATTACCCAATAAAAATCTCATCACTCACCAGAGCAATAAAATTGGACCATGGCGATTTATCAGTTCAATCATAATAATACAAGACATACCGTTAATAACTGAACATAGAATCCTCTTGCTACGTAGCTTGCACCAAATCACAACTGAATAGCTGCCATGCGATACTCAACTCTGTACGTTTGTAATAATGTCCAGACTTGGGTTTGTATGAAGCACGTAATCTTGGATGTCAAGGGCACGACCCTTGTCCGATGGAAGCCCGCGGAGAATTCTAATAGTAACTCGTTAACTATAGCTCACATTCACTATAACCTTCTAGTTGATTTTATTTGGGACTAGTGGCTGCCCGCGACTTCACTTGACTTTGTTCCAGGGCCCTCGTGAACTTTCTACCCCTATTTTATCTAAGATCTATCTTTAGATGTAAGATTTAACCCCCTTAAGTTAAAAAAAGAACATTTTGGCAATTCAAATTTTATTATCCAAAAGTTATTTACAATGTAGGAAATAATTAAATCTAATATTTACAATAAATAAAATAAATTCTTAATTATAACAATAATTTTAAACTTTTTTATGGGAAATACAGAAACTTCCGTATTATCTTGAATGTGTCCATTAATAATAAAGCCTTGTGTATGTACCTTTTTTAAGATTTCATACATCCATAATGTATTTAATTGTACAATCATATGTTTTCATTAACAAAAATATAACTTTTTCATTAACCAACTCAAAGCTTACCTTAACTTTTTGTGGAAAGGTGTTGAATATTTATTACAAGTGTTTTGTTTGAAATACGAGCGACGCATCAAAAAAATGTAAGAGAATTTCAATTTCGTTAAAATCGGAATATAGCGTTTATTGTTTCTAACATAAGGGTTATAGGTATTGCTGTGAGATGAATACCTATTCTTAACTTTTTTTTAATTAATCGGAGTTAATCTCTTCGGCAACCTGCTGCCATTTAGCGACCAAATTGGATACCGATTTGTGTTTCATACCAATAGATGATGATATTTTAACCTGCAATAAAAAAAGTGTTAAAAAACTGTTACAATACGATTATAAGTAACATTTTTAGAAATACCGGTATAAACGGTAAAGTCACATAGCTAATAGTTGCAAAGAGGCCCATTTGTTAATGTTTTGTATTGAAGTTAGAGATGTATAAAATCTGGCAAAAAAAGTGTATAAAATAAGGAAATCTATCTATCTTCAGTATTTTAATATGGCAACACTCGATTATTTTAGTTCAAAAAAAACAGTTGCTGTCAATACAATTTGATAAGCTGTACCTTAGATTTTTTCTTAGCTTTCTCCTTATCCTTATCCTTGTCTCTTTCTTTATCTTTACTATGTTTGTCCTTGTCTTTCTCCACGGGCTCGGGCGAGTTGGCAGCAGTGTGCGGTGCGGATGGCGTTTGCTTCTCTAACTCTGCGATGTCGTTGTAGAACGAGAGGAGCTCGTCACCAATCTCTTGTTCAAGCTCCTGAGAATAAAAGATAAATTCGCTTAACTATTCATATAAAGTGAGTTTTGATGAGGAATTAGTTTTCATAAAAAAAGATACGTTTATACTTTTTATCAAACGAAACTTTAACTTGGGGGCGCGTCGTCGCAGCCGGGCGGCGGCGGGTCCCAGGCGGGCGGCGGCAGTAACGACTGATGCCGGTCATGCGGTGTATGTGTACTGACCGGCGGCGGGGGCGGGGGCGGGGGCGGGGGCGCGTCGTCGCAGCCGGGCGGCGGCGGGTCCCAGGCGGGCGGCGGCAGTAACGACTGATGCCGGTCATGCGGTGTATGTGTACTGACCGGCGGCGGGGGCGGGGGCGGGGGCGGGGGCGGGGGCGGGGGCGCGTCGTCGCAGCCGGGCGGCGGCGGGTCCCAGGCGGGCGGCGGCAGTAACGACTGATGCCGGTCATGCGGTGTATGTGTACTGACCGGCGGCGGGGGCGGGGGCGGGGGCGGGGGCGCGTCGTCGCAGCCGGGCGGCGGCGGGTCCCAGGCGGGCGGCGGCAGTAACGACTGATGCCGGTCATGCGGTGTATGTGTACTGACCGGCGGCGGGGGCGGGGGCGGGGGCGCGTCGTCGCAGCCGGGCGGCGGCGGGTCCCAGGCGGGCGGCGGCAGTAACGACTGATGCCGGTCATGCGGTGTATGTGTACTGACCGGCGGCGGGGGCGGGGGCGGGGGCGGGGGCGCGTCGTCGCAGCCGGGCGGCGGCGGGTCCCAGGCGGGCGGCGGCAGTAACGACTGATGCCGGTCATGCGGTGTATGTGTACTGACCGGCGGCGGGGGCGGGGGCGGGGGCGGGGGCGCGTCGTCGCAGCCGGGCGGCGGCGGGTCCCAGGCGGGCGGCGGGGGCGTCACCGGCGGCAACGGCGGTGGCGGCGGCAAGGGCGGAAGGGGCGGCTGTTCCTGCTAACAAAGTTCACACATATTGTAATTAAATCTGACAAATACGGATAAGCGGTATGACCACGCGAATGGGCAACATGGCGCGAATGGGCGCGGTGTATATTTACATGTCCATATTCACGGTGACCGGGTACTCCCACTACAGGAGGCCGTCTGTCGCTCTCGTGCACTATCGGCAACCGACAGCATCTGTCGGGGACCCATCGGCGACTATCGCCTAGATAACGGTCGTTCATAGTTAATAAGCCGCTGACCTTCGCTTCGACCCCAGGCGGCGGCGGCGGCGGCGGGGGCGGCGTGGTGCATATCTCCATGTCCATGTTGGCGGTGGCCGGGTACTCCCACTGCACGAGGCCGTCGCTCTCGCGCTCGTACCGGTAGCGGCCTTCCGACCTGCGCGCACAAACGGGGGCGTACAAATAAAGTATAAAAGAGGGATAAGTGCCCGTAGCCTTAGGGGGAGGGGGAAACTTTAAAGTGTTAACTTTGTGTTATGGTATTAGAGTTCATTTTTGGTGATTTCGAAACGGTTAACGATTCGGAAGGTAAAATCGTTTTAAAACATACTAGAGGCACTATTATGTAATTGATAATTTACAGGAGTTCTTTCTTAACATTATTTTTACTAATATAATGGTGAAATCAATACATATAAAGCTGTTACTTGATTCACTACTTGATGGTATAAGGCTGAAGGTAGAGACACCATTTTTAAAGGGTTGATACGTTTCATGGCGTAGGTAAACACTATGAAAGGATTTTGGAAAATTCACCCCCTAAGAGGATGAAATTAGGGGATGAAAGTCCCTCAGTTTCAAAGCTAAGATGTTCAAATTTTGTGTTAAGGCTGACGATTAAAAAATATAAAGATTTTCTTAAATGTCCACGCGAACGAAGTCGCGAGCAAAAGCTAGTCTTTGTAATATTTGAAAACAATGTGACAAATTTCTTTTCTTTACTTTTTTTATATCAGAAAATTTTGAGTAATATTCATGTCTTGCTGCTACTTTGAATTACTATTAGGTGTTTTAAAAGTTCATCTTTTAAATATTCAATACGATTCAATAAGTCCACGAAATCAATTTAAAATTTCCGCACCGCCTAATGCTAGGGGCTAGCTTAATGTCTAAATGAAACATTTGCATACTAAACCCTTTCTTATTTCCGATTTATATCTGCTTTCCTTATTAAAGTTTCAGATGTTAATAAAACTCTGGAAAAGCAGACACAAATGTGTCCTATAGTTGCGTCGCCAACCAGTTTCATTAGTTGAAACCGATTCCCTTGAATTCTACCTTCTGGAAAAGATCAAAGCATATCATCTTGAATATACAAAAATATATCAAATATATCATTTTTCTTACCGAATCCCCGGCGCGAAGTCTTCAACACGGATATCCGGTCGCCATTCTTCATCCTTTTGGTTCACTTATTTGATCGAATACTAAATGAATAGTATCTATTTTGTAAGCATTAATAATACTGGCTATACAATACTTAAACAATATTTTTTTCTAGAAAAACTATTCTTATTTAAATGTGATTACAATTAACATTGAAATAAGGCTGGGTATTGAATAACAAAACAATAAAGAAACTCGAAACTTTTGTATATTTTATTGGATGTTTAAACTTTCATATAGTTTATCACAGATCAAAATATCACAGTTAAATATTTAAAAAAATATAACATTGAACACAATATGAGCATTCGATTAAAAATAAAAATAAAACATTTTCTTGGCATAATATGAATTGATAGGGTATTTGACATAATCATAGCGTAGCATAGCAATAGAATATACATTGCAATGGTTCAATGGAAAAATATAAATTTTCAAAATAATAAAATATTTTGTCAGGGAAATACAGTCAAATACCTTATCTACTAACTAACCTAACTCGTGTTACAATAGTTCACTCTGTAAAGAGTATTAAAAAGCACAAGTTCATAAAAAACTTGTGCATTACACAAGTCTGTATTTTTAGGAACACAACAATTTATAAGTCTTTTCGAGTCCATTCAAAGAGTACTTCACGCATTTAAGGTTTTTTTGGAACATAGATGGCTTCACAGATGGAAGGAACAAAAATAATCATAAGATTTGACCAGCATTCACAAAGGCTAATTTAATAATATTTCTATATTAGTGAAAATAAACAGGAAACCCCAAGTGTGAAGCCATCTAAAGCTTAAGGAAGATGTGTGAAAGGGACGGCAAAAATTATAGGAGATAAAGGATTGTTGATTATAGGAAAATGGTTGAAAGTATGTATGTATGTGTGTAGGGGATATTTTGTATTCGTGTATCGATGTTTATTGTTATTTATCATATAATTATGATCATGAACAAAATTAGATTGTGTTCGAAAATGTAAGCTTTCGGTCTTGAACATAGATATATTTTGAATGAGCAAGCATTGTGATTCAAGGGCTTCTGTGAAACCGATTACACTGAAATTCTGTGTCAAGTCATCTGCACAACATTTTAATATACTCTGCTGCTCATATATTATCAACTGAATGTTTAAGTCTTATTATATTTAAATATTGAAGGAATGATGTGATGAACTATTATAACTATTTAAAATAGATTGTAAACTGTTGTTGGTTTTTAACGGTATGGACAATTTAAAGTCTTCGGAGAGCACAGAGAATGTAGTTTGCTTTTAAAACACTCCCTCGTATCTATAGTCGAGTAAAAGGAATTACTTGACTAATTAATTATTAAGATACTGCCAGACGTCAGGATGCTTCACCAAGAAACATCATGAAATGTAAGATACCAAGCTTATGTGTAAAATATTTGAAAAAAGAAACACAATAATCCTCAAAAATGATGACGTGTGCGTGCGAGTTTATGAGAAGTAAGTTGATTGTGGTTATTAGAATCCATAATCGAAAATGCCTATATCGAAAACGCCTGTCTACACATTAAACACAATGGCGAGCGCCTCCCTGTCTCTGCTTTTGTGGCTGCCCATTCAATTTTACAATTTACCATCATTTCAGATCGATTAATATCTATTAAACTTAAATAATTTACCGCTATAATTTAAAATTATGGATTTTTATAGTTATGGCTTTTCATGTTATGAATTTAGAAGACAAGATACAGTTTTATTAATTATGGATTCTAAATTGTTATGCGCATTAACGTTATGTCAAGTCTGTAATGGATTATCAAAATAGGATTATTCATGTTATGCAATTTAAGGGACACCTGTAGGCAGTATGTATATGAGTGGGAGGTACGGAGTAGTATCAGGCGCAAAGGATGTAGTGTGGGCGTGGGCGTGGGCGTGGGCGTGGGTGGGGGGTGTGGTCTCGGGCGGAGTACCTCTGGAAGGCGCAGTGCCAGCCGGGCGGCGCGGCGGCGCGCTCGTGCGCGGCCAACGCGCGCCCCGCGCCCGCCACCCAGCGCCGCCAGTACGCGCCCTGGAGACCGCCCACGGCCCACGCTTGCGACAGCGTCTGGCGGAAACGGACAATAGCTAATGGATAGTTGCCACCATTATGATCCAAGAAAACGAGTTATGCAGCACGAAGTGACTGAACACTGGTTGCATGATAGCGACCATCGCTGAGTTGTTATTTTTTAGGTTCGTGGTGCCATTTTTAAGCGATATTTGTGTGCGATGACACTTCCATAGATTTTAGTTCGCCGATATAGGTATACCGAAGTGAGGTCAAAACGAGAGCTCGAGATAGGCATATCTTTTTTACAAATTTCGACTCACCTGCAACTGTACCATCATCTCCTGAATCGGCGTGAGGGCATAAGGCTGCACCTGGACCAGATACCTCAACTTGGCCTCGACCAGGCGCGCCATATCGTCTAGGTCCTCTTCGACCGCTCCTTCGTTTATCGTCTCACCCTTAGTAAACATCAGACCGTTTCCGTAAGACACAGCCGTATCATTCTTAGGGTTATCCTCTTCATCATCTTTACTAAAACCTAAACCGGTCCTTTCACCGGTGAAACCGTCGATCGACTGAGAATACTTAGTAGTGTATGCCGGTGTTTCACTCTTCTTCACCGGCAAAACTGAATTTGAAATTCTAAGCTTTTTTCTAGCAACATTTTCTACAACTTCACCGGCATCCAGAAGGTACATATTTGTACTTTTCTTTTCCACAACTGGTGTACTCTCTTTCTTTTCCTTATCGATACCATTTTCAGTAACATTTGCAGAACTTGGAAACAAAATTGGTATTACTACATCTTCTGTAATATTTTTGCTGCTAGGAAATAGGGGCTTTACTTCATCCCTTGGTGGTGTACCATCATGTTTAGGGGAATTTTTAGGGCTATTATCACTTGATTTAGTTTCATGGAAAATGTCAGTTTTGTTCTTAGTTTTAACTTTAGGCAGTTCTTTTTTCTCAATCTCTTCAAGCAAGTCATCTATATTTGTGTCTATAATAGGTTTAGTTTCTTTATTTTCTACTGTTATTTTAGGAGAGGATGGTTTAGACGATGTTTCTTCTTGAATGAACTTTTTTAAATCAACAGGTATTTCACCCCCAAGTTTTTCAAGTAGTTTTGCTTTATCCTTCAATTTGGTCAACAAAAGCACTTCATCTTGGCTGTCTTCATTTTCAATAACTTTGGGTGTCTTAACCTGTAAACAATTTAAATATTTTATAACGAAAAAGTTGGCAACAATTTTTATTATTACTGCATTTTGTTTTTCAGATTGAAAACTTAACCATCACACTGCTTCATAACCAAACAAAAATGTTGAAAATAAATATGATCTTACTAAGAAATGTGACATATTTTGATGAACTCAAAATATGCCACTAATACGTAAGTGAGATGTGCAAAAAAAAATAATTCCCAACAAAATTAATTGGTTATTAATTATAGCATGTATTCAGATGCAGTAAATCATCATAATTATTTCAATTTACGACATTTACAAGCAGCAATAAAACAGAGTATTTATTTACCTCATCCAAAGTGGGTACAGAGCTAACAACTATTTTATCTGGTAGCTTAGGTTTATTTTCGACTGCTAATACAGGAGGCAATTCAGGGCCTATAGGAATAGAATAATTCTGATTTGGAGGAAGCGTTGGTCCATATTCTGTTGGTTTCTGTACTGATTTTTTTGGCTTTTTAGGCTGAGCTTTGGGCAATTTCGGAGGTCTCACTGTTGGTAGCGGTTTCTTGCTGTCTACTTTCTTAACGGGACTTTCAGTCTCATCGTTTGAATCAGAGTCAGAGTTGTGGTAGGATGTTATCAACTCAATTTTTACACTGAAACACAAGTTTTAATATTACCTATTATTAGTCTAATAAAAGATTCATAATCAATCAACATTTTTTATGAACAAGAAAAATAACTTCAGGTAGAAACTCTTTAATGATAACAACATCCATGTTGTTACTATGATTCACAAAAACTATTGTTTCAAATTGGCATTTCTCTTGTGTTGACTGCAAATATAAATTGGCCACCACTAAATGACAACCTTGATGAATCTTTAGGCATAATTTTAATTAAACGTGTATAATTAATAAAAGTAGTCAATGGCAAAGTAGGCTCATTTTATTTTAAGATGAAGTGTCTATGGGCCCTACTTTCTTCATAAACCTTATTTACAAATAAAAACGTACCTTATGTCAAAATTAAAATAAAATATCTAATTAAGGGACTAAATAATAAGTGACTCACTCATCGTCATCATCACTTATTCGTCTTTTAGTCGCCTTGGATGTTGGTTTGGTGGGAGGAGCTTTTATAGCCGGCTTCGAATTAGCAGATCTAAAAGTTAATTTGCTCTGAGAGTTTTGCTTCTCTGCTAATGCTTGTTGATAAAGCTGCCACTCTTCTGCAGACACTTCTGTTGAACCTGCCCATTATACAACATTAAAAATATGAATGCAATGAATTGACCTTGTGCCAGTCATTTTAAAAATTTACTAATTTGTGGGCTATATCTGCAGCAGCCAACATTGGTAAATATGTAAGACCAAAACATACAGGGTGTCCCAAAACTTTGCCACACAGGGAAAGTACGCATCTCAGACTATAGTCTATACATGTTGACCTGAGTCTTTATGCCCAATGTTATAAAAGCTGTTTTCGCAGTTTAACTGTATAATTTGATGTGCTGTCATGTGTATCTTAATATTGAAGATAGGATTTTTTTACTGAAAGAAGATTTCATTTTGAGTTATAAAAAAATTAGAACTACATCCGATGTTTTTAATAAGATCTCATATGATACAATACATTGTATTATCGTATGAGATCTTTGATCATGTGTTGTATAATTAAAATTGAAATGTTAAATTTCACGATCTCCCTTTTGTTTAAGATGCTGTTGTTATTAAAGAAACAAAACTGTACAAGTGCAAGTGGGACTCGTCCACCGAGGGTTCTGTACAAATTTTTAGGTATACATTTGGAATTATATAATAAAAATATATTTTATTATATAATTCCAATTGTATGGTTTTCCGACTTTTCCCTGTACTTGTAGTATAAGATGATATTACTTGCCTAATTTCATAGTTCTAAGTCAACAGGAAGTACCCTAAATAAAAAAATTATGATTCCCTTGAGTGTCGAAATATGTTTATTTTTGTGTAAATAGCTGTATCCTTTTTTATGTCAACTTAGAAGTTTGTATTTTCAGTTTCAAGGGACTGTAGACCTGAGTATATGGTTTTAATTTCAACTCGATACCTCTACACCTGACATTAACAGACAGACAGAAGGACAACAAAGTGAAAGTAACCTTCAATATTACAATTAGCAGTAACTAACTAAATTAAACATACCTGAAGCATTCAAATGCTGTTGAGCTAATTTGAGAGCCAGTAGGTATTCAGGTGGGGCCTCCCATGTTACAGCATTGGTATTTTGATTCCAGTAATATGTGAAACCACTGTTTTCATCATAGCACGCTGACCAAGCTGAAAAAAAAAAGAAAAATCTTGTTATGAATCACTTAATGCAAGCTTATATATGTTTAATTAGGATGTTTAATACATGTGAAATACTCAGTCTGTAATGTAAAAGATCAATGTGCTATTTGATTATTATCTCTGAATGTTTTTGAAAGTCAACAAAATATATAAAATTTGTGCATTATTTTATTGTTGTTGTGAATTGTCTACATGTTTGGTTAATTGATAACTTACGGCAGTGTGGAATAGGCGCAGGATGAATTGCAGCGGTGGAATCTGGAGCGGCGTAAGTATCCGAAACGATTTCTGCGGAATATTTTGAAACTGATGGTTTCCCTGCAGGGGCTGCAGATGCTCTACCAACACTTGAGCTAGTTCTTACAGAAGCCCCACCGTCATCTGACTCATCTCCCGAATCACCGTAATTGCCAATTAAGCCTGCTAAAGCGTTGCCTTTGCTCATTTTGTTAGATAAAGTTTGAGGTTATTGTTTTTCTACAGGCAGTTTCACAAGGGCCGCATCAAACATTAATAATTTTACATTATGGTTATCTTCAACTCAACTTTGCATTGAGACGAAAGGCACTTGCTTTTCATATAAACACAAATTCACAAAAAAAGTGCGTAAAATCACGACAAAACGAACGCGTCTGTCAATTCAAACTGTCAAGCAAATTAGCGTGCGACCGCGCCGCGGCCATATTGAATTGAATCATATTTTTTTACTAATTTTTACGATTATTTGGAAAGCAAACGAGTTAATATCTATACAGCCTAGCTTATAGTAATATTATTTTTTTGAGTTTGCTCCTGTTTGCAATCACATTCTACGGTTTTTTTGCGTAAGGCCACATACGCATATACGCACTGGCCACTGACAGGTGGCTTGCCTAGTGCCTAGAGTATATAGTCACCTAGCGTGTAGCAAAGTGAAAAAAACGTTCTATAGGAAATGTTCGCAGCCAGCCGCACTTCGCGTTTTGGCGCCTTCGCTATGCAGCCGGTTGTGAACATTATTGAACATTCCTTTCACTTCGCTACACGCTAGATGACTATCTAATCTAAGCGCTAGTCTAGGCGCTAAGCGAGCCACCTCTCAGTGCGTACGTGACCTAAGTGGTAACATCAAGGATATCAGTCAGCTTTCTAGATAAGAAGAACAGTGACTACAGTTAGACTGCAGACTCTGCTAGAGTAGTAGTCTCTCATGGTAGAAGTGAACCGTATACTTATACCGTAATACCGTATACTTTCGGTACAACAAATGCCACAGTTCTTTAAGTAAGTCCCATTAATATGTATCTGCATTTCAAAATTAAATATTGACGCCTGTTACTTTAGTCTTAGCAATTTCCATCATCAGCAATAATTGCTGAATTCATATTAAATTAGGTACTTTTGAAATTATTTTAATGTCCTCCTGAGGCGCAAGCCTTTCGGATAGACCAAAATTGGCAATTTCTGTGGCCATTCGTTCATAACCCACTACACAGTCCCAATGTGAATAAAATTATTGTTACCGTCTACAAAATGCAGCCAGACTGATGGGACCAACAACGGAATTTCAACGTTACCTTTTGAAAAACGGAGGAGGAGGAGCTCGAGAAAAGAAATTTATTGTCACCCATCAGTTTTTGTATAATAGGTATATGATCAATATTAGGAAACATTTTCAAATGAAACAAATATAATCTTTGTTACAACAATTTTATTTTCATTTATTTATAAGTAGTCATTTGATAAAAAAAATGTAATAAACGTTATAATACATAATATTTAGATTTTACAAGTTTGACTGAAATGTTTAGTTACAAATAAATACAATAAAAAATATTATTGGTAGGCAAGTAATGTTCAAGTACTTATGGAACGTTTAACCTTCCACTAAAATGAAAATATCTACCTTTGTAACCGACTTCAAAAATTTAAAAGGGGTTATTATTCGTCGAGTATGTATATTTTTATGTATTTATTACTGAAAGACGGTTGAACCGATTGAAATTATTCAAACATTATTGCATCAGATCAGATTTGTTCCCAAGTTGGTTTTTTTAATGTTGAAATCGGTTCAGTAGTGTTCAGGAAATCCTAAAAATACTGTCAGATTTCGTAGCATGTATATTTCTCTAAGATATTTCTACAGGTTATGGTAATAGTGGTCCAAATATGTAACGACATGCGGTAAAGGGACGTAGAAATAAGAGTATTGTTGGTGAAACTTACTTTCTCAGTAAAAGACATGTAAGTAGGTACATACTTACCTACTTACTTATAATGAAACTGGTTGACTTAAAATAATAATGTGCTTATTCAAATATACGTACTAACTAAATGTCTATTAATTTTATTATCTCTTTATTTTATAAACTAATCTAAACTTATTTTTAACTAATATCAGCGTCTTGGATGACTATAACTAGGCGTGTAGCTTCAAATATTGTACTGAACATAGCGAACTAAGTCGTTATTAAAAATACACAAACTATGTTTGGTAATGTTTATCTTAAGTAGAAATATATGATGAGGGTACATACATCAAAGTTTGGTATGCAATATATTACATAAGAGTAGACTCTATAATAATTTATCGAAGGGCTGGCAACTAGACTACTTAAACTAAAAATTACAAATTCATTAGTTGTATAACTTATGGCTTTTATACAGGGTGTTTGGTAATAACCTTATAAAGTCGAATATTTTAGATAGGGTACTATGCATAGGTACAACCCCGGATAATATATTGTTATAAACCCAGAAAATAATAACTTTTTTCTTTTATTTTTCTTTTTATCGTAAACTGCATAGTGGCAACCTAAGACCAAAATTGTGTTTTGATTTTGCCCATTAATAGGATTGAATATCGAATACAATAATCTATTTTTCTGACGACCTCCGTGGTCGAGTGGCTTTGTACACCGGTTTTCAAGGTGTACCCGCCACCCGGTATCTCTGAGGTACCGGGTTCGATCCCCGGTAGGGTCAATTTAGAAAACAAACTTGTCTATATTGGCTCGGGTCTGGGTGTTTGTGATACCACCGTTGTCCCTGATTTCTATAACACAAGTGCTTTAGCTACTTACTTTGGAATCGGAGCAATGTATGTGTTGTTGTGAAATATTTATATTTAATATTTTGCGTCTTGGGTTGTCAATTTGTCATCCATACAAATTAACACAAAAACATAATTTTTGATTCATGTAGCGGTTCCAGGGTTTATAACAAATTTCCGGGTTTGTATGCATGATACCGTATCTACCATATTCGGCTCTAAAATGCTATTACCAAACAGCCTGTATAGGTAGGTACTTAATCTCAACATTACATCCGTCAATTTCGTTACCGATTGACGATGCAAGGTTCACAGGTTCCTGGCTTTAAATAAGCAGGGTGACAATGAGGGCACGCAGGGTTTTCTCCAAAACTGGCCCTCCCTTTCCTTCCAACTTTCACTTGAAAGGAGGTTTGTGCATTTTCATCATCATACCCAGGATGAGGTTTGTCAAGAGGGAAAACGTAATCAGGGATGAAATAGGAACTTATGTTGTATTCAGTGTTGCTAGGTGTAGGATCTACAGTGACTGGAGTTGGCCGAGTCACACTACTAAACGGACTCCTTCCCTTAATAGATTTGGCTTGGGACTCTGTTTCATTGCTTGTCGTATTGCTAAGCTTCGGAGGTTCTAAGTCAAATGCAGGCACAGCCCATTTCCATTCGTAGTAAACGGGTGGACCCATGGTGGTAGACGGTAAGTCTGAAAAATCTCTTTTAGGCGGCAATAAATTTCTATCTGGTGTTGGAATAAGATTGGAAGCTTCATCATTATTACTAACACTGGTTGTAGCTTCAGTGGGAGTTGGTTTAAAGTTGACGGTATCGAATCTCGAACCTTCTGTAAAGCCTTTATCATTTTCTTTGTTCAATCTGTTTATATCGTTTCTGGATATTTTGTTCTTTACCTGTGTTCTATCTTCTTCAGAGCTGACTTGTCCATCTGGTAGATGCTTGTTTAGGTCAATGATCTCCGATCTGGACATTGCCGTTTTAATAGAATCTGGGGAGTTAGGGTCGAATCTCTTGATAAATGTGTATACAGGGTCTGTAGTGGTTTTCATTCTAACATCGATGTCATATTCATCAGTGGGTGCCTCAGTGGTGGACGTTTTATCGGGTAATGGGGGACTTAAGTCTAGGGAAAGTGTTGGTCTTGAGTTGGACGATGGAGGGGGCTTAAAATTAGGTGGAGGCGTTGGTTGTCGCGTATTTTGGGTGAAAGTATCTTCAGGAGTAGTTTGGAAGGTTGGTATAGGTTCTTGGGATGCTGCTCCAGTTAAAGTATCTTGGTCGTAGTTTGGGACGGTGTTCTTAACTCCTGTCCCAGTTGACCAGGATGATGGAGGCCTGTAGTTTTGCTTGGCACTATCCAAGCCGTTGTTGTTTGAGATGGAAATCGAATCCACGATGCCTACGATGCTGTTGCCAGGGTGAACGGGGTACTGCAAAAACAGAAAAAATATAATACATATTTTGAGACTTTGACACAAAGAGAAGTACTAGAATTTGAGGCGTTTGATGTTGGCAGTCATAGGGCTTATTTCCAAAACTTAGTACGTAAAGTAGTCCCATGAAAATGCGGAACACCTTAGTACTGTATCAAATTAAATAACAGATAAGGCAAACAGTGACAATGACATGTCAGTATAACAGAAGTTTCAATATGACAAGGTTCCAAGTATGCTCAACATTTTCAAGGGCTGACTATAGGTACATAATATAACTAAAACAAGATCATGTGAAATTGAATTTAAATTTGATTTTATAAGTAGTCGTTGGCTTAAAATGCCATTATTTTGTATGATTTCTTAGTATATCTATTCTGTGTCTTAGTGCCAAACCTTAGATTCCGCTTCACGAAGGCCATCGTAGTAGTTGTGATTTGGTGGCACCGACAGGATGTCGGGGCGCGGAGTACGCTGCCTCATGTCCTCTTCCGATACAAAATGTTTGTCCCGTTGACCTGGAACAGTGTGTAGTGAACGAGTTTAGTATTCTTGAATCGAAATTGACATTGAAAAATCTTACAATATTTAAAAAAAATTGACAAATAAGTTTTGCCTACTGTATAATACCTAAAGCAACGTTGTAACTTGTTAAGTGCTCCATTAAAAAGGGACAAGAGACAATAAATTCCGAATATTTAACTCCTTATCCATCCATAAGGAAGGCCAGTGTCTCAGCAGTGGGGACATTAAAAAAGGATGATGATGATTTAATTTATATCCTATAGTGTTTTAAACAACTAACTAGGTACTTATGTGCGTGCATGCCTAAGTACTATAATCCTAGTATTTTTCTTTGACTTCCTCATAAACCTCATTTAATTTTGTCAACTAAGGGTAGGTAAATACCTATTTCTTAGTGTAACTTTATCCCATCGGCTATTTCTTCCTGAGCTAGGGTTTGTTCTTGACGTTGGCCAGTAACAAAGTAGGTATCAAATAACGATCAGAAACGGAGGCGTCAAAGCCATTTGTCTGCGGTTTGTAACCGTCCGCCGGCGAGCGTCGCCGTGTCAGGTTCTATCCACCTCGACGCCACTTGATACTTTCAGTTTCATTACCAATGTCGCGGTGCTGACCTTGCGATGAGACCTTTGCTAATGAACGCGCTCATGAACTAGGATGAACCGATTGATGGGATGATTTGGATAAAGTATAGCAACAACGAACACATTTTTGATGAGACTATTAACTGTTATCTTTAGTAGATAGCAGCAAGGACCATCGTCTTCGTATGTATTCCGCTGAGTGGTTTTAGTGTTTTATGAAATTTTTTTAGTGTAGGCTATTTTTTCATTCAAAAGTCGTATTCTTTGAAAACGTTTGTAACACGTCTGTAGAAATAAGATTGACTACATTATTTGATTGAATCAGGCATTACTTGGCGGAAGTCCCAAACCATTGTGAAAAAAGGAAATATATGTAGCTTACTCCCGCAAAAATATATGCAGGATGCACCGCCCGCCCGCCCACAAAAAAATGCACATGCACACCACAAAAATATCAGTGCACAATACTTGCATTTAGCATGACAGCGACACACCTTGCACCTTCACCAATTAGACTACTCTACACGTGTTTCGCCCCAACCCGGAGCATCCTCAGGAGTTAGATCGTGCGTGAACCAACACCGAATGAGTAACTACGCCTACCGACACCGTATTTATCGTCTCTTCCTCCCCACTCCGCACCAAGTGACTTGACAACATTTGAAGAATGTTGCCAGCTCCAAATAAAAAGAAAAAAAGGGGGGAAAAAAGAAGAAATGATTTTTAGTTTAATATTAAATGACATTTAATTATTAACACACTTATTTTTAAGAATTATTATTTCTATTAGAAAAAATACGCAGCAATGGCGAGGAAGACACGTCAATTTGATTGTTAAGTATGGCTCCATCAACATTGTGTTTGATAATTTCTAGGTTTTCCAACACGCTCAGCCGTAAACCTTTACTACAAGTATGTAAAACCTCATAGGAATGGCCATCAGATAGTTGGTGTCCGGTATTTAATAAATGTTCCGCGAAATGAGATCGTTCCGGTCGGCCATTCCTATAGGCAGAAATATGTTCTTTATAACGTATATCAAAACTACGGCCAGTTTGACCCACGTATACTGAATTACATTGGTTACATGTTAACTTATATATCCCCGACTTCTTGCTAACGTCTGTTTTTTCTTTGCCATTGCAAATGGCACGCCGGACGGTATTAGTAGTACGAAAAGCCACGTGAACGTCGTTATTTTTTAATAGTTTTGATATTTTGTCTGATATTTTTCCTACGTAAGCCATACTTGACTTATAATTGTGAATAACGCGCTCACGTGGCACCGCATATAAAAGCCCAGTCACCTGTTTGTTAATTTTATTCCTAACTATGTTATCTATCATCCGCCGATCATAACCATTTGCAACGGCAATATTATAAATTGTATTTAACTCTCTACTATAGGCTTGCCCTGATAACGGTACTAGCCATGGGTTCTCCGTTATCACCTTTGATGGCAGAGATCTTCATGGACAATTTTGAGAATAGGTACATCATAGGCAATAACAACATTCTTTATTATTATCGTTATGTTGATGATATCATAATATGCTGGACAGGTACTAGACAAGAGTTAGAGTCATTTTTTCAATATTTAAATAGTTTACACCCAAAAATCAAATTTAAATTAGAAATTGAGGTTAATAATTCGTTAAATTTCTTGGATTTAACTATCACACGGGAACATTGTCGCCATAACTTTCAAATATATAGAAAACCAACACATACTGATGTAGTTATCCCCGCGACTTCTTGTCACCCTTGGCAACATAAATTAGCTGCTTTCCATTCTTATATTAATCGTTTAATGACTGTACCGTTATCAGGGCAAGCCTATAGTAGAGAGTTAAATACAATTTATAATATTGCCGTTGCAAATGGTTATGATCGGCGGATGATAGATAACATAGTTAGGAATAAAATTAACAAACAGGTGACTGGGCTTTTATATGCGGTGCCACGTGAGCGCGTTATTCACAATTATAAGTCAAGTATGGCTTACGTAGGAAAAATATCAGACAAAATATCAAAACTATTAAAAAATAACGACGTTCACGTGGCTTTTCGTACTACTAATACCGTCCGGCGTGCCATTTGCAATGGCAAAGAAAAAACAGACGTTAGCAAGAAGTCGGGGATATATAAGTTAACATGTAACCAATGTAATTCAGTATACGTGGGTCAAACTGGCCGTAGTTTTGATATACGTTATAAAGAACATATTTCTGCCTATAGGAATGGCCGACCGGAACGATCTCATTTCGCGGAACATTTATTAAATACCGGACACCAACTATCTGATGGCCATTCCTATGAGGTTTTACATACTTGTAGTAAAGGTTTACGGCTGAGCGTGTTGGAAAACCTAGAAATTATCAAACACAATGTTGATGGAGCCATACTTAACAATCAAATTGACGTGTCTTCCTCGCCATTGCTGCGTATTTTTTCTAATAGAAATAATAATTCTTAAAAATAAGTGTGTTAATAATTAAATGTCATTTAATATTAAACTAAAAATCATTTCTTCTTTTTTCCCCCCTTTTTTTCTTTTTATTTGGAGCTGGCAACATTCTTCAAATGTTGTCAAGTCACTTGGTGCGGAGTGGGGAGGAAGAGACGATAAATACGGTGTCGGTAGGCGTAGTTACTCATTCGGTGTTGGTTCACGCACGATCTAACTCCTGAGGATGCTCCGGGTTGGGGCGAAACACGTGTAGAGTAGTCTAATTGGTGAAGGTGCAAGGTGTGTCGCTGTCATGCTAAATGCAAGTATTGTGCACTGATATTTTTGTGGTGTGCATGTGCATTTTTTTGTGGGCGGGCGGGCGGTGCATCCTGCATATATTTTTGCGGGAGTAAGCTACATATATTTCCTTTTTTCACAATGGTTTGGGACTTCCGCCAAGTAATGCCTGATTCAATCAAATACTTACAATCGGCAAGCATAGCTGTACAGGCACGTTTATATATTAAATTAACTACACAACATCGGGTAGCGGCGCAAAATGTATGGTTCAATCAACAGTGTAAGCGCCAAAATTTAATTCCAAATTATATCAACATCCGTTCTAACACGACCAGTCCCGCGGCTAGTTTGGCCATACGTAAAGCACAAAAGGCTTGGTTAGATGCGGAATCTCGGCGTTGGTTCGGTATTAGGGATAATTTAAAACTACATATTAAAATTTTACATACAGAATTGACACATAGTCTACACAATATTGAATTCGATCTTTTAGACCAAAAGGCCAGAGATTTCGCATCACAGGCTGTTTATAACAAGTATATTAATCAATGTAACAAATTACGAAGGTTAAGGGAATTTCAACTTGGTACTACTAATGGGGGTAGTCGGGGCAGAATAAGTACCAATAATGGGGGTAGTCGGGGCAGAATAAGTACCAATAATGATGGTGGTGGTCAAACATCCTTTCATCCCCGGGTAGTAAACCTAACTAACGTGCAGTTTTCCCAAAGCGAGACTTCGCTTTTGGAAAAAGGCATCAAATACAACATATCCCCCAAAATAACTAAGTCATTGGTGGAGGGTCTGGCGGTGGACTCAGAGGTGGCGGTTGTTATGAATAAGAAGGATAATTTGGTGAAGGGTTTAGTAACTAATCAATTAAAGAAAATACAACCTTCTAACTGTGGGGGGCCCGAGCTGCGAACTGTAAAGTCGTTGCAAAACAAAATCAATGATAATAATTTAGTAGTTACAAAAGCAGACAAAGGAAATAGTATAGTTATTTTAAACCAATCAGAGTATATAAATAAAGTTCAAGAAGTAATTAACAGTGGCGACTTTACTCCTTTGCGCTCGGACCCAACCACGAAGTACAACACAGAGGTCAAAACAAATATTAATAATTCAAAATTTATTTTTCCAAACGAGTATTCATCTCGCTATATCGCCCCAATGAATCCACAGGCCCCTGTGTTGTATGGTCTACCTAAAATACACAAAGACAATGTTCCAGTGCGTCCTGTTGTTTCATATATAGGTTGTCCAGCATATGAGTTAGCTAAAAGATTAAATAATATTATAAAAGATAAATCATCTTTCTCACCTAAGTATAGTATTCAAAATACATTAGATTTAATTGGGAAAATAAGGGATGTTGTTTTGCCTTCTAACTCATTTCTGCTTTCTTTGGATGTGGACAGTTTGTTCACTAACGTTCCTTATCAAGAAAGTTTAGATATACTGTCAAATATTCTAGAAATTCGCGGTCTTCATCCAGGGGAGGCAGATGAAATAATTAACTTAACACATATTTGCATGCAACAAAATTATTTTAAGTTTAATGGTGGGTTTTACAAACAAAAGGAGGGGCTAGCCATGGGTTCTCCGTTATCACCTTTGATGGCAGAGATCTTCATGGACAATTTTGAGAATAGGTACATCATAGGCAATAACAACATTCTTTATTATTATCGTTATGTTGATGATATCATAATATGCTGGACAGGTACTAGACAAGAGTTAGAGTCATTTTTTCAATATTTAAATAGTTTACACCCAAAAATCAAATTTAAATTAGAAATTGAGGTTAATAATTCGTTAAATTTCTTGGATTTAACTATCACACGGGAACATTGTCGCCATAACTTTCAAATATATAGAAAACCAACACATACTGATGTAGTTATCCCCGCGACTTCTTGTCACCCTTGGCAACATAAATTAGCTGCTTTCCATTCTTATAATATTAATCGTTTAATGGCTGTACCATTATCAGGGCAAGCCTATAGTAGAGAGTTAAATACAATTTATAATATTGCCGTTGCAAATGGTTATGATCGGCGGATGATAGATAACATAGTTAGGAATAAAATTAACAAACAGGTGACTGGGCTTTTATATGCGGTGCCACGTGAGCGCGTTATTCACAATTATAAGTCAAGTATGGCTTACGTAGGAAAAATATCAGACAAAATATCAAAACTATTAAAAAATAACGACGTTCACGTGGCTTTTCGTACTACTAATACCGTCCGGCGTGCCATTTGCAATGGCAAAGAAAAAACAGACGTTAGCAAGAAGTCGGGGATATATAAGTTAACATGTAACCAATGTAATTCAGTATACGTGGGTCAAACTGGCCGTAGTTTTGATATACGTTATAAAGAACATATTTCTGCCTATAGGAATGGCCGACCGGAACGATCTCATTTCGCGGAACATTTATTAAATACCGGACACCAACTATCTGATGGCCATTCCTATGAGGTTTTACATACTTGTAGTAAAGGTTTACGGCTGAGCGTGTTGGAAAACCTAGAAATTATCAAACACAATGTTGATGGAGCCATACTTAACAATCAAATTGACGTGTCTTCCTCGCCATTGCTGCGTATTTTTTCTAATAGAAATAATAATTCTTAAAAATAAGTGTGTTAATAATTAAATGTCATTTAATATTAAACTAAAAATCATTTCTTCTTTTTTCCCCCCTTTTTTTCTTTTTATTTGGAGCTGGCAACATTCTTCAAATGTTGTCAAGTCACTTGGTGCGGAGTGGGGAGGAAGAGACGATAAATACGGTGTCGGTAGGCGTAGTTACTCATTCGGTGTTGGTTCACGCACGATCTAACTCCTGAGGATGCTCCGGGTTGGGGCGAAACACGTGTAGAGTAGTCTAATTGGTGAAGGTGCAAGGTGTGTCGCTGTCATGCTAAATGCAAGTATTGTGCACTGATATTTTTGTGGTGTGCATGTGCATTTTTTTGTGGGCGGGCGGGCGGTGCATCCTGCATATATTTTTGCGGGAGTAAGCTACATATATTTCCTTTTTTCACAATTGACTACATTTTTTAATTTATCTAAAATCTCAGATTAGAAATCGACAGGATGTGACGCAAAAACTCTTTGATCCACTTTAGGTACGACCGTTCTTATTTTCCGTCATTTATCAGAAATATCCGGCGTCTAGGCAACTTGTATAAATTTAAATTCAACAAATAAAAGTATTTTTTTAAATCTATCGATTTCTTTAACAAATATTACATTTATTACATTACTTAAATACTTAAGTATTTAAGTATAATAAAAGTATTTTTTTAAATCTATCGATTTCTTTAACAAATATTACATTACTATAAAAGGCTGTATGTGAGAGGTTAATCCTACTCGTATGTTACTTTGTTATATAACTCGCCTAATAGTCATCGGCCACACCAGCCTCAGGCAAGGGCGTTCACCTAACATTGACACTCGCCGATTCACATAATGATAATAACTTTATAATATGCGATTGTGAATACTCGGACAATGCATATCGTGTATGCAAATGAGTTTTTATAATGTTTTCCTAAAACATAAACAGTTTATTATCTACATACCTACCTAATGCGTTTAGTAAGTCGTCATAAAGCACTTGGAATTTACATTGATAACTGACTACCTCCGTGGTCGAGTGGCTTTGTTCACCGGTTTTCAAGGTGTCGCCATCTCTGAGGTCCCGGGTTTAATCCCCGGTTGAGTCAATTTAGACGACAAACTTTTCTATATTGGTTCAGGTCTGAGTGTTTGTGATACCACCGTTGTCTCTGATTTCCATACTTTTTAGCTATTAGCTATTTACTTTGGAATCGGAGCAATGTATGTGATATTGTCAAATATTTATTTATTTATTTATGACACAAAGGTGGAGTGGAATAGGCCATGGGATCAACTAAAAATACTTCTGTCTAGATAAGGAAGCCGTTTAGCCAAAAAGACACCTTCAAACAAAATAGTGTAAGCAAAGTGACATTGCTTTGAATATCGTTATAACAATAATAAGTTATTGAATAGACCTAAATGAACTAGGTAAGTATAATAGAGTTATTAGAATCGGAAGATCTATGAATGGAGCGAATAACGCTGATTTAACTGTTATGCAGTGCAGTCGTGCTATGCCTCAAATCAAGAGGGATTGTTGCCAATTTTCAGATGATGGAGCTATTCATTTGTGAGTTGTGACATTGGAGGTTATATAATAAACTTTATTTGGTAATGTTATGATTTGATTTTGCTATTGTACGTCTCAGGTGTGGTCTCAGGAAATGCGGCAGGTTTTAAATGGAATAAAACCTTGATGTCAACTAGAAGTCGTTTAAAATCCAAATATGGTATTAAAATTTTTTTTAGTTAGAGATTTTAGCATTCACAATGCTATTTTCATACAATTCAAAACAAAGTACTAGAAAAAATTCGACTTGCACCAGACCATATTTCTCAGGCGGGAATCGAACCCGCGACCTTTGAAAGTCTGATCCAATACTCTTCCAACTAAGCTACCGAGTCACTAGTGGCATCGTCGAAATTTTTCTAGTTTATCCTACGCTGCAAGCCAACGTTATTTCATCAATGTGAGGAATTATTTCGACATTCAATTGAAACATCTTTCTAGATATTTTGACAATTGTATAAGATGAAATAGATATAAATTTGAGATTTTAGCATTCACTATGCCCCAATTTCCAAAAAAAAATTATATAGCTGTTCAACTATACCTAGTATATTAGCACAGCGAGGTTTTTAGACTGTGATATTAGCATTGTGCAACCAGACGTACTAATCTGCGCCACTGTTTTTTGGTGGATATTCCAAAGACTCGCACTAAGCGTTTTTCTCCAAATTTTATCATACGTATCGCTAGAGAGTGGAACTCTTTGCCCTATTCTGTGTTTCCTGATTGATAAAATCTAAGTGCTCAATAAATAAATAAATAAATAAATGAGGGCCTTCAAGTCGCGAGTGAATGGGTTACTTCTAGGCAAGCGCGTTTCATCGTTGATCGCATCGTCGCTTAACAACGTAACGTCGACGTGATAGCGGTCAATCGCTTGCTTATCATAAAAATTGTTACTGTGATATTCAATGAGCAGGTCGTGCGCAGATAGCATCACTGCAAAGAAAAGCGTGCCTATGAGAAACTAAGACATACCTATGAGCAGGTTGGCGCTGTAGTCACTCTCTGACTTGGAGCAGTTGACCATGTACCAGTGGTCACAGATGAGCATCCTCTGCTGGAACAGGGTGGTGTTGGGGCAGGTGTAGCTGAACTGGCGACCGAGGCCGTCACACATGTGGTACACCTGGAAACAGAAGATAAAGATGAGTGGATTTGAATCTTATGAATGCAAATATGCATTATAAGCAAGAATGAAAGAATTCGGCAACTTAAATACCAAATTTATAATATACCGTCTCGTATTTCTAAAACATTATTGATGTAAAGATAAAAGCACTTTTAATGAATACCGATAATTAAATAAAGCTTTATTTGATTGTGCTTCTAGTACCTAATATTATCAACATTTAGCAAGACAGTTGAGAGGAAAATAATGATAAACATTTAAATATGCATACCCTAAGCAAAATAAGCTCTTTACAATTACAGAAAAAACACACCAATTACGGGTATTACAATACAAATATCACAAAAAAATCAATGCAGACTTGCACATTGACTTCAGACAAATTAATATTAATGAGGAGTAGCGCGTAGCGCTCTTTCATCTTTTTCAAATATATTGTTACACAAAGATTGATAGCTTCATTAAGTTATTTGGCTAAACAAATTACAGTCTAGCAATCTCGTAGGAAGCATAAAGGTGGATCCACACTTGCAACATTTGACAATTTCGATGACGACCTCCGTGGTCGAGTGATTTGTACGCCAGTTTCAAGGTGTCATCATTTCAGAAGTCCGGGTTCGATCCCCGGCTGGGTCAATTTAGAAAACGAACTTTTCTATACTGCCTCAGGTCTGGGTGTTTGTAGTTCCACCGTTGTCTCTGATTTCCATAACACAAGTGCTTTAGCTACTTACTTTGGGATTAGAGCAATGTTTGTGATGTTGTCTAATATAATATATAAAAAAAACATTTTGGTGTGTCAGAATCGCTGTCTTTATCATACATAATCTTTTTGATACAGTATTACCACAGCGCACGCCCAACCAAACTAGCGATCTATGATACGCCAAAATGTTACAAGTACGGATTCACCTTTATGAGTTATTTTATTAGTTAATTAAAGACCGTGCTTCATACTTCCGACGTAACAAGGAAGAATTGGTGAATTCCTACGTCTATGTTGTGGCAGTTTTTACATCACTAATTGATATAAATAGTTTAAATTTGAATACATCTGATAATTATTTAATTTGTTAGTTTCGACATAGTATAACCAAGAATTTTGTATTCATAATTATTCTTTGGGTATAACAAAGTGGTTTAAAAAAAGGTTCAATTTTAACAAGATCTCCTTGGTGTACTCTTTCCGCATTTTTTTTTCAACACTTTGCTACCGTAATTATTGAAATTCTTTACAAATAACAATGAAGGCGTTATGTAAGTAGTTTATATTATGGATTTTCTACGTAAACCATAACCAAACAAATTGGTGATTTATATATTTAACTTTTCATTTTCGGGCAAGTTAAAAAATATCGGGAACATCCTGCAACTTGTAAACTCCTAAGATATGTGACAAAGAAGCAACATTAAAATGAAAACTTAATTACCGATTTACTCCGAAAACAATAAAAAGTTATGCTCAATATAAGTGCTCTCTGATATAAGTAACTATGACTGAGACTTCCGAAACAAATTGTTTTTTTATTGTAAATGTCATTTTTTTTAATTTCACAATTCAACAGCAATTCTTCACTAATAAAATTTTGTCAATTTAAGAGACAGATCCAAGGCACTCTGCCGTTCGGTGAGGTGTAATTAACCGAAAGGTTACTAACCAGTTTTTTCACGAATAAAATAGTAGTGACACATGTGTCTTGTGTGAATGTCGCGAACTTTGATGATTTAACACATTTTTGACACTTTTGAACATGATTGCAGGACTATATTTTGACAATATATTTAAAAAACAGGAGAATAGTATAAACTGATGTATGTTTAAACCTAAGCGCTTTAAAAATAGCGAGGTGTTGATGGATTTTTAATGTTCCTATCCACGCCTTGATGTTGATGATAAAATAATTATTGTTTAAATAAAAAAAAATAAGATCACTTCACTGCCTGTATTACGAGTTTGCACAGTTACGTTTACTATACTCAATAGCGACTGTAGTAAGCAATTTTGTATGCAAATTGGCACAGCGCCTCTGGCGGTAACTATACTTAACTAAAAGTTGTCATACAGTGTCAACTACAGTCGCTGACGAGTATAGTAAGCGTAAACTCATCATACACACGCACTGCATGGACAGCCTGAACTTGCGACGCCATTCAGCTGTGCATCAACAACTTTAAGGATTAGGTACACACGACAGCACGTCAGACAATACAGTTAAACTACGAAAACAGCTTTTATTACGTAGGACATAAATGCGGTCTCAAGGTCAACATGTATAGTCTGAGGTGCCGTCATGTGTACATTATGTTTTCCTTTTCCCGTACATTTTCCTGCTATCCGTTTGTAAGTTAATTCTTAATTAGTAGTTCTATAGTTTGAACTCTGTTTGAACTATATTAAGTTAGTTTAGGTGACATCCAAAAGATAATTAAAACTTGCTTTGTGGACAACCCTCACACATTAAAATAAAATAAAATAAATAAATATTTATAAATATTTGACAACATCACATACATTGCTCCGATTCTAAAATAAGTAGCTAAAGCACTTGTGTTATGGAAATCAGAGACAACGGTGGAATCACAAACACCCAGACCTGAGCCAATATTGAAAAGTTCGTTTTCTAAATTGACCCAACCAGGGATCGAACCCGGGACCTCAGAGATGGCGACACCTTGAAAACCGGTTTACAAAGCCACTCGACCACGGAGGTCGTCGTCATTTTTGAAGATATTATTTAAAGAACCTATAGATTCAACATGTTTATATACTGGCGGTTTCCCATCAATTAGGCATCCTTCAGAAGTCATGCCACTCCAATCGCTGCCAAACCGTTAACAATGCCATTGTAATTACTAAGTTTATAATAATTCTAGTAATTACATCACAGACTTCGAGATGGTTAGGGCTGTTAACTTGTATGAAATTAATATTCTGACATTAATGTATTTTTACCAGTTTTCATTTTTATTTCTGAAGAGAACTTCAATTAGTTACAGTAAAGATAATTTTACTGAATAGTAAAATTATCTTTACTCATCTTAATCAATTGTTCCTTTTGCATTGGTGAGATGGCGCTGCTGGCTTGCAGCGTAAGAGTTGATACTAGAAGAAATTCGACGTTCCCACTAGTGACTCGGTAGCTCAGCGGTCAGAGCATTGGACCGGATATCCAAAGGTCGCGGGTTCGATTCCCGTCCGAGAACATGATCTGGTGCGAGTCGTATTTTTTCTAGTATATTATTTAGTATTATATATAAACAGCATTGTGAATGCCTAAATTCCAAAATTTAAAAATGTTTGCTAGTATTAATTTATCTCAGTTCCGAAATACCTTCCTTAAGGTATATCACTTATACTATACTTCACGAACATTTCGGTCAAATACCTAAATGATAGCACAAAAGCTAATTTTTATTGATTTTTTTCCTTTAATACCTTAATATAATAAAATTATTTTATTATTTCGTAACACAACCCTGATCAAGAAGCTCATGTCTCTCTTCATGGCTCTGCTTGGTTGCGTGCTTTCATTAAACGTAATTGATGGCTTCGAGATTAGATAAATACGTTTTGATAAAACTTACCTCCCAAAAGTCAAGTGTTAATTTTATTGTGATTATTACGAATTAGTGTTGCGTGATTGCAGTCATTATTGTAATAATCAAACATTTGGTTAGGGTAAGTTATTCGTTGATCTGTACACGAAGTCATTAATCTAATCTAATCAAGAATGATGAATGTAAATTAATCGATTTCCGCTGTCAAGTGACTGTGGCAAAGGTCCATCAGACATTATTATTCCCACTGCTGGGGCATAGGCCTTCCTTATGGGTGGATAAGGAGGATGAGCCATAACCCACCTCGCGGGCCCAATGCGAATTGATGGGTGGGCAAAAGTCCTCACCATGTCAAAATAGAAAATACCTATTTTCCATACTGTTTTAAGTCTGAATGGTCGGTTTAATTTAATTGTAATTAATTATTCATGTTCATAACATAATTAAAATTATTTAGCTACTTATCTTGGCATTGTTGGACTTACTTAGTACTATTAGTTATGTTGAATTTTAGTAACAAGTCTAAACAATCAAATTAATCAGATTTTAATATTAACAAATTCCTAAAACAAAATATTAACTTGTATGAAATTGTATAACAAATGCTTACTGTCAACCAAAGCTTATCTACATTTTCGTGCAAAACCTATTATTGACAATTTGACATCCATCATCGTCTTAAATTAAACGATACCATTGTAATGCAAAGTTCAAACAAACCAATAGCAGATGACATGAAGATCAAGTTAGGCATTCTGCACCAAGGCTGCTTCCTCATTCCGAGGGAAGCCGGGTCAAGTGCGTAGTCACGACGTATGACCGTAACTTATTGTTTAAGTGCGAAGTAATTTTGTTTGGAAGATGATGGATGATGTCATGTGATACTCTTGCTATGTGAAATATTCGTGTTCAGTATCGATACGTTTAATTAATGCCTTTAGATTTTTCTTATAGTTTGTTTCGGCGTAGTTTAGAAATACATATTAAAGTATCAAACAATCGTATTCTAGTAAATAAATTAGTCTCGACTTGGTTAACTTATTTTGACCTCTAAGGTATTAAACAACTGTTCTTTAGTTAGTAAATTAGTCTCGACTTGGTTAACTTATTTTTACCTCTAAGGTATAAAACAATTGTTCTTTAGTTAGTAAATTAGTCTCGACTTGGTTAACTTATTTTGACCTCTAAGGTAATAAAGAATTGTTCTTTAAATTTGTCTCGACTTGGTTAACTTATTTTGACCTCTAAGGTATTAAACAACTGTTCTTTAGTTAGTAAATTAGTCTCGACTTGGTTAACTTATTTTTACCTCTAAGGTATAAAACAATTGTTCTTTAGTTAGTAAATTAGTCTCGACTTGGTTAACTTATTTTGACCTCTAAGGTAATAAAGAATTGTTCTTTAAATTTGTCTCGACTTGGTTAACTTATTTTGACCTCTAAGGTATAAAGCAATTGGTCTTTAGTTAGTAAATTAGTCTCGACTTGGTTAACTTATTTTGACCTCTAAGGTATTAAACAATTGTTCTTTAGTTAGTAAATTAGTCTCGTCTTGGTTAACTTATTTTGACCTCTAAGGTAATAAACAATTGTTCTTTAAATTTGTCTCGACTTGGTTTATTTATTTGGTTAAACAATTGTACTTCAGTAAGTAAATAAGTCTCGACTTGGTTAATTTATTTTGATCTCTAAGATATTAAACAATTGTTCTTTAGCTAGTAAATTAGTCTCGACTTTGTTAACTTATTTTGACTACTCGTAAAGGATTATAGTGAACAAAAATGTATTTGACGTTGACTTTAAAATTGTATTGATTGTGAATCGAATTATTTTCTAATAAGTAGTTAATATGAATAGTCAGTATGGTCGTTAAGACCCAAAACCAAAACGGAGTGGTTAATATGATGTTTGTTGATTATTAATTTATATTCCTATTGATCATGTGTCTATCAAAAATTATTAAATAGAAAAAAATAAATAAAGTGTTATTTTCGTAGACAGTAAAACTGCGGATTTGAATAAATATGACATTAAATACTAGTTACTACATTTTTTGACACCACAGTTTTCAGCAATTATATCTATGCGGCAATTAAGTCGCAATAAATAAGTATTAAAAGATTTCCGTATTCGCTACTTAATAATAAAAAAAAATAACGTCAATCAGGATTCGGTATGGGTGGTAATAATTCAAATTTAACTGATCATCTAGTTTTGTTACGATTATTTTATTCAGATGACCTTGACTAGTTGATCAGATTAAAATGGTAACATTTTATATGTTACACTTAATTTTCTTCCTTGTTGTGCTTTTGGTCTATTTTTATATGCCGAGGAAGAAAAAAGTTGAGTACTAGGTACTAGTCTAAGTCTCGCTACCATAGACTTAGAAAAATTTTCGCTGCGCTCAAGAAGACCAATAGAGCGTGGAAAAGAGAAGTTATCGTTATACGGACACGGTCTATGAAAAAAAGAGACATAAGATCAAGTGACAGTGTGCCAACATTTTTTACAGTAAGAGCCCCTAGCGTCCCGTCTTGCAAATGAGCAATCACATTTTGTTTAAAATATTTGAGAATCTTAATTAGAATTTTAAATAAAGGTATCGTGGAGCCACGGTGTCTTGTTCTTTATGTAATTGTGATGTGACAAAAAGAAACAATCCAAGTAATCACACTTTTCACAGGTAAATAAGATATTGCCACACATTTCTTTAAAAACAAAATTTTGCTATATTTATTCCTTTATCGACGAAGAAAACAGTATGGAACATAGTTTATTAATTTCTTTTGCCATATATAGTCATATTTTATATGTACAATAAATAATTTAGTTTATTTTACGTAAAATAGTAAAATGTTGTTTTACGATAGGGCTTGACTAACTGATGACGTCACGAGTATCGATAAAATCGATAAACTAGGACTGGCAGTCCAATTGGCCATACTATTTATTTTTGATGTATTTTTATTATATTTTTTTTGAAAACAAAGACCATTTTAAGAAACTGATTTGGTAATTTTCAAGTTTTCTGACTATTTTAAAAATTTTACTGGATGTGACGTAGCTAGAGCTTGAACAACGAAATATGTCTTTGCCTACACACCAGAAAAGGTGAGCATGCGAACGTCCGTGCCACTTGCATAATTCCTTCCTAAAACCACCTAGAAGTAATGTACCGATGATATACGTTTATTTTAGGTTTCGTTATGATTGTGACGGCTTCCCCGGTAGAATTAGTTACAAAAACATGTGGGCCGGAGATCCGCCACTTTTTGAGGTAATGTTTTGGTTAAATCGTCGAATTCCAGATCAATCCGAGCCTATACCGGTGGGTTGATGTATTTGTAGCCGTCACATATTCATTGTGACAGCTACGAATTCGAGAACATGATCTGGTGCGAGTCCTATTTTTTCTAGTATATTATTTAGTATTATATAAAAATAGCATTGTGAATGCTTAAATCTCAAAATTTCAAATAGCTACGAATTCATTCGTTGCTTATGTAACGCAACCGGGACAAAGATATCGCGATCTAAAGTTTTAAAAGCATGCGAACCTCCAGTTCATACCATTTTTGTAATGTTAAGTCTAAAATATTGGTGAAAATTGAATTCAGATTAAAAATAAACAGATTTTCTTACCCGTTTGATCACGATAAACGTCCCGAAAACATATTTCTACGATATCTTCATTCGTTTTAGAGAAATTTGCAAATTTACTTACTATGAATAATCAAAGTGTAGTGTCACCATATCGTCAGTCGGTCGGTCGGAACTGGAGGAGTGGCAAGCGAATTCGGTAATCGGTTGTGACGACGAGCTGAGAGGCTGCCATCGATAAAGCGTGCAGTGATTATTGAATTCGCTTGCCGCGCTGGTTGTTTTTAGAAAATGTAAGTTTAAATTTTTAGATATTATGAAAGACTAATTTTGTTGACATATTGTTGAAGTTTGATTTTCCTACGTACTCGAATCGTAAAAAATTACTTATAGTTCATTAATCAGATTGTTACTAACTAGGTAGATACATATCTAAGTACCTTTGCAAAAGTTAAATACCTATTTTAGTTTTTGGTGGGTATTTTGCTTAGGTATTTTGTTATTTTATTAAGATGAGCCAGTAGTAAATTAACAGGTGAAATCACGTTAATACTGTAGGCATGATATTAATTTTGTGCTGGTCCATATAAATATATTATGTCATACATTACACACCCATTAATAATTATTCGAACTATACGCAATGTTTTAATTACCTACCTACGAATCCTACGATACTGAGTTGAGTGCACTAACCACCTGCGCCATCGACCTACAATAAAACTACGGGTTGTAGTAATGAAATACAACTACAGATGAAAAATTGGATTGAAAATGTCAATATCACCACTATGTAAGCCACACAGAAAGACGTAAGTAGGTACAGTCATCGATAACATTATTAAATAGTGTACACAACACTATTTCACTCACACATTTGCACTTCGTTTTTCGGATCACTTGTTCATTGACATTGTTGTTCTTTGACATTCTATTTCTATGCTCGCTACGGAAAAATGTTTGCAATTTATAGAGCAACGAAATCCCTCTAGTAGTTTGCATAATTGATCCGGGTGCCCGGCAGGGGTGAGAGTGACCGGTTGGGCAATTGAAGGTGATAAATTTATAGAGCTCTGGATTTTATGTGATGATGATGATGGGTGATGTGTAATTATGTAATTAATTTAATCATAACATTGCCATCATGTGTATTGGGGGAAAGGAGGGCAAGGCAATGAGAGCTCTATAACCTTATTAAAAGAGATTATAAACTATCTGTGTGCCAAATTTCATCCAAATCCCTTCTGTCGTTTTTGCGTGATTGAGTAACAAAGATCCAAACTTTTACATTTACCCCTTTACTAATAAAGATTGTATAGCAGATGTATTTACACAATGGTTACTCTCTGTTCAACTATTTAAGTTTGACATTAAAAAGAAAAAGACAAACACTGTGTAACTATACATCTGCTAACAATCTATATTAGTAAGGGCGATATAATATTACTAGGTAGTAAAGATATTATAACCTTTAGGGCAGATTTTTCAATCCTCAGTTAACAGATATCAGTCAGCTTAATTTTTAAAGTGATATAATACGCTATCAAACGGAAGCTCTGCTTAATTGCAAGTTTGCCTAAGTCGTATTTCTTTTTTTTTACGACCTCCGTGGTCGAGTGGTTTGTACGCTGGTTTTCAAGATATCGCCATCTCAGAGGTCCCGGGTTCGAACGCCAGCTGGGTCAATTTAGAAAACGAACTTTTCTATATTGGCTCAGGTCATGGTGTTTGTAGTTCCACCGTTGTCTCTGATTTCCATAAAACAAGTGCTTTAGCTACTTACATTGGGATCAGAGCAATGTTTGCGATGATGTCAAATATTTATTTATTATTTAAGTACATGCATTTTTTTTCACAATAATCATCAATGTCCCCTGTCACTGTTACTATTTTGGTTTTTGTGTCAAAGTAAATGTCGTGTTTTCCAAAATGTCCAAAAATTAGGTACCTACCATTTGTATTGATTATAAATTAAAAGCTTAGTTCTATTCAAAAAAGTTCAAGATTTAAATCTAATCTAACATAGATGCCTAAACGATAAACAATATAATTAGCATAAGATGGGACCCGCCGCCGCTTGTCAGCGAGTCTCATGATATAACGAAAGTGAACCGAAAGGTCAAGGCAATGATCAAGTTACTACTATGACAGTAACAATAACAAACAACTATTCACTTTCCTTTGCGGAGTCTATACTGTACACTTTAAGATGGTAACTTTAAAGAGCGGTAATGTACAAAAGACAAAACGTTACGTTTGCTGTGGATATGCTGGGTATTTACACCGGTTCAACGAATCGAAGTACGTTCAATGGATTTAATGGAGTAAAAAAATGAGGTCGTTGTTATGTCATAATTGTAATTGTACGTACTCTTGTAAAATACTATTGTTTACGTTTTTAGTTCACATGCACGCAAATATGATGGGATCGTTTTACATAGTTTTAATACGACTGCAATCACAGCTGAATTAAATAAAACTCGCAAATACCGGGACTTTGGTGAGACATACTTTTTCCTCCCTTTTGCTATAGGAACGATGGGCTCTGTGGGACCTAATGCAAAGTTATTCTTAAAAGACCAGAGACTATAGAGAATAACTGCTCCCCAGTTTGCAACGGGCGACCGGAGAAGTGGCAATTTCTATGCACAGCGCATAAGTTTGGGCATTCAAAGAGGCAATGCTTTTGACGACCTCCGTGGTCGAGTGGTTTGTACGCCGGTTTTCAAGGTGGCGCCATCTCTGAGGTCCCGGGTTCAATCCCCGGCTGGGTCAATTTAGAAAACAAACTTTTTTATATTGACTCCGGTCTGGGTGTTTGTAGTTCCACCGTTGTCTCTGATTTCCATAACACAAGTGCTTTAGCTATTTACTTTGGGATCAGAGCAATGTTTGTGATGTTGTCTAATATTTATTTACTTATAAATAAATAAAAGTAAAAAAATGATGCCAGTCTTTTCGGACCTTATCTCGAACAGGCGATTTAGTTGAAATATTTTATTTGTGAAATGTAATTTTTCGAATTGTATATTTATGAAATAAACTGGTTATGACCTCATGACTTATCCTTACCGCCTAAGGAGCTTTTCTATGGTATAATATTTTTCAAATACTAAACAAAAACTATTCATGTTTGAATATTGTTAATTATTAAAAATATAAAGTTCGATAATATAAAATATAAGTTTATGAGAGTATAAATTATTTCATTTACAGATTAATAAATCAGCAAAGTTTTAAACATATGTTATGACCTGTAGCACAGAGTAATAAAATCTCACCTGTGCTTAATGTAATGTTCAAATCCTTGTTAGACTATGTCGTACCTTCATAAATATAACCCTTTCACTTATCAAAATAGGGTTCAAAATTCTAAAATAATAAAGATAAAATATAACCTTTACGAACCTACACAACTTAACATAGATATAGGAACAATAGTAATGCCCACATGAAATTAAATTGATAATGCTGAATGTAAGTATCGGTTTGTCAAAAATAATCGCTGTATTTGAGCAATCGACATTGTAATGTCAAATGTGTTGACTAATGGTTAAATAGACAGCCAATACTGTAAAGATAATGTTTTAAATATAATTACTGTGTGTAAAAGGTTTTGAAATCTAGCTCCAGGCTAGGTATTTCTATTTTGGCTAATCGACGAATCGATACAAGATACTTACACGAAATCTTTATGAGTCTCTATATAAATAAAATAATAGCCTTCTTTTTAATTATCAATCATCAACTTTCTCGAAGTAAATTTCTTTTTAGTTTTTGCAAGTTATTGCACTTTTTTGCAAAATGCATACACCTTAGAAATTAGGATTATTTAATTAATAAAAAAAGGTTATATTAAACTTACGACATAATATGAGAGATATTTATATATTTGGTCAAATAAATATGTAGGCATCTAAATGCAAATGAATTAACAATCAGATATAAATTAGATTCGCTAATTAAAACAAACAAGATGTTGTTACAACTTTAGTAAGCAGTAACATTGCATATTTAACTGAGTTATGTAAATACGCGCACGACCGCTAGTTAAGCTTAATCCAATATGGTATTGACTATTGACAGTGCAGAGTGACCTTTCATAAATTTCAATTATTGGCGTCTTGCCTCTGTTATTTAGGCTGTTTATCCACCAGAGATGTGCTAAGCTGTGTAACTTAGGATATGTGTGATAATAATAGTTCATTTTCATCGCGTAGCTTAACTTAGCACTGATGGAAACAGGTTCATCGAAGCCATGTTATTTGGATGCATAGATTGGAGCTACAGATGCGTTTTTTATTTTTATGCTTTATTGTACATTTATAAAACGAATGTTACAAAAAGCGGACTTAATGCTAAAAGCATTCTCTCCCAGATTACCCGCTCCGCTTTATCCCTTAGCATATTTTGTGATAATGGTTACATAGTTTAGTAGCTTATGCTGAAAATTCACAGTTCATCCAAACTGAATCACTTTAGTTGAATGAATTGACCAGAAATGCATGGAAATTCTGTGGGTCAATGACATTTAATGATTCACTTGTATGTGTATTCAACAGGAAAAAAAATTGAACCATTTAATTTCAGCATTGCTTTAACCTCGCTCACAGCAACGCTACGTAGCTAGAGATGGGCAAAGGACCCGACTTTTACCCGACTGCTGGGTTTAAACCCAATAAAAACCCACTATTGTATGTTAAAGAAACTTTTAACAGTTTTTTTTTTTATTTCTATTGATATGTCAAATGTGACGTTGCTATAGAAACAATTTCTTGTTAAAACAATACAGAAAAATATTCAAAGGATAAAACATCTCTTATTTTTAAAGATTTTATTTAGTTCAAGAAAATTGTATATGGGCTAAATAATATTAGAAAAAATACAAAAAAAAATCGACTCACCCGTAGCACCTCAGACGGGACTCGAACCGGCACCTTTGGAATTCCGGCCCAATGCACTGACCAATTATGCTACCGAGTCGCTATGTTAATTGGTCAGTGCATTGGGCCGGAATCCCAAGGGTGCGGGTTCGAGTCCCGTCTGAGGTGCTACGGGTGAGTCGATTTTTTCTAGTATTTTTTCTAATATTATTTATCTTAATATAAAAATAGCATTGTGAATGCGAAAAATCAAACGGCGTTAACTGGGTTTAAACCCAGCAATCGGGTAAAAATCGGGTACTTTGCCCATCTTTATACGTAGCATATCTTTGATGGCAAGGCAGCCTTATTCTGTAATCCCGCGAGCTGCTATGTGCTGCAAGAATGTGCCGCACATAGGTCAAGGTTAACGGGTTAACGTCTCTACGATGGCTCTGTAGCGCCATCTTATTTGAGTCTGTTTAGATTTACTGAAATAAATTGAGTTAAATTCTAAAATAAATGTTACGATATTGATTTTGTAATTGATTGATAATTTTGATTGTAATTATTCTCGGAAAAAAATTGTTAGTATAGCAATCATTTAGATTTTGGTATTGGTATTTGGTAACGATATATTTAAGTTTGTCAATATCGTTACTTATTTCTGTTAAAGCTGATAAGTTTCTTGCGCCTGTTCTTCTTGTCAGTTAAAAAGGTCTGTAACGGGTGGTAGGAAAATATAGACGTTTCAAAAGCGCTTAATTACTAAGTTTACTTGAATAAAATATTTTTTTAGTTTACTTACATTACTTTAGCTGAATAAAACATGATTGCCATTTCAGCCATTTAGTTGGCAAAGTTTTTTTGCATACTTTATAGAATTAATATAATTATCCTAAAGTCCGAAAGATAGTTCTTTCAAATTCTTAAACAAGTAACATGTGTTATTGTTCTATACTTACCTACCTATATTTGTATCTTAAATGTTATGGGCAAAATAACAGCTATAACAATTCATCTTTAACACAAAATATATTGTGGACGCAAACTCATTCACATTACTGGACCAAAATGCGCTAAGGATATTAAACATAACAGATCATCTAAAATTGGATAATTTGATATGAGTGAGCAGGTATAGCACGAGCAAAATGTCTGATTAAGCACCATATCTTATTAAATCTCTTACATAGTAGGAAAATATAGACAATTCAAAAATGCTTATATAAGTTTTTTTGAATAATGATATTTTGACTTTGATATAAGCAGCCAGTTATAGAAGTTAGTAAACAATGTAGTTTGACATGGTTCCTATTATATAATAACACGTAAACAAATTGCACACCATTTGAAGTTTATTTTTATTGTTGTTTACACAACATGTCAACATACATAGAATTGAAAACAGTATTACATAAGACTGGAACTTCTTTAGTATGCAGTTTAAGACACTTTACTTTTTATTTTGTTGATAAATCATTGAATACTATGAGTTCCGGTAGGTAGAAACGTAAAGTAGTGGTAAAATCAACACTTTGATGTACTTTCAGAAACAATAAATTATGATTGTTATTTTCGGTCATTCTGTCAGCTTTGAGAAAGTTTCATTATCTTTTATAACCTCGAGTCACATGACAGGGAAGCAAAAGGCGTTAATAATTTGATGCCCACGGTATATATAAAAGTAACTGAATACTTTAGGACTTGTCATACCAATTGTTACGCTTGTTTAGTAAACCTGCCCTGCTCTAATCCCAGTTTATTTGGAGTTGAAACAGAACAGATCTCTTACATTTCTTCTCGTCACTCGTCATCTTCTTATTTAGTTGACGTCACAATTTAGTTGATGACATTAAATGTTTTTCAGGACCAATGATCATGACAATTTGAAACTAAGTTTATCAGAGTACTTGTTCAAAGTTTTCCCTTAAAACGCACACATCGGGTCAGGGTCACCGCAGCGTGCGAACCCGCGGCGCCTTTGTTTCACCCCGCCAGTTTACGACACCAGTTAATGTGCCATTGTGACATTAACTCACTAAATTGACAGTTGTACCCATAACAACACTAATCATCTTGATATATGCATGAGAAAATAATATGCATACGAAATTGTACACACGGGATGCAGAAAAACGTTGATTGATTGATTTTAAAAGTAAAATTACTTGTATTCGCTTACTTGGTGGCGCCATTCAAGAGAACATGTGAGTTGTAAACGCAATAAAGTTAAAAGAGGTTCGTAGTCCCTTGTTTCTATTTCAATTAAATCTAATTCAATTAAATCGGTCCAGTTTTGGAGGACCAAAGAAAGGATTAGTCTGTGTTACTATGTTTTCCTTTTTTTCATAAAACAATTATTAACAGAGATATTAATCTTCAAAAACCTAAAAACATGCCATTGTTTAGACATCCAGAAAACAAATTTAACACACACAGCTAAAGCCTTTCTTTATTTCTGAATGAAAAAGGTTATTAAATTGGAACAGTTTTTAGGAGGAAACAGGAGACTACGAAACGTTGATTTTGTCTACTTTCCATTGGATTTGTTTAAATTCTCTCGATCGTAGTGATTCCTGTTAATGGTCATCGCCACTTTTACACCATAGATTTACCTTGCGGCAGGCGTGTGAGTAGCCGCATTTAGTGAACTCGACTACAGTCGAGTATAGTACACTATGCAGAACTACCGGAGACTTCTCCCTAAAACCCTATACTTTTATAAAATGTCAGCACTCCTCGACACAAGTAATACTCACACTGTAATTTGATTACTAACCCAAGCAGAAACGCTTACATCTAGTATTTTGTTGTGGAACTTAACTAAAAATATCCAGGAAGGAATTAAAACATTTTACTGAATGCTTGTTTTAAATTTTATTTCAGCAGTAATATTATCAATGTCTTTATAATTTGTTGTAAGATTTTAATAGCCAACGATTAAATTGATTCGAGTTTTATTGCAAGATACGATTATATAGTAAATAAAATGGATAAAAAATATATTATACCTCTACATCCATTATGCATTGTTTTGATTTAACATAAAACCAGTATGCAATAGGACAATGTTTTTAATTTGATAATTGAACTGACATTAGTATCGTCATAAATGTTTGGAAATATTTGCATATATTATTTTATAATTACACCTTACAAAATAATGTTACGTCCCTATATTTACCCGACGACAAAAAAGGGTAATGTTTTCGGTGTATTTAGGTAAGTTCAAAATATTGTTATTATAATAGTGTTAAGATTGAGACTTTTTATATCCAATTAGTAAAATTTTGTTAGACATGTAAAAGTTTTAAAGATGGTAAATATGTTAGTTAAACATTCTAAGAGATATTTGATAATTGTGCATTCACTGTTATCAAATCAAAGTAATAAAGATTTGATTATATTGTATGGATCGATGTCAAATTCGATTTGGCCGTGGTGTATTTGATCGGAATAGAATCCTTGACCGTGTCGGATTGCAACGACTGCCAGAACACATCGACATTTTATTTAAATTGCTTATATTCAAATACATAGTTGATAAGCTGAAGTAATTATTTTTGCTTTAAAGCTAACTCATTTTGTGATTACCTACTTGAATACAAATAAGTACTTGATCAAAAACATGTTTTATTTTTCAATCTATGAAAGTGATGTTTATTGAAACTGAGTACCGGGTGGAAAACTCTGCTTTACACAATATGGTTTAGTAATAAAGACTTGCAACTAAATTTGTTTCATCAATTTACTGTTATTTTATGTTTTCTGCTTAAACCAATGTTGCATGTCAGAAAGACCGCATGTGGTTGAACTAATTTACCATCTGTATTCGCAATAAACATTTTTTATTTTATTTTATTTTATTTTAAATTTATGCCTTCTATTCTATCTATCTTCATACCTCTATCACCTAGCTTGTACATTAAAGGAATTATTTATTTATTAAGCACTGCCACATGGTATATATTATGACTTAAACAACTTATAACTACATAAAAAACTGGTATGCACCACAATGACGGCATTCATAGCACTTAAAATTTTATCAGTGAACACTACGGTACAGATCAGGATTACAGATAATAAAGATAAAATAAGATTGAAATTGACTTAATTACCTACTTTCTTAAAATAAATGAACAATTTCTTTTTAAATTGATCAAAACTCAACAATAATATAGCGAATTATTCTTCTTGTCAGCTAAAAAAGTCTCGAATGGGTGGGAGGAAAATATTGACAATTCAAAAGCACTTAATATCTAAGTTTATTTGAATAAAGAATTTTTCCTTTTTTAATTAGCATCATAAAAGCTACAGAAAGTTCACTGTTTACACTTTTCCACGTGGTCTACCTCTACCTAATGATACTAAACGATGGAACCACCGGTGGAGCCTGGCGGTGGATCCAAGTGGACAGAGTAATGACTTCCATTACCTACATAAACGAGCTGTTCAAAACTAAAATTGTGTCACAACCAACCTTCGCGGCGTATCAACTGTTTCTATCGGTCGCTCGCAATAGACTAAAGGACTCGCTAAAGAACAAAGATTCATTCCCAGAATGCTACGCGAGGCTATTGAAATCAACAAACATCCAAATTTCAATAGAGATGATGGTTGGAGAGTACCACCAG